>OY720241.1:21997911-22733136 GCA_963082625.1 Pasiphila rectangulata | reverse complement strand
ACCTAACCTAACCTAACCTAACCTAACCTAACCTAACCTAACCTAACCTAACCTAACCTAACCTAACCTAACCTAACCTAACCTAACCTAACCTAACCTAACCTAACCTAACCTAACCTAACCTAACCTAACCTAACCTAACCTAACCTAACCTAACCTAACCTAACCTAACCTAACCTAACCTAACCTAACCTAACCTAACCTAACCTAACCTAACCTAACCTAACCTAACCTAACCTAACCTAACCTAACCTAACCTAACCTAACCTAACCTAACCTAACCTAACCTAACCTAACCTAACCTAACCTAACCTAACCTAACCTAACCTAACCTAACCTAACCTAACCTAACCTAACCTAACCTAACCTAA
The DNA here is from genome assembly GCA_963082625.1 of Pasiphila rectangulata. Lineage (NCBI taxonomy): Eukaryota > Metazoa > Arthropoda > Insecta > Lepidoptera > Geometridae > Pasiphila > Pasiphila rectangulata. Next base: position 22,732,765 of record OY720241.1, on the reverse strand, counting down.
CCTAACCTAACCTAACCTAACCTAACCTAACCTAACCTAACCTAACCTAACCTAACCTAACCTAACCTAACCTAACCTAACCTAACCTAACCTAACCTAACCTAACCTAACCTAACCTAACCTAACCTAACCTAACCTAACCTAACCTAACCTAACCTAACCTAACCTAACCTAACCTAACCTAACCTAACCTAACCTAACCTAACCTAACCTAACCTAACCTAACCTAACCTAACCTAACCTAACCTAACCTAACCTAACCTAACCTAACCTAACCTAACCTAACCTAACCTAACCTAACCTAACCTAACCTAACCTAACCTAACCTAACCTAACCTAACCTAACCTAACCTAACCTAACCTAACCTAACCTAACCTAACCTAACCTAACCTAACCTAACCTAACCTAACCTAACCTAACCTAACCTAACCTAACCTAACCTAACCTAACCTAACCTAACCTAACCTAACCTAACCTAACCTAACCTAACCTAACCTAACCTAACCTAACCTAACCTAACCTAACCTAACCTAACCTAACCTAACCTAACCTAACCTAACCTAACCTAACCTAACCTAACCTAACCTAACCTAACCTAACCTAACCTAACCTAACCTAACCTAACCTAACCTAACCTAACCTAACCTAACCTAACCTAACCTAACCTAACCTAACCTAACCTAACCTAACCTAACCTAACCTAACCTAACCTAACCTAACCTAACCTAACCTAACCTAACCTAACCTAACCTAACCTAACCTAACCTAACCTAACCTAACCTAACCTAACCTAACCTAACCTAACCTAACCTAACCTAACCTAACCTAACCTAACCTAACCTAACCTAACCTAACCTAACCTAACCTAACCTAACCTAACCTAACCTAACCTAACCTAACCTAACCTAACCTAACCTAACCTAACCTAACCTAACCTAACCTAACCTAACCTAACCTAACCTAACCTAACCTAACCTAACCTAACCTAACCTAACCTAACCTAACCTAACCTAACCTAACCTAACCTAACCTAACCTAACCTAACCTAACCTAACCTAACCTAACCTAACCTAACCTAACCTAACCTAACCTAACCTAACCTAACCTAACCTAACCTAACCTAACCTAACCTAACCTAACCTAACCTAACCTAACCTAACCTAACCTAACCTAACCTAACCTAACCTAACCTAACCTAACCTAACCTAACCTAACCTAACCTAACCTAACCTAACCTAACCTAACCTAACCTAACCTAACCTAACCTAACCTAACCTAACCTAACCTAACCTAACCTAACCTAACCTAACCTAACCTAACCTAACCTAACCTAACCTAACCTAACCTAACCTAACCTAACCTAACCTAACCTAACCTAACCTAACCTAACCTAACCTAACCTAACCTAACCTAACCTAACCTAACCTAACCTAACCTAACCTAACCTAACCTAACCTAACCTAACCTAACCTAACCTAACCTAACCTAACCTAACCTAACCTAACCTAACCTAACCTAACCTAACCTAACCTAACCTAACCTAACCTAACCTAACCTAACCTAACCTAACCTAACCTAACCTAACCTAACCTAACCTAACCTAACCTAACCTAACCTAACCTAACCTAACCTAACCTAACCTAACCTAACCTAACCTAACCTAACCTAACCTAACCTAACCTAACCTAACCTAACCTAACCTAACCTAACCTAACCTAACCTAACCTAACCTAACCTAACCTAACCTAACCTAACCTAACCTAACCTAACCTAACCTAACCTAACCTAACCTAACCTAACCTAACCTAACCTAACCTAACCTAACCTAACCTAACCTAACCTAACCTAACCTAACCTAACCTAACCTAACCTAACCTAACCTAACCTAACCTAACCTAACCTAACCTAACCTAACCTAACCTAACCTAACCTAACCTAACCTAACCTAACCTAACCTAACCTAACCTAACCTAACCTAACCTAACCTAACCTAACCTAACCTAACCTAACCTAACCTAACCTAACCTAACCTAACCTAACCTAACCTAACCTAACCTAACCTAACCTAACCTAACCTAACCTAACCTAACCTAACCTAACCTAACCTAACCTAACCTAACCTAACCTAACCTAACCTAACCTAACCTAACCTAACCTAACCTAACCTAACCTAACCTAACCTAACCTAACCTAACCTAACCTAACCTAACCTAACCTAACCTAACCTAACCTAACCTAACCTAACCTAACCTAACCTAACCTAACCTAACCTAACCTAACCTAACCTAACCTAACCTAACCTAACCTAACCTAACCTAACCTAACCTAACCTAACCTAACCTAACCTAACCTAACCTAACCTAACCTAACCTAACCTAACCTAACCTAACCTAACCTAACCTAACCTAACCTAACCTAACCTAACCTAACCTAACCTAACCTAACCTAACCTAACCTAACCTAACCTAACCTAACCTAACCTAACCTAACCTAACCTAACCTAACCTAACCTAACCTAACCTAACCTAACCTAACCTAACCTAACCTAACCTAACCTAACCTAACCTAACCTAACCTAACCTAACCTAACCTAACCTAACCTAACCTAACCTAACCTAACCTAACCTAACCTAACCTAACCTAACCTAACCTAACCTAACCTAACCTAACCTAACCTAACCTAACCTAACCTAACCTAACCTAACCTAACCTAACCTAACCTAACCTAACCTAACCTAACCTAACCTAACCTAACCTAACCTAACCTAACCTAACCTAACCTAACCTAACCTAACCTAACCTAACCTAACCTAACCTAACCTAACCTAACCTAACCTAACCTAACCTAACCTAACCTAACCTAACCTAACCTAACCTAACCTAACCTAACCTAACCTAACCTAACCTAACCTAACCTAACCTAACCTAACCTAACCTAACCTAACCTAACCTAACCTAACCTAACCTAACCTAACCTAACCTAACCTAACCTAACCTAACCTAACCTAACCTAACCTAACCTAACCTAACCTAACCTAACCTAACCTAACCTAACCTAACCTAACCTAACCTAACCTAACCTAACCTAACCTAACCTAACCTAACCTAACCTAACCTAACCTAACCTAACCTAACCTAACCTAACCTAACCTAACCTAACCTAACCTAACCTAACCTAACCTAACCTAACCTAACCTAACCTAACCTAACCTAACCTAACCTAACCTAACCTAACCTAACCTAACCTAACCTAACCTAACCTAACCTAACCTAACCTAACCTAACCTAACCTAACCTAACCTAACCTAACCTAACCTAACCTAACCTAACCTAACCTAACCTAACCTAACCTAACCTAACCTAACCTAACCTAACCTAACCTAACCTAACCTAACCTAACCTAACCTAACCTAACCTAACCTAACCTAACCTAACCTAACCTAACCTAACCTAACCTAACCTAACCTAACCTAACCTAACCTAACCTAACCTAACCTAACCTAACCTAACCTAACCTAACCTAACCTAACCTAACCTAACCTAACCTAACCTAACCTAACCTAACCTAACCTAACCTAACCTAACCTAACCTAACCTAACCTAACCTAACCTAACCTAACCTAACCTAACCTAACCTAACCTAACCTAACCTAACCTAACCTAACCTAACCTAACCTAACCTAACCTAACCTAACCTAACCTAACCTAACCTAACCTAACCTAACCTAACCTAACCTAACCTAACCTAACCTAACCTAACCTAACCTAACCTAACCTAACCTAACCTAACCTAACCTAACCTAACCTAACCTAACCTAACCTAACCTAACCTAACCTAACCTAACCTAACCTAACCTAACCTAACCTAACCTAACCTAACCTAACCTAACCTAACCTAACCTAACCTAACCTAACCTAACCTAACCTAACCTAACCTAACCTAACCTAACCTAACCTAACCTAACCTAACCTAACCTAACCTAACCTAACCTAACCGCATTCACGCTCCGAACGCACTCAAAAGCGCCACGAATATAAGTCCTTCCGCGCAAATAAATTCCTTAAAATTAGAAAAAGTGAAGTTACAGTGACGCGCGATATCTCAAAAGACGCGGGCAGTGAAGGCGCACACGGTCGCACAAACCGCGTTGCCAAAAGTGGTTTTTTGAAAAAGTTATTTAGAAAAAACCGTATTTTGTGAATTTTTCGAAACTTTGACGTCGATTTACTCAAAATCTACAGCGACGACACACGATTTTTATTTGACCTACGGGAAGGCCTTGTGAAGGCCTACTCCGAACCACTTTACGGATTTTTCTCCGCAGCACAGTTGCGGAGAAAACAACAAAAAAACAAGAAGCACGTGGCCACGAGGTAGCAGTTCCAGAGCAGCTGGAAACCATTTCACCCAAGGATCGGCTGGCGGCAAACCGGAGAAGCACGGAGGCACTTTTGGAACTCTTCTAAGTTAAGTGGTCGCCGAGATATAGACTTTTTAAAAAATTTGGTTTTTCAAAAATTAATATCTCTGTAACGAAATCTTTTACCCCCCCTTTTTAAAATATCTACTTGTTGACTGAGTGGTCCTTAACCCTCATACAAAATTTCAACTGCGCACAAGGAAAAATAACGGAGATATTGATTTTTGAAAATTCAAGGTCACACGTGGCACCAACTTTTGGACATATATCAAAATTGTTTTTATAGTAGTAGATAGTAAATATTTTTTAAGATACTTTGGCATTTTTTCCAAGAAAATTGGACTTAAATTGAAATTTTTACGAAATTTTTTGTTATTAAATAATAGTTTTTTGATATATATAAAGTCATATTATAATATTAAATTAATCTGGCTCCGTCATCACATTCCTCTTGTTAAGACGCATTAGACAAACCCAAACACGGGATACTTATCTTAAAAACTGACGGAGTTACAGCATTTTTAAAAATTGGCGGCCATCTTGGACGCCATTTTAAAAATTTCTAAATAGCTCTAGCTCCTGTCTGGGTTGTCGCAGAAGGCTGGGACTTTCTTTGTGGTGGTTGGCGTCGCTCCCGCAAACTTGATTTGATCTTTTCGACTCTATATAGAGCATAGCTCTACCGACAAAAGTTAGGATTGAGGGAGTGTCACACACCTACAGCAGAGCTCCATCAAGCAAACCCCAGCTCGATAGAGCGAAGGACGGCTGAGATATTGTACTTTTAATATTAAGCGGCCATCTTTATCCGCCATCTTGGATATATTTAAACGGCAATAACTCAGCAACCAGACGTCCTATCTTAAAACGGTTTTCTTTGTTAAATAGGGCATTCACAGGACTTTGACCTTGCACTTTAAACTGGACTCTATGTAGAGTATACAATTTTTTAATAGAATATTTGGTTCAAATTTAATGACACTCTAAGGATAACCTAAAAATAGTACCATTAACAACAAAATATCTATGTAGAGTATAGACTCTACATAGAGCAAAATTTTTTTTTAGATATTTCACTTACTTGCCTGTACTCCAAATTGACACCTACAGCCCTGTTTAACCGAAGCCTGAAACAGAAAACACAAAATTAGGTTATTATAATAAATAATTTATTTACAACTTTTACAAATTTAATAAACATAGTATCTTAATTATATACAATACTTACCCTAATTGACTTCTCTGAAGAAAGGTTGGAAGTACAAATAAACCCGACTCTACCAAAATAGAGTCAACGCACTATCTATTAGAATAGCTTACCTGGGTACTTACCATCTGCTTGTACATAACGCCATCCCGTAGACCGAAGCACCTGAAACAGAGAAAGCACACGGAGTCACGTACCCTCCGCCACTCGACGAACACGCAGAAACCTGCAACAAAAAAAAAAAAAAAAAAAAAAAAAAATATAAATATTAGAATACATAATTTTAAAACTTATACAAACCTTAAATATTAGAATTGACAAACCTCGGGAAAACAGAAAGACAATGAACGTGTTACGCTCCCCACAAACCCAAGGGAAACCCTTAAAAACCCCAGAAAAGCCGACGAACGCAGGATCAAAGGAAAATACTGTAGAACCAATAAAAACAACCCCAAAAGGTAACCAAAAAACGTCCGACACAACACCAAAAACGCCAGGCACCTACAAACTGGATAAAATAAGATCGGTTATAGCAAAAACCAAACAAACACAAGAATCCCCCGAAGAAACGACAAAACTCAATTCGAAAGATCCCCAAATTCCCTCCACAAGATTAAAACAAAAACCCCCCGCAACTCTAGTCCAAGAAAACAAAACACAAAAAACAACGGCAGAAACGAAGAATTCACAAACAACAACTAAAAAGACCAAAGTGAACCAGCCGCCGAAAATTGGGAAACAACCCAATAAGACAGCGGAAGCGAAAGCCTGGTTGGACATAGCAATGGAAAGCCTTGACAATTCAGGTAACATAAAAGGTGAATACAAAACCAACCTCACAGAAGTAGTGAAACAGCTGTTCAAGATCGTCAAGGAGCTAGAGGAACAGAGAACCCTTGACTTAAACAAGATAAGAAGCACTGAGGGTGAAAGGAGGGAAATCGACAGCGACAAAAGAGGGGAAACCAACGATCTTGGAAACCAGATCAAGGAACACAGCAAGCTGCTAAAAGAAAATAACGAAAAGATAGATAGCCTCAAGGAGGCAATAGATAAACAAAAAGAGATCCTAGAAAAAGCCACATACGCGAGCATCACGGCAGGCCCATCCACAAGGCAGCCTCGCGAACAGGTTACCATGCACTCCGTAGTGGTTACTTCTAGAAACGAAACGGAAACGGGGGAAGAGGTCTATGACAGAATAAGAAAAGTCGTAAACGCTAAGGATGGAGAAATAAGAGTGGACACAGTAAGAAAAGCGAAAGACCAGAAGATAATTATGGGCTGTAGAACTGAAGCGGATAGGAAAAAACTGAAAGAAAGACTGCAAAAAGCACAAGACCACCTCTGTGTCGAGGAAATAGCTAATAAAGACCCTCTTTTGATTCTCAGGGACGTTCTTCAAGTCCACACTGACGAAGACATCTTAAGCGCCCTGAGAGATCAAAATGGTAACATCTACAAGGACCTCGACAAAACAGACTGTAGAACTGAAATCCGCTACAGGAAAAGGGCCAGGAATCCCCACACGAGCCATGTGGTCATAAGAGTGTCTCCTAAAATATGGAGACGCATGATTGAGGCTGGAGAAGCTCGCATAGAACTCCAAAGAGTCAAAGTAGCAGATCAGTCCCCACTAGTACAGTGCTCCCTCTGCCTTGGCTACGGACATGGTAAACGCTTCTGCAAAGAAGCAAAACCAAAATGTAGCCATTGTGGAGGAGAGCACATGAGGACTCAGTGCCCTGGCTGGGAGATGGGAACAGCTCCATCCTGCTGCAACTGCGTGCACGCAAAACTCCCCACGACAGAACACAATGCATTCAGTCAAGAATGTTCCATAAGGCGCAGGTGGGATGCGCTTGCCAGAACCAGCGTAGCGTACTGCTAAAGGCGACCCAGTGAGCAACCCAACATGTAAAGCATCGTACCCCGTAATTCAAGCTAACCTTCAGAGAAAGCAATTGGCAACTCAAGAGCTGATGATCCAAGCCATCGAAAGGAAGACTGCAATTGCACTGCTTCAGGAGCCGTACGTGGGCGGAGCAAAGAGTATGAAGGAATACAGCGGTACAAGAACCTTCCAGAGCATAACCAACGGAGACGGAAATGTTAAAGCAGCGATTGTTGTCTTTGACAATAATCTAGACGTCCAACTATGCCCAAAACTTACCACAAACAACATCGTTGTGGTAAGGATCCGCACCAAAGCCTGGGAGATAACCGCTGTATCCTTCTACTTCGAGCCAGACCAGCCCATAGAAGCGTATTGTGAACACCTGAAAAAGATAGCAGACGAAGCTGGATCAGAAAGAATAATTATCGGGGGCGATACAAACGCAAAGAGTACCTGGTGGGGAAGCAATCAAATAGACCACAGAGGGGAAGAAATGGCCGGAACACTCCAGGAAATCGGCCTGCAGGTACTCAACGAAGGAGATACTCCGACCTTCGATACAATAAGAGGATGTAAAAGGTTCACGAGCTTCATCGACGTGACTGCGTGCACGACTGACCTGCTTCCCTTGGTGGAGGACTGGAAGGTAGAGGACGACATCGTGAGTTCGGACCACAACGGCATCACTTTCAACATTAGACTCCAGAAAGCAAAAGGCACTAGTATTCAACGGACAACACGGATTTTTAACACAAAAAAAGCTAATTGGAAAAAGTTTCATGAGAAATTAGACCAATTAAAAATAGATAGCAAAATTAATAAAACTGAAATAGAAAACACAAAAAACAAATTAGAATTAGAACAGAAAATAATAGATTACACATATACAATAACAAAAACATGCACAGAAATTTTACCTAAAAAGAAAAAGAATGAGAAACTTACCATGCCGTGGTGGTCCGAAGAGCTCGCTGCGTTGAAGAGAGATGTCAACACCAAGAGGCGAAGAGTCAAATGCGCTGCACCAGTCCGGAGAGAGAAAGTCGTGACAGAGTACCTGCAAGCAAAAGAAAGATATGAGTGTGAGGCCAAAAGAGCCCAAATTGAGAGCTGGAAAGGATTCTGTGAGAAGCAGGACAAGGAAGGAGTATGGGAAGGGGTTTACAGGGTAATAAACAGGACAACAAAAAGACAGGAGGATACACCCCTGGTGAAGGATGGGGTAGTTTTGAACCCAAAGCAATCGGCCCAACTACTAGCGGAAACCTTTTATCCTGAGGACCTGGAAGAGCTGGACAACACTGACCACCGCCAAACTAGACAGAAAGCCGAAAAAGTAAATGCATGGGTACATGGTGAGACACATGACCCACCATTTACCCTGGATGAATTAAGAGAGGCGGTGGAAAGTTTTAACCCCAAAAAAGCCCCAGGAGCAGACGGCCTCACAGCAGATATATGCAGCCAGGTTATAAAACGCGACCCAGATATATTCCTAGCACTGGCAAACAGATGCCTGGCTCTCTCGCACTTCCCGACCATCTGGAAAGAAGCCACCGTCGTGGTGCTGAGAAAGCCGGCCAAAAACGATTACACAAGTCCCAAATCGTATCGACCTATTGGACTGCTGCCAGTGCTGGGAAAAATCATGGAAAAACTCGTGGTAGGGCGTATCAGGTGGCACATCATCCCAAGGCTAAGCCCCCGCCAGTACGGCTTTATGCCAAGGAGGAGCACCGAAGACTCCCTCTATGACCTCTTACACTATATCCGTGAAAAACTAAATGATAAGAAAATAATAACTATGATATCATTGGACATAGAGGGAGCCTTTGATGCAGCCTGGTGGCCTGCGATTAAGGTTCGACTGGCGGAGGAAAACTGCCCAGTAAACATCAGGAGGATCGTGGACAGCTACCTTAGGGACCGAAAGGTCAAAGTACGTTTTGGTGGCCAAGAACACACAAAACCCACCAGTAAGGGGTGTGTTCAAGGGTCCATAGGCGGCCCAATCCTTTGGAACCTCCTATTGGACCCCCTGTTAACAGGACTCAAAGAACGTGGAGACTACTGCCAAGCCTTTGCGGATGACGTCGTACTAATTTTCGATGCGGACACGGCACTTGACCTGTCACGGCGGGCCAACGCCGCCCTCGCCTATGTTCAGGAGTGGGGTACACTAAACAAACTTAAGTTTGCGCCACACAAAACAAATGCTATGGTCATTACACGCAAACTTAAGTATGATACACCACAACTGAGTATGGGCGGGGTCGCTGTTGAAATGACGGACGAAGTCAAAATCCTGGGGCTCACAATCGACAGTAAGCTTACATTTAATGCCCACACCGCAAATGTTTGCAGGAGGGCATTAAATATTTACAAACAGCTATCAAGAGCCGCCAGGATTAGCTGGGGACTGCATCCGGAAGTCATCCGCATAATTTACAATGCAACTGTAGAACCGGTCATTACTTACGCTGCCAGCGCCTGGGCATCGGCTACAAAGAAGCTTGGAGTCCAAAAACAACTCAACACGGTCCAACGAGGATTTGCCCAAAAACTGACGCGGGCCTATCGAACAGTATCCCTTAACTCAGCATTGGTGCTGGCCGGAATACTCCCACTGGATCTTCGAGTCCAGGAGGCAGCTGCCCTATACGAAGCCAGGAGGGGGATTCCGCGGCCGGCGCTGGGAGACAGAGAGGTAGAACAACCAACACCCTATGCCCAAACTAAACACCCAGCGGAACAGGTGCGCCTAGACTTCATAACCCTGGAAAACCAAGACCAAGTTGACATACACAGCAACTTCGAAATCAGAATATACACGGATGGCAGCAGGCTTGAGGGCGAGGTTGGAGCGGCTCTGTCTATTTGGGACGGTGAGACCGAGACCAAAACCTTCAAGCTTAAGCTGTCATCCTATTGTACTGTGTACCAGGCGGAACTACTGGCCATATGGAGGGCTACCGGGCAGATCCTCAAACGGACCGAAAAGAGCTTTGGAGTGTACAGCGACTCCCGTTCTGCTCTCGAGACCTTGGCAAATCCAAATTCCCTTCATCCTCTTGCTGTGGAGGCTCGTGAAAACATAAAAACGAGCAGACTCCAGAATAAGCACATTGCCTTATTCTGGATCAAAGCCCACGCAGGATTGGAGGGGAACGAGCGAGCGGACCAACTCGCAAAAGAAGCCGCGCTGAACACCAAAAGGCGGCCAGATTATGACCAGTGCCCGGTTTCATTTGTCAAGCGTCAAATCCGATCGGAATCGCTTGACGAATGGAATCGGAGATACAGGTCCGGAGAAACAGGCAAAATAACAAAATTATTTTTCCCAGATGCTATACAGGCCTACAGAGTGGTGCGTAAATTTGAACCAACCTATTTTATGACACAGGTAATGACAGGGCACGGTGGGTTCTCAGAATACTTGAACCGGTTCAAGTGTAAAGAGAGCCCATCGTGCATCTGTGAACCAGATTCGATAGAATCCGTCCCTCACGTCCTGTTTGAATGCCCTGTCTTCTCTTTAAAAAGACAAGACCTGGAAATGTTAATTGATTGTAAGCTTGAAGTAGGAAATCTAAATCAGATTATAACATGTAAAAACACAAGGTCCCAATTTGTAAGATACTGTACCGAAATAGCACGTCAAGTAGCAAATAGAAATAAGTAAAGAAATAATGGTGTAATATATATTTCATTATATATAGTAACAGCATTAAGATTAAATATAAGATACTATTATTAAGATAACATGTACATAACAAATAAGACCTCATAGGAATTTACTCACGTATAAAATAAAAAATAAAATAAAACTACTTACATAAGACGTATTAAGTTAGAAATTAAGAAAATTGTTAAAATATACAACCCTGTCTTCCTTTTATATTGTCAAACTCTAGAATAAGAATATTATAAGATTTAAAATAAAAAACGATAAAAACTAACTCTATCTACGATAGAGGACCCCCATGAAACCTATCCCGCTACCCTTAGGAAATTAGATTTAATTAGCTTTGGATAATAAAAATTAGTATGCAACTGCAGTAGCCGGCGATTGCCATCTGTGTGGCGGTAGGGTAAAAAAAAAAAAAAAAAAAAAAAAAAAAAAAACCTAACCTAACCTAACCTAACCTAACCTAACCTAACCTAACCTAACCTAACCTAACCTAACCTAACCTAACCTAACCTAACCTAACCTAACCTAACCTAACCTAACCATTCGCGCTCCGAACGCACTCAAAAACACCACGATTACAAGTCCTTCCGCGCGGAAAAATTCCTTAAAAATAGAAAAAGTGAAGTTACAGTGACGTGCGATATCTCAAAAGACGCGGGCAGTGAAGGCGCACACGGTAGCACAAACCGCGTTGCCAAAAGTGTTTTTTTTGGAAAAGTTATTAAGAAAAAACCGTATTTTGTAAATTTTTCGAAACTTTGACGTCGATTTACTCAAAATCTACAGCGACGACACACGATTTTTATTTGACCTACGGGAAGGCCTTGTGAAGGCCTACTCCGAACCACTTTACGGATTTTTCTCCGCAGCACAGTTGCGGAGAAAACACCAAAAAAACAAGAAGCACGTGGCCACGAGGTAGCAGTTCCAGAGCAGCTGGAAACCATTACACCCAAGGATCGGCTGGCGGCAAACCGGAGGAGCACGGAGGCACTTTTGGAACTCTTCTAAGTTAAGTGGTCGCCGAGATATAGACTTTTTAAAAAATTTGGTTTTTCAAAAATTAATATCTCTGTAACGAAATCTTTTACCCCCCCTTTTTAAAATATCTACTTGTTGACTGAGTGGTCCTTAACCCTCATACAAAATTTCAACTGCGCACAAGGAAAAATAACGGAGATATTGATTTTTGAAAATTCAAGGTCACACGTGGCACCAACTTTTGGACATATATCAAAATTGTTTTTATAGTAGTAGATAGTAAATATTTTTTAAGATACTTTGGCGTTTTTTCCAAGAAAATTGGACTTAAATTGAAATTTTTACGAAATTTTTTGTTATTAAATAATAGTTTTTTGATATATTTAAAGTCATATTATAATATTAAATTAATCTGGCTCCGTCATCACATTCCTCTTGTAAAGACGCATTAGACAAACCCAAACACGGGATACTTATCTTAAAAACTGACGGAGTTATAGGTGTTTTAGTGAAAGTCGGCCATTTTGGCGGCCATTATTAAAAACTTTTAAAAATATTCAACTCTCTGTATCTTTGTCTCCAATCATCATAGAAAGACGGGATTTTCACTGTAGTGGATGTCGTCGCTCTCGCAAGCCTTTTTATAAGATCTTGACTCTATGTAGAATTTAACTCTACCGACAAAAACTGAACTTGCGAAAGCGTCGTAAACCCCCAGAAAAACCCTTCTTAGAAAATCCCAGATCGATAGGACAAAGGACGGCTGAACTACAGCATTTTCAAAATTTGGCGGCCATTTTGGGACGCCATTTTGAAAAAATTAAAAGCCTTATATCTCTCGAACCAGAAGTCTGATTGACACGCGGTTTTTTGCGTTATTCTCAGCATCTGTGGACCTACTATACAAAATACAAAATTTGACTCTAGGTAGAGTCAAAAAAAAAAAAATTTTCTTTTAAAAATTTACACTTTTATTATATATAACTTTTACAAACCTTTAAATTAGACCTTATTGTTCTCTATTTTCATATTGAGAATCATAGTACTAACGACTCTAGGTAGAGCTGAAAATTTTAATAATTACCTAGTACTTACCTTACATCATAGTAACGTGACGAAGCGCCCCCAGTAGTGTGCACGAAGAACCCGACGAAATCTGAAACAGAAAACACAGATTAGAACATACTTAATATTAATTGACTCTTTTTACAACTTTTACAAATTTACAAACATATACATACCTAATATACGGCTAGCCCTGACCTAGCAGAAGAGGATGAAAATGATTCGTTCTCCGACAGCAGAGAAACAAAAGAAAAGGGAACCTCTAGTCGAGACGTCGAAGGAGGACCCTTCGGTAAATGATAAGTCGGAGACCACAAACATCCAAGAAGGCATACTCGTAGATGTTTTTTCTGTTGAAAAAACAAACATGAGTGATGAAATACATTCTACGCCGAAAGGCCCGACTGCCATTACGCCGAAGGGACCGAACACCCATACGATCATATCGCCAAAATTTCTAAAACATAAGTTCGGGAATAACCCACTAGACGATAGCCCAGAGCCCGTAGAAAGCCAGGAAGAAAAGCAAGAAGAAATTAAGTTCAATAGTAGAGCCGAAGAAGCTAAACACTGGGTAAATGAAACCAAAACAAAAATAGCAAAGGCAAGAAACTTAAAAGGGACGATAAAAGGGACGTTAAGAGATGTACTATTTACGAATCTAGATAGACTCCTTCAGCTTTTTGAAGAAGAAGAAGCTGAGACCGAAAATGAGAAACCGGAAAAAAGGATAAAAACGTATCAAAGAATACCTAACAAAGACCTGGAAAATAAGAAAGAGGAGAACGAATTAAAAGGGACATTAATAAAACACATGGAAGCTCTTAAAGAAAGCACTGAGAGAATGGAAAGACTAAAGGAGCAGATGGAAAAGCAAGAGGAAACCCTGCGAAAGACCTCCTACGCGAGTGTAGTAGCAACCAAAGCTAAAACCCTACCATCTTTACCGACAACTCTACACTCCGTAGTGGTCAGCGCAAAGGACGAAAACCAAACAGGAGAACAGGTCCTTAACAAAATAAGGGAAGTGGTTAACGCTAAGGAAGGGGGAATTGTAGTGGAAAAGATAAGGAAAGCGAAAGATAGGAAGATAATTCTGGGTTGTAGGACAGAAGAGGAGAGAAACAAAATTAAGGAAAGACTGAAAACCGCAGAGGAATACCTAGAAGTACAAACAGTAAAAAACAAGGACCCGCTGATAGTCATGAAAAACGTTTTCCTATATAATAGCGACGCGCAAATCTTGGCAGCTCTGTGGAACCAAAATAAGAAAACGCTAAAAGACCTAGATGCACAAAAAGAAAATATAGAAATACTGTATAAGAAAAAGACGAGGAACCCGCAAGTAAGCCATTTAATTATGAGGGTGTCCCCCAAAGTATGGCAGAGACTAGTCGAGGCAGAGACGGTTAGAATAGATCTACAGCGCATACAGGTGGCTGACCAGTCACCCCTAGTGCAATGTTCTCTCTGCCTCGGCTACGGGCACGGCAGGCGCTACTGCAAGGAAACCATTGTAAAGTGCAGCCACTGCGGGGGAGATCACATGAGGGCAAACTGCGAGGAATGGCTCGCAGGGACAAAACCAACATGCTGCAACTGCACGAAAGCTAATCACGAAAGAGTGGACCACAACGCCTTTAGCAGTGAATGCTTGATCCGGAAAAAATGGGAGTCCCTAGCGCGAGCTAGTGTGGCATATTGTTAAAATCGACACAGGCGACAAATCACCCACAGATAGCAAAAAGGCGTACCTCATCGCACAGGCTAATCTACAGCGCAAAAGACTAGCAACACAAGAACTCATGCTGGAAGCGAGTAGCAAAAAGATGGCCTTTGCGTTGATCCAAGAACCCTACGTTGGCTCCATAAGAATGATGAAAAGCTACCCAGGAGCAAGAGTTTTTCAATCCACTGCAATAGGAGAAGGAGTCGTTAAAGCAGCTATTGTTGTCTTTGATCCTGATCTAGACGCTATACTACGACCTGATCTAACAACAAACAACATTGCAGTGGTAGAAATAAAAACAAGTGCATGGGAACTTGTTGCTATCTCATTTTACTTCGAACCAGAAGGAGCCGACGTGGAGGCGTATTTCAACCACTTGAAAAAGATCAAACGGAAACTTGGACAAAAGAAACTGCTCCTTGGGGGAGACGCCAATGCCAAAAATGCCTGGTGGGGAAGCCTCACAACAGACCAGAAGGGCATTGATCTCGCAGGTACTCTAGAAGAGATAGACACACAGATACTAAACGAGGGAGAAACTCCTACATTTGACACGGTGCGAGGAGGCAAATTGTACTCAAGCCACGTAGACATCACGGCATGCACAGTGGATATGCTCGACCTGGTGGAAGACTGGAAAGTGAATATAGGCATGATAAATTCGGACCACAATACCATAACTTTCAAAATCAGAGAGACTAGAGCAAAAGGAACTAGCATTAAACGAACAACTAGAGTTTATAACTGTAGAAAAGCAAACTGGAGCCAGTTTAGTGATAAACTAGTTCAGTTTCTAGAAAACAACAGCCTTAACAAAGCATCAATTTTAGAATTAGAAGAAACAACACAATTAGAACAAAAAATAACAAAATATACAGAGTTAATAATAGAAGCAAGTAATGACAACATACCAAAAATAAAAAATAAAACCAAACTTACCTTGCCATGGTGGTCCGAAGAACTCGAAGGAATGCGAAGAGAAGTCAACACCAGGAGAAGGCGTATCCGCTGCGCTGCGCCGATCCGTAGAAACCGCGTCATCGAAGAGTACCTGAAAGTAAAAGAAACGTATGAGACAAAAGTGAAGAATGCCCAAACCGAAAGTTGGAAGAAGTTCTGTGAGAAACAGGATAGGGAAGGGATGTGGGAAGGCATTTATAGAGTAATAGGAAGGACATCTAGGAGACAAGAAGATCTGCCCCTAGTACGCAATGGAAAAACACTAAACCAAACGGAGTCAGCTGAGTTACTAGCGAAGACCTTCTATCCGGTCGATGCGAAAGACGAAGACAATGAGTACCATCAGCACATCAGACGAAAAGCCGAAGAAATAAACGTCGGGGATCTTGATAAACAAGACCCTCCGTTTACACCAGACGAGCTAAAATATGCTGTGGATAGCTTCAATCCAAAAAAGGCACCCGGAGCAGATGGACTAACCGCTGACATCTGTAGTCATGCCATCAAGGCAAGTCCGGAAACCTTTCTTGAAATTGCGAATAAATGCCTAAAATTGCAATACTTCCCTGTCCTGTGGAAGGAGGCAACGGTCATTGTACTACCCAAACCAGGCAAAGATGACTACTCAAACCCGAAAGCTTATCGACCCATTGGCCTGCTTCCCGTGATGTCGAAGATTTTTGAGAAAATGATCATGAACCGTCTCAAATGGCACCTGGTACCGCGAATCAACAAGCGTCAGTATGGGTTTATGCCACAAAAGAGTACCGAAGACTCCCTCTATGACCTGATTAAACACATCAAAACCAAAGTTCAACAAAAGAACATCGTTACGGTCATATCATTGGACATAGAGGGAGCCTTTGATAGTGCTTGGTGGCCTATCATTAAGACTCGACTCACCGAAGAAAACTGCCCAGCAAACATAAAAGGAGTCCTGTACAGCTATTTAAACAATAGAAAGGTAAGAGTGCGATATGCTGGACAAGAATTCTCGACAACTGCAGAGAAGGGATGTATCCAGGGTTCCATAGGAGGACCAATCCTGTGGAACCTTCTCATTGATCCCCTGCTCAGCGGTCTGGAAGAAAGGAATGATTACGCACAGGCGTTTGCTGACGACGTTGTTATGGTCTTTAGCGGTACAACTGGGCAAGAAGTGCAAAAAATGGCTAACGAGGCACTGACCTATGTTCTGCAGTGGGGTGTCAAAAATAAGCTCCGCTTTGCGCCAAACAAGACGAAGGCAATGACTATCACGAGAAAACTTAAATATGACACACCACTGCTGAAAATGGGAAGAGTGAATATAGAAATGTCACCAAACATCAGGATCCTGGGACTCCTGATAGATAACAAATTAACGTTTAATGACCACTGTGCTGCAACCTGTAGAAAAGCTCTAAATATATATAAACAGCTAGCAAGAGCAGCAAAGACAAGCTGGGGACTCCATCCCGATATTATTCGGAGTATATACACTGCATCGGTGGAGCCAATTATCATGTACGCAGCCAGCGCATGGGCTCCTGAAACCGATAAGCAGTGTATTCGCAAGATGCTGAACGTAGTTCAAAGAGGGTTTGCCCAAAAGCTGTCCAAGGCCTACCGCACGGTCTCCTTAAACGCAGCACTCATACTGTCCAGGATCCTCCCGCTTGACTTAAGGATACAAGAAGCAGCCGCTCTGTACCGCGCCAGGCGGGGGGAACCCCTACCGGAGCTCGGAGACCGAGAACTGGAAAAGATGGTCCCATATGCGAGAAACCCTCACCCAGCAGAAAACATAAGCCTAGAGTTCTTAAGCCTGGTGGACAGAGATGAAGTGCAGGAGAGTAACATCCAAGCAGTGAGGATCTTCACGGACGGCAGTAAGATTGAGGGAAAAGTTGGAGCTGCAATGTCCATATGGGACAGCCATGCAGAAACTAAATCCCTCAAACTGAAACTGTCCCCTCACTGCACTGTATACCAGGCTGAACTCTACGCAATATGTGAAGCTACAAGGGTTATAGTGAAACGGCCAGAAAGGACCTTTGGCATCTACAGTGACAGTAGAGCAGCCCTGGAAACGATCACAAACAGGGCCTCCAGTCATCCGCTCGCGGTAGAGACCCGATCTAATATCAATGCCGCCTTGAAACAGAGCAAAGAAATATCTTTGTTCTGGATCAAGGCACATGTGGGACTCGCAGGTAATGAGCGAGCGGATGAATTGGCCAAGGATGCAGCCCTGAAGATGAAGACGTTACCAAATTATGAACGATGTCCGGCCTCTTATCTGAAACGCCAAATTCGAATGGGAACCCTCCAGAAATGGAACCAAAGATACGAGGAGGGAGAAACCGCAAGCGTCACTAAAATGTTTCTTCCACATGCTCTGGAGGCGTTCCGTACGCTAAAAATGATCCCCATAAATAATATAACGACTCAAATAATGACAGGGCACGGTGGGTTCTCCGAATACTTACATCGATTTAAGTTAAAGGAGAATCCATCGTGTACGTGCGATCCACAGGTCTCGGAGAGCGTTGCGCATATTCTGTTAGAATGTCCCGTCTTTGGTTACGAGAGATATAAGATCGAACAAGAATTAGATATTAAAATGGAAAAAGCAAATTTAAGTTTAATTTTAACAGATAAGAAAATAGTAGATAAGTTTATAAAGTACTGTAATAATATAGCAACAATAGTAATAAATAGAAATAAATAGATTAAGAAAGATATGACTGTAATATATAGTAAATTATATAAATATATGTCATATACTATGTAAATTAGATATAAAATATAGATTATTACGAAAAATGTACTAAGTAAATAGTTATATACGATACTAGATTAGGTGATAGAAAATAACACTTTTTACTATTCATGTAAGAAAAAGAAAACATAAAAAATGTGTACAACCCTTTATTTTCCCTGGATAAAGACTCTGTTCTATTCAGAGGTTTATGGATAGGCAGGCTAGCCGACGGCCCCTAAAAAGGCACTGGGTAGGCGCCATTTAAAAAAAAAAAACGGAGGACTCAGAAGACTCGGACAACGCTGACCACCGAGAGACCAGACTATTAGCCAACCGAGTAAACGGTTGGAGCCATGATGAACAACATGACCCACCGTTTACACTGGAAGAACTACGTGCCTCGGTGGACAGCTTCAACCCGAAGAAAGCCCCCGGAGTTGATGGATTCACGGCAGATATTTGCAGCCATGCTATAGGACGGGACCCCGAAACCTTCCTTGCGCTGGCCAACAAATGCCTGGCACTTTCCTACTTCCCGAAAGCCTGGAAGGAAGCCACAGTTGTGGTTTTGAGGAAGCCAGGCAAGGACGATTATACTAAGCCAAAATCGTATAGGCCTATAGGTCTTTTGCCAGTGCTGGGAAAGGTCCTGGAGAAAATGGTGATCAGACGCATCCAATGGCACGTAATCCCGGCACTAAGCCCCCGCCAGTATGGCTTCATGCCAAAAAAGAGCACGGAAGACTCCCTCTATGACCTGGTTCGACACATTCGCTGCAAATTAGATGAGAAAAAACTCATAGCGGTGATATCCTTGGACATAGAGGGAGCCTTTGACAGTGCATGGTGGCCAGCAATCCGTACCAGGCTGGCGGAACTTAAGTGTCCGGTAAACATCAGAAGGATCCTTGACAGCTACCTCCAAGATCGAAAGGTCAAGGTAAGGTATGCTGGAAAGGAACACCCTAAACACACCAACAAGGGATGCGTCCAAGGATCCATTGGGGGTCCAATCCTTTGGAATATCATTCTGGACCCGCTACTAAAAGGCCTATCAGAACGTGGTGACTACTGCCAGGCTTTCGCGGACGATGTGGTACTGGTAATCCACGCCGACACAGCACTTCAAGTGTCGCAACAGGCAAATGCCGCCCTCGCCTATGTTCGGGATTGGGGAGTCAAAAATAAGCTTCGTTTCGCACCACATAAAACTAACGCCATGATTATAACAAGAAAGCTCAAATATGACACTCCAATCCTGAACATGGGAGGGGTCGCCATAGATATAACGGATGAGATAAAGATCCTGGGGCTCACGATAGACAACAAGCTGACGTTCAATGCCCACACTGCAAATATTTGCAAAAAGGCATTGAACATATATAAGCAGTTGTCTAGAGCCGCCAGGGTCAGCTGGGGACTCCACCCCGAAATCGTACGTATTATCTATACTGCAACAGTGGAGCCAGTAATCACGTACGCAGCCAGCGCCTGGGCACCGGCAACGCGGAAGTTGGGCATCCAACGAAAGCTAAACGCAGTCCAACGAGGGTTTGCTCAAAAAATAACGAAAGCGTACCGCACTGTCTCCCTGAACTCGGCACTAGTGCTGGCCGGGTTGCTCCCACTTGACCTCCGAATACAGGAAGCAGCCGCTCTGTACGAGGCAAGAAGGGGCATACCACGACCGGCGCTGGGAGATCGGGAGGTAGAGCGGTTCACACCATACGCACAAACATTACACCCAGCTGACCATAGGAGCATAGTTTTTGAGATTCTGGCGGACCAGACACAGGTAGACCTGCACAACCACCACGCAGTAAAAATTTACACGGATGGCAGTAAACTTGAAGGTGAGGTCGGAGCAGCCCTATCCATTTGGAAAGGGGAAGCCGAGACCAAAACCCTGAAGCTAAAACTGTCGCCCCATTGCACAGTGTATCAGGCCGAACTCTATGCCCTATGGAAAGCCACTGGAGTAACCCTCAAACGCTCAGAATGTAGCTTCGGGATCTTCAGCGACTCCAGGTCCGCACTGGAGACAATTGCGAATCCGAGCTCCCTCCATCCCTTAGCCGTGGAGGCCCGTGCCAACATTGAAACGGGCAGACTCCAGAACAAGGAAGTTTCCTTGTACTGGATCAAAGCCCACGCGGGATTGGAGGGAAATGAACGAGCCGACCAACTGGCAAAGGAAGCTGCTGTCAACAAAAAGAAGCGCCCAGACTATGACTTGTGCCCGGTCTCATTTGTCAAGCGTCAGATTCGTCTGGAATCGCTTGACAAATGGAACCTAAGATATAGGACTGGAGAAACCGGTAGAGTCACCAAGATGTTCTTCCCCAACATTGTAGACGCGTACAAAGTGGTTCGCAAAACGGAGCCTACATATCTAACAACACAGATCATGACAGGCCACGGTGGGCTCTCCGAATACTTGTACAGATTCAAGTGTAAGGAGAGCCCAGCGTGCATCTGTGAACCGAGCTCGGTGGAATCACTGGAACACGTCCTCTCAGAATGCCCAGTTTTCGCTCTAAAGAGACACAATATTGAAAACATCTTAGATACTAAAATAGATAGCGAAAACTTCCGTTTACTTATGCTTGATAGGCACAAAAGAAAATTGTTTATAAACTACTGTGTAGAATTAATTAAAATAGTGATAAAAAGAAATAGATAGATAACCTAATGTTTTCCATATATCTACAGAATATATGACAAAAACATTAATTTTATAAAATGGTTAGAATAAGATATGTAAACATAGAAAACAAGCCTATAAATGTTAGAACTAGAATAATTAAAATTTTTAGGCACATATATTATAAAATGTTAAAACTAAATCTTAGACATAGCTTAATTGTTACTATCTCTCTTATTAATAATTTCATGTTAAAATATGTTAAAGATAAGAACTTAAATAAAATGTAAAAATGTCTCTGGTTAAGCCAGAGGAACCCTTTTTCTGTTCCCAAACCCACTTAGACCATAACCCTTAGTTTTAATTAGCTTTTTGTAAAAGAAAAATTAGTATGCAACTGCAGTAGCCGGCGTTGCCATCTGTGTGGCGGTAGGGAAAAATAAAAAAAAAAAAAAAAAAAAAAAAAAAAAACCTAACCTAACCTAACCTAACCTAACCTAACCTAACCTAACCTAACCTAACCTAACCTAACCTAACCTAACCTAACCTAACCTAACCTAACCTAACCTAACCTAACCTAACCTAACCTAACCTAACCTAACCTAACCTAACCTAACCTAACCAACAGTCCGATGGGCCACAGTCGAAGCGCCAGCGTTTTGAAGCCTTTCCGCGATATAAAATCAGGAAAAATAGAAAAGTACGCGAATTAATTCGTTCGATCATTAAAACGTGTGCGCGCTATTATTTCCTACTTAAAAGTGAAAAAATTTCTTAAAAAAGTGCTATTTTCACAAAGTTATGAGTGAAAAACCAAGTGTTTAGGAATAAAAGTGTGTGCGCTGCTCATTTTTGAGCGGTAACCTAACAGTTTTGAAGTGCAGATCTGTGCAATAAGACATTGTGCATCATCC
This sequence comes from Pasiphila rectangulata, assembly GCA_963082625.1. NCBI lineage: Eukaryota > Metazoa > Arthropoda > Insecta > Lepidoptera > Geometridae > Pasiphila > Pasiphila rectangulata. The sequence continues at coordinate 22,710,509 of OY720241.1, read as the reverse complement.
GCCAAAGTTTTGGATTTTATTACCTAAGGAACAGTGAGTTACAGCATTTTTCAGTTATCACCATACAAGTTCGAAGTGATTTTTAGTGACTGTGGCGCCTTCAAATAGCAATTGGATGGTCAAGATAATTTTTACCAATCCAAAACTGTTAAAATAATTAAAATCGGAGTGTTTTCTACTGAGATATAACAGTTTTAATGTTTCACAATAAGTTGAAACTTACAAGTGAAATCCTGAATTAAAACAAGTTGCAACCTATATATTTTTTAATTAAAAACAACAATACTCAACCTATTTAACGCCTACATAATTAGTTTTCTACTTTTCTTCAAGTATTTGAAGAGATACAACACTTTGTAAATTTTTGTTGTTGTGATCTTTGTTTACATTCTTGGTGACAAAACCCAAGTTCAAACATCAGAAGAAATACTGTACAATCTCTCAACCATTGTGTCTGGGCACTCAAACTCCCTCCAGACTCCATCATCAAGCTCCCAAGAAGTGTCTGGGGCCTCTAAGAAGAGATACAACACTTTGTAAATTTTTGTTGTTGTGATCTTTGTTTACATTCTTGGTGACAAAACCCAAGTTCAAACATCAGAAGAAATACTGTACAATCTCTCAACCATTGTGTCTGGGCACTCAAACTCCCTCCAGACTCCATCATCAAGCTCCCAAGAAGTGTCTGGGGCCTCTAAGAAGTACATTCTGGAAGGACACATGATAGGAAATCATTACTAATTATAGCCATTATTATAGTTTGTACACTACTAGGGGGTGCCCTATACACACCTGCCTATTCTATTGAAGTATATTATAATATCAACATCGGAATTAGGTGCTCGGAGGCCTTCTTTGCAGTTTAATTTAGTATTTGGGGCTGCCTATGGATGGGGTCATTTTTAGGTTAGGTTATTATTGCACCAGTGTTATCCTGTGTGTTGTTGGCCTTGCGCCGCCTTGTTTCCTTGTGCCATTCTGTCCATCGCCTTTCTATTACTAAGGGACAGGTCTCAATATAAATTAATTATTGCCCTGGGGAGCCTAATCCGGCATCACACACAAAATTTTGGGTTGGCGGGGTGATTTTTGAGTTGAACCTGTCTGCTATTATAGCCTTCCATCTGCTTTGCTTAGGTACCTATCCCTAACACGGCTACTTACTGCTCTGACGACCGGGTGGCCCAGCTTCCTGTAAAGCATCTGCGTGGGTGTTGCAGCGGACAGATTCTTTAAATAGGGATTGTTGGGGGAAAGGACCACCTATCTTACCAACTACAAGGGATTCTTCTTTTTAGGGAAATTAAAGTAAATACTTAAAGGGTTACATAAATCATTTAATGTTAATAATTGATTAATAAGGGGGTCATCTTTATTTATTAGCAGCTTAGTTAAAAATAATCTTTATTTATAAAACAAAGTGCATAGTTCTTTATTTGATAATACATTCTCTTTTTCAGCTTAACTTAATCTGTGAAACAAAATTTTTAAAGACTAAATAGTAAAACAATCCTTAAATGAAGCCTAGGGCTAAATCAACTACGGTGCCTAAGGGTAGGACTACTGGCCAGGCTGGTAGAAGTGACGGGGGCTTTGAGGCGTTGGGCTCGCGGCCACTGGCATCATGCCCGAACGAGCCCGTCCAACCGAAGCGAGGACTGCGCGCGGGCATCGTAGCGCCGCCGGGATTTCTTTCGCAGCCGCTCACTGCGCGCCCCGTGGAGGCCACATCCGAGTCGAGCGTGGAGGCGGCTACTCCAGGATACAGTGACGCCGTGGAAGGCGAGTGGCCAGCCCCCGGTAGCATCAGAAGGCGGGTTGAGTCGCTTAATTCCGGGTCAACTGACATCTCCGAGACCAACGCTGATGGACCCGAGCTGCCGTTGGCGCAGGGCACGCCAACCCTAACGCGTAACACGCCACCCAAAGTTGGTGCTGGACCGGTGGAGACGACGCAGAACTATGGCGGTGGCGGCTTGGGTGACGAGGCGGCCTCCCCCGCCTACAGCCTGGCCTTCCTTGAGACGTCAAATATATCCCTACGGGACGGCAAAATTGTACCCATGCCGAATGTGCCACGGACCGCGAACCATCTGCTGACATCCACTTTGACGGAGCTCGAGAAGTCGCACAACCTTCATCGCGATATTAAGAGCTCGGTGATAGCGGGGCTCAAAGATCTGCACCATATGGTGCTGAGCCTCGCGGACTCGCGGGGGCGGCACATTGCAGATAAGGAGCGCGCCCTGGCCCAGGCAGAGAGGCAGCTTGCCCTGAAACAAAAAATATACACAGGTAAGTTGGAATCCATAAATGCTACCATCCAGTTAAACTTGGAAGAGCTGCGGCACACTAACGCCGAGACGCTGCGGGAGACTGAGACCGTCCGCCGTATGATGGAAGAGGTCAGAGACGGCATGAGGGAACGACAAGTGCCGCCGGCTGAGAGCACGGCTGGACTTCGCCTTGTGGGGCAGATGCTGGAGGAGGCGCGCGCATTACGCGATGACTTGGGCCGCCCACCAACACAGGGCGACGCACCGTGCGCTACGGTTTTGCCGCAGTACAGAGCCGAGGACGGGCCGAGTGCGGCGCGGCACGCCACGTATGCGCAGATTGCTAGACACCCCATATTGATAAGATCCACGAACCCGCAACACACCGGGGATGACATCCTTAAAGAAATAAAGCGAGGCGTGGACGTGGTGGGGCTGGGAGTCGGTATAAATGCGGTAAGAAGGTGTAAAAATAGTACCTTGGCTATAACACTGGAGACGGAGCGCGAAAAGAAGGCCATGGGAGGCGCTATCCAGGCGCTCGGGGGCACGCTGGAGGTGTCGGAGCCGCGCGTGCGCGACCCTCTGTTGCGGTTGACGGGCGTACTGGCTGAAATGAACGACGCGCGCCTGGAAGAGGCGCTGCTGCGACAAAACACGGGCATACTTGCCACTGTACCCGAGGACCAGCGTTGCTTTAAGGTGCAGCGTCGCATAAAGGGTAGAACGTCAGCGCTGCAGAATGTTGTGCTGCAGGTTAGCCCAGCCCTGTGGAGAGCGCTTGTGGACAGGCGTCTACGTCTGGGCTACCAGATGGTCCGCGCCGTGGATCACTCACCCCTGCTCCAGTGCTACCGCTGCCTCGGGTTCGCGCACCGCGCGGCTGAGTGCCGAGCGCCTGAACGCCTTTGCGGCTACTGCGCCCAGCCTCATGACACCCGCGAGTGCCCCAACAGGGCGGGCGCCCCTAGCTGCGTTAACTGCAAGGCGGCGCGCAACAGCGATGTTGAGCACCCAGCCTACAGCTCCAAGTGCCCCGAATGGTGCCGCTGGGACCACCTAGCTCGCCTGCGCACACGGTATTGCTAAGGGCGACGAGACAGCAACCTCCGACTCCATGCTAGTGGTGCAGTACAACCTGGGGCGTGGCCGAGCCGCCACGAATGCCTGCTTCAGGGAGGCGGCGGAGCGTGGTGCCCGACTCATGCTCCTGCAGGAGCCCTACGTCGGTGCCGGCGCAGGGCTGCGGGCGCCGAGACCTCTCCGCGTCGTACAAAAGGAAGCCGCCGTTCCCGGCAGACCTGTGCGCGCCGCCGTCGTGGTCGCCGATCCTGGAATCACGTTTAATATTAATAACAGATACGTCACAGAGGACATCGTCGGTGTCGTCCTGGATATTGGCACAGCGAGAATAGGAGTCATTAGCGTGTATCTAGATGGGAACGAAGACTTGAACACTTACCTGGTCATGATTGGAGAGATGGTTGCATCAATGGGAGTAGATCTGCTACTGCTGGGTGGCGATGTGAACGCCAGGAGTCACTGGTGGGGCTGCGAGGCGGAGGACGCACGCGGCGCGAGCGTTGTCGAGGCGTTAGCTGCTGCGGGGCTTGAGGTGCTGAACCGGGGGAGCGTGCCTACATTCCACGCGCTGCGCGATGGCCGGGAAGCACAGAGCATAATTGACGTCACGGCCTGCTCTGCGGCGCTGTTGCCTCTCACCTCGTGCTGGCGAGTGGATGTGCGTTTCGGCGGCCTTTCCGACCACAGGGCCATCACGTTTGAGCTGCGAGCGGCAAGCGATGGCGCGCGGCGGGCGTCCACGCGCGTCTACAACGCGGACAAGGCGAACTGGACGCTGTTTGAGAGCGAGTTCCTTCGCCGCCTCGCTGATGAAGGCCTTGACACAGAGAGAGTGGAGCGCGCCGCCTCGGCTGCCGACCTGGACCAGCTGGTGGAACGGTACACGAGTTGCGTCGTTGGCGCAGCTGACTGCGCTATACCGCACCTAAAGAATGGCGTCCGGAAGAGACCCTGCAGATGGTGGTGCCCGGAGCTCGCGCGCCTCAAGGCGGAGATGACGCGGCTGAGAAGGAAGATAGGAAAGGCCAACCCAGCCCGACGGCGTCCGGCAATTGACAACTACCTTGCAGCCAAGGCAGAGTACAAACGGGCCATTGATGCCGCTGTCACCGAGAGTTGGAGAACCTTCTGCACTGGGGAGAGGACGGAGACGATGTGGCGGCGTTCGTACCGAATTATTAAAGCCTGCTCCTCGGCCGGCGCCGCGGACTGTCTGCTGGAGGATGAAAGTGGCAACACGCTGAGCGCGCGGGACTCCGCCGCCTGGCTCGCCGACACGTTCTACCCGCACGATGACCCGGCTGCCGATGATGCCGACCACGCTGATCTGAGGGCAGGTATTAAAGAATTAGAGGGCCAACTAAGAGCGGATGACACCATTGGACGCGAGGTTGTGCCTTTCACCCGGGAGGAGCTTGAATCGGTGCTGCGAAATATGCACCCCAAGAAGGCGCCCGGTGGTGATGGCCTCACATTGGATATCTGCCTCAGGGCGTATAGGGCGAATTGCGAACTGTTGCTGGGAATTTATACACTTTGTCTGGGGATGGGGTTTTTCCCAAAACTCTGGAAAGTTGCCACTATTAAGATCATACCTAAGCCGGCCAAGGACAACTACACTAAGCCCAACTCTTATAGACCTATTGGACTCCTGCCGGTTCTAGGTAAAATGCTCGAAAAACTCCTTACCAACAGACTTCAGTGGCAACTTGGAAGGGAGGGAAAACTCAGTACCCGCCAGTACGGTTTCATGCCTCAGCGCAGCTCCGAGGACGCGTTGTATGACGCGCTGACGGAGATCCGTGGGCACTTGGAAGCCAAGCGGCTCGTCGTGGTAGTGTCGCTTGATATCGCAGGCGCGTTCGACCACGCATGGTGGCCCGCTATTCTGGGACAACTGCACGTCAAGGGCGTAGACTCTGCAATACAACGATTAATCCATAATTACATGGCTGACAGAAGGGTCCTTCTTCGTTATGCCGGCGAGTCTACAAGCAGGGACACAAACATGGGTTGCATTCAGGGTTCATCATGTGGGCCAATACTTTGGAACATCCTGCTGGACCCTTTGCTCGAGCCCACTCAATATGGAGATGTGCTGGTTCAGGCGTTTGCGGACGACATTCTGCTGATTGCGGCTTCGTCGGACGGCAGGGAATTGCAGCAGCTGCTCAACGATGCACTCGAGATTATTGTCCAGTGGGGAGTTAGGTTGAGGTTCGAGCTATCACCGCACAAGACCCAAACTTTATTACTGACTAGAAAGAAAAGGTTTTACTCACCTAGGCTCAGCTTGGGCGGGGTCCACCTGGAGTACGGAGTCAGTCTTAGGGTTCTTGGCCTCACCCTGGATCCTCTTCTCAACTTTAGGACACACCTGGAAAATATTTCAAGGAAAGCCATTGAGCTATATAAAATTGTTTCTCGGGCGGCGCGGGCACAGTGGGGACTGAACTCCGACATTCTAAAACTAATCTACCGAGCTGTTGTAGAACCAACAGTGTTATATGCCGGCAGCTGCTGGGCTGGTGTTGCAAATAGGGTTTATGCAGAGACTATATTAAATAGGCTGTGTAGATCTTTTGCAATAAAAATTTCTAAAGGACACAGAACAATATCCTTGGAGTCTAGCATGCTATTGGCTGGGATTCTCCCTCTACACCTAAGACTAAAAGAACATGCGTCTGTCTACTCCATCAAAAGAGGGAAGCCCATACAAACTCTCCCGGGCAGGGAGCTGGAGATAAGAGAGAGTCCATACAACTTACCTCACCCAGCAGATCGCAGGAGGCTCAATTTTGCGATCCTTTCTTCTCAGGAGGATGTTGATGCTATTGGAGATGATTCCCTGGTCTTATTTACAGATGGCAGCAAGCTGGAAGGCAAGGTTGGTGCATCAGTCTCATGTTGGAATAACTGTGGCGAAATAAAACACATTGGATTTCGGCTCGAAAGTTATTGCAGTGTCTTCCAGGCCGAGTTGGCCGCAATCTTGAGAGCAACACACTGGATAAAAACTCGAAGCGAAAGTATTTTCAGTGTGGCCAGTGACTCGAGATCGGGCCTGGAAGCCATCTGTGACACGGGAACTATCCACCCGTTAGCTTTCAATATCCGAAAAGAGCTTTTTGAACTTCAGGATGAAGGCAAACGGGTGGGGCTTTACTGGATCAAAGCTCACATAGGCATTGCCGGCAACGAAAGGGCTGATGAGTTGGCCAAGTATGCCGCTTTGCACAATAAGCAACCTCCAGTCTACGACAAGTTTCCCCTCTCTTACGCAAAACACCTAGTTAGAGGCGATACACTTCTTGAAGGGCAAGGAAAATACACGACTTCGCAAACTGGCATGACAACTAAGTTATTTTTTGCTGACGTATCGCAGGCATATAATATCTTGAATAGAATAAGCTTAAATAATTACTTGACTCAAATACTTACAGGCCACGGAGGGTTCCGGTCATATTTGTACAGGTTCAGATTGGCCAGCAGTCCGCTGTGCACTTGCGGGAATGGCGATGCGCAGACAGTACAGCATCTATTGACTGAGTGCAGTAAATTTTGCCGACTTCGATACGAATGCGAATGCGCAGTTGACACTCGGATTGTTGTGGGCAATTTTCCTTATCTCATGGCTGATGACAAATCAAGGGAAGTGTTTTTGGGATACGCCAGAGTCATTCTTCGGAGCGTAGGCTCGGAGAATGGCTCAATTTTGGAGTCGAACTGAGTATTTCACCGCACAAAAACCTGTCAGTTCGCAGCGACTGGCTGGCTAAACAATCTGATGCTACTCTTCCGGACACGCCAACGTATTTCAGAACCAACACTCACTAACTACACAAAACTTTAACACCTGGTAACAACAAAGCTTAGCGAACACAACACATTATTGCTATGTTGGGCTAACGAGTTTTCGTCGAGTGGTTGCTTTTGCTATTATACCGACGAAACGTCGGGGTAATGACGAAGACATTTTGCATTGGGGATGCCCGTTGGTCCAACAAAGAAATAACAATAAAACTGCTCAACAAAACTAAATCGTCTAATAGGGGCGTTGTTGTCGTCGACTTAGCATCTTTTTATTTATCAGGTTGCCTCGTCACAAGTTTCTTGTTTTCCACATGTTGGCACACACCACACATCTGTCCTTAATGTCATTCTGCAGAGCGTTGCATGCACAGACATAGTATATGTCAATGTCAGCTGTCATTCGTTGATACATCGCTACAGACTGGTGGGATCTTGGAACCGGGTGGTCGACCGCTGTCTATTGAAATGTCAGTGTCATTTTCCGCGTTCGCTCAAGACTATAGACAACTGGAATGAGATGGATGCCCGACGCGTTCTTGCCTCTCTTTCTTGTCTCCTTACTCAACTAGGCAATATTATGGGGATGGATGATCAAAACTAAACAAAGTATTGATTATAAAGAAAAATTGGAATAATAGTTTCTTTTTTATGTAAATCAAAGCAAGCCAAGAATTGTAAGAATTGTAAAACTTGTTTTCTTCATTAAATTGCTTAATTAATTTTTATATTGCTATTACTAATGAAATTAAATCAGGTACACCAAAATCAATAAATGCTAAATTAAAAGTCAATTGTTTATTTTTAAAAAATTAAATTGAAAACACCTTCAACATAGGAACGATATTCTAAAAATTGTCTGATCTAATCACTATAACTGTACTAGGGAAATAAATATATATATACCTCTATATATATATACTATATTATATATATATATTTATTATTGACGAGCTCTGTGGCGCAGCGGGCGAAGGTCCGCCTGCGACCCAAGGGGTTGCGGGCTCGATTCCCGCCTCGGGACAAATGTCTGTACGATCTGCAGATATTTGTTCAGGGTGTTCTGGGTGTTTTTCTATATATAATAAAAATATCTATCTATGTAGTATAATGTATTAAGTATATCAGTCATCTAGTACCCATAACACAAGCTCTGCTTAGCTTGGGGCTAGATGATGCTGTGTGATCTGTCCAGCAATATTTATTTATTTATTATATATATATGTATAGAAAACCCTAAAATAGCAACACGGCTTTCTCAAGGCACCAGGCACGCATGAGTGGGCGGAAGGTGGCGGAAATTCGAAAGGACTTCGCCTTTGGAGTTACTGACACCCCTGCCCGCTCATGCGCTCCTGGTACTTTGAGAATTCATATTTTACAAAAATCTTGATATTTACATGGCAAAACCAATATTTTAGTTTTAAATAATAATTAACAAAATTAACAAAATGAATACTTAAACCTATTTTAAAACTAACATGTTTTGCAGTTGTCTCCCATACTAAGTTAATCTTAAGTCTTAATATAATGTGCTCGAACGTAATTAGTGAGGTTGGAGGCGCGAGCGGCGTGCGCTTCGCACTAACTCGCTGGCTCAACTGAGTGCCGCCAAATTCGGCCGCGACGCCGGCGCCGACCGCCCACCTAGGTACTGAGAGGCGTGCCGGCCGTTCGCCCCGCCCCTGTGGGCGTGGAACGGTGGAACGAGGCAATGCGATGGAATGGTCATGATCAGCGTAAGGTTCGACTCCGTTTTGGGACAAAAACGTTAAAATGACGATCTTAATGTGTGGAGTAGGAATTGTAAAACGTTTTATTAACGTGACTGATACATTCCTCCTTGCAGATCCAGCTTAGCTTGGTTGGTTATAGATTCCTTAATGAATTGTTTCATTGATTATTGTTAATTTTGATTTTGGGAATGAATTAAAATCAAATAACACTGAAAACAAATAATGTCAAATTAATTAAAATATATTGCCTATTCAAAAATTATAACTAAATAAAACCGGAAAAAAAAAACTAAATCAAGTAAAATAAATTATATCAAATAGGATTAATGTGTACGAACGCAATTAACATGGCGGGAGATGCGTGAGGCGTGCGCTCCGCATCCACTCGCTGGCTCAACTGAATGCCGCCAAACTCGGCCGTCGCGCCGGCGCCGGCATTGGGAGGCGTATCGGACGTTCGTTCGCACCGCCCCTAAGGGCGTGGAATGACCTCCTTGGTGCGGAGGCAATGCGATAGAATGGACATGATCGGCGCAAGGTTCGACTCTTTTTGGGACAAAAATGTTAAAATGACGCTCTTAATCTGTGGAATAAAGTAATAGAGCATTGATGGTAATTGAATAATATACCCGGCCTCCTTACGGATCTAGCTTGGTTTGATTAGCTGGTTTTGATTATTGTTGTTATCATTGTTATTTTAATTATTTTATTTTATTATTGAATAATATTGCTTTTTAAATTATTCAAAACTGCTGAGCGGCTCCAGAGGAGGGCTCTGAGCTAGGGGTTCCGATGTTGTGAATTAACTATGTTAGAACGTTTTCGTCATAGAATTCAATAAATGTGTATCTCTATAATTGTGATGTATTTTATCAGATGACCACTGCAAAGTATTTTAATTCATATTAAATTAACGGGTTGAAAATAATCAATTATTTAAATGAATTATATTATTATGTTAAGACTAAGATGAACCTGAATTATCTAAATGCAAATTTGTATTACTATATATTTATGGATTAAATTATCAAATAAAAAAAAAATATTTGTTTAGTGTTTAAGTTATGAATTATTATAATTATTATTATTATTATAAAGTATTACCTTTTAAACTGTATTCAAAATACTAAGTTAAATTATTGTTGTAAATTATTAATTTTTATTGTTGTCATTATTGTTGGTTTTCATCTGTTTATTTGAATCTCAAATAGAAAAGATGATAAAAAATGTAATTTAAACTAAATTAAAGTAATAAATTATATTATTATGTACTTCCCATAATGATAGAAATTTAATTATGATCTGATTGATTTTGCATGTATCTGATATTCGAAATCCAAACCTAACCTAACCCAAAGTTAGGTTAATGTAATGTAATGTTGTTGCAAATTAAACAGCAACAGAACAATTAGGTAGGCTAGCCGACGGCCCATATAAGGCACTTGGTAGGCGCCAATTAAAAAAAAAAAAAAAAAAAAAAAAAAAAAACCTAACCTAACCTAACCTAACCTAACCTAACCTAACCTAACCTAACCTAACCTAACCTAACCTAACCTAACCTAACCTAACCTAACCTAACCTAACCTAACCTAACCTAACCTAACCTAACCTAACCTAACCTAACCTAACCTAACCTAACCTAACCTAACCTAACCTAACCTAACCTAACCTAACCTAACCTAACCTAACCTAACCTAACCTAACCTAACCTAACCTAACCTAACCTAACCTAACCTAACCTAACCTAACCTAACCTAACCTAACCTAACCTAACCTAACCTAACCTAACCTAACCTAACCTAACCTAACCTAACCTAACCTAACCTAACCTAACCTAACCTAACCTAACCTGTGGTGTAGTTGTATTTATTTGTATTGGAGTCTTCCTTCCTGAGCCAGGACACTCCTGTTCCATTGGCTTCTGCAATTTTGGTGTCTCTGTAGCTTTGTCGGTTGAGGGTAGTGCCATCATCATGTCCTTTGGAGATCCTTTTGCTTGAGCTGATTTTGGGACTGGAGTGTGCTGGGTCATATTTTCGCTCTTTTGTTCTGGAATGGGTAGACTGTCTAGATTTTCTGGACTTTTTGTTAGTTCCATCGTTCTTTCTTTTGAAGGGCCAGCCTTCGTCGTCGCGTCTGGGGTTTTTTGGGCGTTCTTGGGTGGGGAGCGTACTATCATTTTTGCGGAGGTTAGCCGATGTTTTGTTTAGGATAAGGTTTGTATAAGTTTTATAAAATTTCCTTATATGTGTTTTATTTTTCTGTTTCAGGTTCGTCGTGATCCAGGTGGCGAGGGTGGCGTGTCAACGATTAGAGTCTTCCTGGTAGGTTTTTTTTTTTTTTTTTTTTTTTTTTTTTTCGTACATTCAAGGTCCAAAAAGGGAAACGGATCATATCTAGAGGTACTAAGGCGGTAACAAAAACACCAATGATGATGACAGTAGAAAGCCCTGAAGTGGAAAAAACCTTTAAAGATAGAAGCTCCGAAGCAAAATATTGCTACACACAAGCAACAAATCTCTTCGAACAAGCTAAGAACATAAGAGGAGACATAAAAAGCGGAGTCCCAAAATATGTTCAGCGACTATACAACCTGTTCAAGGAGTCGGAGGCGCAAAACAGCCTAAGAGATCTGGAAGAAAAGGGAAACCGGGACGAACAAACACCAATTACAAACTTGGGGAAGAAAAGAGACGAAGAAAAACCGAAAGAGACTCATGAATTACAAAAAACTCTAGAAAAACACTACGAGATAATGAAGGCAACTCACGAAAAAATGGAAACATTACAAAACGAATTGGGAAGAACGCAAGAAGCACTGCAAAAGACCACCTATGCGAGCATAACTGCAACCCAACCAAAAAGACAACAGCTGACCACCTTACACTCAGTAGTGATATCATCAAAAGACGAAACAAAAACAGGAGAAGAACTTCTTCACAAAATAAGGGAAGTAGTAAACGCGAAAGAAGGAGGTATTGCAGTCGAAAAAATAAGAAAAGCAAAAGATAGGAAAATAATACTCGGATGCAAGACAGTAGAAGAAAGGAACCAAATTAAAGAGAGACTAAATAGAGCAGAAAACCACCTGGACGTGCAAGAAATAAAAAACAAAAACCCACTGATCATCTTCAAAAATGTATTACATCACACCAATAACCAAGACCTCGTAACAGCACTATGGAATCAAAATAAAAAGATAATGAAAGACCTTAACGAAAGCGAAGAAAAGATAGAAGTTCTATATACAAAGAAAGCAAGAAACCAACACATGAACCACGTCATCATGAGGGTATCCCCCAAAATCTGGATGAGGCTTACCGAGGCGGAAACGGTACAAATAGACATCCAGCGCGTAAGGGTGGCTGATCAGTCACCCTTGGTACAATGCTCTCTCTGCCTCAGATACGGGCATGGCAGACGTTACTGCACGGATACCACTGAAAAGTGTAGCCACTGCGGGGGGCCCCATATGCGAGAAAAATGCGAGGATTGGCTAACAGGGACAACGCCAACCTGTTGTAATTGCACACACGCCAAGTACGAAAAAGTAGACCACAATGCCTTTAGTACAGAATGCGTCATACGCAGGAAATGGGACTCCCTAGCGAGAGCCTCGATAGCCTACTGCTAGAGGCGCCGCAGTGGACACAAGTAACCAACCCTCCGGGAGCAGTGTTGGGGCCTATTTAATTGCACAAGCCAACCTACAGCGTAAAGAATTGGCAACGCAAGAGATAATGCTTGAAGCAGGCAAGAGGAATATGGCCATGGCACTGCTGCAGGAACCCTATGTCGGCTCTATAGGAAGAATGAAAAACTATCAAGGGGCCAGAATATTCCAGGCCATGGATCAGAAGAAAGGTGTCGTAAAGGCAGCAATTGCAGTCTACGATCATGACCTGGATATAACGCAGTACCCCGATCTTACAACTGGTAACATCGCAGTTATTAAAATCAAAACCACGGCATGGGAACTGGCAGTGATCTCCCTTTATTTCGAACCCGATAGAGCCGACATAGACCAGTACCTTCAACATCTCCGGAGGATAAAACAACGGATGGGACAAACCAAGATGATTCTGGGGGGCGATGCAAACGCCAAGAACAGTTGGTGGGGAAGCCTAACGGTCGACCAGAAGGGTCTTGATTTCGCAGGAACTCTGGAAGAGATGGAATGCCAGGTACTCAACGATGGAGAAACTCCGACTTTCGACACAATAAGAGGCGGAAAAAGTTATTCAAGCTTTGTAGACATTACAGCATGCGCAGCGGAGATCCTAGACCTGGTGGAAGACTGGAAAGTACACGTTGGAATGATCAGTTCGGACCATAATGCAATCACATTCAAGGTAAGATTAATAAGAGCCAAAGGCATTAACACAAAAAGAACAACTAGAGTATACAACACAAAAAAAGCAAATTGGAGCCAGTTTCATGAGAAACTGGCCCAATTAAACCTGGAAACGAATACCAACAAACAAACAATAGAAATCATAACCGAAAAAACAGACCTAGAGCAGAAGATCAAAACCTACACAAAAAATATAACAGAAACAAGTAATCAATGTATACCAAAAATAAAAACAAAAAGTAAACTTACCTTACCATGGTGGTCCGAAGAATTGGAGAAGTTGCGACGTGAAGTCAATACCAGGAGAAGGAGGATCCGATGCGCAGCGCCAGTCCGGAAGAAAAAAGTTATTGACGAGTACCTGAAATCAAAAGAACAATATGAGACACTAGCGAAAAAGGCCCAGACGGAAAGCTGGAAGAGCTTCTGTGGAAGGCAGGATCGGGAGGGAATGTGGGAAGGAATTTATAGAATAATAGGCAGAACAACAAAAAGGCAGGAAGATCTCCCCCTCTTGCATGGTAAAAGATTGCTAAAACCAGAAGAATCAGCCAAACTACTTGCTCAAACCTTCTACCCGGAAGACGCGGAGGAAAACGATAATGAAGACCATCGACGAACAAGAAGATTAGCAGAAGAATCAAACGAGAGCGTTCATGATATAACTCATGACCCACCGTTTACACTAAACGAGCTAAAATTCGCGATGGATAGTTTTAACCCAAAAAAGGCGCCCGGTGCAGATGGCCTTACGGCTGACATTTGTAGTAACGCAATAAAAATGGACTTTGAAATCTTCCTTGCAATTGCAAATAAATGCCTGGAACTAGGTTACTTTCCTGAGTTATGGAAAGAGGCTACTATAGTGGTACTACAAAAACCAGGAAAAGATAACTACCAATGTCCCAAATCCTATAGGCCAATTGGATTGCTCCCAGTATTGTCGAAGGTCCTAGAGAAGATGGTGATTGGTCGATTAAAATGGCACTTAATACCAAAGCTCAGCAAGCACCAGTACGGTTTTATGCCCCAAAAAAGCACTGAGGACTCCCTCTATGCCTTGATGAAACATATAAGATCCAATGTGGAAAACAAGAAAATCGTCACAGTCATCTCACTGGACATAGAGGGAGCCTTCGACAACGCATGGTGGCCAGCGATAAAATCTCGCCTTTTAGAGGAAAAATGTCCGGAAAATATTAGAGCAATCCTTTACAGCTATCTCAGCAACAGGAAAGTACATGTGAGATATGCCGGACAGGAGTACTCGAAAAAGACAGAAAAAGGGTGCGTGCAGGGCTCCATAGGAGGACCAATCTTGTGGAACCTTTTGATTGACCCTCTTCTTAAAGGACTAGATGATAGAAATGACTATGCGCAGGCTTTTGCAGACGATGTGGTCATGGTTTTCAGCGGAGACTCTGGACTAGAAGTCCAGCGGCAGGCGAATGCGGCACTCGCCTACGTTCAGAATTGGGGTGTCAAAAACAAGCTGAAATTTGCGGCACATAAAACAAAAGCAATGACAATCACTAGGAAGCTGAAATTTGACACACCAATGCTGAACATGGGCAGGACAGATATCACCATGTCGCAGAGCATTAAGATCCTGGGTCTGACTATAGATCACAAATTGACTTTTAACAGTCACTGCGCTGAGGTCTGTAGAAAGGCCCTAAATGTCTACAAGCAACTGTCTAGAGCTGCAAAAACAAGTTGGGGACTACATCCCGAAGTTATCCGCACTATATACACGGCAGCAGTAGAACCCATCATAACATACGCAGCAAGCGCATGGGCCCCGTCAGCAAACAAACTGTGCATACAAAAGTACCTGAACGCCGTACAACGAGGTTTTGCTCAAAAGCTTACGAAGGCCTACCGTACTGTCTCCCTACACTCGGCCCTACTTCTGGCCGGAATACTCCCGCTTGACCTGAGAGTACAAGAGGCAGCCGCCCTGTACAGAGCCAGGCGGGGGGAACCCCTGCTAGAATTAGGCGACCGAATCCCAGTCGAGGAGATGGTTCCATACGAACAAACACCCCATCCAGCCGAGCATTTCGACCTTGAGTTCATAAGCCTGATAGACCGGGAAGAAGTTGATAGGTACAGTGACCAGGCAGTGAGAATTTATACAGACGGGAGTAAGATTGAAGGCAAGGTCGGAGCTGCACTATCCATATGGAATAGGGCAGCCGAGATCAAAACCAGAAAGCTGAAACTGTCATCTCACTGCACGGTCTATCAGGCGGAACTCTTGGCGATATGCGAAGCAACGAGGGAAGTACGAAAAAGGCCCGAAGATAGCTTCGGCATATTCAGCGACAGTAAGTCGGCATTACAAACAGTAATAAATAGCAGATCAAGCCACCCGCTCGCAACTGAAGCCCGATCAAACATAAAGGACAGCATGAACCAGAATAAAAATATATCTTTATTCTGGATCAAAGCACACACCGGACACGACGGGAACGAACGAGCGGACGAACTGGCTAAAGACGCGGCACTGAAACTGAAGAAGAAGCCTGACCTCGAATACTGTCCGGCTTCGTTTCTGAAGAAACATATCCGTCAGGAGTCTCTTCAGAGATGGAACCGGAGGTACCAAGAGGGACAAACGGCGTCAGGTACAAAATTGTTCTATCCAGACGCAATAAAAGCCTACAGGATCGTAAGGGAAATTCCCATTAACTCCATACTAACGCAAATTATGACAGGACATGGTGGGTTCGCTGCATACTTGCACAGATTCAGGTGTGCGGAGAACCCATCATGCACCTGTGACCCCCAAATTCAAGAAACGGTACCCCACTTACTTTTTGACTGTCCAGTGTTTGGTAAAGCGAGATACGAGGTAGAAATGGAAATAGACTGTCAAATAAATGAAGAAAATGTAAAAAGTATTGTTACAAATAAGTATATTAGAGATAAGTTTTTTGAATACTGTATTAAAATAGCAAATAAGGTCATAAATAAAAACAAATAGCAATTAACATATGACAACAATATATTAGATAATATAATGATTAGTCATATAAGAAGATTATGTATAAGGAAATATTGTAAAAACAGCAATATACAGATAAAATAAAAACTGTATCTTAAAACTAGATATAGAATAACATCATATATATATATAAATATCTACAACTAAAAATAAGATATATAAACATGTAAAAATTAGACAGTAAGAATTAGATAGATAACATAATATTATTATCATTATAAAAAAGAAAAGAAATTAGAAACAAGTGCAAAACCTTTATTATCCTGTAACCAAAGTCTCTGTCTCATTCAGAGGACAAATAGGCAGGTTAGCCGACGGCCCATAAAAAGGCACTGGTAGGCGCCATAAAAAAAAAAAAAAAAAAAAAAAAAAAAAAAAAAAAAAAAAAAACCTAACCTAACCTAACCTAACCTAACCTAACCTAACCTAACCTAACCTAACCTAACCTAACCTAACCTAACCTAACCTAACCTAACCTAACCTAACCTAACCTAACCTAACCTAACCTAACCTAACCTAACCTAACCTAACCTAACCTAACCTAACCTAACCTAACCTAACCTAACCTAACCTAACCTAACCTAACCTAACCTAACCTAACCTAACCTAACCTAACCTAACCTAACCTAACCTAACCTAACCTAACCTAACCTAACCTAACCTAACCTAACCTAACCTAACCTAACCTAACCTATAGATTAAAAAATATAGATTAGGTAAAATTAAGAAAAATAGGACAAAATCAATTTGTTATATGATTAACATTTAGACTAAAAAATATAGATTAAGTAAAATTGAGAAAATAGGACAGGACCAAATTGTTATATGATTAAACTTACAATGAAGATTAAAAAGATATCTTGAGATTATCAAGATGAAACAAGACTTGGCACTCCAAAAAAAAAAAAAAAAAAAAAAAAAAAAAAAAAAAAAAAAAAAAAAAACCTAACCTAACCTAACCTAACCTAACCTAACCTAACCTAACCTAACCTAACCTAACCTAACCTAACCTAACCTAACCTAACCTAACCTAACCTAACCTAACCTAACCTAACCTAACCCCGAGTTCCCTCCATCCCTTAGCCGTGGAGGCTCGTGCCAACCTAGACACGAGCAGACTCCAGAACAAAGAAGTATCTTTGTTTTGGATCAAAGCCCACGCGGGATTGGAGGGGAACGAAAGAGCGGACCAGCTGGCCAAGGAAGCTGCCCTGAACCGGAAGAAACGTGCTGACTATGACTTGTGTCCGATCTCATTCGTCAAGCGACAGATCCGCTTGGAATCGCTTGATGAATGGAACCGGAGATACAAGTCAGGTGAAACAGCAAGTATCACAAAACTTTTCTTCCCCGACGCTATAGAAGCCCATAGAGTCGTCTCAAAATTTACGCCGACGAACTTCACAACGCAGATCATGACTGGACACGGTGGACTCTCCGAATACTTGCATAGGTTCAAGTGTAAGGAGAGCCCATCGTGCGTCTGCGATCCGGATTCGGTGGAATCGGTGGTGCATGTACTTACTGAGTGCCCAGTTTACTCCTGTAAAAGACACGATATCGAAAACATCCTAGATTGTAAAATTATGAGTGAAAACTTCTGCCCACTTATGTATGATAAATTTAAGAGACAGCTGTTCTTGGATTACTGTATAGATATAATTAAAAATGTAATAAACAAAAATAGATAAATAAGGAAATGTTCGGCATATATTATAGAATATATACCATAACATTACAAATTTAAAATAGTAAGATAAAATTGTAACCATTGATACTTAGATTATATATTATTAGCATAAGAAATCTTTCAAACATCTCAGGTAAAATATTAAACTTGTATAAAATAAGAAATATGTTATTATAGCTCTACCCTGTAATTTTTATTATTTTAAAGCAAACGATGTAATAGGTTAAAAATAAAAATAGTTATAAGTCTCTGGTTTTGCCAGAGGAACACTTATTTGTAAACCCATCCCCGCTTAGACCATAAAAATAAAGAATCCTAGATTTAATTAGCTCTAGAACAATAAAAAATAGAATGCACAGGCAGTAGACGGCGATTGCCATCTGAGTGGCGGTAGGGAAAAAAAAAAAAAAAAAAAAAAAAAAAAACCTAACCTAACCTAACCTAACCTAACCTAACCTAACCTAACCTAACCTAACCTAACCTAACCTAACCTAACCTAACCTAACCTAACCTAACCTAACCTAACCTAACCTAACCTAACCTAACCTAACCTTTTTTTTTTTTTTTTTTTTTGTTGCCCAGGAAAATCTTTTATAGATACCACCAGTCCGGGGGGACCGATGGTTATGTGGGATTCCCGCCTTGATAAAGGCAGTGTACCCACTAAAAACCTGGGGTGTTCCGCCCTCGCCGCTTTACAAGGAGGAAGCCACGGTGTCGCAATGCGTCCCGCAACTCCCTCAGCGGGTGCCCGTGAAGGCCCTCCTCGGGAGGGTGTAAAGTGCCCTCCCCGTATCTCCGCTTAAGGCACCTCGGAACACGTGACGAGGCGCCTTACAGCACGGGACCCCTCAGGTCAGGAAGCGGATCCCCCGATCCGCAACCCAACAGGTCCCCGTTCAGGGTAGTATGCGGCCGGCATACGCCAGCCGCCTACGGCCCGTTCTCCGTTGGCGGATAGGAGCCGAGAGAGGATCTGCCTCTCGGTCCCTTTCCGCCGTCTCCTTCGACCGCATCACTTCCTCTGCGAAAGCGGCTACGGCCTCCCATTTCGTCTCGCTGTCAGCCATAGCGTTGACTATGGCTGAGAGCGAGAGGTCAGGTCCTATCGCCGCCGCCATCACTGCGCGCGGCTCCGCCCACTCTGGGCACTCGGCGCGGGTGTGCTGCGCCGTGTCCTCCGGCGCCCCACAATGGTGGCATTCCATTGTGGGTTCCCGACGTGCCACCCGACACAGATACCTTCCGAAGCAACCATGCCCGGAGAGGATCTGCGTCAGACGGAACGTCGGTGCGCCATGACGCCGATCGACCCACTGCTGGAGGCTGGGGCGAAAGGCGGCCACCATTTCCCGGCTAGCAGCCGGGGTCTCCAAACGGCGTGCCCAGTCCTGGAGGAGATCCTCGCGGGCATCCTCTCTCCACCGCTTGATCTCCTCCGGGAGTGGCCACCCACCTGCCATCTTGGCCTCTGCGCTGCGCCAATACACCGTCGCCAACACCTCTGCCTCGAGGTTCCACGGCGGTGTACCGGCCAGCACGCACGCCGCCTCAAACGAGACGGTGTGGTACGCTCGGGCCGCCCTGACGGCCATGACCCGCTGCGGACGTCGCAGCAGGGTCAGGTTTTCAGCGTCTAGGGCGTCCGCCCATATTGGCGCTCCGTAGAGTGCCTTGGAGCGAACCACACCGGCATAAAGGCGGCGGCACCCCACACTCGGCCCTCCCAAATTCGGGAGGAGTCTCCCGAGCACTCCGGCAAAGGCTACGATCTTGGGCGCCAATTGCCGGAAGTGCTCCGCGAACCTCCATCTGCCGTCGAGGATGAGGCCTAAATACCTCATCTTCGACTCGACGGCAATGGAGGTTCCGCCCACCACAATTTCCATCCCCCGCGGTGGAGATCTCCGAGGCCCGTGGAAGAAGAGGGCCTCGGACTTCTCCAGCGCTACCTCCAGCCCAAGGGTCCTGATCCTTTGGACCACATGGGCAACTCCGGCCGTGGCCAAAATAGCCGCCTCTCTATGAGTGCTCCCACGGGCAGTAACTAAGTTGTCATCGGCGTAACACACAATACTGACGCCGTGAAGGTTCCGCCCGCGGAGCACATAATCGTACCCGATGTTCCACAGGAGCGGTCCTAGGACCGATCCCTGTGGAACACCGCACGACATCCGCCTCACTTTCCATTCACCGTCCCGGGCCGGGTACATAACGGCCCGGTCGGTGAAATAACTCGCCACGGAGTCCCTCAAATACCGGGGCACATCATGGTATCTGAGGGACTCCATCACGGTCTCCCAAGGGAGGGTGTTAAAGGCATTTTTAATGTCTAACGACACTGCCAACAACACCCTGCCTTCGGAGACCGCCTCCTCCGCTAACTTCCGCACTTTGGCGATGGCGTCCACCGTCGAGCGCCCGTGCCGAAAGCCGAATTGCCCGTCGCTCAAGTTCGGTCCTACCTCCCTCATGTGCTGGGTGAGACGAGCAGCGAGTACACGCTCGAAGAGCTTGCTCGTCTCACTCAGCAGCACGATCGGACGGTAGGCCGACGGAGAATCGGCTGGGCGCCCATTCTTTCTTAGCAGGACCAACTTTCCGCTTTTCCAGCACTGCGGAAAGTGGCCCCGCGCCAGGCAAGCTGAGAACACGGATCGAATGTGTTCTCCAAGCTGCCCGGCCGCCAACACCAAAGCGCGTCCTGGCACGCCATCAGGTCCAGGGGCCGTGTTCTTCGCTCTCAGCCTCAACACGGCCAACCCGAACTCGGTCTCTGTCACTTCCGGGACCTCGGAATCATTGACCAGTTCCTCCACCTCAGCAGGAGCCATGAGTGGTGGGTGCCACGCCTCCCTATGAGGGAAGAGCGCTGACACCACCTGATCTAGTAGCCCTGGCTCCAGGGTTGCTGTGAGTGGGGGGGTCCAGGGACGGAGCTTCCCCGTCACCGCCTTGTAAGGGCGACCCCAGGGGTCGTGGTTGAGGGACTCCAGCCACTCTTGCCACGCCGACTCCTTAGCATCTTTGATGGCCGCCTTGAGATCTGAACAGGCGGCCCTATAGTCGGCGTAGCGGTCCCTCTCGACCTCTTCGTCACGAAGCCTCCTCCGGCGGTAGTGGGCGTATCGACGCCGTGCCACGACGCAGGTCTGTCTTAGCTCTCTGAGCCCCGGCCTCCACCAATACATGCGCCGTGGCGGCGACGACGTCTTGACCCGGGGCATGGAGGCGTCACAGATGCGTGCAAGGGCTTCACCGAGTGCCCCTGCTGCGACGTCTACATCCCCCAGGTCCGCCTCAGCCATCCACGCCTCTACGATGGCTGCCTCCTTTGCCAACTCTAGGTCGATTCCTCTCAGGCACCACCTTGGGCCCTCTCTGGCCGGGGGAGCCGGAGCCTGCCCAGCGGACGCAGAGACGCTATACCGAATGTATCTGTGGTCTGATAGCGTCTCTACGTCTACCTCCACCTTCCAGTCGAGAACACGGCGCGCCAGGGAAGGCGTTGCAAATGTAAGGTCAACTATGGACCCACCCTGTTGCCGCACGCACGTGTTCTCGTTTCCCCTGTTTAGTATGTTGAGGCCTAGAGACGCCGCCCACTCCTCCAACACCTCCCCTCTCACGTTGGTAGCCGGAGAGCCCCACGCCGTCGATTTGGCGTTGAAGTCCCCGGCAACCAACACCGGACTGGGGTGTGCTGTTCCCACCAGAAACCCGACCTCTGCGAGCGTCTGCTCGAAGCTGGCCAGGTTACGGTTCGGAGAACAGTACACCCCAATTACCGCCACGCCACAGCAACCACCCACAACGGCCAGCACGCATCCATGACCCTTCGCTACTTTTTCGAAGGGCAGGGAGCCACCGGCCGCTGGAGCATATATGGCTACCGAGTCCTCCCGATCTCCCACCCAGTTTGTACGGGCGGGAATCATGTAGGGCTCGGTAACCACGGCTATTTGAATCAACCACTCTGCGAGGCTCTGGAACAAGAGATCCTGTGCCCTGGCAGAGTGGTTAATGTTCGCCTGGAGGCATCGGATGGCCATCTAATTTGCTTCCATCCGATCCTCCGCTTGCGCTGGGCGCAAAGATGGCGGCGAGGGGGCCTTTACGCCTACGCCACTCTTCTTTTTCTCTCCTTTCTTTCCCGGGGCCGAGCCTTTGCAGCCTCGGACCTGGTGGTCAGCATTTCGGCCTGCCGCCTCGCACACTGGGCAGTGAGGCTCGGCCTCGCACTGGGCAGCCTTGTGTCCGGGCTTGCCACAGTGGAAGCACATCGTGCTGCGATCGATACTGCCCGTGCACTTAGCCCCCATGTGTCCCGCTTCTAAGCAGCGGTAACAGTAGAGGGCCCTGGGTTCCAGTATCCTTGCGGACACCGAAACCCATCCCACCAGAATCCGTCCAGCTGCCACCTTTTTCGCGGCAGCAATTGGGCACTTCAACCAGACCGTGCCTAGACGGCCAGGAGGTCGGACGATATCTCCTACCTTTATGGCCTCCACGGAACAGCCCCCAGTCTTGGAGGCCGCCATCGCCACGTCCTCCTTCGTCGCGGAGTCATCCAGCCCAGAGATGCGTAACTCTGCGCACTTCTCTGGACGGGATACTCTTACCACGTCGGCGCTTAGGACCTCCCTAAGTTTGTTCGCCAGGGAGTCCGCTTTCTCACCGCCGGCGGCACCGGACACCTCCAGCATCCTGGCTCCCGTGGCGGCCGTGCGAAACCGAACGCCTTCTATGCCCAGGGATCGAACATCGATCTGTTCGCGGGCTTCTGTAAGCACCTGGGCATATGTGGCCCCCTTCTTTTCGGCTTCCGGTTGCAGAGTGAGGACGACTGCTGCTGTCCGGGGAGCTTTTAATATTCGCTTCCGTTTTTTCGGCGCCTTCTCCAGCCTTTCGGAGGGTCGAGTAGCTTGGGCCGGACTCGCTACTGGGGCTTTTGCGGCCTTCGAGCCCTTGCGGGCCACCACATTCCACCCTTCATCCATTGTGTCCGGCGCAGGAGGCAATGGACGGGGTGCCTTCGTGGCCGCCTTTTTCTTTGCCTTTTCCATCCTTGCCCCGCTGGTGCCAGCTTGCGCAGGAGAAGGGGAAGGCATGGGAGGTGTCGCCATTGCAGGTGTTAGGGCAGCGACGTCTTGTTCCCTCCGTTTGTCTGCGGCCAATGGGGGCCTGAGGCGCTTAGCCGGCAGCAGGCGCTCCTCCAGCCCCTCTATTCGCGCATTCAGCATGGTCCCACACTGGACCATGACTGAACGCGTGATCTCTTCCAAGTTTATAGGAGCGGGGCGCGAGAGATTGCGAAGCTCTAATAATTCCGTCCTCATGCTAGCGACTTCTGTCGTGAGCTTCGCATTTGCCTCCTCCAGGCGAGTAATCTCCTCAGTTGCCGTGCGGGTCCTTATCTCCGAGAAAGCTTTTCGGATCTTATCAGAGGCCTCATTGAGTGCCCTCTGAAAGGTTCCTTTGATATGTTTCGACTTGCAGGAGACGTCCTTGATCGTCGAAAGGGCGTCTCCTACAAGTCCTGCCAGATCCGCCGCGGCAATATCGAAGGCAGCCGGTCCTGCCGCAGCCACCTTGCGAAAGGTAGCAGCGGCAGCTTTCCTTTTACGCTCTTCCTTCTCTTCAAAATCCCTTTCTACCTGCAACATCGCCTCTTCCTCCTCGAGGCGCCTTTGCTCGAGTCTGGCCTTATACAGACCGACATGGCTGCCTGTCGTAGCTGGACGTCCACGACCTCTCTTCGACGTTCTGGCCTTGAGCTCTGACTCCCCATTCGCACTATCCTCGCTTGAGGAAACACCTCTCTTCCGCCAGAGACGGCTCTTCTCCTCAATTGTCCTGTTCGTTCCGGGTGACGAATCTCGGGACGAAACTGTTACCATGGTGTCCGAATCCGCGTCTGACAAGGGTCCAGACACGGATTCGACCGCCAACCTATCTTCAGGAGTAGCCTTCGCGGCTTGCGCCGCCACGTACTTCTTTACACCGAGCCGGGCCTTGGCACTACCTACGCTCCCATCAGTGTCTGACTCAGACAGGCGAGTCAATACAACGAACGGTTGCAGTAGCGTAGAGCCAGCCCTATCGGTGACCCTCATCTCCTCGTCGGGTTGGCCTTGAAAAAGGCCGATTTGGCCTTTAGAAAGGCCGGTTTGGCCTTGAAAAAGGCCGGTTTGGCCTTGAAAAAGGCCTAGGCGGTTGTTGTCCCCCCCAGAATACGAGGGACGGACTGCCGAAGCAGCAAGGGATTCCCCGACCTCGATGAGGCCGGTACCCTCCTGGGGTAATATGTTTTTACAATTCGCCATTTTCATTTTTTTGTTTGGTCCTATTTGGGTCACAGAGGGTGGACCCACCCCCTGGGCGCCCTTACGACCGAGCTCCCCTCGGCCATACATCCCATAAGCGGGCGCCAAAACCGTAGGATTTGGTGAAAACTATATACATAAAGAAGACAGAAGAAACAAATATTTACAAAAAAGCCTAAGATTACCGCCGAAGTCCCAAAAAGAACCACGGCGCCTACGCACCCCTATCCCAGAGCCCCCCACCCCCCCACCTAAGCACCCCGAAACGCCCACAGATAAAATACATAAATACAAATAGATACATAAATACATGATAAAATAAACTATGTAATATAATAAATACATAAACATACATACATGTGTTCCTCTTGGTCAGGTCTCTCCCTTGTGGCCTTCCGGCATGAGTAACTCTACCGGCTTAGCCCACAAGATCATAAAGACACGCAAGCCCCACCACGACGACAACGTGGGAACACATCGGTGGGGAACCTAACCTAACCTAACCTAACCTAACCTAACCTAACCTAACCTAACCTAACCTAACCTAACCTAACCTAACCTAACCTAACCTAACCTAACCTAACCTAACCTAACCTAACCTAACCTAACCTAACCTAACCTAACCTAACCTAACCTAACCTAACCTAACCTAACCTAACCTAACCTAACCTAACCTAACCTAACCTAACCTAACCTAACCTAACCTAACCTAACCTAACCTAACCTAACCTAACCTAACCTAACCTAACCTAACCTAACCTAACCTAACCTAACCTAACCTAACCTAACCTAACCTAACCTAACCTAACCTAACCTAACCTAACCTAACCTAACCTAACCTAACCTAACCTAACCTAACCTAACCTCAGTCAAGAATGTTCCATAAGGCGCAGGTGGGATGCGCTTGCCAGAACCAGCGTAGCGTACTGCTAAAGGCGACCCAGTGAGCAACCCAACATGTAAAGCATCGTACCCCGTAATTCAAGCTAACCTTCAGAGAAAGCAATTGGCAACTCAAGAGCTGATGATCCAAGCCATCGAAAGGAAGACTGCAATTGCACTGCTTCAGGAGCCGTACGTGGGCGGAGCAAAGAGTATGAAGGAATACAGCGGTACAAGAACCTTCCAGAGCATAACCAACGGAGACGGAAATGTTAAAGCAGCGATTGTTGTCTTTGACAATAATCTAGACGTCCAACTATGCCCAAAACTTACCACAAACAACATCGTTGTGGTAAGGATCCGCACCAAAGCCTGGGAGATAACCGCTGTATCCTTCTACTTCGAGCCAGACCAGCCCATAGAAGCGTATTGTGAACACCTGAAAAAGATAGCAGACGAAGCTGGATCAGAAAAAATAATTATCGGGGGCGATACAAACGCAAAGAGTACCTGGTGGGGAAGCAATCAAATAGACCACAGAGGGGAAGAAATGGCCGGAACACTCCAGGAAATCGGCCTGCAGGTACTCAACGAAGGAGATACTCCGACCTTCGATACAATAAGAGGATGTAAAAGGTTCACGAGCTTCATCGACGTGACTGCGTGCACGACTGACCTGCTTCCCTTGGTGGAGGACTGGAAGGTAGAGGACGACATCGTGAGTTCGGACCACAACGGCATCACTTTCAACATTAGACTCCAGAAAGCAAAAGGCACTAGTATTCAACGGACAACACGGATTTTTAACACAAAAAAAGCTAATTGGAAAAAGTTTCATGAGAAATTAGACCAATTAAAAATAGATAGCAAAATTAATAAAACTGAAATAGAAAACACAAAAAACAAATTAGAATTAGAACAGAAAATAATAGATTACACATATACAATAACAAAAACATGCACAGAAATTTTACCTAAAAAGAAAATGAATGAGAAACTTACCATGCCGTGGTGGTCCGAAGAGCTCGCTGCGTTGAAGAGAGATGTCAACACCAAGAGGCGAAGAGTCAAATGCGCTGCACCAGTCCGGAGAGAGAAAGTCGTGACAGAGTACCTGCAAGCAAAAGAAAGATATGAGTGTGAGGCCAAAAGAGCCCAAATTGAGAGCTGGAAAGGATTCTGTGAGAAGCAGGACAAGGAAGGAGTATGGGAAGGGGTTTACAGGGTAATAAACAGGACAACAAAAAGACAGGAGGATACACCCCTGGTGAAGGATGGGGTAGTTTTGAACCCAAAGCAATCGGCCCAACTACTAGCGGAAACCTTTTATCCTGAGGACCTGGAGGAGCTGGACAACACTGACCACCGCCAAACTAGACAGAAAGCCGAAAAAGTAAATGCATGGGTACATGGTGAGACACATGACCCACCATTTACCCTGGATGAATTAAGAGAGGCGGTGGAAAGTTTTAACCCCAAAAAAGCCCCAGGAGCAGACGGCCTCACAGCAGATATATGCAGCCAGGTTATAAGACGCGACCCAGATATATTCCTAGCACTGGCAAACAGATGCCTGGCTCTCTCGCACTTCCCGACCATCTGGAAAGAAGCCACCGTCGTGGTGCTGAGAAAGCCGGCCAAAAACGATTACACAAGTCCCAAATCGTATCGACCTATTGGACTGCTGCCAGTGCTGGGAAAAATCATGGAAAAACTTGTGGTAGGGCGTATCAGGTGGCACATCATCCCAAGGCTGAGCCCCCGCCAGTACGGCTTTATGCCAAGGAGGAGCACCGAAGACTCCCTCTATGACCTCTTACACTATATCCGTGAAAAACTAAATGATAAGAAAATAATAACTATGATATCATTGGACATAGAGGGAGCCTTTGATGCAGCCTGGTGGCCTGCGATTAAGGTTCGACTGGCGGAGGAAAACTGCCCAGTAAACATCAGGAGGATCGTGGACAGCTACCTTAGGGACCGAAAGGTCAAAGTACGTTTTGGTGGCCAAGAACACACAAAACCCACCAGTAAGGGGTGTGTTCAAGGGTCCATAGGCGGCCCAATCCTTTGGAACCTCCTATTGGACCCCCTGTTAACAGGACTCAAAGAACGTGGAGACTACTGCCAAGCCTTTGCGGATGACGTCGTACTAATTTTCGATGCGGACACGGCACTTGACCTGTCACGGCGGGCCAACGCCGCCCTCGCCTATGTTCAGGAGTGGGGTACACTAAACAAACTTAAGTTTGCGCCACACAAAACAAATGCTATGGTCATTACACGCAAACTTAAGTATGATACACCACAACTGAGTATGGGCGGGGTCGCTGTTGAAATGACGGACGAGGTCAAAATCCTGGGGCTCACAATCGACAGTAAGCTTACATTTAATGCCCACACCGCAAATGTTTGCAGGAGGGCATTAAATATCTACAAACAGCTATCAAGAGCCGCCAGGATTAGCTGGGGACTGCATCCGGAAGTCATCCGCATAATTTACAATGCAACTGTAGAACCGGTCATTACTTACGCTGCCAGCGCCTGGGCATCGGCTACAAAGAAGCTTGGAGTCCAAAAACAACTCAACACGGTCCAACGAGGATTTGCCCAAAAACTGACGCGGGCCTATCGAACAGTATCCCTCAACTCAGCATTGGTGCTGGCCGGAATACTCCCACTGGATCTTCGAGTCCAGGAGGCAGCTGCCCTATACGAAGCCAGGAGGGGGATTCCGCGGCCGGCGCTGGGAGACAGAGAGGTAGAACAACCAACACCCTATGCCCAAACTAAACACCCAGCGGAACAGGTGCGCCTAGACTTCATAACCCTGGAAAACCAAGACCAAGTTGACATACACAGCAACTTCGAAATCAGAATATACACGGATGGCAGCAAGCTTGAGGGCGAGGTTGGAGCGGCTCTGTCTATTTGGGACGGTGAGACCGAGACCAAAACCTTCAAGCTTAAGCTGTCATCCTATTGTACTGTGTACCAGGCGGAACTACTGGCCATATGGAGGGCTACCGGGCAGATCCTCAAACGGACCGAAAAGAGCTTTGGAGTGTACAGCGACTCCCGTTCTGCTCTCGAGACCTTGGCAAATCCAAATTCCCTTCATCCTCTTGCTGTGGAGGCTCGTGAAAACATAAAAACGAGCAGACTCCAGAATAAGCACATTGCCTTATTCTGGATCAAAGCCCACGCAGGATTGGAGGGGAACGAGCGAGCGGACCAACTCGCAAAAGAAGCCGCGCTGAACACCAAAAGGCGGCCAGATTATGACCAGTGCCCGGTTTCATTTGTCAAGCGTCAAATCCGATCGGAATCGCTTGACGAATGGAATCGGAGATACAGGTCCGGAGAAACAGGCAAAATAACAAAATTATTTTTCCCAGATGCTATACAGGCCTACAGAGTGGTGCGTAAATTTGAACCAACCTATTTTATGACACAGGTAATGACAGGGCACGGTGGGTTCTCAGAATACTTGAACCGGTTCAAGTGTAAAGAGAGCCCATCGTGCATCTGTGAACCAGATTCGATAGAATCCGTCCCTCACGTCCTGTTTGAATGCCCTGTCTTCTCTTTAAAAAGACAAGACCTGGAAATGTTAATTGATTGTAAGCTTGAAGTAGGAAATCTAAATCAGATTATAACATGTAAAAACACAAGGTCCCAATTTGTAAGATACTGTACCGAAATAGCACGTCAAGTAGCAAATAGAAATAAGTAAATAAATAATGGTGTAATATATATTTCATTATATATAGTAACAGCATTAAGATTAAATATAAGATACTATTATTAAGATAACATGTACATAACAAATAAGACCACATAGGAATTTACTCACGTATAAAATAAAAAACATAATAAAACTACTTACATAAGACGTATTAAGTTAGAAATTAAGAAAATTGTTAAAATATACAACCCTGTCTTCCTTTTATATTGTCAAACTCTAGAATAAGAATATTATAAGATTTAAAATAATAAACGATAAAAACTAACTCTATCTACGATAGAGGACCCCCATGAAACCTATCCCGCTACCCTTAGGAAATTAGATTTAATTAGCTTTGGATAATAAAAATTAGAATGCAACTGCAGTAGCCGGCGATTGCCATCTGTGTGGCGGTAGGGTAAAAAAAAAAAAAAAAAAAAAAAAACCTAACCTAACCTAACCTAACCTAACCTAACCTAACCTAACCTAACCTAACCTAACCTAACCTAACCTAACCTAACCTAACCTAACCTAACCATGCAGTGGTTTTAAGTTCCGTCTAGATGATGATGATGATGATGATGGCGAGAACTTGAAATGGCTGTATCTCTGCCGTCCGTTGTCCGATTTGAATGCGGTTTAGTGAGGGTCTCTCCGCTTTGGGCGTGCTATCCCCTAATAGATCTAGGGCCATAGATACCAAATTGAATTAAAGATTAGGTAATACAAATAAAAAATTTAATATTGGCTTTTACTGACTCTAGTGCTCTACCTAGAGTCTATATTCAAATATGCAAGGGTGGGCCTAGGGTTTTTCTACTTGTTGCCGAAAACTGCGTTTCGGTTGGACAATCGGTCGGGGAGATACAGTGGTTTCAAGTTCCTTCTAGATGATGATGATGATGATGATGACGAGAACTTGAAATGGCTGTATCTCGGCCGCCTGTGGCCTGATTTGAGAGCGGTTTGGTGCTGGTATCTCCTCTTCGAGCGTGCCACCCCATCATAGGCCTTCAGCTTAGATACTAAATTGAATTAAAATTGATAAAATTAAATGTAGTAAAATAAAATAAAATTAAAATCAAGTTAAATAAAAATTTGGCATTAAATGAAAAGTTGGCTATGTCTTGTGTTGTCTTGTTTAAATCTGCAAGGGTGGGTCTAGGGCTTTTATACGTGTTTATGGCATTTGTAAATAATATCATTATCATCGTATCGTATCGGCCAAGGTGCTAAGTTTATTATCTATGTTGCTTAATTTCATGTGAAGTATAAACTCTATCGAATAGGGTTTATATCTGGGCTTCTTATATTTGATTACCAAATATTTGTAAGCTCGGTTACAAATATTTTCTAATATATTATTTAATTAATTTCCAATGTTATTATTCTGTATGCTTAAGTATTAATTTATAAATAAAAATATTCTATTGTTAACAAATTGTAATGAAAAAAAAAATATATTTGTCACATTGTTTACGAAAAAAAAAAAAAAAAAAAAAAAAATATAAAGCTAGATGATTAAAATTGTTAAAATTATTAATTTTATATTACTATTACTAATTTAAATTGGCTTTATTGTTAATTTATTTTACTCTATCGAATAGGGTTTGTATCTGGGCTTCTTATATTTGATTACCAAATATTTGTAAGCTCGGTTACAAATATTTTCTATTATATTTATTTAATTAAATTCCAATGTTATTATTCTGTATGCTTAAGTATTAATTTATAAATAAAAATATTCTATTGTTAACAAATTGTAATGAAAAAAAAAATATATTTGTCACATTGTTTACGAAAAAAAAAAAAAAAAAAAAAAAAATATAAAGCTAGATGATTAAAATTGTTAAAATTATTAATTTTATATTACTATTACTAATTTAAATTGGCTTTATTGTTAATATAATTTGTTTGATGATTTTATTAGTAGGGCCTTTGCCTTTGAATTTATAAGATGTAATAATAAAATGAAATGATTAGTTAAGAATAATTTAATGGTTAAAATAAGAATAATGGTTTTCGTGTTAATCTAAATAAATAAATAAATAAAAACGTCTAGGTTAAGTTCTAGGTTAAGCTTAGTTCGTAGGTTAGTATTAATAAATAAATAAATATTGTTTTATTTAATTAGATTAGGGCAAAATGATGTTGCAATACATAGCAACAGTGTCGCACTAGGCTAGCCGACGGCCCCTAAAAAGGCAATTGGTAGGCGCCAAAAAAAAAAAAAAAAAAAAAAAAAAAAAACCTAACCTAACCTAACCTAACCTAACCTAACCTAACCTAACCTAACCTAACCTAACCTTTTTTTTTTTTTTTTTTTTTTTTTTTTTTTTTTTTTTTTTTTGTTACCCAGGAAAATCTTTTATAGATACCACCAGTCCGGGGGGACCGATGGTTATGTGGGATTCCCGCCTTGATAAAGGCAGTGTACCCACTAAAAACCTGGGGTGTTCCGCCCTCGCCGCTTTACAAGGAGGAAGCCACGGTGTCGCAATGCGTCCCGCAACTCCCTCAGCGGGTGCCCGTGAAGGCCCTCCTCGGGAGGGTGTAAAGTGCCCTCCCCGTATCTCCGCTTAAGGCACCTCGGAACACGTGACGAGGCGCCTTACAGCACGGGACCCCTCAGGTCAGGAAGCGGATCCCCCGATCCGCAACCCAACAGGTCCCCGTTCAGGGTAGTATGCGGCCTGCATACGCCAGCCGCCTACGGCCCGTTCTCCGTTGGCGGATAGGAGCCGAGAGAGGATCTGCCTCTCGGTACCTCTCCGCCGTCTCCTTCGACCTCAACACTTCCTCCGCAAAAGCGGCTACGGCCTCCCATTTCGTCTCGCTGTCAGCCATAGCGTTGACTATGGCTGAGAGCGAGAGGTCAGGTCCTATCGCCGCCGCCATCACTGCGCGCGGCTCCGCCCATTCAGGACACACGGCGCGGGTGTGCTGCGCCGTGTCCTCAGGCGCCCCACAATGGTGGCATTCCATTGTGGGTTCCCGACGTGCCACCCGACACAGATACCTCCCAAAGCAACCATGCCCGGAGAGGATCTGCGTCAGACGGAACGTCGGTGCGCCATGCCGCCGATCAACCCACTGCTGAAGGCTGGGTCGAAAGGCGGCCACCATTTCCCGGCTAGCAGCCGGGGACTCCAATCGGCGTGCCCAGTCCACGAGGAGATCCTCGCGGGCATCCTCTCTCCACCGCTTGATCTCCTCCGGGAGTGGCCACTCTCCTGCCATCTTGGCCTCTGCGCTGCGCCAATACACCGCCGCCAACACCTCCACCTCGAGGTCCCACGGCGGCGTACCGGCCAGCACGCACGCCGCCTCAAACGAGACGGTGTGGTACGCTCGGGCCGCCCTGACGGCCATGACCCGCTGCGGACGTCGCAGCAGGGTCAGGTTTTCAGCGTCTAGGGCGTCCGCCCATATTGGCGCTCCGTAGAGTGCCTTGGAGCGAACCACACCGGCATAAAGGCGGCGGCACCCCACACTCGGCCCTCCCAAATTCGGGAGGAGTCTCCCGAGCACTCCGGCAAAGGCAACGATCCTGGGCGCCAATTGCCGGAAGTGCTCCGCGAACCTCCATCTGCCGTCGAGGATGAGGCCTAGGTACCTCATCTTCGACTCGACGGCAATAGAGGTTCCGCCCACCACAATCTCCATACCCCGCGGTGGAGATCTCCGAGGTCCGTGGAAGAAGAGGGCCTCGGACTTCTCCAGCGCCACCTCCAGCCCAAGGGACCTGATCCTGTGGACCACATGGGCTACACCGGCCGTGGCCAAGATGGCCGCCTCCCTATGCGTGTCCCCGCAGGCAGTTACCAGGGTGTCGTCGGCGTAACACACTACACCGACACCGTGTAGGTTCCGCCCGCGGAGCACGTAGTCGTACCCGATGTTCCACAGGAGCGGTCCTAAGACCGAACCCTGTGGAACACCGCACGACATCCGCCTTACTTTCCATTCACCGTCCCGGGCCGGGTACATAACGGCCCGGTCGGTGAAATAACTCGCCACGGAGTCCCTCAAATACCGGGGCACACCATGGTATCTGAGGGACTCCATCACGGTCTCCCAAGGGAGGGTGTTAAAGGCATTTTTAATGTCTAACGACACTGCCAACAACACCCTGCCTTCGGAGACCGCCTCCTCTGCTAACTCCCGCACTCTAGCGATAGCGTCCACCGTCGAGCGCCCGTGCCGGAAGCCGAACTGCCAGTCGCTTAAGTTCGGACCTACCTCCCTCATGTGCTGAGTGAGACGAGCAGCGAGCACACGCTCGAAGAGCTTGCTCGTCTCACTCAGCAGCACGATCGGACGGTAGGCCGACGAGGAGTCAGCAGGGCGCCCGCTCTTCCTCAGCAGGACCAACTTTCCGCTCTTCCAGCTCTGCGGAAAGTGGCCCCGCGCCAGGCAAGCCGAGAACACCGCTCTAATGTGCTCTTCCAGCTGCCCGGCTGCCAACACCAGCGCTCGTCCCGGCACGCCATCGGGTCCGGGGGCCGTGTTCTTCGCCCGAAGCCTCAACACGGCCAGCCCAAACTCTGCCTCAGACACCTCGGGCACCTCGTCGTCGGATTCCCCTACTCCTAGAGAGGCCATGGGTGGCGGGTGCCACGCCTCTCTGTGGGGGAAGAGCACTGAGACCACCCTCTCCAAGAGCTCTGGCTCCAAGATCGCCGTGAGAGGGGGAGACCAGGGGCGGAGCTTGCCCGTCACTGTTTTGTAGGGACGACCCCAAGGGTCGCGGTTGAGGGACTCCAACCACTCTTGCCACGCCGACTCCTTGGCATCCTTAATGGCCGCCTTAAGATTGGAACAGGCGGCCCTATAGTCGGCGTAGCGGTCCCTTTCTACCTCCTCGTCGCGCACCCTCCTCCGGCGGTAATGGGCGTAATTACGCCGCGCGACGACGCAAGCCCGCCTGAGCTCCCTGAGCCCCGGACTCCACCAGTATATGCGCCGGGGTGGCACCGACGTCTTGACCCGGGGCATGGAGGCGTCACAGATGCGCGCAAGGGCTTCGCCCAGAGCATCCGCCGCGACGTCAACATCCCCCAGGTCCGAGACAGCCATCCATGCCTCAACGATGGCCGCCTCCTTCGCCATCTCCCGGTCGATCCCCCTCAGCGACCACCGGGGTCCCTCTCTTGCCGGCGGGGCCGGAGCCTGCCCTACGGACGCAGAGACGCTATACCGAATGTATCTGTGGTCTGATAGCGTCTCTACGTCTACCTCCACCTTCCAGTCGAGAACACGGCGCGCCAGGGTAGGCGTTGCAAACGTGAGGTCAACTATTGACCCACCCTGTTGCCGCACGCACGTGTTCTCGATTCCTCTGTTTAAGATGTCGAGGCCCAAGGACGACGCCCACTCCTCCAACACCTCCCCTCTTACGTCGGTGGCCGGAGAGCCCCAAGCCGTTGATTTGGCGTTGAAGTCCCCGGCAACCAACACCGGACTGGGGTGTGCTGTTCCCACCAGAAACCCGACCTCTGCGAGCGTCTGCTCGAAGCTGGCCAGGTTACGGTTCGGAGAACAGTACACCCCAATTACCGCCACGCCACAGCCACCACCCACAACGGCCAGCACGCATCCATGACCCTTCGCTACTTTTTCGAAGGGCAGGGAGCCACCGGCCGCTGGAGCGTATATGGCTACCGAGTCCTCCCGATCTCCCACCCAGTTTGTACGGGCGGGAATCATGTAGGGCTCGGTAACCACGGCTATTTGTATCAACCACTCTGCCAGGCTCTGGAGCAAGAGATCCTGTGCCCTAGCAGAGTGGTTGATGTTCGCCTGGAGGCATCGGATGGCCATCTAATTAGTTTCCATCCGATCCTCCGCTCGCGCTGGGCGCGAAGATGGTGGCGAGGGGGCCTTTACGCCTACACCAGCCTTCTTTTTACCTCCACTTTTTGCCGAGCCCGCGCCTTTGCAACCTCGGACCGGGTGGTCGGCTTTTCTCCCTGCCACCTCGCACGCCGGGCAGTGCGGCTCAGCTTCGCACTGGACAGCCTTGTGCCCAGGCTTGCCGCACTTAAAGCAGGCCTCACTGCGGTCGACGCCAGCCGTGCACTTCGCCCCCATATGTCCCGCCTCTAGGCAGCGGTAACAATGCAGGGGCCTGGGCTCCAGTATCTTTGCAGACACCGAAACCCAGCCCACTAAAATCCGGCTAGCTGCAACCTTTTTGGCTGCAGCTACAGGGCACTTAATCCATACTGTGCCCTGCCGGCCCGGAGGTCTGGCTATATCTCCGACCTTGACGGCCTCCACGGAGCACCCTCCCGACTTGGCGACGGCCGCCGCCACGTCCTCCTTTGTGGCGGAATCGTCCAGCCCAGAGAGGCGCAATTCCACGCACTTCTCCGGCCGGGACACCTTTACTACCTCCGCGCTTAGATGCTCCTTCAGTTTCTTGGCGAGGGAGTCTGCCCTTTCGGCTCCAGTGGCACCGGACACTTCCAGTATCCTGGCACCTGTTGCGGCTGTGCGAAACCGCAATCCATCTATGCCCAGGGCCCGAACGTCGATTTTATCTCGCGCTTCGGAAAGCACCTGGGCATATGTTGTCCCCTTCTTTTCGGCCTCCGGCTGCAGCGTTAGCACGATCGCTGCAGTCCGGGGGACCTTCAGTTTTGGCTCCCGTTTCTTAGGAGCCTTTTTCGTTATCGGCGTAGGCCGGATGGCTTGTGCTGGGCTCGCCACTGGGGCCTTTGCGGCCTTTGAGCCCTTGCGGGCCACCACATTCCACCCTTCCTCCATTGTCTCCGGCGCAGGAGGCAACGGACGGGGTGCCTTCGTGGCCGCCTTGTTTTTAGCCTTTTTTGCCCCAGTCCCGCTTGTGCTGGCTTGTGCAAGAGGGGGGGAAGGCATGCGAGTGGTCACTACTGCGGCAGTAACAGCAGCATCGACTGACTCCCTCCTTTTATCTGCGGCCAATGGGGGTCTGAGACGCTTAGCCGGCAGCAGGCGCTCCTCAAGACCCTCTATACGT
The DNA here is from genome assembly GCA_963082625.1 of Pasiphila rectangulata. Lineage (NCBI taxonomy): Eukaryota > Metazoa > Arthropoda > Insecta > Lepidoptera > Geometridae > Pasiphila > Pasiphila rectangulata. The sequence continues at coordinate 22,674,609 of OY720241.1, read as the reverse complement.
GCATTCAGCATGGTCCCGCACTGGACCATGACTGAACGCGCGATTTCCTCCACGTTTATTGGAGCGGAAGCAGGGGGGCGCGATATATTGCGAAGCTCTGTTATTTCAGTCCTCATGGTAGCGACTTCCGCCATGAGCTTCGCATTTGCCGCTTCGAGGCGAGTGATCTCCTCCGTCACCGTGCGGGTCCTAATTTCGGAGAAAGCCTTTCGGATGGTATCAGAGGCCTCATTTAGAGCCCTCTGAAAGGTCCCCTTAATATGTTTTGACTTGCAGGAGACGTCCTTGATTGACGACAGGGCGTCTCCGACAAGTCCCGATAGATCCGCCGCAGCAATATCGAAGGCAGCTGGTCCTGCTGCTGCCACTTTGCGAAAGGTAGCAGCAGCGGCTTTTCTTTTTCGCTCCTCCTTCTCCTCAAACTCTTTCTCCACCTGCAGCATCGCCTCTTCCTCCTCGAGACGCCTCTGCTCGAGTCTGGCTTTAAACAGACCTACATGGGTGCCAGTCGTAGGCGGACGTCCGCGACCTCTCTTGGATGTTCTGCCTTGGTGCGGTGGCTCCCCGTCCGCACTATCTTCACTTGAGGAAACACCCCTTTTCCGCCAGAGGCGGCTTTCCTCCTCTTTCCTCCTCTTAGTTCCGGGCGATGAAGCCCGGGATGACACCGTCAATAATGAGACGTCTGAATCGTCGGAGCAGTGACCAGACACTGATTCGTTCGCCACTTTTACGCTAGGAGTAGCCTTCGCGGATTTCGCCGCCGCGTACTCCTTTTTTCCCAATGACACCATACTACCTACGCTCCTGTCTGTGTCTGACTCAGATAGGCGAGTCAGGACAACAAACGGCTGGAGTGTAGCAGAGCAAGGCCCATCGACACACCTCTCTTCATCAGGTTGGCCCTGAAAAGGGCCTTTGGGGTGGCCCTGAGAAGGGCCTTTGGGGCCCTGAGAAGTTTCCTCCTCGGAGCCAGGGGTTTTTTTTGAATTTGATGAATACATAAAAAAGTCCCACGAGTACCGGGGAAAAGGTACGACCCGAACAGTGCCCACGTGTATCCGGGAAGGGTAGGTGAACCATACCCAGGCGCGACGCCTAGGTGCAGTAGCGACTGACTTTTCCGGCCAGCCATCCTCGTTAGAGAATAGACCTCATGCTGCACCGCCACTTGTCCTTCGGGATTATTTTATAGAGGTTTACTCCTCGCGGCCCGGGCAATGAAGCCAAAGCCATCGGTCCCAACTCGCGTTACGAGACATGACCGCGACGCTTGTCAGGGTTCCGATCTACGACGCTGGCATGAAAGATATAATCTTCCAAAGCCTGCCCGGTGGTAGTGTAAGTACACACCGGGCACGTCCCGCGCTCCGCCAACTGTGCTCAGAGAGCAAGAAGGCGAGCCCACCTCAGTTTATAAATATAATACATAAATAAGTTACATAAATAAACGTAATATATAAACTTTAAATATAAATATATAAATACAAATAGATACATAAATACATGATAAAATAAACTATGTAATATAATAAATACATAAACATACATACATGTGTTCCTCTTGGTCAGGTCTCTCCCTTGAGGCCTTCCGGCATGAGTAACTCTACCGGCGTAGCCCTCAAGATCATAAAGACACGCAAGCCCCACCACGACGACAACGTGGGAACACATCGGTGGGGAACCTAACCTAACCTTTTTTTTTTTTTTTTTTTTTTTTTTTTTTTTTTTTTTTTTTTTTTTTTTGACCCAGGGAAATCCTTTATGGATACCTCCAAGCCCGGGGGGGCAAAGAGGTTATGTCGGACTCCTTATACCGACTAAAACCCTGGGGTGTGTTCCTTCTTACGCCTTTAAGTCAGGAACCGTGGGAGCACGTGAGCATTCTTCCACAGCCCCCGACGGCGTCGGCCCACAATCACCATTGCGGGCCCCTCCTCGGGTGCGTCAGTGCAGGAGATCACCGACGCACCTACTCAGTGGCGCGCGGGAACACACCCACGCGCGCCAACTCGGGGCATTATACTGTCGGCGGTGGAGTCCCCCGACTCGACCGCCAACGCCCCTGTTATGGGGGAAGTAAGTGGGCGTTGAAGAGCCTCCTCCTACGCCCCGCTCTCCGGCTGCGGATCGGGAGGGTTGAGGATATTTCCCTCTCCCGCTCGGCAGCCTCCTTCCGTGACATTACGTTTTCACAGAAGGATAACGCCTCCCTCCATGACGTCTCGCTTTCCAGCATTGATTTTATCAATGCTGCAAGCGAGAGGTCGTCCCCCACTGCTGCGACGAGGGCGCGGCGCTCGTCGTCCCAAGCTGGGCACACCTCCAGCGTGTGCTGCGCCGTGTCCTCGTCGCAGTCACAATGATGGCACTCGGTCGTCGGTTCCCTTCCGGCTATTCGGCACAAGTACTTCCCGAAGCAGCCATGTCCGGTCAGCACCTGCACCAGTCGGAAGGAAAGCGACCCGTGTGCCCTGTCCAGCCAGCTCTCCAGTACTGGGCGGACAGCCTCGACGGTCCAGTTGCCGGCCTTTGGATTGGCAAGCCGCTCCTTCCACCTCTCCCTCAGAACCCGTCGGATGTGGAGCTTCCACGCGGGCACCTCACCTGGCGGAGGGAACCTAACCTAACCTAACCTAACCTAACCTAACCTAACCTAACCTAACCTAACCTAACCTAACCATATTTGCAGCCATGCTATAGGACGGGACCCCGAAACCTTCCTTGCGCTGGCCAACAAATGCCTGGCACTTTCCTACTTCCCGAAAGCCTGGAAGGAAGCCACAGTTGTGGTTTTGAGGAAGCCAGGCAAGGACGATTATACTAAGCCAAAATCGTATAGGCCTATAGGTCTTTTGCCAGTGCTGGGAAAGGTCCTGGAGAAAATGGTGATCAGACGCATCCAATGGCACGTAATCCCGGCACTAAGCCCCCGCCAGTATGGCTTCATGCCAAAAAAGAGCACGGAAGACTCCCTCTATGACCTGGTTCGACACATTCGCTGCAAATTAGATGAGAAAAAACTCATAGCGGTGATATCCTTGGACATAGAGGGAGCCTTTGACAGTGCATGGTGGCCAGCAATCCGTACCAGGCTGGCGGAACTTAAGTGTCCGGTAAACATCAGAAGGATCCTTGACAGCTACCTCCAAGATCGAAAGGTCAAGGTAAGGTATGCTGGAAAGGAACACCCTAAACACACCAACAAGGGATGCGTCCAAGGATCCATTGGGGGTCCAATCCTTTGGAATATCATTCTGGACCCGCTACTAAAAGGCCTATCAGAACGTGGTGACTACTGCCAGGCTTTCGCGGACGATGTGGTACTGGTAATCCACGCCGACACAGCACTTCAAGTGTCGCAACAGGCAAATGCCGCCCTCGCCTATGTTCGGGATTGGGGAGTCAAAAATAAGCTTCGTTTCGCACCACATAAAACTAACGCCATGATTATAACAAGAAAGCTCAAATATGGCACTCCAATCCTGAACATGGGAGGGGTCGCCATAGATATAACGGATGAGATAAAGATCCTGGGGCTCACGATAGACAACAAGCTGACGTTCAATGCCCACACTGCAAATATTTGCAAAAAGGCATTGAACATATATAAGCAGTTGTCTAGAGCCGCCAGGGTCAGCTGGGGACTCCACCCCGAAATCGTACGTATTATCTATACTGCAACAGTGGAGCCAGTAATCACGTACGCAGCCAGCGCCTGGGCACCGGCAACGCGGAAGTTGGGCATCCAACGAAAGCTAAACGCAGTCCAACGAGGGTTTGCTCAAAAAATAACGAAAGCGTACCGCACTGTCTCCCTGAACTCGGCACTAGTGCTGGCCGGGTTGCTCCCACTTGACCTCCGAATACAGGAAGCAGCCGCTCTGTACGAGGCAAGAAGGGGCATACCACGACCGGCGCTGGGAGATCGGGAGGTAGAGCGGTTCACACCATACGCACAAACATTACACCCAGCTGACCATAGGAGCATAGTTTTTGAGACTCTGGCGGACCAGACACAGGTAGACCTGCACAACCACCACGCAGTAAAAATTTACACGGACGGCAGTAAACTTGAAGGTGAGGTCGGAGCAGCCCTATCCATTTGGAAAGGGGAAGCCGAGACCAAAACCCTGAAGCTAAAACTGTCGTCCCATTGCACAGTGTATCAGGCCGAACTCTATGCCCTATGGAAAGCCACTGGAGTAACCCTCAAACGCTCAGAATGTAGCTTCGGGATCTTCAGCGACTCCAGGTCCGCACTGGAGACAATTGCGAATCCGAGCTCCCTCCATCCCTTAGCCGTGGAGGCCCGTGCCAACATTGAAACGGGCAGACTCCAGAACAAGGAAGTTTCCTTGTACTGGATCAAAGCCCACGCGGGATTGGAGGGAAATGAACGAGCCGACCAACTGGCAAAGGAAGCTGCTGTCAACAAAAAGAAGCGCCCAGACTATGACTTGTGCCCGGTCTCATTTGTCAAGCGTCAGATTCGTCTGGAATCGCTTGACAAATGGAACCTAAGATATAGGACTGGAGAAACCGGTAGAGTCACCAAGATGTTCTTCCCCAACATTGTAGACGCGTACAAAGTGGTTCGCAAAACGGAGCCTACATATCTATCAACACAGATCATGACAGGCCACGGTGGGCTCTCCGAATACTTGTACAGATTCAAGTGTAAGGAGAGCCCAGCGTGCATCTGTGAACCGAGCTCGGTGGAATCACTGGAACACGTCCTCTCAGAATGCCCAGTTTTCGCTCTAAAGAGACACAATATAGAAAACATCTTAGATACTAAAATAGTTAGCGAAAACTTCCGTTTACTTATGCTTGATAGGCACAAAAGAAAATTGTTTATGAACTACTGTGTAGAATTAATTAAAATAGTGATAAAAAGAAATAGATAGATAACCTAATGTTTTCCATATATCTACAGAATATATGCCAAGAACATTAATTTTATAAAATGGTAAGAATAAGATATGTAAACATAGATAATAAGCCTATAAATGTAAGAACTAGAATTACTCAAATTTTAAGCATACATATTAAAATGTCAAAACTAAATCTTAGTCATAGCTTAATTGTTACTATCTCTTTTTATTAATAATTTCATGTTAAAATATGTTATAGATAAGAACTTAAATAAAATGTAAAAATGTCTCTGGTTAAGCCAGAGGAACCCTCTTTCTGTTCCCAACCCCACTTAGACATAACCCTTAGTTTTAATTAGCTTTTTGTAAAAGAAAAATTAGTATGCAACTGCAGTAGCCGGCGTTTGCCATCTGTGTGGCGGTAGGGAATAAAAAAAAAAAAAAAAAAAAAAAACCTAACCTAACCTAACCTAACCTAACCTAACCTAACCTTTTTTTTTTTTTTTTTTTTTTTTTTTTTTTTTTTTTTTTTTTTTTTTTTTTTTTTTTTTTTTTTTGTGCGTGTGGAAAATCCTTCATGGATACCACTCCGGCGCGGGGGCGCTAGAGTGGTTATGCCGGACTCCTACCGGCTAAAAACCACACGGTGAGTACGCATTCCGCCAAAATGAGGCAAGGTGGGGTCGCGGTAGCATTCACCACCTTGCCCCGGCGGCAGGCCCAGTTGCGAGCAACCGGGCCCCGGCACGGAGGGGCGTCCTTACTCACAAGGACCCCCCTCAAGACGTTTGGGGTCGTGCAAGCCGGCTGAGAGTCCCCCGACTCTCAACCAGTGACCCCAATTATGCAGGAGGAGTGAGGAGGCGAGCAAACCGCCTCCTCCTCCCATTCGCTCGTCTACGGCGGAGCGGGTCAGAAGAGGCATCGTCCTCCCTGGCCCGCTCCGCAGTCTCCTTCTGCGTCATCACCTCCTCGCAGAAGGAGACCATTGCCTGCCACGATGTCTCACTGCCGAGCATGGCGTTTACTATGCTCGGCAGAGAGACATCTCCCCCTCCAATGCATGCTGAGAGTGTGCGCCGCTGCTGGCTCCATGCGGCACACACTTCCAGCGTGTGGAGCGCCGTATCCTCGGCTGCTCCGCACTCATGGCAGGTTGGGGTGGCCTCCCTCCTCGCGATCTTGTGCAGGTACTTTCCGAAACATCCGTGTCCGGAAAGCACCTGCACCAATCGGAAGGTCAGCGACCCATGCTGCCGCCTCACCCACCTCTTGAGGACCGGCCTCACAGCATCCACCGTCCACTGACCTGGGACCGGTGGAGCAAGGTCCTCCGTCCACCGCCGCAACAGGGCGGCCCGCGCCTGCTTTCGCATGCGCGTGACCTCCTCCCACCCTGGAGGTTCTTCTCGGGATCTCCTCGCCGCCACAAAGTGGTATACTTCGGCGAGGATTTCCGCTTGGAGCTCCCAGGGGGGATCACCGGCCAACACGCACGCTGCCGTCCACGACACCGTCCGGTACCCGCGTATTGCCCTCGTCGCGATGACCCGCTGCGGCCGTCGCAGCAGTGTCACGTTCCGGCGGTTGAGGGCGTCCACCCAGACGGGTGCCCCATACATGGCCATACTCCGGATCACGCCGGAGTACAGCCGACGGCAGTTGGCGCTCGGGCCACCCACGTTCGGCAGCAGCCTCCCCAAGGCGGCAGCAGCCCCCACGACTCTCGGGGCCAATCCTGCAAAGTGGGCACCAAAGCCCCATCTTCCGTCTAGAATGAGACCCAGATATTTCATCTGGGTCCCAACCCTGACTGAAACCCCGTCCAGTACCACCCGCGTACCTGGAGGGGGTCCCCTCCGAGGCCCGTGAAACAACAGGGCCTCGGTTTTGGAGAGGGCGACCTCCAGCCCCAGGGAGCGTATGCGGCCGACCACGAGTGTTGTCCCCACCGTGGCCAACCGCATCACCTCCCTGAGGTCCTTCCCCTTGGCTACGACTAAGGTGTCATCCGCGTAGCACGCAACCCGTATACTTGCGGGGAGCGTACCGCGGAGCACCCAGTCATAGCCGATGTTCCACAAGAGCGGTCCCAGCACCGACCCCTGTGGAACCCCACAAGAGACGCGGCGGCGGCTCAGACCGTCGCGTCCCATCACCAGTACCTCACGGTCCTCCAGGTAATCGCCCAACAGCCTCCGCAGATACAAGGGCACTCCGTGGTAGCGGAGCGCTTCCTGTATCGTCTTGTGCGGGAGGCTGTTGAAGGCGTTGGCTATATCAAGTGAAACAGCCAACGCCCTTTCTCCCTCTGCAACCGCCGCCTGAGTCCAGTCTTTGAGCCAGAGCAGGGCATCTATGGTAGACCGCCCCACTCTGAACCCGAACTGGGCCCCTGAAAGACCAGGCCCAGTTCCTTCCAGATGCCGGATGACACGGGAGGCCACCACTCGCTCAAGCAGTTTGCCCGTGTCATCCAGCAGCACTATGGGCCTGTATGCGGAAGGCGAGTCGACAGGTCGTCCTTCCTTCCGCAATAGGCACAAACGCCCGTCTTTCCAGGGCTTCGGGAACCGCCCCGACGTGAGGCACGCACTGAACAGTTCCCGAAGCCTGTCACCAATTTCCTTTAGGGCAAGTCTGAGGACTCGCCCTGGGATTCCGTCAGGGCCAGGGGCCGTCTTCTTGCCCCGTAGGCGGGAGACCGCTACCTCCATCTCCACCTCTGAGACAGGCGGGATGGTGGCCACGTCTAGCTCCTCGGAGGAGGAGACGGTGCCCGACATCGGCGGAGGGGTATAGGTAGGGTCTCTGTCGGGGAAGAGCCCCCCCAACACCCTGTCCAGGAGTTCAGGCTCCATGGACTCCGCGACCGGGGGCGCCCGACACCGGAACATGTTTCGGGCCGCCTTATAAGGACGCCCCCAAGGATCCCTGTCCAGGCTGGTCAGGGCTTCACCAAAGGCCTGTGCCTTAGCCCTGACGATGGCCAGCTGCAGTTCTCGCTTGGCGTCGCGGTAGGTCTCATGCAGCTGGCTCTCAACCTCCAGCTGCTCAGCCGACAGCTGCTCATCCGTTCGGCCATGGCGTCGCCTCCTACAGTGGGTGTAGGGGCGCCGCGCCTCCGAGCAGGCAACCCGGAGCTCCGCGATCTCCGAGCACCACCAGTAAACCTCGCGGCGCTCGGGGTGGCTACGGGATCTCGGCATGGCCGCGTCGCAAACAGCCGTCACCGCTTTGCGGAAATGGCCTGCAGCGACATCGACCTCTGGGTGCGCGGGGACGGCAAGCCACGACTGGACGATCGCCGCCTCTTTTGCCACTTCGGCATCGAGACGGCTGATGGCCCAGCGCGGAAAATCCGCTCGAGCTTCGCTCCGAGACCCTCTTTCGTTATGGGAGGTGGATACCTCGAACCTTATATACTTATGGTCCGAAAGAGTCTCCACCTCCGACATCACCCTCCAGGCCCGGACACGTGCAGCGACGGACGGGGTGGCCTAACCTAACCTAACCTAACCTAACCTAACCTAACCTAACCTAACCTAACCTAACCTAACCTAACCTAACCTAACCTAACCTAACCTAACCTAACCTAACCTAACCTAACCTAACCTAACCTAACCTAACCTAACCTAACCTAACCTAACCTAACCTAACCTAACCTAACCTAACCTAACCCAGTCGAGTCAGGACAACAAACGGCTGGAGCGTAGCAGAGCAAGGCTCATTGGTACTCCTTTTCTCTTCATCAGGTTGGCCACCAGACCAACCTAACCAGACTTGACCACCAACCCCTCAACCAATCGCCACGGAAGTAAACCGCTCCGCGAAAACATTTTTATTTTGGAATAAAAATTGCTCCAATTTTCAATTTTAAAATTGCAAGAGAAGAAGAATTTGTTGAGCAACACGCGAGTGAAAGAATTTTTAAAATCGGCCGTGAAACAAGGAAGTTACAACGAAAAGCATTTTAGTACTGGACCGTTAAAAAGTGCAAAGTGAAATTCTGCAAGATTTCAAGCGTGAACATTGCGTTTCATCGCTGCCGTTTCCTGGGAAACATTATTTTCTACAGTTTGAGACCTTAACCAGATTTTTCCGCTGCCCCTGCGCAAAGAAATCGCGAAAACCAATTTTCTTCGGTCCACACCTACTAACGATCTGAAGCCTAGAAGATACATAGGAAAATAAAGAAGGAGCTCAGGAGCTGGCAGCAGTTGGCAGAAGCGAAAAAGGTCCAGTAGTTATAGAGTTATAAGCATTTTAATATCTTCATACAACATGTTTACATTTTGCATTACATTTAATCCCGTTCAAGTATAGAATATTTCCTTAATTTTTACACATTATCAGGTCTATTGGCAATCTATTATTCATTCCTCAAATTTTCGTATAAATCTAGGCTATATTTTAGATATTATTAGCATATTCAACAGTCAAGATTTCTTGTAAGGCTTTGTCATTGTTTACAATATTTACAAATTAATTTTCTATTTTAATTATCAAAACTTATACTATAACATTGAATTTAAATTAATAATATTATTTATTGATGAACCATTGACCAGATCTAGTAATTAAAGTGCAGAATAACATTCAGTTTAGTTAAAAATTTGAAAGCATAACTTTCCCTTGTAAAGCTGTGGCGCCCAATGCAATGTTTACAAACTAACTTTTCATTTTTACTATCCAAATTTAATTAATACTGATCATTTTTTGTTTGTAACTATATTTGTTGGAAAGCCACTGGTCCCCCTGTTAAGTTTCAGCAAGATTCTACATCAGGTTTTGATTTTATAGACAAAGTTGGTTATTGCCCTACAACTGTACTCGGTTCATCTGTTCACGGTTTGGCCTATTAAATTATCTAATATCTATCACGATACGAAGGCACGGCACTAGAAGCAGAGACCACCTACCAGGTGTCCTGGTCCTTTCACACACTTCAGCCAGGCAAAATCAGCAACCACAGGGCATTTGGCATTATCACTAGGTAGGCTCACACCTCATAACTTTGCATTGATTTTGCCACTAAAAACCGCCTAATATTAGAAAAATCGCGCATCACCGGGTACTGTTGGCTTTTTATTAGTAGTTACCGCACGGAGAGGCCACTTTCTACTTGCTTTGTTTGAGTATTTATGAAACAGCAAACACACCATCACCAGGTAAACCGAGCGCAACATTGCACTGTTTTTGTCACAATAAACAGCCTAAATTTGAATAAATCACGCATCACTGGCTACTCCTTGAATTTTAGAATTGGATACCGCAAGGAGAGGCCACTTTTGATTTGTTTTGTTTGAGTACTGCTGATATAGCAAACACACTAACATTCAGGGTTGGATTCAGACCCTCAAAAAATTATTGTCTTTGGAAATTAAAAATATACTACTTGTCGAAAATTATACTACGTTTCGTTTTTCGTGGATTTCAATATTAAAATGCATTTATGTAAGTGAAATTTTCTTTATTTAGTAATTGTTAATGTACAAATCAATCAAATTGAGGCAAGTAGATGTTTATCTCAGCACCGACCATCAATCACACCCATCTGTTAGAACGACCGATAAAGTACAACACTACGCGGGGATTCTCCGAAGCTTGTCGCTGTCGCTTATTTTCGGCTTTGGATAGGTACCTACTTTGTTCTTTTAGCCACCACTAATCGCTGGCTGATTCCATATTACCATACATACAGAACTTCCCGAAATTGTAGGATAAATAATAAAAAGCAAAATGATTCAACCAATAAAAGCTGTCAATCGGCTTGAAGGTAAAATTATGGTATTTTCGCGTAGTATTCTGGCTTAAAGATACTACATACTACACATAATGAAATAATGGTACAAATAGTATAATTATACTACAAAATCCAACACTGCTAACATTACCAAACTCAGTGCAGCTTCGCATTGTTTTCGCCACTTTAAACCGCCTAATACTAGATTAATCACGCATCACCCGGTACAGTTGGCTTTTTAGAGGTGGTTTACGCACGAAGAGGCCACTTTCTGTTTATTTGCTTATCACAGCTAAAATAGCAAACATTTTCATTGGCATTTAGCAAGCGCGTCGAGGATTTTCGTACCTACTGGACGTACCTACCTACCCTTTGTCCAACTGTTGGGGCGGGCCTGAAATCGGGCGGTTAAGGGTTTCCTGTCTTCATCACTCTATCCTGGTGTCATATAGCATAGTCCACTCTACTTTTTGGCAATCTATAATTCCTAATTTTTGATATTTGCATTAAATAAAACGACATTTAAAATTCATATAATTTAATTATTAATTCTATAATATAAAAAAGCCCGGTTCTAGAATGCCGTCCAGGCCCCGGGGAATCCCGATCCCTCCTAAGGCTAAGGCGGCCGGACAGACTAGACCTGGAGCCTCGGTAGGCTCCGGCGGGCCTGTGGCATCGGCGCCGGTGATGAGCGATCACGCTTTGTCATCGTCGTGCCCTCCGGCCGGGGCGGCGGGCCCTCTGGCGCCGCCGGCTTCTTCATCGTGGGTACGGGACGGTGCTCGACCGGGCGTTGAGGCCGGCGCGGGCGCCGCCGCCGCCCCTGCCGCCGCTGAGCTGACGCATGAACCGTCCCTTGGCGCTCGCCTCGCGGCGGACGTGCTGCTGGCGGGGGGCCGTATCCGCCCGGCCGCAGGTTTCGGCGCACCCGCGAGCGAGTGGCCGGCCGACAACACCGTCCGCAGCTTGCGGACGCGGCTGGAGTCCGCCTCCGACGCCCCCGACAACACCCGCGACGAAAGCTCGCTCCCGCCGGGCCAGGACGCGCCGCCGCCCGCTGACGGACGCGGCGCGCACGATGCCGAGGCGCGGGCGGCGGTGGACGCCGACAGCGAGGGCGGCTCCCCGGACAGCGCTTGTCGGTTCCTGGAGACGTCCGTCATGTCCCTGGGCGAGGGCGGGCCGGTGCAGGACGCGCCGCGGATGGCCAACCGACTGCTGCAGTCGACCGTGGCGGAGGTGGAGCGCTCGCGCAACATGAACCGCGACATCAAGGAGGCCATCCTGTCGGGGCTCCACGGGCTGCACGGCCTCGTGCTGCGCGTGGCGGACTCGCGCGCTCGCCACATCGCGGACCTGGAGCGCGCGCGCGCCAAGGCTGACCAGCAGCACGCGCTTCAGCACAAGGCGTACGCCGGCAAGCTGGAGGCGCTCAGCGAGTGCACCCAGGCCAGCATGGACGAGCTGCGGCGGACGAGCGCGCGGGCGATGAGGGAGGCCGAGACCACCCGGCGGCTCGTCGAGGAGATGAGAGGCAAGCTCGCCGAGGGACCCTGGCCGCCCGAGGAGGCCTCGAGTCTCGGACTCGTCGACAGGCTGGTTGAGGAGGCGCGCGCCCTTCGCGAGGAGTGCAGCCGGCCGCGGCCGGCCCTCGTCGGCGACGGCGGTGCGGGTGGCGCCCCAGCCGCGTCACCCGCGGAGCCCCAACCGCGCGTGCCCGGCGGGGCGGGTGCCCCGGCCCTTGGAATGCGAGCGTCGTACGCGCAGGTGGCCCGCCACCCGATCATCGTCAGGTCGAAGAACCCGGGACACTCCGGGAACGACATACTGACGAGGATCAAGCGGGACGTCGACGTGGTGGACATGGGGGTCGGGGTGAGCGGCGTACGTCGCTGCAAGAACAGCGCCGTCGCCATCACGCTGGAGTCGGAGCGCGACGCGGCGCGGATGGGCTCGGCGATCGCGGCGCTCGGCGACGACCTGGTCGTGTCGGAGCCGCGCGCCAAGGACCCGCTGCTGCGACTCGTGGGGGTCGTCGCCGACATATCCGACGCCAAGGTCGAGGATGCGCTCGTCCGCCAGAACGCCGGCCTGCTCGCGAACGTCCCTGAAACGGAGAGAAGGGTTAAAGTGGTTAGACGGGTGAGAGGCAGACACGCGGGCATCAACAGCGTGGTGATGCAGGTCAGCCCGGGCGTGTGGCGGGCCCTGACAGGCTGCAGGGTGCGGCTGGGGTACCAGGTGGTCGTGGCGGTCGACCAGTCGCCCCTCGTGCAGTGCTACCGGTGCCTCGGGTTCTCGCACAGGGTGGCGGAGTGCCGCGCGGAGGCGGCGCGCTGCGGCTACTGCGCGGGCGGCCACGACACGCGCGCGTGCTCGCAGCGGGACCGCGCGCCGCACTGCACCAACTGCCAGGCGCGGCAGGCGCGGGACTGCGAACACCCAGCCTACAGCTCCGGCTGCCCGGAGTGGAGGCGCTGGGACCACATAGCGCGCCTGGCCGTCCGCTATTGCTGAGGGCACCAATACTTCCCCGCTGCTAAACCTGAAAATAAAAATAATGCAGTACAATTTAGGTAGGGGAAGGGCGGCCACACACGAGTGCCTTAGGGAAGCCTCTTCCAAGGAACTGCGGGTTTTATTATTGCAGGAGCCCTACGTCGGGGCCCGAGGCTCCATGTCTGCGCCCGCGGGTGCCCGCGTAGTCCAGAGCGCGGCGGGGACTGCAACCGCGCCCGTGCGGGCAGCTATAATTATCACCGACCCCAGCATTAACTTTACAGAAAACTCTAATTTTATCCACACCGATTATGTAGGCTTAGTTTTAAGATTGGGTAATTTAAGAGTGGGCATAGTTAGTATATATTTGGACAGGGAATTAGATATAGACTTATACTTAAGTAGGATAAAGGCTGTCATTCTCTCGATGAACGTGGACAGACTGGTGGTGGCGGGCGACGTGAACGCCAGCAGTCCGTGGTGGGGCAGCGCGGCGGAGGACGCGCGCGGGCGCGCCGTGGCGGAGTGGCTCGCGGAGCTCGGCCTGGAGGTGCTGAACGAGGGCTCGGAGCCGACCTACCTCGCGCACCGCGCCGGCCAGGAGTGCTCCAGCATCATCGACGTGACGGCGTGCTCCGCCGCGCTGCTGCCCGCCGTGCGCGCCTGGGCCGTGGCGCCGCGCCTGTGCACGCTGTCGGACCACCGCCCCATCACCTTCGCGCTGCAGCTGCGCGCGCAGCCAGCCGACGCCGAGCCCTGCAACACACGAAAGTATAAGACCGAGAAGGCGGACTGGACGTCGTTCGAGGCGGAACTCGTAAGGCTGTTGGAGCTCGCCGGGATCGAGGACTCTGTGGCCGGGATGCTGGATAACGAGGGGGTCAACCGTATCGTAGACCAGTACACCGAGTGTGTCACCGGAGCGTGCGAGAAGGCCATCCCTCTCATCCGGGCCAGGAGACCCGAGAAACCGTGCCGGTGGTGGACGCCCGAGTTGACTCGACTGAAGGCCGAGATGGTCCGCCGGAGGAGAAGGATCGCCAAGGCGAACGCTGCCAGAAGGCAGTACGTCGTGGACCAGTACTTGGAGGCCAAAGCTACGTACAAGAAAGCCATAGAGTCCGCGACTACTCGCAGCTGGAAGGAGTTTTGCACCGGCGAGAAGGCGGAAACCATCTGGGAGCGGTCTTACCGAGTGATGAAGGCCTGCGGTCCCCGGGTGCAGGACAGGCTGTTGTCTGCGGCGGACGGATGCACGCTGGACGAGGCGCAGTCGGCGGCGCTACTGGCAGACACGTTCTTCGGGCGGGACGAGGCAGCGCGGGACACGGCGGAGCAGGAGCGGCGCCGGGCCGCGGCCCAGGACTGGGCGGCGCGCGTCCGGGCGGCCCGCGACTCGGGGGAGGACATGGCCGCCTTCACTGAAACAGAGATGGAGTCAGTGCTGAGTACGATGAGTCCAAAGAAAGCACCCGGAGGCGATGGGTTCACGCTCGATATCTGCCTCCGAGCATACAGATGCAATAAGACTGTGCTTCTTGGGATCTACTCACACTGCCTCAGGTTAGGCTGTTTCCCTGTGGCATGGAAGGAGGCGGTCATAAAAATCATCCCCAAGCCGGCAAGGCCCTCCTATGACACACCGAAGGCCTACAGACCTATTGGGCTACTTCCTGTCATGGGTAAAATCCTGGAGAAGCTTTTCGTCGTGAGGCTACAGTGGCAGCTGGGCAGGGAAGGTACCATGAGCCCGTACCAGTATGGCTTCGCCCCGCAGCGTAGCTCAGAGGACGCCCTCTACGATGCCATGACCACGGTCAGAAGACACTTGGATGATAAGAAGATAGTGGTCATGGTTTCGCTAGACATAGAGGGCGCTTTCGACAGTGCTTGGTGGCCGGCCATCATCGAGCAGTTGGAAGCGAAGGCAGTCGATCCAGGCCTGGCGCGCTTGATCCTGAGCTACCTGTCGGAAAGGAAGGTGAAGCTGAAATACGCAGGAGAGACTGAAGTCAGGGACACCAGCAGGGGCTGCGTACAGGGTTCGATCTGTGGTCCCATACTATGGAACATACAGTTGGACCCAGTACTGGAACAAACGCAGTATGCTGGTGTCAGGGTGCAGGCTTTTGCTGATGACATCCTCATGATTGCGGCCGCAGCCGACGGCCTAGAACTTGAGGGCAACATCAATAGGGCGCTGGCAGTGATCATGAGGTGGGGTGAGAAGCTGAAGCTTAAGTTCGCGCCCAGCAAGACACAGGCTCTCCTAATCACAAGAAAGCTAAGATACCACACCCCTAGGCTCAACATGGCGGGAATGGACCTCGAGTACGGCACCGCTCTCAGGGTGTTGGGATTAACGATAGACCCCACGCTAAACTTCAGAAACCACCTGGATGCTGTAATAAAGAAGGCCATAACCTTTTATAAGGTCGTATCCAGGGCGGCGCGAGCTCAGTGGGGTCTAAATTCGGACATTCTGAGACTAATTTACATAGCCGTGGTCGAGCCCACAGTACTGTACGCTGCTAGTAGCTGGGCGGACATCTCGGGGCGAGTTTATGCTCAGAAACTTTTAAACAGCCTAACGAGGACTTTTGCCATCAGAATAAGCAAGTCCCATCGCACTGTTTCCCTCACGGCTAGCGTCCTCCTGGCAAGGATTATACCTTTACCACTGCGAGTCCAGGAGAACGCACAACTATATCTGGTCAAGAGGGGAACGGGACTTACCTGCTTGCCTGGACGGACCCTTGAGCTTAGAGTTAGCCCGTTTTCGCTGCCCCACCCTGCGGAGAGGAGATGGCTGAATTTCGGGCTGGTCGAGTCCCAGGAGGATGCGGATGGTCTAGGGAGCGATGGGCCCGTCCTCTACACCGATGGCAGCAAGCTCGAGGGGAGGGTAGGCGCGGCGGTCACCTGCTGGCTCGGAGGGAGGGAGGTCCGGCGCGCGAGCTTCCGCCTTGAGGACTACTGCAGCGTGTTCCAGGCGGAGCTGTCGGCCATCCATCGAGCACTCGCTGAAATTGAAACAAGGAAGGAGTCAATTTTTTCCATAGCGAGTGACTCTCGATCCGGGCTTGAGGCCATAAGCAACCCCAACACACTCAATCCACTCTCCAACAAAATAAGGGACAGCATCACACAGCTCAGGATGCAGGGGAAGACTGTCAAATTGTACTGGGTTAGGGCACACTGCGGCATATTGGGGAATGAAAGGGCAGACGAACTTGCTAAGCATGCTGCTCTGCACAACAGACAGCAGCCATATTATGATAAGTTTCCACTCTCCTTCGCTAAGAATACCATTAGGTCTGAGACAATTAGTAGCTGGCAACATCTTTATCAAGCGGCAGAGTCAGGAGGTGTTATAAAGACATTTTTCAAAAATGTGGCCTCAGCATACAAAATCTTGGAAAAAATCACAATCGACAACTTTGTGGCCCAGATCCTTACCGGCCACGGAGGATTCAGAGCATACCTACACAGGTTTCATTTACTTGAATCTCCATGGTGCTCTTGTGATGAAGAAGTGCCCCAAACTGTTCTCCATCTTCTTCTTGAGTGTCCCAGATTTTGTATGCTGAGATACAATTGCGAAATTGAAGCAGACTGTGACATCTGCCTCCCCAGTCTCGAGCAAATCCTTGCCAACACAAATAGTAGGACGGTCTTTCTTACCTATGCAAAGGCAATCCTCCGCAGAGTGGGTGGGGAAAACGGTTCCGTAGTCAGCGAGGACTAATATAGTTATTTTGGTTACCCGGAGCAGTTTCTTGCAGCTCAGTGTATCTTATGGTTAACTTTACTAATAACATATTTAACTTGTTGCTATTTATAATTTTTATGGATCAATTAAATTCAATATAGTTCAATTTTTCTCTAAATTTCAATCATGTAATGACATATTAGTTAAAATATACAATAATATCCTAATTTATTAATTATTATTTATTATATTACATTAATCTGACCATATACATATAATTTATTAATTAATCATTAATTAGTCTTTATTATATTACATTAATCTGACCATATTTTACACAAAATTTCGACATTGTATTTTGCTAACCTATTTTTGTCAACACCAAGTTAGTGTATTAAAATTTAAGCTATTACTTCACTGCCGTTATACTGCAAGTGATACATGATCAGACTTGTCTGTGGATAAGGTATAAACATAAGCTTACTACACTACTGTTGGGACAAAACTATCTCAGGGAATATCTTTCTTTTACTCACCATTATTGGGCATTTATGCACTGGGTTGCAACATTTAACTGTTATAGATTTTTCAAATGTATGGCTTCTGTTGTTCCGCATCTTTTTGATACTCCGCGGCACTTTTCCCCGATACTCCTGGCATCCCACGCCTGCCGCACTCGCTTTAAAACAAGTGGGAAGTTCAACTTGTGTTTTTCTTTCGACTGCAAACTTTTACTTGACTTTTCGTTTGTGATTTGTTATTGTAGTGTCCTGCAGTACTCGTCAAATCTTCTTCTTCTTTTATTAATGGCTTGTAAAACTGTCAGTAATGGCTTGACATTGCTGGTTGGGGCCAGGCTTTGATGTCAATGTCAATTCGTAAGGCCCGGGTTTTGGGTTGCATCAGAGCTATACTATGGTCCGCAATACACTGCAAGAGACATCTGCTATGTACAATAAAGCTTAAAAATTAATGAAATGTTAGCGATGGCATTTCTTTAATTGTAAACATAATTAGTGAAAAATTTATCAGTACAAATGTTATTTGGACATGGACATTGATTTATTTGTTTGAATGTTCTATGCTAATGAATAATTATGTAACTGATTTGGTAGATCGGACTCCAATCCAATCCATATCCATGGATGCTTGTATTGTGTTGCGAACTTACGTAGGTTTCAGGGATGTTTAATATTGGGGGGGAACCAACATGGTGATCTATCTTGTCGAAATTAGATGAATGGAAAAGAGATGGGTGAATTAAATGAAATTAGATAAAAATCTAAATACAATGGCCTGTTAACTAGACCAGTTCAGTTAACAGTTATCAGTTTTTATCAGTTGCCTGATAGTATGTTTAAAACTGTTAATAGATAATTATATGTTAATAGATATTAGATGTTAATAATTGTTGGGTGTTTTTCTATGTACCTATAATAAAAATATCTATCTATGTAGTATAATGTATTAAGTATATCAGTCATCTTGTACCCAAAACACAAGCTCTGCTTAGCTTGGGGCTAGATGATGCTGTGTGATTTGTCCAGCATTATTTATTATTTATTTATTTATTATTTATTAATCACCAAATTACACTAAACACATGTTATGTACACTGGGGCATATATTACCTGTTCCTATCCTATGACTAAGGGTCACCTAAGCAGGGAAGATAGTGCCTAGCGGGGGGATCCAGACGCTATGATCCCAAACATAGGCATGCCACGGCTGCTCAGGCCGGCTGTATATATGTACATATAGCCTTTTCGTTGTTCTAATTTGATTATGGTTCTACATATTTTTATTTGAATTAATGATTGAACCGCTAGCATCTATACTTTACACATTTGTTTGACAAATGTATACAAGTAAGGGTGGATATTATATGAAAATGTATTGAATTAATTAATTAAACGAAATTGCCTAAACATCTAGTTAATAAGTTTTATAATAGTTATTATTATTAAGGTGGTAAATATAATTACTCATAATTTACCAGCTAATTTTATAATATTACCTACTTAATTTAATAATGGAATTTGCACCTGGGTTTCTCATACTTGCCTGTCAAGTATTGGCAAGCCCGGGTGTAGATTTATATATAATAATATTACTAAGTTGATAGTCACCTATATATGCAATTGTCTGTCAAAAATTTAATTATTGTATTAATGCCTAAAAATCTGAATCAATATTAATTTTATAATTTATTTATTTTATTTTGAATTCTCCATTAATAAAAATCATTGTTAATCTAAAATTTTAATCTATCTTGAAACAAACTCTAATTTTAAAGTAATCACGACACCACGCTCGGTGACCTTATGAACTCAATGCATTGTTTTTAAATGATTGAACTATTAGCATCTATGCTTTATATATTTGGTCAACAAATGTATACAAGTAAGGCGCATATACATATATCAAATTGTATTGGAGTGATTAATTAAACTATATTGTCAAAACATCTAGTTAATAAGCTTCATAATAATCCTTATTATCAAGGTGATAAATAATAACTCTTATTGTATGAGCTAATTTTATATTATTCTTATAAGTATTTATAGGTAGGTACTTGATATTGTAATATGCACCTGGAACATTCAAGGAAATGTGGATAAATAGCGAATTGTATTCTATATTTAACCGATTAGGTAATATTTCATGTTAAGCTATGGTTCACAGCATTCGTTTGTAAATATTAGGCTAAGTATTAGGTTAAGTTAGGATATACAAGTATTTTTGATTAATAATAAAGATAAAAATGTTGTTGCATGTCCAAAGCAACAGTACGGATAGGGAGGCTAGCCGACGGCCCCTAAAAAGGCAAAAGGTAGGCTCCATTAAAAAAAAAAAAAAAAAAAAAAAAAAAAAAACCTAACCTAACCTAACCTAACCTAACCTAACCTAACCTAACCTAACCTAACCTAACCTAACCTAACCTAACCTAACCTAACCTAACCTAACCTAACCTAACCTAACCTAACCTAACCAAACCTAACCTAACCTAACCTAACCTAAATAAAACTGTCGTCCCATTGCACAGTGTATCAGGCCGAACTCTATGCCCTATGGAAAGCCACTGGAGTAACCCTCAAACGCTCAGAATGTAGCTTCGGGATCTTCAGCGACTCCAGGTCCGCACTGGAGACAATTGCGAATCCGAGCTCCCTCCATCCCTTAGCCGTGGAGGCCCGTGCCAACATTGAAACGGGCAGACTCCAGAACAAGGAAGTTTCCTTGTACTGGATCAAAGCCCACGCGGGATTGGAGGGAAATGAACGAGCCGACCAACTGGCAAAGGAAGCTGCTGTCAACAAGAAGAAGCGCCCAGACTATGACTTGTGCCCGATCTCATTTGTCAAGCGTCAGATTCGTCTGGAATCGCTTGACAAATGGAACCTAAGATATAGGTCTGGTGAAACTAGTAGAGTCACCAAGATGTTCTTCCCGAACATTGTAGACGCGTACAAAGTGGTTCGCAAAACGGAGCCTACATATCTAACAACACAGATCATGACAGGCCACGGTGGGCTCTCCGAATACTTGTACAGATTCAAGTGTAAGGAGAGCCCAGCGTGCATCTGTGAACCGAGCTCGGTGGAATCACTGGAACACGTCCTTTCAGAATGCCCAGTTTTCGCTCTAAAGAGACACAATATTGAAAACATCTTAGATACTAAAATAGATAGCGAAAACTTCCGTTTACTTATGCTTGATAGGCACAAAAGAAAATTGTTTATAAACTACTGTGTAGAATTAATTAAAATAGTGATCAAAAGAAATAGATAGATAACCTAATGTTTTCCATATATCTACAGAATATATGACAAAAACATTAATTTTATAAAATGGTTAGAATAAGATATGTAAACATAGAAAATAAGCCTATAAATGTAAGAACTAGAATTACTCAAATTTTTAAACACATATATATTAAAATGTTAAAACTAAATCTTAGACATAGCTTAATTGTTACTATCTCTCTTATTAATAATTTCATGTTAAAATATGTTAAAGATAAGAACTTAAATAAAATGTAAAAATGTCTCTGGTTAAGCCAGAGGAACCCTTTTTCTGTTCCCAACCCCACTTAGACCGTAACCCTTAGTTTTAATTAGCTTTTTGTAAAAGAAAAATTAGTATGCAACTGCAGTAGCCGGCGTTGCCATCTGTGTGGCGGTAGGGAAAAAAAAAAAAAAAAAAAAAAAAAAAAAAAAACCTAACCTAACCTAACCTAACCTAACCTAACCTAACCTAACCTAACCTAACCTAACCTAACCTAACCTAACCTAACCTAACCTAACCTGTAAGCTTGAAGTAGAAAATATTAATCAGATTATAACAAGTAAAAACACAAGGTCTCAATTTGTAAGATACTGTACCGAAATAGCACGTCAAGTAGCAAATAGAAATAAGTAAATAAATAATGCTGTAATATATATTTTACTATATATAGCAACAGCATTAAGATAAATATAAGATATTATTATTAAGATAACATGTACATAACAAATAAGACTTAGAAATAGGAATTTACTCATGTACAAAATAAAAAGCATAATAAAACTACTTACATAAGACGTATTAAGTTAGATATTAAGAAAATTGTTAAAAATTACAACCCTGTCTTCCCATTTATATTGTTAACTCTAGAATAAGAATATTATAAGATTAAAATAATAAACGATAAGAAATAACTCTATCTACGATAGAGGACCCCCCACGAAACCTATCCCGCTAGGAAATTAGACTTAATTAGCTTTGAACAACAAAAAATTAGTATGCAACTGCAGTAGCCGGCGTTGCCATCTGTGTGGCGGTAGGGAAAAAAAAAAAAAAAAAAAAAAAAAAAAAAAAAAAAAAAAAAAAAACCTAACCTAACCTAACCTAACCTAACCTAACCTAACCTAACCTAACCTAACCTAACCTAACCTAACCTAACCTAACCTAACCTAACCTAACCTTTTTTTTTTTTTTTTTGCGTGGGGAAAATCCTCATGGATACCACTCCGGCGCGGGGGCGCTAGAGTGGTTATGCCGGACTCTTACCGGCTAAAAAACCCACGGTGAGTAGACACTCCGCCACAATGAGGCAAGGTGGGGTCGCGGTAGCATTCACCACCTTGCCCCGGCGGCAGGCCCAGTTGCGAGCAACCGGGCTTCGGCACGGAGGGGGCGTCATTACTCACTAGGACCCCCCTCAAGACGTTTGGGGCCGTGCAAGCCGGCTGAGAGTCCCCCGACAACAGCCAGTGACCCCAATTACGTAGGAGGAGTGAGTCTATCAATCAGACATCACAGCCTCCTCGCTCGCCGCCTGGCGCACAACCTTCGGGGCGGCTTGGCTAATAGCCGCAGGGTTGGCCGGGATCCTGGTGGCCTTGCCCGTCGTCTTCGGGGGAACGCAGCTGCGCCCCCCCATCACGTGCCCGAAAGGCTTTCCCGTCTCCGCGCATATCGCGCAGCGCGGGTTGGCCTTCTGGCAGCTGGCCGCCCTGTGGCCTGTGCTTCCACACCGAAAGCACAGGTCCCCCCTGTCAGCAGACGCTGTACACTGGGGGCGCGTGTGTCCCAGTCCCATGCACCTGAAGCAGCGCATGGGACGCGCCTCCAAGACCACCACTCGCACCGAGCTCCAGCCGATCAAGAGCCTACCCGCTCCAGACAGCACTTTGGCTGTTGGGATCGGACAGGACACGATGGTGGAGCCGGTGCCACCAAAGCCGCGCCGGATTTCTCCCACCTTCAGGGCTGTCAGGTCGCAGCCACCTGCCTTGGCGACCGCCACCGCCACCTTCTCCTTCGTGGCTGCATCGTCCAGACCCGTGATGCTCAAATCGGCGGATTTCTCGGGCCTGGCGACGCTGGCCACCTCAGACAGGACCCCACGGAGCTTCTCCGCGAGCCTGTCCGCCTTCTCACTGTACTGGGAGCCAGAAATTTCCAGTAACCTGGCTCCCGTGGCCGTCTGGCGGAATCGCAGTCGGTCAATCTCCAGCTCCTGGAGACTGACCTTCTGCTGTGCCAGTTGGAGTACGGCACTGTAGGTGACCCCATTTTCTGCGGCTTCGGGGTGCAACGACAGCACCACAGCCGCAGTCGTAGGGGCCTTCAGCACCGTCTTGCGCTTGGGCACAGCCTTCGGCTTCGGCTTCGGTGTAGCGGCGGTGGGACGAGCCAACGGGGTGAGGGCAGCCACCGGGGTGGAAGATTTGCCCTTCCCCTTCCCCTTTCCTTTGCCTTTCTTCTTCGCGACCGTTGCCCATGTTTCCGCCTGGGCAACGGTGGGTTGGGCAGCCTCAGTGGTATTTTGGGTCCCGCCAAGATTGGAGGGGCCCGCAACCGGTGCCACTGCAGGAGTGGTGTCCATCGGGGCTTGACTGACCCGCTTGTCCGCCTTTACAGTGGACTTCCGAGGCGGCTCAGCTGTCGACTTGGGCTTGGCGGCGGTTGCCGCCGCCTTCTCGACGTCCGCTCTTAATGGCGGACGGATTATCGGAGCTGGCAGAAGCCGGTCCTCGATCCCAGCAAGTCGGGCGTTGAGCATTTGCCCGAACGTGCTGGTTAAGGACCGCTTCAGTTCCTCTATCAAGTCCGCCGCCCCCATTTCGGTCATGGGTGGTGCCCGCAACCCGGAGGTGGCAGTAGCGCAGGCGGTGTTCGCCGCAGCTGCTTCCGACCTGGCTTCGGTGAAGCCGCGACGCAGCGCCTTTACCTCCGCTTCGCGCGACTCGACTTCGAGTCGCAGGCGGCTATTCTCCGCCCTCAGGCGCCGGGTCTCCTCGGCCTCGCTTCTCATCGCAAGAGCGTCGATGACCTCTCGGAGAGCCGAGGTGGACCTTTTGAGGCGAGCCACAAACCCGCCCTTCAAATTGCCGGACCTCTTGGCCACCTCTAATATGCACGCGAGCCCTTCGCCCGCGTGCGCCCTCAACTCCTGGGCGTTCAGCGTGCTGATATCATCAGCCCTCACGATGACATCGGACTCGTTGCCCGTGTCTGTCGTGAGGTCTGAACCAGCACCTGCCCCCTTCTTCTTCCCGTACCGCCTTCTACGCAAAACATCTTCCAGCTCTCCATCTGATGGCACCGGAGAGGGTTTGAGGAATTCCTCCCGAGAAGTTCCCGCCAGGGCGGGTCTTCGCCTTCCCCTCCTTGCCGTATTGACCTTGGCAGTCACCGGTCCCTCGGTCTCCGTGTCGTCTGAGTCTAACGGCACGAAGAGCGAAGAAGACGGCCGCTTCCGGCCAACAGTCCCTCCAACCGCGGTCTCCATACCGCCCGACAACTCCATATCAGACACTCGGTCTGAAACCTCAGCTTGGCCCTGAGAAGGGCCTTTTGTTTTTGTTTGGCCCTGAGAAGGACCTTTTTTAAACCTGCCTTTGGCATCGCGCATAGAATGCATTTCGTCTAATGAACGTGCCCGACAACTTCCAACTTCCGACGTCGTCCGCACGTCCCCGCCCACAGGCGTAGGTGTGCGGACACGCCTCTCTTCCTCATCCGACATCGTCTGCACGCTCGCGTCTGGACCAGACTCAAGCGTGCAGGCATGCCCTTTTCTAACATCCGCCCCCCGCGCCGAAACGCGAGAAGGCCCCTAACATCTTGGCAGTTTGTGCCCCCCACGTATACAGTGGGGCAAGACACGGACGAATCCGTGCCGTGGGATTCCCCGTTTCCGGGACCCACACGTGGATTTGTTATCAAACTGGCCTTTTTCATGTTGCTTTTTGCTCGTTTAGGGGCGAGCTCCCCCGGTTGGTGCCCTAGCGGCCGGGTTCCCCCCGACCATACCCTGCAAGCGAGTCAAGACGCGTACTGCTAACACAGTACGCGTCCAGGCTCGCTCCCAGAATACTCCCCTCGGCGGGCACCAAAACCTTGAGATTTGGCAACTACCTACTCTGGCCCCGCCTCGGTCGCTTTTCAGTCCCGAACGGGATCGAGAAGCGGCAGAGGCGGGGCCGGCCTCATCCACTGCCTTCTCTGCTAATCAGAGGAGTGCTTGGAGAGGCACCTTCCGACATAAATACTTATAGACATATAAAACATAATAAATAAATATAATAAACAAATAATAAAATAAACTAAATAATATAAATAAATAAACCTAAATATACATAATATAATAGTGTTCCTCTTGGTC
The DNA here is from genome assembly GCA_963082625.1 of Pasiphila rectangulata. Classification (NCBI taxonomy): domain Eukaryota; kingdom Metazoa; phylum Arthropoda; class Insecta; order Lepidoptera; family Geometridae; genus Pasiphila; species Pasiphila rectangulata. The sequence goes on along the minus strand of OY720241.1, from coordinate 22,649,617 downwards.
CGGTCTCTCCCTTGAGGCCTTCCGGCATGAGTAACTCTACCGGCGTAGCCCTCAAGATCATAAAGACACGCAAGCCCCACCACGACGACAACGTGGGAACACATCGGTGGGGAACCTAACCTTTTTTTTTTTTTTTTTTTTTTTTTTTTTTTTTTTTTTTTTTTTTTTTTTGTTGCCCAGGAAAATCTTTTATAGATACCACCAGTCCGGGGGGACCGATGGTTATGTGGGATTCCCGCCTTGATAAAGGCAGTGTACCCACTAAAAACCTGGGGTGTTCCGCCCTCGCCGCTTTACAAGGAGGAAGCCACGGTGTCGCAATGCGTCCCGCAACTCCCTCAGCGGGTGCCCGTGAAGGCCCTCCTCGGGAGGGTGTAAAGTGCCCTCCCCGTATCTCCGCTTAAGGCACCTCGGAACACGTGACGAGGCGCCTTACAGCACGGGACCCCTCAGGTCAGGAAGCGGATCCCCCGATCCGCAACCCAACAGGTCCCCGTTCAGGGTATGCGGCCGGCATACGCCAGCCGCCTACGGCCCGTTCTCCGTTGGCGGATAGGAGCCGAGAGAGGATCTGCCTCTCGGTCCCTTTCCGCCGTCTCCTTCGACCGCATCACTTCCTCTGCGAAAGCGGCTACGGCCTCCCATTTCGTCTCGCTGTCAGCCATAGAGTTGACTATGGCTGAGAGCGAGAGGTCAGGTCCTATCGCCGCCGCCATCACTGCGCGCGGCTCCGCCCACTCTGGGCACTCGGCGCGGGTGTGCTGCGCCGTGTCCTCCGGCGCCCCACAATGGTGGCATTCCATTGTGGGTTCCCGACGTGCCACCCGACACAGATACCTTCCGAAGCAACCATGCCCGGAGAGGATCTGCGTCAGACGGAACGTCGGTGCTGGGGAACCTAACCTAACCTAACCTTTTTTTTTTTTTTTGTTGCCCAGGAAAATCTTTTATAGATACCACCAGTCCGGGGGGACCGATGGTTATGTGGGATTCCCGCCTTGATAAAGGCAGTGTACCCACTAAAAACCTGGGGTGTTCCGCCCTCGCCGCTTTACAAGGAGGAAGCCACGGTGTCGCAATGCGTCCCGCAACTCCCTCAGCGGGTGCCCGTGAAGGCCCTCCTCGGGAGGGTGTAAAGTGCCCTCCCCGTATCTCCGCTTAAGGCACCTCGGAACACGTGACGAGGCGCCTTACAGCACGGGACCCCTCAGGTCAGGAAGCGGATCCCCCGATCCGCAACCCAACAGGTCCCCGTTCAGGGTAGTATGCGGCCGGCATACGCCAGCCGCCTACGGCCCGTTCTCCGTTGGCGGATAGGAGCCGAGAGAGGATCTGCCTCTCGGTCCCTTTCCGCCGTCTCCTTCGACCGCATCACTTCCTCTGCGAAAGCAGCTACGGCCTCCCATTTCGTCTCGCTGTCAGCCATAGCGTTGACTATGGCTGAGAGCGAGAGGTCAGGTCCTATCGCCGCCGCCATCACTGCGCGCGGCTCCGCCCACTCTGGGCACTCGGCGCGGGTGTGCTGCGCCGTGTCCTCCGGCGCCCCACAATGGTGGCATTCCATTGTGGGTTCCCGACGTGCCACCCGACACAGATACCTTCCGAAGCAACCATGCCCGGAGAGGATCTGCGTCAGACGGAACGTCGGTGCGCCATGACGCCGATCGACCCACTGCTGGAGGCTGGAGCGAAAGGCGGCCACCATTTCCCGGCTAGCAGCCGGGGTCTCCAAACGGCGTGCCCAGTCCTGGAGGAGATCCTCGCGGGCATCCTCTCTCCACCGCTTGATCTCCTCCGGGAGTGGCCACCCACCTGCCATCTTGGCCTCTGCGCTGCGCCAATACACCGTCGCCAACACCTCCGCCTCGAGGTTCCACGGCGGTGTACCGGCCAGCACGCACGCCGCCTCAAACGAGACGGTGTGGTACGCTCGGGCCGCCCTGACGGCCATGACCCGCTGCGGACGTCGCAGCAGGGTCAGGTTTTCAGCGTCTAGGGCGTCCGCCCATATTGGCGCTCCGTAGAGTGCCTTGGAGCGAACCACACCGGCATAAAGGCGGCGGCACCCCACACTCGGCCCTCCCAAATTCGGGAGGAGTCTCCCGAGCACTCCGGCAAAGGCTACGATCTTGGGCGCCAATTGCCGGAAGTGCTCCGCGAACCTCCATCTGCCGTCGAGGATGAGGCCTAAATACCTCATCTTCGACTCGACGGCAATGGAGGTTCCGCCCACCACAATTTCCATCCCCCGCGGTGGAGATCTCCGAGGCCCGTGGAAGAAGAGGGCCTCGGACTTCTCCAGCGCTACCTCCAGCCCAAGGGTCCTGATCCTTTGGACCACATGGGCAACTCCGGCCGTGGCCAAAATAGCCGCCTCTCTATGAGTGCTCCCACGGGCAGTAACTAAGGTGTCATCGGCGTAACACACAATACTGACGCCGTGAAGGTTCCGCCCGCGGAGCACATAATCGTACCCGATGTTCCACAGGAGCGGTCCTAGGACCGATCCCTGTGGAACACCGCACGACATCCGCCTCACTTTCCATTCACCGTCCCGGGCCGGGTACATAACGGCCCGGTCGGTGAAATAACTCGCCACGGAGTCCCTCAAATACCGGGGCACATCATGGTATCTGAGGGACTCCATCACGGTCTCCCAAGGGAGGGTGTTAAAGGCATTTTTAATGTCTAACGACACTGCCAACAACACCCTGCCTTCGGAGACCGCCTCCTCCGCTAACTTCCGCACTTTGGCGATGGCGTCCACCGTCGAGCGCCCGTGCCGAAAGCCGAATTGCCCGTCGCTCAAGTTCGGTCCTACCTCCCTCATGTGCTGGGTGAGACGAGCAGCGAGTACACGCTCGAAGAGCTTGCTCGTCTCACTCAGCAGCACGATCGGACGGTAGGCCGACGGAGAATCGGCTGGGCGCCCATTCTTTCTTAGCAGGACCAACTTTCCGCTTTTCCAGCACTGCGGAAAGTGGCCCCGCGCCAGGCAAGCTGAGAACACGGATCGAATGTGTTCTCCAAGCTGCCCGGCCGCCAACACCAAAGCGCGTCCTGGCACGCCATCAGGTCCAGGGGCCGTGTTCTTCGCTCTCAGCCTCAACACGGCCAACCCGAACTCGGTCTCTGTCACTTCCGGGACCTCGGAATCATTGACCAGTTCCTCCACCTCAGGAGAACCTAACCTAACCTAACCTAACCTAACCTAACCTAACCTAACCTAACCTAACCTGAACCGAACCTAACCACCAATCGCCACGGAAATAAACCGCTCCGCGAAAACATTTTTATTTTGGAATAAAAATTGCTCCAAATTTCAATTTTAAAATCGCAAGAGAAGAAGAATTTGTTGAGCAACACGCGAGTGAAAGAATTTTTAAAATCGGCCGTAAAACAAGGAAGTTACAACGAAAAGCATTTTAGTACTGGACCGTTAAAAAGTGCAAAGTGGAATTCTGCAAGATTTCAAGCGTGAACATTGCGTTTCATCGCTGCCGTTTCCTGGGAAACATTATTTTCTACAGTTTGAGACCTTAACCAGATTTTTCCGCTGCCCCTGCGCAAAGAAATCGCGAAAACCAATTTTCTTCGGTCCACACCTACTAACGATCTGAAGCCTAGAAGATACATAGGAAAATAAAGAAGGAGCTCAGGAGCTGGCAGCAGTTGGCAGAAGCGAAAAAGGTCCAGTAGTTATAGAGTTATAAGCATTTTAATATCTTCATACAACATGTTTACATTTTGCATTACATTTAATCCCGTTCAAGTATAGAATATTTCCTTAATTTTTACACATTATCAGGTCTATTGGCAATCTATTATTCATTCCTCAAATTTTCGTATAAATCTAGCCTATATTTTAGATATTATTAGCATATTCAACAGTCAAGATTTCTTGTAAGGCTTTGTCATTGTTTACAATATTTACAAATTAATTTTCTATTTTAATTATCGAAACTTATACTATAACATTGAATTTAAATTAATAATATTATTTATTGATGAACCATTGACCAGATCTAGTAATTAAAGTGCAGAATAACATTCAGTTTAGTTAAAAATTTGAAAGCATAACTTTCCCTTGTAAAGCTGTGGCGCCCAATGCAATGTTTACAAACTAACTTTTCATTTTTACTACCCAAATTTAATTAATACTGATCATTTTTTGTTTGTAACTATATTTGTTGGAAAGCCACTGGTCCCCCTGTTAAGTTTCAGCAAGATTCTACATCAGGTTTTGATTTTATAGACAAAGTTGGTTATTGCCCTACAACTGTACTCGGTTCATCTGTTCACGGTTTGGCCTATTAAATTATCTAATATCTATCACGATACGAAGGCACAGCACTAGAAGCAGAGACCACCTACCAGGTGTCCTGGTCCTTTCACACACTTCAGCCAGGCAAAATCAGCAACCACAGGGTATTTGTCATTATCACTAGGTAGGCTCACACCTCATAACTTTGCATTGATTTTGCCACTAAAAACCGCCTAATATTAGAAAAATCGCGCATCACCGGGTACTGTTGGCTTTTTATTAGTAGTTACCGCACGGAGAGGCCACTTTTTACTTGCTTTGTTTGAGTATTTATGAAACAGCAAACACACCATCACCAGGTAAACCGAGCGCAACATTGCACTGTTTTTGTCACAATAAACAGCCTAAATTTGAATAAATCACGCATCACTGGCTACTCCTTGAATCTTATAATTGGATACCGCAAGGAGAGGCCACTTTTGATTTGTTTTGTTTGAGTACTGCTGATATAGCAAACACACTAACATTACCAAACTCAGTGCAGCTTCGCATTGTTTTCGCCACTTTAAACCGCCTAATACTAGATTAATCACGCATCACCCGGTACAGTTGGCTTTTTAGAGGTGGTTTACGCACGAAGAGGCCACTTTCTGTTTATTTGCTTATCACAGCTGAAATAGCAAACATTTTCATTGGCATTTAGCAAGCGCGTCGAGGATTGTCGTACCTACTGGACGTACCTACCTACCCATTGTCCAACTGTTGGGGCGGGCCTGAAATCGGGCGGTTAAGGGTTTCCTGTCTTCATCACTCTATCCTGGTGTCATATAGCATAGTCCACTCTACTTTTTGGCAATCTATAATTCCTAATTTTTGATATTTGCATTAAATAAAACGACATTTAAAATTCATATAATTTAATTATTAATTCTATAATATAAAAAAGCCCGGTTCTAGAATGCCGTCTAGGCCCCGGGGAATCCCGATCCCTCCTAAGGCAAAGGCGGCCGGACAGACTAGACCTGGAGCCTCGGTAGGCTCCGGTGGGCCTGTGGCATCGGCGCCGGTGATGAGCGATCACGCTTTGTCGTCGTCGTGCCCTCCGGCCGGGGCGGCGGGCCCTCTGGCGCCGCCGGCTTCTTCGTCGCGGGTGCGGGACGGCGCTCGACCGGACGTTGAGGCCGGCGCGGGCGCCGCCGCCGCCCCTGCCGCCGCTGAGCTGACGCATGAACCGTCCCTTGGCGCTCGCCTCGCGGCGAACGTCCTGCTGCCGGGGGGCCGTATCCGCCCGGCCGCAGGTTTCGGCGCACCCGCGAGCGAGTGGCCGGCCGACAACACCGTCCGCAGCTTGCGGACGCGGCTGGAGTCCGCCTCCGACGCCCCCGACAACACCCGCGACGAGAGCTCGCTCCCGCCGGGCCAGGACGCGCCGCCGCCCGCTGACGGACGCGGCGCGCACGATGCCGAGGCGCGGGCGGCGGTGGACGCCGACAGCGAGGGCGGCTCCCCGGACAGCGCTTGTCGGTTCCTGGAGACGTCCGTCATGTCCCTGGGCGAGGGCGGGCCGGTGCAGAACGCGCCGCGGATGGCCAACCGACTGCTGCAGTCGACCGTGGCGGAGGTGGAGCGCTCGCGCAACATGAACCGCGACATCAAGGAGGCCATCCTGTCGGGGCTCCACGGGCTGCACGGCCTCGTGCTGCGCGTGGCGGACTCGCGCGCTCGGCACATCGCGGACCTGGAGCGCGCGCGCGCCAAGGCTGACCAGCAGCACGCGCTTCAGCACAAGGCGTACGCCGGCAAGCTGGAGGCGCTCAGCGAGTGCACCCAGGCCAGCATGGACGAGCTGCGGCGGACGAGCGCGCGGGCGATGAAGGAGGCCGAGACCACCCGGCGGCTCGTCGAGGAGATGAGGGGCAAGCTCGCCGAGGGACCCTGGCCGCCCGAGGAGGCCTCGAGCCTCGGACTCGTCGACAGGCTGGTTGAGGAGGCGCGCGCCCTTCGCGAGGAGTGCAGCCGGCCGCGGCCGGCCCCCATCGGAGACAACGGCGCGGGCGGCGCCCCAGTCACATGCCCCGCAGGGCCCTTGCCGCGTGCGTCCGACGGGGCGGGCGCCCCGGCCCACGGAGTACGAGCGTCGTACGCGCAGGTGGCCCGCCACCCGATCATCGTCAGGTCGAAGAATCCGGGACACTCCGGGAACGACATACTGACGAGGATCAAGCGGGACGTCGACGTGGTGGACATGGGAGTCGGGGTGAGCGGCGTGCGTCGCTGCAAGAACAGCGCCGTCGCCATCACGCTGGAGTCGGAGCGCGACGCGGCGCGGATGGGCTCGGCGATCGCGGCGCTCGGCGACGACCTGGTCGTGTCGGAGCCGCGCGCTAAGGACCCGCTGCTGCGGCTCGTGGGGGTCGTCGCCGATATGTCCGACGCCAAGGTGGAGGAGGCGCTTGTCCGCCAGAACGCCGGCCTGCTCGCGAGTGTACCTGAGACAGAAGTAAAAATTAAAATAGTAAGGCGTATAAGAGGAAGGCACGCTGGCATAAACAACGTGGTGATGCAGGTCAGCCCGGGCGTGTGGCGGGCCCTGACGGGCTGCAGGGTGCGGCTGGGGTACCAGGTGGTCGCGGCGGTCGACCAGTCGCCCCTCGTGCAGTGCTACCGGTGCCTCGGGTTCTCGCACAGGGTGGCGGAGTGCCGCGCGGAGGCGGCGCGCTGCGGCTACTGCGCGGGCGGCCACGACACGCGCGCGTGCTCGCAGCGGGACCGCGCGCCGCACTGCACCAACTGCCGGGCGCGGCAGGCGCGGGACTGCGAACACCCGGCCTACAGCTCCGGCTGCCCGGAGTGGAGGCGCTGGGACCACATAGCGCGCCTGGCCGTCCGCTATTGCTGAGGGCACCAATACTTTCCCGCTGCTAAACCTGAAAATAAAAATAATGCAGTATAATTTAGGTAGGGGAAGGGCGGCCACACACGAGTGCCTTAGGGAAGCCTCCTCCAAGGAAATGCGGGTTTTATTATTGCAGGAGCCCTATGTCGGGGCCCGTGGCTCCATGTCTGCGCCCGCGGGTGCCCGCGTAGTCCAGAGCGCGGCGGGGACTGCAACCGCGCCCGTGCGGGCGGCTATAATTATCACCGACCCCAGCATTAACTTTACAGAAAACTCTAATTTTATCCACACCGATTATGTAGGCTTAGTTTTAAGATTGGGTAATTTAAGAGTGGGCATAGTTAGTATATATTTGGACAGGGAATTAGAAATAGAATTATACTTAAGTAGGATAAAGGCTGTCATTCTCTCGATGAACGTGGACAGACTGGTGGTGGCGGGTGACGTGAACGCCAGCAGTCCGTGGTGGGGCAGCGCGGCGGAGGACGCGCGCGGGCGCGCCGTGGCGGAGTGGCTCGCGGAGCTCGGCCTGGAGGTGCTGAACGAGGGCTCGGAGCCGACCTACCTCGCGCACCGCGCCGGCCGGGAGTGCTCCAGCATCATCGACGTGACGGCGTGCTCCGCCGCGCTGCTGCCCGCCGCGCGCGCCTGGGCCGTGGCGCCGCGCCTGTGCACGCTGTCGGACCACCGCCCCATCACCTTCGCGCTGCAGCTGCGCGCGCAGCCAGCCGACGCCGAACCCTGCAACACACAAAAGTATAAGACCGAGAAGGCGGACTGGACGTCGTTCGAGGCGGAACTCGTAAGGCTGTTGGAGCTCGCCGGGATCGAGGACTCTGTGGCCGGGATGCTGGATAATGAGGGGGTCAACCGTATCGTATACCAGTACACCGAGTGTGTCACCGGAGCGTGCGAGAAGGCCATCCCTCTCATCCGGGCCAGGAGACCCGAGAAACCGTGCCGGTGGTGGACGCCCGAGTTGACTCGACTGAAGGCCGAGATGGTCCGCCGGAGGAGAAGGATCGCCAAGGCGAACCCTGCCAGAAGGCAGTACGTCGTGGACCAGTACTTGGAGGCCAAAGCTACGTACAAGAAAGCCATAGAGTCCGCGACTACTCGCAGCTGGAAGGAGTTTTGCACCGGCGAGAAGGCGGAAACCATCTGGGAGCGGTCTTACCGAGTGATGAAGGCCTGCGGTCCCCGGGTGCAGGACAGGCTGTTGTCTGCGGCGGACGGATGCACGCTGGACGAGGCGCAGTCGGCGGCGCTACTGGCAGACACGTTCTTCGGGCGGGACGAGGCGGCGCGGGACACGGCGGAGCAGGCGCGGCGCCGGGCCGCGGCCCAGGACTGGGCGGCGCGCGCCCGGGCGGCTCGCGACTCGGGGGAGGACATGGCCGCCTTCACTGAAACAGAGATGGAGTCAGTGCTGAGTGCGATGGGTCCCAAGAAAGCACCCGGAGGCGATGGGTTTACGCTCGATATATGCCTCCGAGCCTACAGGTGCAATAAGACTGTGCTTCTTGGGATCTACTCGCACTGTCTAAGGCTTGGTTGTTTTCCCGTTGCATGGAAGGAGGCGGTCATCAGGATCATACCCAAGCCTGCTAGACCCTCCTACGATACGCCGAAGGCCTACAGGCCAATTGGGCTTCTCCCTGTCCTCGGAAAAGTCCTGGAAAGGCTGTTTGTGGTTAGACTGCAGTGGCAGCTGGGCAGGGATGGTGGCATGAGCCCGTACCAGTATGGCTTTACCCCGCAGCGCAGCTCAGAGGACGCTCTCTACGATGCCATGGCCATTGTCCGAACACACCTGGAGGAAAAGAAGATAGTGGTGATGGTATCACTAGATATAGAGGGCGCCTTTGACAGTGCTTGGTGGCCTGCCATTATCGAGCAGTTGGAGGCTAAGGCAGTCGATCCAGGCCTGGCGCGCTTGATCCTGGGCTACCTGTCGGAGAGAAAGGTGAGGCTGAGATATGCAGGAGAGACTGAAGTCAGGGACACCAGTAGGGGCTGCGTACAGGGTTCGATCTGTGGCCCCATATTATGGAACATGCAGTTGGACCCTGTACTGGAACAAACGCAGTACGCTGGTGTCAGGGTACAGGCCTTTGCGGACGACATCTTCATGATTGCGGCCGCAGCCGACGGCCACGAACTTGAAGACAAAATGAATAGGGCGCTGGCCGTGATCATGAGATGGGGCGAGAAGCTAAAACTTAAGTTCGCACCCAGCAAGACACAGGCCCTCCTGACTACAAGAAGGCTCAGATACCACACACCTAAGCTCAACATGGCGGGGGAGGAACTCGAATATGGCACCAGTCTCAGGGTGCTGGGACTAACGATAGATCCCACGCTAAACTTCAAAAACCACCTGGATGCTGTAATAAAGAAGGCAATATCCTTCTATAAAGTCGTATCCAGGGCAGCACGAGCTCAGTGGGGTCTCAACTCGGACATCCTGAGACTGATATACATAGCTGTAGTCGAACCTACGGTTCTCTATGCCGCAAGTAGCTGGGCGGACATTACTGGGCGAGTTTATGCTAAAAAACTGTTAAACAGCCTTACTAGGACTTTTGCTATAAGGATAAGCAAATCCCATCGCACTGTTTCCCTCACGGCTAGCGTCCTTCTGGCAAGGATAATTCCTTTACCACTGCGTGTCCAGGAGAACGCGCAACTATACCTAGTCAAGAGGGGAACGGGACTTACCTGCTTGCCTGGACGAACCCTTGAGTGCAGGGTTAGCCCGTTTTCGCTACCCCACCCAGCGGCCAGGAGATGGCTGGAGTTCGGGCTGATCGAGTCCCAGGTGGATGCTGATGGCCTGGGTATAGAGGGGCCCATCCTCTTCACCGATGGCAGCAAGCTCGAGGGAAAGGTTGGCGCGGCGGTCACCTGCTGGCTCCGGGGGCGGGAGGTCCGGCGCGCGAGTTTCCGCCTTGAGGACTACTGCAGTGTGTTCCAGGCGGAGCTTTCGGCCATCCACCGAGCTCTCGCTGAAATTGAAAAAATGAAAGAATTAATTTTTTCCATAGCGAGCGACTCTCGATCCAGTCTTGAGGCCATAATCAGCCCCAACGCCCTCAACCCAATTTCTAATAAAATAAGGTACAGGATAATGCAGCTCGAGGCGCAGGGGAAAGCGGTTAGGTTGTTTTGGGTTAAAGCACACTGTGGCATATTGGGCAACGAACGGGCAGATGAACTTGCCAAACATGCCGCACTGCACAATAGGCAACAGCCATACTATGATAAGTTCCCACTCTCCTTTGCTAAAAGTAGCATTAGGTCTGACACAATTGGTAGCTGGCAACATCTTTATCAGGCTGCGGAGACAGGTGGGGTCATAAAGTCATTTTTCAAAAATGTTGCCTCGGCATACAAAATCTTGGAAAAACTTACAATAGATAACTTTGTGGCACAAATCTTGACTGGTCATGGGGGATTCAGAGCATACCTACATAGGTTTCATTTATCTGAATCACCATGGTGCTCCTGTGACGAAGAGGTGCCCCAAACTGTCCTTCATCTCCTTCTTGAGTGTCCCAGATTTTGTATGCTGAGATATAACTGCGAGATTGAAGCTGACTATAACATCTGCCTCCAAAGCCTCGAGCAAATCCTTGCTGACACAAACAGCAGGATGGTTTTCCTTACCTATGCAAAGGCAATCCTCCGCAGGGTGGGTAGGGAAAATGGTTCTATTGTCAGCACGGACTAATATGTTCCACCTGTTGGGTCACCCAGAGCAGGATCTCTGTTAGCCCAGTGTATCGAATACTAAGTTTCATTAATATACAATTGAAGTGCTGATATCCATAATTCATGGGTAATAAAAAATTGTTATTATTAATTTAATTATTGATTTGACTTAAATTCCATTTTCTATAAAATTATTTACAACTTTATGACATATTAGTAAAATTTTAATTTTTCATTTACAATACAATTTCACACAAACTTTACATTGTAAAATCATTGCTATTGTATTTTTCTCAATGCTAAGCTAATTGTATCCATGCTATACATCCACTGCAAGTGATACAAACTCAGACCCAACAGCAGCTAATCTGCTGTATAACTATTATTCAGCCGTTACTGTTAGGACAGAGTATGTCAGGGTACATCCATCATTTACTCACCTTCCAATATGAATTGATGCACTGGGATGCAATCCTTTCTTTGTGTTGACCGAACTGCTGGTGTTTTTCGTGATGTGGAGCGGCCTTGCTCCGGTTGCAGCTTCAGGCACACCCTCCGAGGCCCTTGGCTCTCTTCCCTAGTGCCTTCCTCATTTTTAGCACCCGATGCCTGTAGCACTTGCTCAAGGAACAAGGGATTAAACCCATCTTGTGCCTTCTTTACTGCAACCCGGCTTGGCTTTAACTTTACTACTCTTTTTGTCGACATGTTTTTGTTTGGCTGGCCGGACATGTTTTCCAAAACTGTCAGTATCGGCTTGACATTGCTGGATGGAATCTGGTTGTAAGGTCAATGTCAAACGATCAAACTGTCAAACCCAGGTTTTTAAAAGCAATTATGTCAATGTCAGCCGCCAATTTGTTTAGGCCATGAGTGGGATCGAGATCGGTGAACGATCAGGATTATTTCGTTATCATATCATTCAGCCGAATTATTATTGTTCATCGAATAAATGTAATATTGCTTAAGTATTTATTTGATTTTTGTTGACTTCTCGCAGTTTGTATTTATTTATTTATTTATATTTTCTTTTTCTTTAAATGTACCTAAAATTGGTTTAATATTCCAAAGACATCAAAATGTCAGTGTCAGTCGCTATCTTATTTATGTAATCAGGCCATAGACGAGTGGGATCGATTCCGGAGAACGATTGTCATTATTTCGTTCATTCAACTGTTTGATTGAATAATTTATTGTTTTATCTTATTTATATTTTTGTTTTTATTTGTACATCAATTTAACTACTTTTGTATTAGTTTATTTAGTTATTTAATTGATATAAAATATTTTATATACAAAATTAATTTAATTGAGTAACTGAAAAATATACAGGATGTAATTTTTTTTTTTTTTAAATAAAAAAAAAAATATAAACAAAACCAGAGCTTACGATGGGAAATTTTGTAATGTCTTAATAGCAGTTGATACATTTTGAAAATCGGGATGACTGGCGAAATTTATAATTTTTAAATAATCGTGGAATTTGTATACAGGGGGGTAAAATTTTTTTAAAAAACCAAAACCAAAGCTTACGACGGGAAATTTTGCAATATTTCGATAACAGTTGAAAAATTTTGAAAATTGTGTGAAATGGCTGAATAAAAGCATGATCGTGGAATTTTAATTTTGGATGGAGCAAAGTGAAGTGAAAGTGAAAGGTGAAATAAAATTAAGATCAAATAAAATCTTGGCTTTTAATAAAAAGTTGGCCGTGTCTTAACTCGTGATTTTTCTAATATTGGGCTTTTACTCGGTTTCAAGATCTTTATTATCTCAAAAGAATTTACAATTCACTTGATGAGATATTTTTAAAATTAGATTAGGGCCCTGACTCTACTTTACTTTTACTGACTCTAGGGCTCTACCTAGAGTCGATTTTCATATCTGTAAGGGTGGCTCCAGAGCTTCTCTACGTGGTGCCGAAAACTGCGTTTCGGTTGGACAATCGGTCGGGGAGATACAGTGGTTTCAAGTTCCTTCTAGATGATGATGATGATGATGATGAGAACTTGAAATGGCTGTATCTCGGCCGCCTGTGGCCTGATTTGAGAGCGGTTTGGTGCTGGTATCTCCTCTTCGAGCGTGCCACCCCATCATAGGCCTTCAGCTTAGATACTAAATTGAATTAAAATTGATAAAATTAAATGTATTAAAATAAAATAAAATTAAAATCAAGTTAAATAAAAAATTTGGCATTAAATGAAAAGTTGGCTATGTCTTGTGTTGTCTTGTTTAAATCTGCAAGGGTGGGTCTAGGGCTTTTATACGTGTTTATGGCATTTGTAAATAATATCATTATCATCGTATCGTATCGGCCAAGGTGCTAAGTTTATTATCTATGTTGCTTAATTTCATGTGAAGTATAAATTCTATCGAATAGGGTTTGTATCTGGGCTTCTTATATTTGATTACCAAATATTTGTAAGCTCGGTTACAAATATTTTCTAATATATTTATTTAATTAAATTCCAATGTTATTATTCTGTATGCTTAAGTATTAATTTATAAATAAAAATATTCTATTTGTTAACAAATTGTAATGAAAAAAAAATATATTTGTCACATTAATTACGGAAAAAAAAAAAAATATTAAAGCTAGATGATTAAAATTGTTAAAATTATTAATTTTATATTACTATTACTAATTGAAATTGGCTTTATTGTTAATTTATTTTACTCTATCGAATAGGGTTTGTATCTGGGCTTCTTATATTTGGTTACCAAATATTTGTAAGCTCGGTTACAAATATTTTCTATTATATTTATTTAATTAAATTCCAATGCTATTATTCTGTATGCTTAAGTATTAATTTATAAATAAAAATATTCTATTGTTAACAAATTGTAATGGAAAAAAAAAATATATTTGTCACATTGTTTACGGAAAAAAAAAAAAAAAAAAAAAAATATTAAAGCTAGATGATTAAAATTGTTAAAATTATTAATTTTATATTACTATTACTAATTTAAATTGGCTTTATTGTTAATTTATTTTGTTTAATGATTTTATTAGTAGGGCCTTTGCCTTTGATTTTATAAGATGTAATAATAAAATGAAATGATTAGTTAAGAATAATTTAATGGTTAAAATAAGAATAATGGTTTTCGTGTTAATCTAAATAAATAAAAACGTCTAGGTTAAGTTCTAGGTTAAGCTTAGTTCGTAGGTTAGTATTAATAAATAAATAAATATTGTTTTATTTAATTAGATGAGGGCAAAATGATGTTGCAATACATAGCAACAGTGTCGCACTAGGCTAGCCGACGGCCCCTAAAAAGGCAAAAAAAAAAAAAAAAAAAAAAAAAAAAACCTAACCTAACCTAACCTAACCTAACCTAACCTAACCTAACCTAACCTAACCTTTTTTTTTTTTTTTTTTTTTTTTTTTTTGTTGCCCAGGAAAATCTTTTATAGATACCACCAGTCCGGGGGGACCGATGGTTATGTGGGATTCCCGCCTTGATAAAGGCAGTGTACCCACTAAAAACCTGGGGTGTTCCGCCCTCGCCGCTTTACAAGGAGGAAGCCACGGTGTCGCAATGCGTCCCGCAACTCCCTCAGCGGGTGCCCGTGAGGGCCCTCCTCGGGAGGGTGTAAAATGCCCTCCCCATATCTCCGCTTAAGGCACCTCGGAACACGTGACGAGGCGCCTTACAGCCCGGGACCCCTCAGGTCAGGAAGCGGATCCCCCGATCCGCAACCCAACAGGTCCCCGTTCAGGGTAGTATGCGGCCGGCATACGCCAGCCGCCTACGGCCCGTTCTCCGTTGGCGGATAGGGGCCGAGAGAGGATCTGCCTCTCGGTCCCTCTCCGCCGTCTCCTTCGTCCGCATCACCTCTTCCGCAAAAGTGGCTACGGCCTCCCAATTCGTCTCACTGTCAGCCATAGCGCTGACTATGGCTGACAGCGAGAGGTCGCCTCCTATCACCGCTGTCATCGCTGCGCGCGACTCCGCCCATTCCGGACACACGGCGCGGGTGTGCTGCGCCGTGTCCTCCGGCGCCCCACAATGGTGGCATTCCATTGTGGGTTCCCGACGTGCCACCCGACACAGATACCTCCCGAAGCAACCATGCCCGGAGAGGATCTGCGTCAGACGGAACGTCGGTGCGCCATGCCGCCGATCGACCCACTGCTGGAGGCTGGGGCGAAAGGCGGCCACCATTTCCCGGCTAGCAGCCGGGGACTCCAGTCTCTGTGCCCAGTCCAGGAGGAGATCCTCGCGGGCACCCTCTCTCCACCGCCTGATCTCCTCCGGGAGTGGCCACCCTCCTGCCATCTTGGCCTCTGCGCTGCGCCGATACACCGTCGCCAACACCTGCGCCTCGAGGTTCCACGGCGGTGTACCGGCCAGCACGCACGCCGCCTCAAACGAGACGGTGTGGTACGCTCGGGCCGCCCTGACTGCCATGACCCGCTGCGGACGTCGCAGCAGGGTCAGGTTTTCAGAGTCTAGGGCGTCCGCCCATATCGGCGCTCCGTAGAGCGCCTTGGAGCGAACCACTCCGGCATAAAGGCGGCGGCAACTCACACTGGGTCCTCCCAAATTCGGTAGGAGTCTCCCGAGCACTCCGGCAAAGGCTACGATCTTGGGCGCCAATTGCCGGAAATGCTCCGCGAACCTCCATCTGCCGTCGAGGATGAGGCCTAAATACCTCATCTTCGACTCGACGACAATAGAGGTTCCACCCACCACTATCTCCATACCCCGCGGTGGAGATCTCCGAGGTCCGTGGAAGAAGAGGGCCTCGGACTTCTCCAGCGCCACCTCCAGCCCAAGGGTCCTGATCCTGTGGACCACATGGGCTACACCGGCCGTGGCCAAGATGGCCGCCTCCCTATGCGTGCCCCCGCAGGCAGTTACCAGGGTGTCGTCGGCGTAACATACTACACCGACACCGTGTAGGTTCCGCCCGCGGAGCACGTAGTCGTACCCGATGTTCCACAGGAGCGGTCCTAAGACCGAACCCTGTGGAACACCGCACGACATCCGCCTTGTCTTCCATTCACCGTCCCGGGCCGGGTACATAACGGCCCGGTCGGTGAAATAACTCGCCACGGAGTCCCTCAAATACCGGGGCACACCATGGTATCTAAGGGACTCCATCACGGTCTCCCAAGGGAGGGTGTTAAAGGCATTTTTAATGTCTAACGACACTGCCAACAACACCCCGCCTTCGGAGACCGCCTCCTCCGCTAACTCACGCACTCTAGCGATAGCGTCCACCGTTGAGCGCCCGTGCCGGAAGCCGAACTGCCAGTCGCTTAGGTTCGGTCCTACCTCCCTCATGTGCTGAGTGAGACGAGCAGCGAGCACACGCTCGAAGAGCTTGCTTGTCTCACTCAGCAGCACGATCGGACGGTAGGCCGACGGGGTATCGGCTGGGCGCCCACTCTTTCTAAGCAGGACCAGCTTTCCGCTTTTCCAGCACTGCGGAAAGTGGCCCCGCGCCAGGCAAGCTGAGAACACGGATCGTATGTGATCTTCAAGCTGCCCGGCCGCCAACACCAGAGCGCGCCCTGGCACGCCGTCCGGTCCGGGTGCCGTGTTTTTTGACCTAAGCCTTAGCACGGCCAGGCCGAACTCGGTCTCCGAGACTCCAGGCACCTCGGTGTCCTCATGGGCTTCCTCCACTCCTGGAGGAGCCATGGGTGGTGGGTGCCATGCCTCCCTGTGAGGGAAGAGAGCTGACACGATTCGCTCTAAGAGCTCCGGCTCCAAGGTCGCCGTGAGAGGAGGAGTCCAGGGACGTAGCTTGCCCGTCACCGCCTTGTAGGGTGTACCCCAAGGGTCGCGGTTGAGGGACTCCAACCACTCTTGCCACGCCGATTCCTTGGCATCTTTAATGGCCGCCTTAAGATCAGAACAGGCGGCCCTGTAGTCGGCGTAGCGGTCCCTCTCGACCTCTTCGTCGCGCACCCTCCTCCGGCGGTAATGGGCGTAACTACGCCGCGTCACAACGCAAGCCCGCCTGAGCTCCCTGAGTCCCGGCCTCCACCAGTACATGCGCCGGGGTGGCGACGACGTCTTGACCCGGGGCATGGAGGCGTCACAGATGCGTGCAAGGGCTTCACCGAGTGCCCCTGCTGCGACGTCTACATCCCCCAGGTCCGAGTCAGCCATCCATGCTTCCACGATGGCCGCCTCCTTCGCCAACTCCGGGTCAATCCCCCTCAGTGACCACCTTGGGCCCTCTCTGGCCCGGGGAGCTGGGGCCTGCCCAGCGGACGCAGAGACGCTAAACCGAATATATCGGTGATCCGATAGCGTCTCTACGTCTACCTCCACCTTCCAATCGAGAACACGGCGCGCCAGGGAAGGCGTTGCGAATGTTAAGTCAACTATTGACCCACCCTGTTGCCGCACGCACGTGTTCTCGATGCCCCTGTTGAGGATGTTGAGGCCTAGGGACGCCGCCCACTCCTCCAACACCTCCCCTCTCACGTCGGTAGCCGGAGAGCCCCACGCCGTTGATTTGGCGTTGAAGTCCCCGGCAACCAACACCGGACTGGGGTGTGCTGTTCCCACCAGAAACCCGACCTCTGCGAGCGTCTGCTCGAAGCTGGCCAGGTTACGGTTCGGAGAACAGTACACCCCAATTACCGCCACGCCACAGCCACCACCCACAACGGCCAGCACGCATCCATGACCCTTCGCTACTTTTTCGAAGGGCAGGGAGCCACCGGCCGCCGGAGCATATATGGCTACCGAGTCCTCCCGATCTCCCACCCAGTTAGTACGGGCGGGGATCATGTAGGGCTCGGTAACCACGGCTATTTGTATCAACCACTCTGCCAGGCTCTGGAGCAATAGATCCTGCGCTCTGGCACAGTGGTTGATATTCGCCTGGAGGCATCGGATGGCCATCTAATTTGTTTCCATCCGATCCTCCACTCGCGCTGGGCGCGAAGATGGTGGCGAGGGGGCATTTACGCCTACACCAGCCTTCTTTTTTCCTCCTCTTTTTGCCAAGTCCGAGCCTTTGCAGCCTCGGACCGGGTGGTCGGCTTTTCTGCCTGTCGCCTCGCACGCCGGGCAGTGCGGCTCAGCTTCGCACTGGGCAGCCTTATGCCCAGGCTTGCCGCACTTGAAACAGACCTCGCTGCGGTCGACTCCAGCCGTGCACTTCACCCCCATATGTCCCGCCTCTAGGCAGCGGTAACAATGCAGGGGCCTGGGCTCCAATATCTTTGCAGACACCGAAACCCAGCCCACTAAAATTCGGCCAGCTGCCACCTTTTTGGCTGCAGCTATAGGGCACTTGAGCCATACTGTGCCCTGCCGGCCGGGTGGCCTCACAACATTCCCCACATGTACGGCCTCTATGGAGCAGCCTCCAGACTTGGCGATGGCCGCCGCCACGTCCTCCTTTGTGGCGGAATCATCCAGCCCAGAGAGGCGTAATGCCACGCACTTCTCCGGGCGGGACACCTTTACAACCTCCGGGCTTAGATGCTCCCTCAGTTTCTTGGCGAGGGAGTCTGCCTTTTCGGTTCCAGTGGCACCGGACACTTCCAGCACCCTGGCTCCTGTTGCGGCTGTGCGGAATCGCAGTCCCTCTATGCCCAGGGCCTGAACATCGATTTTCTCACGCGCTTCAGCAAGCACCTGGGCATACGTGGTTCCCTTCTCTTCGGCCTCCGGCTGCAGCGTAAGCACGATCGCTGCAGTCCGGGGAACCTTAAGTTTCGGCTCCCGTTTCTTAGGAGCCTTTTTCGCTACGGGAGTTGGCCGAGTGGCTTGGGCCATTTGAGCCTCTGGTGCCTTAGCGGCCTTGGTACCCTTTCGTGCTACCACGTTCCATCCTTCGTCCATTGAAACCGGGGCAGGAGGCAACGGATTGGGTACTTTTTTGGCCGCCTTGGTTTTACCCTTTTTTCCCCCAGTCCCGCTGGTGCTTGCTTGGGCAGGAGGGGGGGAAGGCGTGTAAGTTGTCGCTATTGCAGCTGTTACAGCAACATCGTCTGACTCCGTCCTTTTGTCTGCGGCCAGTGGGGGCCTGAGGCGCTTAGCCGGCAGAAGGCGATCCTCTAGCCCCTCTATTCGCGCATTCAGCATGGTCCCACACTGGACCATGACTGAACGCGCAATCTCCTCCATGTTAATGGCTGCGGGAGCGGTAGGCCGCGAGAGGCTCCGAAGCTCCACCATTTCCTTCCGCATAGTAGCGACCTCCGCCATGAGTTTTATATTAGCCGTTTCGAGGCGCGCAATTTCCTCTGTAACCGTGCGGGTCTTCATCTCGGCGAAGGCCCTACGGATAGTTTCAGAGGCGTCGTTAAGTGCTCTCTGAAAAGTCCCCTTTATGTGTTTGGACTTGCAGGAGACGTCGTTGATTGACGAAAGTGCATCTCCTACAAGTCCAGCTAGGTCTGCCGCGGTGATGTCAAAAGCAGCCGGCCCTGCTTTAGACACTTTACGGAAGGTAGCTGCAGCAGCTTTCCTCTTCCGCTCTTCCTTCTCCTCGAATAGTCGCTCCACCTGCAGCATCGCCTCTTCCTCCTGAAGACGCTTTTGCTCTTGTCTGGCTTTGTGCAGACCGACATAGCTGCCGGTCGAAGCCGGACGTCCACGACCTCTTTTCGACGTCCTACCTTTGAGCTGCGCCTCTCCTTCCGCACTTTCCTCACTGGAGGAAACTCCCCTTTTTCGCCAAAGGCGACTTTCCTCCTCTTTTCTCATCATAGTTCCAGGCGATGCACCTCGGGATGAAACAGTCAATAAAGACACGTCTGAATCGACTTCCGACAAGTCACCAGGCGCCGATTCAACCGGCACATTCTCACTTGGAGTAACCTTCGCGGCTTTCGCCGCCACGTACTCCTTATTGGCCAATAACACCTTGTCACTCCCCACGCTCTTGTCTGTGTCCGACTCAGACAGTCGAGTCAAGACAACAAACGGCTGGAGCGTAGCAGGGCAAGGCCCATCGACACACCTCTCTTCATCAGGTTGGCCCTGAGAAGGGCCTTTTTTAAACTTGCCTTTCGCATCGCGAAGAGGCATCGTCCCACCTTTCCCATGTTGGCCTTGAAAAAGGCCGATTTGGCCTTGAGAAAGGCCGGTTTGGCCTTGAAAAAGGCCGGTTTGGCCTTGAGAAAGGCCGGTTTGGCCTTGAAAAAGGCCGGTTTGGCCTTGAAAAAGGCCTAGGCGGTTGTTGTCCCCCCCAGAATACGAGGGACTGACTGCCGAAGCAGCAAGGGATTCCCCGACCTCGATGAGGCCGGTACCCTCCTGGGGTAATATGTTTTTACAATTCGCCATTTTCATTTTTTTTTTGTTTGGTCCTATTTGGGTCACAGAGGGTGGACCGACCCCCTGGGCGCCCTTACGACCGAGCTCCCCTCGGCCATACATCCCATAAGCGGGCGCCAAAACCGTAGGATTTGGTAAAATTATTTACATAAAGAAGAGAAAAGAAAGAAATATTTACAACAGCCTAAGATTACCGCCGAAGTCCCAAAAAGAACCACGGCGCCTACGCACCCCTATCCCAGAACCTCCCACCCCCCGCCTAAACACCCCGATACGCCCACAGATAAAATACATAAATACAAATAGATACATAAATACACGATAAAATAAACTATGTAATATAATAAATACATAAACATACATACATGTGTTCCTCTTGGTCAGGTCTCTCCCTTGTGGCCTTCCGGCATGAGTAGCTCTACCGGCTTAGCCCACAAGATCATAAAGACACGCAAGCCCCACCACGACGACAAACCTAACCTAACCTAACCTAACCTAACCTAACCTAACCTAACCTAACCTTTTTTTTTTTTTTTTTTTTTTTTTTTGTTACCCAGGAAAATCTTTTATAGATACCACCAGTCCGGGGGGACCGATGGTTATGTGGGATTCCCGCCTTGATAAAGGCAGTGTACCCACTAAAAACCTGGGGTGTTCCGCCCTCGCCGCTTTACAAGGAGGAAGCCACGGTGTCGCAATGCGTCCCGCAACTCCCTCAGCGGGTGCCCGTGAAGGCCCTCCTCGGGAGGGTGTAAAGTGCCCTCCCCGTATCTCCGCTTAAGGCACCTCGGAACACGTGACGAGGCGCCTTACAGCACGGGACCCCTCAGGTCAGGAAGCGGATCCCCCGATCCGCAACCCAACAGGTCCCCGTTCAGGGTAGTATGCGGCCGGCATACGCCAGCCGCCTACGGCCCGTTCTCCGTTGGCGGATAGGAGCCGAGAGAGGATCTGCCTCTCGGTACCTCTCCGCCGTCTCCTTCGACCGCAACACTTCCTCCGCAAAAGCGGCTACGGCCTCCCATTTCGTCTCGCTGTCAGCCATAGCGTTGACTATGGCTGAGAGCGAGAGGTCAGGTCCTATCGCCGCCGCCATCACTGCGCGCGGCTCCGCCCATTCAGGACACACGGCGCGGGTGTGCTGCGCCGTGTCCTCAGGCGCCCCACAATGGTGGCATTCCATTGTGGGTTCCCGACGTGCCACCCGACACAGATACCTCCCAAAGCAACCATGCCCGGAGAGGATCTGCGTCAGACGGAACGTCGGTGCGCCATGCCGCCGATCAACCCACTGCTGAAGGCTGGGTCGAAAGGCGGCCACCATTTCCCGGCTAGCAGCCGGGGACTCCAATCGGCGTGCCCAGTCCACGAGGAGATCCTCGCGGGCATCCTCTCTCCACCGCTTGATCTCCTCCGGGAGTGGCCACTCTCCTGCCATCTTGGCCTCTGCGCTGCGCCAATACACCGCCGCCAACACCTCCGCCTCGAGGTCCCACGGCGGCGTACCGGCCAGCACGCACGCCGCCTCAAACGAGACGGTGTGGTACGCTCGGGCCGCCCTGACGGCCATGACCCGCTGCGGACGTCGCAGCAGGGTCAGGTTTTCAGCGTCTAGGGCGTCCGCCCATATTGGCGCTCCGTAGAGTGCCTTGGAGCGAACCACACCGGCATAAAGGCGGCGGCACCCCACACTCGGCCCTCCCAAATTCGGGAGGAGTCTCCCGAGCACTCCGGCAAAGGCTACGATCTTGGGCGCCAATTGCCGGAAGTGCTCCGCGAACCTCCATCTGCCGTCGAGGATGAGGCCTAGATACCTCATCTTCGACTCGACGGCAATAGAGGTTCCGCCCACCACAATCTCCATACCCCGCGGTGGAGATCTCCGAGGTCCATGGAAGAAGAGGGCCTCGGACTTCTCCAGCGCCACCTCCAGCCCAAGGGTCCTGATCCTGTGGACCACATGGGCTACACCGGCCGTGGCCAAGATGGCCGCCTCCCTATGCGTGTCCCCGCAGGCAGTTACCAGGGTGTCGTCGGCGTAACACACTACACCGACACCGTGTAAGTTCCGCCCGCGGAGCACGTAGTCGTACCCGATGTTCCACAGGAGCGGACCTAAGACCGAACCCTGTGGAACACCGCACGACATCCGCCTTACTTTCCATTCACCGTCCCGGGCCGGGTACATAACGGCCCGGTCGGTGAAATAACTCGCCACGGAGTCCCTCAAATACCGGGGCACACCATGGTATCTGAGGGACTCCATCACGGTCTCCCAAGGGAGGGTGTTAAAGGCATTTTTAATGTCTAACGACACTGCCAACAACACCCTGCCTTCGGAGACCGCCTCCTCTGCTAACTCCCGCACTCTAGCGATAGCGTCCACCGTCGAGCGCCCGTGCCGGAAGCCGAACTGCCAGTCGCTTAAGTTCGGACCTACCTCCCTCATGTGCTGAGTGAGACGAGCAGCGAGCACACGCTCGAAAAGCTTGCTCGTCTCACTCAGCAGCACGATCGGACGGTAGGCCGACGAGGAGTCAGCAGGGCGCCCGCTCTTCCTCAGCAGGACCAACTTTCCGCTCTTCCAGCTCTGCGGAAAGTGGCCCCGCGCCAGGCAAGCCGAGAACACCGCTCTAATGTGCTCTTCCAGCTGCCCGGCTGCCAACACCAGCGCTTGTCCCGGCACGCCATCGGGTCCGGGGGCCGTGTTCTTCGCCCGAAGCCTCAACACGGCCAGCCCAAACTCTGCCTCAGACACCTCGGGCACCTCGTCGTCGGATTCCCCTACTCCTAGAGAGGCCATGGGTGGCGGGTGCCACGCCTCTCTGTGGGGGAAGAGTACTGAGACCACCCTCTCCAAGAGCTCTGGCTCCAAGATCGCCGTGAGAGGGGGAGTCCAGGGGCGGAGCTTGCCCGTCACTGTTTTGTAGGGACGACCCCAAGGGTCGCGGTTGAGGGACTCCAACCACTCTTGCCACGCCGACTCCTTGGCATCCTTAATGGCCGCCTTAAGATTGGAACAGGCGGCCCTATAGTCGGCGTAGCGGTCCCTTTCTACCTCCTCGTCGCGCACCCTCCTCCGGCGGTAATGGGCGTAATTACGCCGCGCGACGACGCAAGCCCGCCTGAGCTCCCTGAGCCCCGGACTCCACCAGTATATGCGCCGGGGTGGCACCGACGTCTTGACCCGGGGCATGGAGGCGTCACAGATGCGCGCAAGGGCTTCGCCCAGAGCATCCGCCGCGACGTCAACATCCCCCAGGTCCGAGACAGCCATCCATGCCTCAACGATGGCCGCCTCCTTCGCCATCTCCCGGTCGATCCCCCTCAGCGACCACCGGGGTCCCTCTCTTGCCGGCGGGGCCGGAGCCTGCCCTACGGACGCAGAGACGCTATACCGAATGTATCTGTGGTCTGATAGCGTCTCTACGTCTACCTCCACCTTCCAGTCGAGAACACGGCGCGCCAGGGTAGGCGTTGCAAACGTGAGGTCAACTATTGACCCACCCTGTTGCCGCACGCACGTGTTCTCGATTCCTCTGTTTAAGATGTCGAGGCCCAAGGACGACGCCCACTCCTCCAACACCTCCCCTCTTACGTCGGTGGCCGGAGAGCCCCAAGCCGTTGATTTGGCGTTGAAGTCCCCGGCAACCAACACCGGACTGGGGTGTGCTGTTCCCACCAGAAACCCGACCTCTGCGAGCGTCTGCTCGAAGCTGGCCAGGTTACGGTTCGGAGAACAGTACACCCCAATTACCGCCACGCCACAGCCACCACCCACAACGGCCAGCACGCATCCATGACCCTTCGCTACTTTTTCGAAGGGCAGGGAGCCACCGGCCGCTGGAGCGTATATGGCTACCGAGTCCTCCCGATCTCCCACCCAGTTTGTACGGGCGGGAATCATGTAGGGCTCGGTAACCACGGCTATTTGTATCAACCACTCTGCCAGGCTCTGGAGCAAGAGATCCTGTGCCCTAGCAGAGTGGTTGATGTTCGCCTGGAGGCATCGGATGGCCATCTAATTAGTTTCCATCCGATCCTCCGCTCGCGCTGGGCGCGAAGATGGTGGCGAGGGGGCCTTTACGCCTACACCAGCCTTCTTTTTACCTCCACTTTTTGCCGAGCCCGCGCCTTTGCAACCTCGGACCGGGTGGTCGGCTTTTCTCCCTGCCGCTTCGCACGCCGGGCAGTGCGGCTCAGCTTCGCACTGGACAGCCTTGTGCCCAGGCTTGCCGCACTTAAAGCAGGCCTCACTGCGGTCGACGCCAGCCGTGCACTTCGCCCCCATATGTCCCGCCTCTAGGCAGCGGTAACAATGCAGGGGCCTGGGCTCCAGTATCTTTGCAGACACCGAAACCCAGCCCACTAAAATCCGGCTAGCTGCAACCTTTTTGGCTGCAGCTATAGGGCACTTAATCCATACTGTGCCCTGCCGGCCCGGAGGTCTGACTATATCTCCGACCTTGACGGCCTCCACGGAGCACCCTCCCGACTCGGCGACGGCCGCCGCCACGTCCTCCTTTGTGGCGGAATCGTCCAGCCCAGAGAGGCGCAATTCCACGCACTTCTCCGGCCGGGACACCTTTACTACCTCCGCGCTTAGATGCTCCTTCAGTTTCTTGGCGAGGGAGTCTGCCCTTTCGGCTCCAGTGGCACCGGACACTTCCAGTATCCTGGCACCTGTTGCGGCTGTGCGAAACCGCAATCCATCTATGCCCAGGGCCCGAACGTCGATTTTATCTCGCGCTTCGGAAAGCACCTGGGCATATGTTGTCCCCTTCTTTTCGGCCTCCGGCTGCAGCGTTAGCACGATCGCTGCAGTCCGGGGGACCTTCAGTTTTGGCTCCCGTTTCTTAGGAGCCTTTTTCGTTATCGGCGTAGGCCGGATGGCTTGTGCTGGGCTCGCCACTGGGGCCTTTGCGGCCTTTGAGCCCTTGCGGGCCACCACATTCCACCCTTCCTCCATTGTCTCCGGCGCAAATCTTTTATAGATACCACCAGTCCGGGGGGACCGATGGTTATGTGGGATTCCCGCCTTGATAAAGGCAGTGTACCCACTAAAAACCTGGGGTGTTCCGCCCTCGCCGCTTTACAAGGAGGAAGCCACGGTGTCGCAATGCGTCCCGCAACTCCCTCAGCGGGTGCCCGTTAGGGCCCTCCTCGGGAGGGTGTAAAATGCCCTCCCCATATCTCCGCTTAAGGCACCTCGGAACACGTGACGAGGCGCCTTACAGCCCGGGACCCCTCAGGTCAGGAAGCGGATCCCCCGATCCGCAACCCAACAGGTCCCCGTTCAGGGTAGTATGCGGCCGGCATACGCCAGCCGCCTACGGCCCGTTCTCCGTTGGCGGATAGGGGCCGAGAGAGGATCTGCCTCTCGGTCCCTCTCCGCCGTCTCCTTCGTCCGCATCACCTCTTCCGCAAAAGTGGCTACGGCCTCCCAATTCGTCTCACTGTCAGCCATAGCGCTGACTATGGCTGACAGCGAGAGGTCGCCTCCTATCACCGCTGTCATCGCTGCGCGCGACTCCGCCCATTCCGGACACACGGCGCGGGTGTGCTGCGCCGTGTCCTCCGGCGCCCCACAATGGTGGCATTCCATTGTGGGTTCCCGACGTGCCACCCGACACAGATACCTCCCGAAGCAACCATGCCCGGAGAGGATCTGCGTCAGTCGGAACGTCGGTGCGCCATGCCGCCGATCGACCCACTGCTGGAGGCTGGGGCGAAAGGCGGCCACCATTTCCCGGCTAGCAGCCGGGGACTCCAGTCTCTGTGCCCAGTCCAGGAGGAGATCCTCGCGGGCACCCTCTCTCCACCGCCTGATCTCCTCCGGGAGTGGCCACCCTCCTGCCATCTTGGCCTCTGCGCTGCGCCGATACACCGTCGCCAACACCTCCGCCTCGAGGTTCCACGGCGGTGTACCGGCCAGCACGCACGCCGCCTCAAACGAGACGGTGTGGTACGCTCGGGCCGCCCTGACGGCCATGACCCGCTGCGGACGTCGCAGCAGGGTCAGGTTTTCAGCGTCTAGGGCGTCCGCCCATATTGGCGCTCCGTAGAGTGCCTTGGAGCAAACCACACCGGCATAAAGGCGGCGGCACCCCACACTCGGCCCTCCCAAATTCGGGAGGAGTCTCCCGAGCACTCCGGCAAAGGCTACGATCTTGGGCGCCAATTGCCGGAAGTGCTCCGCGAACCTCCATCTGCCGTCGAGGATGAGGCCTAGATACCTCATCTTCGACTCGACGGCAATGGAGGTTCCGCCCACCACAATTTCCATCCCACGCGGTGGAGATCTCCGAGGCCCGTGAAAGAAGAGGGCCTCGGACTTCTCCAGTGCCACCTCCAGCCCAAGGGTCCTGATCCTTCGGACCACATGGGCTACTCCAGCAGTGGCCAAGATGGCCGCCTCCCTGTGTGTGCGCCCACGGGCAGTTACCAAGGTGTCATCAGCGTAGCAGACCACGCTGACACCGTGTAGGTTTCGCCCGCGGAGCACGAAGTCGTACCCGATGTTCCACAGGAGCGGTCCCAGGACCGAGCCCTGTGGAACACCGCACGACATCTGTCTCACTTTCCAATCACCGTCCCGGGCCGGGTACATAACGGCCCGGTCGGTGAAATAACTCGCCACGGAGTCCCTCAAATACCGGGGCACACCATGGTATCTGAGGGACTCCATCACGGTCTCCCAAGGGAGGGTGTTAAAGGCATTCTTAATGTCCAACGACACTGCCAATAACACCCTGCCTTCGGAGACCGCCTCTTCCGCTAACTCTCGCACCTTCGCTATGGCGTCCACCGTCGAGCGCCCTTGCCGGAAACCAAACTGCCCATCGCTCAGATTCGGTCCTACCTCCCTCATGTGCTGAGTGAGACGAGCAGCGAGCACACGCTCGAAAAGTTTGCTCGTCTCACTCAGCAGCACGATCGGACGGTAGGCCGACGAGGAGTCAGCAGGGCGCCCGCTCTTCCTCAGCAGGACCAACTTTCCGCTCTTCCAGCTTTGCGGAAAGTGGCCCCGCGCCAGGCAAGCCGAGAACACCGCTCTAATGTGCTCTTCCAGCTGCCCGGCTGCCAACACCAGGGCTCGTCCCGGCACGCCATCGGGTCCGGGGGCCGTGTTCTTCGCCCGAAGTCTCAACACGGCCAGCCCAAACTCTGCCTCAGACACCTCGGGCACCTCGTCGTCGGATTCCCCCACTCCTAGAGAAGCCATCGGTGGCGGGTGCCACGCCTCTCTGTGGGGAAAGAGCACTGAGACCACCCTCTCCAAGAGCTCTGGCTCTAAGATCGCCGTGAGAGGGGGAGTCCAGGGGCGGAGCTTGCCCGTCACCGCCTTGTAGGGACGACCCCAAGGGTCGCGGTTGAGGGACTCTAACCACTCTTGCCACGCCGACTCCTTGGCATCCTTAATGGCCGCCTTAAGATTGGAACAGGCGGCCCTATAGTCGGCGTAGCGGTCCCTTTCAACCTCCTCGTCGCGCACCCTCCTCCGGCGGTAATGGGCGTAATTACGCCGCGTGACGACGCAAGCCCGCCTGAGCTCCCTGAGCCCCGGACTCCACCAGTATATGCGCCGGGGTGGCACCGACGTCTTGACCCGGGGCATGGAGGCGTCACAGATGCGCGCAAGGGCTTCGCCCAGAGCATCCGCCGCGACGTCAACATCCCCCAGGTCCGAGACAGCCATCCATGCCTCAACGATGGCCGCCTCCTTCGCCAGCTCCTGGTCGATCCCCCTCAGCGACCACCGGGGTCCCTCTCTTGCCGGCGGGGCCGGAGCCCGCCCTACGGACGCAGAGACGCTATACCGAATGTATCTGTGGTCTGATAGCGTCTCTACGTCTACCTCCACCTTCCAGTCGAGAACACGGCGCGCCAGGGTAGGCGTTGCAAACGTGAGGTCAACTATTGACCCACCCTGTTGCCGCACGCACGTGTTCTCGAAGCCCCTATTGAGGATGTTGAGGCCTAGGGACGCCGCCCACTCCTCCAACGCCTCCCCTCTCATGTCGGTAGCCGGAGAGCCCCACGCCGTTGATTTGGCGTTGAAATCTCCGGCAACCAACACCGGACTGGGGTGTGCTGTTCCCACCAGAAACCCGACCTCTGCGAGCGTCTGCTCGAAGCTGGCCAGGTTACGGTTCGGAGAACAGTACACCCCAATTACCGCCACGCCACAGCCACCACCCACAACGGCCAGCACGCATCCATGACCCTTCGCTACTTTTTCGAAGGGCAGGGAGCCACCGGCCGCTGGAGCATATATGGCTACCGAGTCCTCCCGATCTCCCACCCAGTTTGTACGGGCGGGAATCAAGTAGGGCTCGGTAACCACGGCTATTTGTATCAACCACTCTGCCAGGCTCTGGAGCAAGAGATCCTGTGCCCTGGCAGAGTGGTTGATGTTCGCCTGGAGGCATCGGATTGCCATCTAATTTGTTTCCATCCGATCCTCCACTCGCGCTGGGCGCGAAGATGGTGGCGAGGGGGCATTTACGCCTACACCAGCCTTCTTTTTTCCTCCTCTTTTTGCCAAGTCCGAGCCTTTGCAGCCTCGGACCGGGTGGTCGGCTTTTTTGCCTGCCGCCTCGCACGCCGGGCAGTGCGGCTCAGCTTCGCACTGGGCAGCCTTATGCCCAGGCTTGCCGCACTTGAAACAGACCTCGCTGCGGTCGACTCCAGCCGTGCACTTCACCCCCATATGTCCCGCCTCTAGGCAGCGGTAACAATGCAGGGGCCTGGGCTCCAATATCTTTGCAGACACCGAAACCCAGCCCACTAAAATTCGGCCAGCTGCAACCTTTTTGGCTGCAGCTATAGGGCACTTGAGCCATACTGTGCCCTGCCGGCCGGGTGGCCTAACAACATTCCCCACATTTACGGCCTCTACGGGGCAGCCTCCAGACTTGGCGACGGCCGCCGCCACGTCCTCCTTTGTGGCGGAATCATCCAGCCCAGAGAGGCGTAATGCCACGCACTTCTCCGGGCGGGACACCTTTACAACCTCCGGGCTTATATGCTCCCTCAGTTTCTTGGCGAGGGTGTCTGCCTTTTCGGTTCCAGTGGCACCGGACACTACCAGCATCCTGGCTCCTGTTGCGGCTGTGCGGAATCGCAGTCCCTCTATACCCAGGGCCTGAACATCGATTTTCTCACGCGCTTCAGCAAGCACCTGGGCATACGTGGTCCCCTTATTTTCGGCCTCCGGCTGCAGCGTAAGCACGATCGCTGCAGTACGGGGAACCTTAAGTTTCGGCTCCCGTTTCTTAGGAGCCTTTTTCGCTACGGGAGTTGTCCGAGTGGCTTGGGCCATATGAGTCTCTGGTACCTTAGCGGCCTTAGTACCCTTTCGTGCTACCACGTTCCATCCTTCGTCCATTGAAACCGGGGCAGGAGGCAACGGATTGGGTACTTTTTTGGCCGCCTTGGTTTTACCCTTTTTTCCCCCAGTCCCGCTGGTGCTTGCTTGGGCAGGAGGGGGGGAAGGCATGTGAGTTGTCGCTATTGCAGCTGTTACAGCAACATCGTCTGACTCCCTCCTTTTGTCTGCTGCCAGTGGGGGCCTGAGGCGCTTAGCCGGCAGAAGGCGATCCTCTAGCCCCTCTATTCGCGCGTTCAGCATCGTCCCACATTGGACCATGACTGAACGCGCAATCTCCTCCATGTTAATGGCGGCGGGAGCGGTAGGCCGCGAGAGGCTACGTAGCTCCACCATTTCCCTTCGCATTGTAGCGACCTCCACCGTGAGTTTAGTGTTAGCCGTTTCGAGACGCGCAATTTCCTCCGTGACAGTGCGGGTCTTCATCTCGGTGAAGGCCCTGCGGATAGTTTCAGAGGCCTCATTTAGCGCCCTCTGAAAGGTCCCTTTAATGTGTTTGGACTTGCAGGAGACATCTTTGATCGTCGAAAGGGCGTCTCCTACAAGTCCTGATAGATCCGCCGCGGCTATATCGAAGGCAGCCGGTCCTGCTGCTGCCACCTTACGAAAGGTAGCAGCGGCAGCTTTCCGTTTTCGCTCCTCCTTCTCCTCAAACTCTCTTTCCACCTCTAGCATCGCCTCCTCCTCCTCGAGACGCCTCTGCTCGAGTCTGGCTTTAAAGAGACCTACATGGCTGCCAGTCGTAGGCGGACGTCCGCGCCCTCTCTTTGACGTTCTGCCTTTGAGCGGTGGCTCCCCGTCCGCACTATCCTCGCTGGAGGAAACACCCCTCTTCCGCCAGAGACGGCTTTCCTCCTCTTTCCTCTTCATGATTCCGGGCGATGAAGCCCGGGAAGACACCGTCACTAGTGAGACGTCTGAATCGACTTCCGACAAGTCACCAGGCGCCGATTCAACCGGCACATTCTCACTTGGAGTAACCTTCGCGGCTTTCGCCGCCACGTACTCCTTATTGGCCAATAACACCTTGTCACTCCCCACGCTCTTGTCTGTGTCCGACTCAGACAGTCGAGTCAGGACAACAAACGGCTGGAGCGTAGCAGGGCAAGGCCCATCGACACACCTCTCTTCATCAGGTTGGCCCTGAGAAGGGCCTTTTTTAAACTTGCCTTTCGCATCGCGAAGAGGCATCGTCCCACCTTTCCCATGTTGGCCTTGAAAAAGGCCGATTTGGCCTTGAGAAAGGCCGGTTTGGCCTTGAAAAAGGCCGGTTTGGCCTTGAGAAAGGCCGGTTTGGCCTTGAGAAAGGCCGGTTTGGCCTTGAAAAAGGCCTAGGCGGTTGTTGTCCCCCCCAGAATACGAGGGACTGACTGCCGAAGCAGCAAGGGATTCCCCGACCTCGATGAGGCCGGTACCCTCCTGGGGTAATATGTTTTTACAATTCGCCATTTTCATTTTTTTTTTGTTTGGTCCTATTTGGGTCACAGAGGGTGGACCGACCCCCTGGGCGCCCTTACGACCGAGCTCCCCTCGGCCATACATCCCATAAGCGGGCGCCAAAACCGTAGGATTTGGTGAAAACTATATACATAAAGAAGACAGAAGAAGCAAATATTTACAAAAAAGCCTAAGATTACCGCCGAAGTTCCAAAAAGAACCACGGCGCCTACGCACCCCTATCCCAGAGCCCCCCACCCCCCACCTAAGCACCCCGAAACGCCCACAGATAAAATACATAAATACAAATAGATACATAAATACCTGATAATATAAACTATGTAATATAATAAATACATAAACATACATACATGTGTTCCTCTTGGTCAGGTCTCTCCCTTGAGGCCTTCCGGCATGAGTAACTCTACCGGCGTAGCCCTCAAGATCATAAAGACACGCAAGCCCCACCACGACGACAACGTGGGAACACATCGGTGGGGAACCTTTTTTTTTTTTTTTTTTTTTTTTTTTTTTTTTTTTTTTTTTTTTTGTTGCCCAGGAAAATCTTTTATAGATACCACCAGTCCGGGGGGACCGATGGTTATGTGGGATTCCCGCCTTGATAAAGGCAGTGTACCCACTAAAAACCTGGGGTGTTCCGCCCTCGCCGCTTTACAAGGAGGAAGCCACGGTGTCGCAATGCGTCCCGCAACTCCCTCAGCGGGTGCCCGTGAAGGCCCTCCTCGGGAGGGTGTAAAGTGCCCTCCCCGTATCTCCGCTTAAGGCACCTCGGAACACGTGACGAGGCGCCTTACAGCACGGGACCCCTCAGGTCAGGAAGCGGATCCCCCGATCCGCAACCCAACAGGTCCCCGTTCAGGGTAGTATGCGGCCGGCATACGCCAGCCGCCTACGGCCCGTTCTCCGTTGGCGGATAGGAGCCGAGAGAGGATCTGCCTCTCGGTCCCTTTCCGCCGTCTCCTTCGACCGCATCACTTCCTCTGCGAAAGCAGCTACGGCCTCCCATTTCGTCTCGCTGTCAGCCATAGCGTTGACTATGGCTGAGAGCGAGAGGTCAGGTCCTATCGCCGCCGCCATCACTGCGCGCGGCTCCGCCCACTCTG
This sequence comes from Pasiphila rectangulata, assembly GCA_963082625.1. Classification (NCBI taxonomy): domain Eukaryota; kingdom Metazoa; phylum Arthropoda; class Insecta; order Lepidoptera; family Geometridae; genus Pasiphila; species Pasiphila rectangulata. The sequence continues at coordinate 22,617,533 of OY720241.1, read as the reverse complement.
GGCACTCGGCGCGGGTGTGCTGCGCCGTGTCCTCCGGCGCCCCACAATGGTGGCATTCCATTGTGGGTTCCCGACGTGCCACCCGACACAGATACCTTCCGAAGCAACCATGCCCGGAGAGGATCTGCGTCAGACGGAACGTCGGTGCGCCATGACGCCGATCGACCCACTGCTGGAGGCTGGGGCGAAAGGCGGCCACCATTTCCCGGCTAGCAGCCGGGGTCTCCAAACGGCGTGCCCAGTCCTGGAGGAGATCCTCGCGGGCATCCTCTCTCCACCGCTTGATCTCCTCCGGGAGTGGCCACCCACCTGCCATCTTGGCCTCTGCGCTGCGCCAATACACCGTCGCCAACACCTCCGCCTCGAGGTTCCACGGCGGTGTACCGGCCAGCACGCACGCCGCCTCAAACGAGACGGTGTGGTACGCTCGGGCCGCCCTGACGGCCATGACCCGCTGCGGACGTCGCAGCAGGGTCAGGTTTTCAGCGTCTAGGGCGTCCGCCCATATTGGCGCTCCGTAGAGTGCCTTGGAGCGAACCACACCGGCATAAAGGCGGCGGCACCCCACACTCGGCCCTCCCAAATTCGGGAGGAGTCTCCCGAGCACTCCGGCAAAGGCTACGATCTTGGGCGCCAATTGCCGGAAGTGCTCCGCGAACCTCCATCTGCCGTCGAGGATGAGGCCTAAATACCTCATCTTCGACTCGACGGCAATGGAGGTTCCGCCCACCACAATTTCCATCCCCCGCGGTGGAGATCTCCGAGGCCCGTGGAAGAAGAGGGCCTCGGACTTCTCCAGCGCTACCTCCAGCCCAAGGGTCCTGATCCTTTGGACCACATGGGCAACTCCGGCCGTGGCCAAAATAGCCGCCTCTCTATGAGTGCTCCCACGGGCAGTAACTAAGGTGTCATCGGCGTAACACACAATACTGACGCCGTGAAGGTTCCGCCCGCGGAGCACATAATCGTACCCGATGTTCCACAGGAGCGGTCCTAGGACCGATCCCTGTGGAACACCGCACGACATCCGCCTCACTTTCCATTCACCGTCCCGGGCCGGGTACATAACGGCCCGGTCGGTGAAATAACTCGCCACGGAGTCCCTCAAATACCGGGGCACATCATGGTATCTGAGGGACTCCATCACGGTCTCCCAAGGGAGGGTGTTAAAGGCATTTTTAATGTCTAACGACACTGCCAACAACACCCTGCCTTCGGAGACCGCCTCCTCCGCTAAGTTCCGCACTTTGGCGATGGCGTCCACCGTCGAGCGCCCGTGCCGAAAGCTGAATTGCCCGTCGCTCAAGTTCGGTCCTACCTCCCTCATGTGCTGGGTGAGACGAGCAGCGAGTACACGCTCGAAGAGCTTGCTCGTCTCACTCAGCAGCACGATCGGACGGTAGGCCGACGGAGAATCGGCTGGGCGCCCATTCTTTCTTAGCAGGACCAACTTTCCGCTTTTCCAGCACTGCGGAAAGTGGCCCCGCGCCAGGCAAGCTGAGAACACGGATCGAATGTGTTCTCCAAGCTGCCCGGCCGCCAACACCAAAGCGCGTCCTGGCACGCCATCAGGTCCAGGGGCCGTGTTCTTCGCTCTCAGCCTCAACACGGCCAACCCGAACTCGGTCTCTGTCACTTCCGGGACCTCGGAATCATTGACCAGTTCCTCCACCTCAGGAGGAGCCATGAGTGGTGGGTGCCACGCCTCCCTATGAGGGAAGAGCGCTGACACCACCTGATCTAGTAGCCCTGGCGCCAGGGTTGCTGTGAGTGGGGGGGTCCAGGGACGGAGCTTCCCCGTCACCGCCTTGTAAGGGCGACCCCAGGGGTCGTGGTTGAGGGACTCCAGCCACTCTTGCCACGCCGACTCCTTAGCATCTTTGATGGCCGCCTTGAGATCTGAACAGGCGGCCCTATAGTCGGCGTAGCGGTCATCGGTGGGGAACCTAACCTAACCTAACCTAACCTAACCTAACCTAACCTAACCTAACCTTTTTTTTTTTTTTTTTTTTTTTTTTTTTTTTTTTTTTTTTTTTTTTTTTTTTTTGACCCAGGACCCAAAATCCTTTATGGATACCTCCAAGCCCGGGGGGGCAAGGAGGTTATGTCGGACTCCTTATACCGACTAAAACCCTGGGGTGTGTTCCTTCTCACGCCTTTAAGTCAGGAACCGTGGGAGCACGTGAGCATTCTTCCACAGTCCCGACGGCGTCGGCCCACAATCACCATTGCGGGCCCCTCCTCGGGTGTGTCAGTGCAGGAGATCACCGACACACCTACTCAGTGGCGCACGGGAACACACCCGCGCGCGCCACCTCGGGGCATTATATTGTCGGCGGTGGAGTCCCCCGACTCGACCGCCAACGCCCCTGTTATGGGGGATGTAGGTAGGCGTTGAAGAGCCTCCTCCTACGCCCGACTCTCCGGCTGCGGATCGGGAGGGTAGAGGATATCTCCCTCTCCCGCTCCGCAGCCTCCTTCCGTGACATTACCAGTTCACAGAAGGATAACACCTCCTTCCATGACGTCTCGCTTTCCAGCATTGACTTTATCAATGCTGCAAGCGAGAGGTCGTCCCCCACTGCTGCGACAAGGGCGCGGCGCTCGTCGGCCCAAGCTGGGCACACCTCCAGCGTGTGTTGCGCCGTGTCCTCGTCACAGCCACAATGATGGCACTCGGTCGTCGGTTCCCTTCCGGCTATTCGGCACAAGTACTTGCCGAAGCAACCATGCCCGGTCAGCACCTGCACCAGACGGAAGGAAAGCGACCCGTGTGCCCTGTCCAGCCAGCTCTCGAGTACTGGTCGGACAGCCTCGACGGTCCAGCTGCCAGCCTTTGGATGGGCCAGCCGCTCCTCCCACCTCTCCCTCAGAACCCGTCGGATATGGAGCTTCCACGCGGGCACCTCACCAGGCGGAGGGGGATTTTCCCCTCGGAGGCGGAGAGCTATGCGCCACTCATAAGTCGCGGCATAGCACTCCGCCTCAAGATCCCACGGAGGGGACCCCGCCAGTAAGCAGGCCGCCTCGTAGGAGACGGTGCGGTAACCTCGGACGACCCCAACGGCCATCACTCTCTGAGACCGCCTCAGCAGAGCGATTGTTTTGCCCGTCAGGGTGTCGGCCCAAATGGGCGCCCCATATAAGGCCATCGACCGCACTACCCCCAGATACAGGCGGCGGCTTGTCGCTTTGGGACCCCCGAGATTCGGCAGCAGGCGTTTAAGCGCGCCCGCCGCACCCATCAATCGAGGGGCCATGCGCGTGAAGTGCTCGCGAAAGCTCCACCTGCTATCGAGGAAGAGCCCAAGATATTTCATCTTGGAGTCGACCTCGATACGCACCTCCCCGATAGAGATAGTGGAACCCCTTGGTGGTGCTCGTCGTGGGCCGTGAAAACAAACAGCCTCCGACTTATTGAGCGCCACCCGGAGTCCCAATCTCCCTATCCTTTCCACCACCATTGCCACCGATTCCGTGGCCAAACGGGCAGCCTCCCCGAATGTCTCGCCCCGGGCCGTCACAAGCGTATCATCTGCGTAGCAGATGACGCCGGCGCCCGGATTGAGAGATCCTCGTAGGACCCAGTCGTAGCCGATGTTCCACAGGAGCGGTCCGAGGACCGAGCCCTGCGGAACACCGCACGACATAGCTCTTCTTTGCAGCGCACCTCCCCGTCCAGGATATGAGATATAACGGTCGGAAAGGTACGCTGCAACTATCCGACTGAGATAGGGAGGCACTTCATGGTACTTTAGCGCCTCCCTAACACAAGCCCACGGCAACGTGTTAAACGCGTTGGCGATATCTAATGATACCGCCAACATAACGCCACCGCCGGCCACCACCTCTTCCGAGCGAGCCCTGACAGCACCTATCGCGTCAATCGTCGACCTGCCCGCCCGGAATCCAAACTGGAACTCGGATAGGTCCGGTCCCTCCCTCCGGAGATGCTGGATGAGCCGAGAAGCCACGATTCGCTCGAAAAGCTTGTCAGCTTCATCCAGCATCACGAGCGGCCTGTACGCGGACGGAGAGTCTGCTGGTCGCCCTTCTTTCTGAAGCAAGACTAGCCTGCCCGTCTTCCACACAGATGGGAACCGTCCCATCTCAAGACAGGCGTCAAGGAGCCGTCGAAATCGGTCCCCAAGCTCTCCGAGTGCCAGAACCCAGACCCGGCCGTGAATTGCGTCTGGCCCCGGAGCCTTGTTTTTTGCCCGGAGCTTTCGGACGGCCAGGCCAAGTTCAGCATCCAGAACTGGTGGCACTTCTGTGTCCAATACTTCCATTCTCCTTTCCTCCTGAGTCATCTCGGGAGGCTGATGCTCGGCCGCATTTGGAAAGAGGGCTGATACAACAGCCTCCACCAGTTGAGGCTCGAGACTCTCAGTCAATGGAGGTGCCCATGGTCGGATCTTACCCCGTACCATCTTATAGGGGCGCCCCCATGGATCTCCGTTGAGAGTCTCGAGAAGCTCCGCCCGTGACCTCTCTTTAGCGGAGCGGATAGCCTGCTGCAGAGCCTTTTTGTGGGCCCTGTACTCCTCGTTACCTTACCTAACCTAACCTAACCTAACCTAACCTAACCTAACCTAACCTAACCTTTTTTTTTTTTTTTTTTTTTTTTTTTTTTTTTTTTTTTTTTTTTTTTTTTTTTTTTTTTTTTTGTTGCCCAGGAAAATCTTTTATAGATACTACCAGTCCGGGGGGACCGATGGTTATGTGGGATTCCCGCCTTGATAAAGGCAGTGTACCCACTAAAAACCTGGGGTGTTCCGCCCTCGCCGCTTTACAAGGAGGAAGCCACGGTGTCGCAATGCGTCCCGCAACTCCCTCAGCGGGTGCCCGTGAAGGCCCTCCTCGGGAGGGTGTAAAGTGCCCTCCCCGTATCTCCGCGTAAGGCACCTCGGAACACGTGACGAGGCGCCTTACAGCACGGGACCCCTCAGGTCAGGAAGCGGATCCCCCGATCCGCAACCCAACAGGTCCCCGTTCAGGGTAGTATGCGGCCGGCATACGCCAGCCGCCTACGGCCCGTTCTCCGTTGGCGGATAGGAGCCGAGAGAGGATCTGCCTCTCGGTCCCTTTCCGCCGTCTCCTTCGACCGCATCACTTCCTCTGCGAAAGCGGCTACGGCCTCCCATTTCGTCTCGCTGTCAGCCATAGCGTTGACTATGGCTGAGAGCGAGAGGTCAGGTCCTATCGCCGCCGCCATCACTGCGCGCGGCTCCGCCCACTCTGGGCACTCGGCGCGGGTGTGCTGCGCCGTGTCCTCCGGCGCCCCACAATGGTGGCATTCCATTGTGGGTTCCCGACGTGCCACCCGACACAGATACCTTCCGAAGCAACCATGCCCGGAGAGGATCTGCGTCAGACGGAACGTCGGTGCGCCATGACGCCGATCGACCCACTGCTGGAGGCTGGGGCGAAAGGCGGCCACCATTTCCCGGCTAGCAGCCGGGGTCTCCAAACGGCGTGCCCAGTCCTGGAGGAGATCCTCGCGGGCATCCTCTCTCCACCGCTTGATCTCCTCCGGGAGTGGCCACCCACCTGCCATCTTGGCCTCTGCGCTGCGCCAATACACCGTCGCCAACACCTCCGCCTCGAGGTTCCACGGCGGTGTACCGGCCAGCACGCACGCCGCCTCAAACGAGACGGTGTGGTACGCTCGGGCCGCCCTGACGGCCATGACCCGCTGCGGACGTCGCAGCAGGGTCAGGTTTTCAGCGTCTAGGGCGTCCGCCCATATTGGCGCTCCGTAGAGTGCCTTGGAGCGAACCACACCGGCATAAAGGCGGCGGCACCCCACACTCGGCCCTCCCAAATTCGGGAGGAGTCTCCCGAGCACTCCGGCAAAGGCTACGATCTTGGGCGCCAATTGCCGGAAGTGCTCCGCGAACCTCCATCTGCCGTCGAGGATGAGGCCTAAATACCTCATCTTCGACTCGACGGCAATGGAGGTTCCGCCCACCACAATTTCCATCCCCCGCGGTGGAGATCTCCGAGGCCCGTGGAAGAAGAGGGCCTCGGACTTCTCCAGCGCTACCTCCAGCCCAAGGGTCCTGATCCTTTGGACCACATGGGCAACTCCGGCCGTGGCCAAAATAGCCGCCTCTCTATGAGTGCTCCCACGGGCAGTAACTAAGGTGTCATCGACGTAACACACAATACTGACGCCGTGAAGGTTCCGCCCGCGGAGCACATAATCGTACCCGATGTTCCACAGGAGCGGTCCTAGGACCGATCCCTGTGGAACACCGCACGACATCCGCCTCACTTTCCATTCACCGTCCCGGGCCGGGTACATAACAGCCCGGTCGGTGAAATAACTCGCCACGGAGTCCCTCAAATACCGGGGCACATCATGGTATCTGAGGGACTCCATCACGGTCTCCCAAGGGAGGGTGTTAAAGGCATTTTTAATGTCTAACGACACTGCCAACAACACCCTGCCTTCGGAGACCGCCTCCTCCGCTAACTTCCGCACTTTGGCGATGGCGTCCACCGTCGAGCGCCCGTGCCGAAAGCCGAATTGCCCGTCGCTCAAGTTCGGTCCTACCTCCCTCATGTGCTGGGTGAGACGAGCAGCGAGTACACGCTCGAAGAGCTTGCTCGTCTCACTCAGCAGCACGATCGGACGGTAGGCCGACGGAGAATCGGCTGGGCGCCCATTCTTTCTTAGCAGGACCAACTTTCCGCTTTTCCAGCACTGCGGAAAGTGGCCCCGCGCCAGGCAAGCTGAGAACACGGATCGAATGTGTTCTCCAAGCTGCCCGGCCGCCAACACCAAAGCGCGTCCTGGCACGCCATCAGGTCCAGGGGCCGCGTTCTTCGCTCTCAGCCTCAACACGGCCAACCCGAACTCGGTCTCCGTCACTTCCGGGACCTCGGAATCATTGACCAGTTCCTCCACCTCAGGAGGAGCCATGAGTGGTGGGTGCCACGCCTCCCTATGAGGGAAGAGCGCTGACACCACCTGATCTAGTAGCCCTGGCTCCAGGGTTGCTGTGAGTGGGGGGGTCCAGGGACGGAGCTTCCCCGTCACCGCCTTGTAAGGGCGACCCCAGGGGTCGTGGTTGAGGGACTCCAGCCACTCTTGCCACGCCGACTCCTTAGCATCTTTGATGGCCGCCTTGAGATCTGAACAGGCGGCCCTATAGTCGGCGTAGCGGTCCCTCTCGACCTCTTCGTCACGAAGCCTCCTCCGGCGGTAGTGGGCGTATCGACGCCGCGCCACGACGCAGGTCTGTCTTAGCTCTCTGAGCCCCGGCCTCCACCAATACATGCGCCGTGGCGGCGACGACGTCTTGACCCGGGGCATGGAGGCATCACAGATGCGTGCAAGGGCTTCACCGAGTAACCTAACCTAACCTAACCTAACCTAACCTAACCTAACCTAACCTAACCTAACCTAACCTAACCTAACCCTCAACTCAATTTTTTAGATAATTTACTTGCTTGTACTCCAAATTGACACCTACAGCCCTGTTGAACTGAAGCCTGAAACAGAAAACACAAAATTAGGTTATTATAATAAATAATTTATTTACAACTTTTACAAATTTAATGAACATAGTATCTTAATTATATACAATACTTACCCTAATTGACTTCTCTTAAGAAAGGTTAGAAGTACAAATAAACCCGACTCTACCAAAATAGAGTCAACGCACTATCTAATAGAATAGCTTACCTGGGTACTTACCATCTGCTTGTACATAACGCCATCCCGAAGACCGAAGCACCTGAAACAGAGAAAACACACGTAGACACTACCCTACTACCACTAATAGTACCCTCCGCCACCCGACGAACACGGAGAAACCTGCAACAAAAAATATAAATATTAGAATACATAATTTTAAAACTTATACAAACCTTAAATATTAGAATTGACAAACCTCGGGAAAACAGAAAGACAATGAACGTGTTACGCTCCCCACAAACCCAAGGGAAACCCTTAAAAACCCCAGAAAAGTCGACGAACGCAGGATCAAAGGAAAATACTGTAGAACCAATAAAAACAACCCCAAAAGGGAACCAAAAAACGTCCGACACAACACCAAAAACGCCAGGCACCTACAAACTGGATAAAATAAGATCGGTTATAGCAAAAACCAAACAAACACAAGAATCCCCCGAAGAAACGACAAAACTCAATTCGAAAGATCCCCAAATTCCCTCTACAAGATTAAAACAAAAACCCCCCGCAACTCTAGTCCAAGAAAACAAAACACAAAAAACCACGGCAGAAACGAAGAATTCACAAACAACAACTAAAAAGACCAAAGTGAACCAGCCGCCGAAAATTGAAAAACAACCCAATAAGACAGCGGAAGCGAAAGCCTGGTTGGACATAGCAATGGAAAGCCTTGACAATTCAGGTAACATAAAAGGTGAATATAAAACCAACCTCACAGAAGTAGTGAAACAGCTGTTCAAGATCGTCAAGGAGCTAGAGGAACAGAGAACCCTTGACTTAAACAAGATAAGAAGCACTGAGGGTGAAAGGAGGGAAATTGACAGCGACAAAGATCTTGGAAACCAGATTAAGGAGCATAGCAAGCTGCTAAAAGAAAGTAACGAAAAGATAGATAGCCTCAAGGAGGCAATAGATAAACAAAAAGAGATCCTAGAAAAAGCCACTTACGCGAGCATCACGGCAGGCCCATCCACAAGGCAGCCTCGCGAACAGGTTACCATGCACTCCGTAGTGGTTACCTCTAGGAACGAAACGGAAACGGGGGAAGAGGTTTATGACAGAATTAGAAAAGTCGTAAACGCTAAGGATGGAGAAATAAGAGTAGACACAGTAAGAAAAGCGAAAGACCAGAAGATAATTATGGGCTGTAGAACTGAAGCAGATAGGAAAAAACTGAAAGAAAGACTGCAGAAAGCACAAGACCACCTCTGTGTCGAGGAAATAGCTAATAAAGACCCTCTTTTGATTCTCAGGAACGTTCTTCAAGTCCATACTGACGAAGACATCCTAAGCTACCTGAGAAAACAAAATGGTAACATCTACAAGGACCTCGACAAAACAGACGGTAGAACTGAAATCCGCTACAGGAAAAAGACCAGGAACCCCCACACAAGCCATGTGGTCATAAGAGTGTCTCCTAAAATATGGAGACGCATGATCGAGGCTGGAGAAGCTCGCATAGAACTCCAAAGAGTCAAAGTAGAAGATCAGTCCCCACTAGTACAGTGCTCCCTCTGCCTTGGCTACGGACATGGTAAACGCTTCTGCAAAGAAGCAAAACCAAAATGTAGCCATTGTGGAGGAGAGCACATGAGGACTCAGTGCCCTGGCTGGGAGATGGGAACAGCTCCATCCTGCTGCAACTGCGTGCACGCAAAACTCCCCACGACAGAACACAATGCATTCAGTCAAGAATGTTCTATAAGGCGCAGGTGGGATGCGCTTGCCAGAACCAGTGTAGCGTACTGCTAAAGGCGACCCAGTGAGCAACCCAACAGGTAAAGCATCGTACCCCGTAATTCAAGCTAACCTTCAGAGAAAGCAATTGGCAACTCAAGAGCTGATGATACAAGCCATAGAAAGGAAGACTGCAATTGCACTGCTTCAGGAGCCGTACGTGGGCGGAGCAAAGAGTATGAAGGAATACAGCGGTACAAGAACCTTCCAGAGCATAACCAACGGAGACGGAAATGTTAAAGCAGCGATTGTTGTCTTTGACAATAACCTAGACGTACAACTATGCCCAAAACTTACCACAAACAACATCGTTGTGGTAAGGATCCGCACCAAAGCCTGGGAGATAACCGCTGTATCCTTCTACTTCGAGCCAGACCAGCCCATAGAAGCGTATTGTGAACACCTGAAAAAGATAGCAGATGAAGCTGGATCAGAAAGAATAATTATCGGGGGCGATACAAACGCAAAGAGTACCTGGTGGGGAAGCAATCAAATAGACCACAGAGGGGAAGAGATGGCCGGAACACTCCAGGAAATCGGCCTGCAGGTACTCAACGAAGGAGATACTCCGACCTTCGATACAATAAGAGGATATAAAAGGTTCACGAGCTTCATCGACGTGACTGCGTGCACGACTGACCTGCTTCCCTTGGTGGAGGACTGGAAGGTAGAGGACGACATCGTGAGTTCGGACCACAACGGCATCACTTTCAACATTAGACTCCAGAAAGCAAAAGGCACTAGTATTCAACGGACAACACGGATTTTTAACACAAAAAAAGCTAATTGGAAAAAGTTTCATGAGAAATTAGACCAATTAAAAATAGATAGCAAAATTAATAAAACTGAAATAGAAAACACAAAAAACAAATTAGAATTAGAACAGAAAATAATAGATTACACATATACAATAACAAAAACATGCACAGAAATTTTACCTAAAAAGAAAATGAATGAGAAACTTACCATGCCGTGGTGGTCCGAAGAGCTCGCTGCGTTGAAGAGAGATGTCAACACCAAGAGGCGAAGAGTCAAATGCGCTGCACCAGTCCGGAGAGAGAAAGTCGTGACAGAGTACCTGCAAGCAAAAGAAAGATATGAGTGTGAGGGCAAAAGAGCCCAAATTGAGAGCTGGAAAGGATTCTGTGAGAAGCAGGACAAGGAAGGAGTATGGGAAGGGGTTTACAGGGTAATAAACAGGACAACAAAAAGACAGGAGGATACACCCCTGGTGAAGGATGGGGTAGTTTTGAACCCAAAGGAATCGGCCCAACTACTAGCGGAAACCTTTTATCCTGAGGACCTGGAAGAGCTGGACAACACTGACCACCGCCAAACTAGACAGAAAGCCGAAAAAGTAAATGCATGGGTACATGGTGAGACACATGACCCACCATTTACCCTGGATGAATTAAGAGAGGCGGTGGAAAGTTTTAACCCCAAAAAAGCCCCAGGAGCAGACGGCCTCACAGCAGATATATGCAGCCAGGTTATAAGACGCGACCCAGATTTATTCCTAGCACTGGCAAACAGATGCCTGGCTTTCTCGCACTTCCCGACCATCTGGAAAGAAGCCACCGTCGTGGTGCTGAGAAAGCCGGCCAAAAACGATTACACAAGTCCCAAATCGTATCGACCCATTGGACTGTTGCCAGTGCTGGGAAAAATCATGGAAAAACTCGTGGTAGGGCGTATCAGGTGGCACATCATCCCAAGGCTGAGCCCCCGCCAGTACGGCTTTATGCCAAGGAGGAGCACCGAAGACTCCCTCTATGACCTCTTACACCATATCCGTGGAAAATTAAATGATAAGAAAATAATAACAATGATATCATTGGACATAGAGGGAGCCTTCGATGCAGCCTGGTGGCCTGCAATTAAGGTTCGACTGGCGGAGGAAAACTGCCCGGTTAACACCAGGCGGATCGTGGACAGCTACCTTAGGGACCGAAAGGTCAAAGTACGTTTCGGTGGCCAAGAACACACAAAACCCACCAGTAAAGGGTGTGTTCAGGGGTCCATAGGCGGCCCAATTCTTTGGAACCTCCTATTGGACCCCCTGTTAACAGGACTAAAAGAACGTGGAGACTACTGTCAAGCCTTTGCGGATGACGTCGTTCTAATTTTCGATGCGGACACGGCACTTGACCTGTCACGGCGGGCCAACGCCGCCCTCGCCTATGTTCAGGAGTGGGGTACTTTAAACAAACTTAAATTTGCGCCACATAAAACAAAAGCTATGGTCATAACACGCAAACTCAAATATGATACACCACAACTGAGCATGGGCGGGGTCGCTGTTGAGATGACGGACGAGGTCAAAATCCTGGGGCTCACAATCGACAGTAAGCTTACATTTAATGCCCACACCGCAAATGTTTGCAGGAGGGCATTAAATATTTACAAACAGCTATCAAGAGCCGCCAGGATTAGCTGGGGACTGCATCCGGAGGTCATCCGCATAATCTACAATGCAACCGTAGAACCTGTAATCACTTACGCTGCCAGCGCCTGGGCATCGGCTACAAAGAAGCTTGGAGTCCAAAAACAGCTGAACGCGGTACAACGAGGATTTGCCCAAAAACTGACGCGGGCCTATCGAACAGTTTCCCTCAACTCAGCATTGGTGCTGGCCGGGATACTCCCACTGGATCTTAGAGTCCAGGAGGCAGCTGCCCTGTACGAAGCCAGGAGGGGGGTACCGCGGCTGGCGCTGGGAGACAGAGAGGTAGAACAATTAACACCCTATGCCCAAACCAAACACCCAGCAGAACAGATGCGCCTAGAGTTCCTAACCCTGGAAAACCAAGACCAAGTTGACATACACAGCAACTACGAAATAAGAATATTCACGGATGGCAGCAAGCTTGAAGGCGAGGTTGGAGCGGCTCTGTCTATTTGGGACGGTGAGACCGAGACCAGAACCTTCAAGCTTAAACTGTCATCCTATTGCACTGTGTACCAGGCGGAACTACTGGCCATATGGAGGGCTACCGAGCAGATCCTCAAACGGACCGAAAAGAGCTTTGGAGTATACAGTGACTCCCGTTCTGCTCTCGAGACCTTGGCGAACCCAAATTCCCTTCATCCTCTGGCCGTGGAGGCTCGTGAAAACATAAAAACGAGCAGACTCCAGAATAAGCACATTGCCTTATTCTGGATCAAAGCCCACGCAGGACTGGAGGGGAACGAGCGGGCGGACCAGCTCGCAAAAGAAGCCGCGTTAAACACAAAAAGGCGGCCTGATTATGACATGTGCCCGATTTCATTTGTCAAGCGCCAAATCCGATCGGAATCGCTTGACGAATGGAATCGGAGATACAGGTCCGGAGAAACAGGCAAAATAACAAAATTATTTTTCCCCGATGCTATACAGGCCTACAAAGTGGTGCGTAAAATTGAGCCAACATATTTTTTGACACAGGTAATGACAGGGCACGGTGGGTTCTCAGAATACTTGAACCGGTTCAAGTGTAAGGAGAGCCCATCGTGCATCTGTGAACCAGATGCCATAGAATCCGTCACTCACGTCCTGTTTGAATGCCCTGTCTTCTCTTTAAAAAGACAAGACCTGGAAATATTAATTGAATGTAAGCTTGAAGTAGAAAATATTAATCAGATTATAACAAGTAAAAACACAAGGTCTCAATTTGTAAGATACTGTACCGAAATAGCACGTCAAGTAGCAAATAGAAATAAGTAAATAAATAATGCTGTAATATATATTTTACTATATATAGCAACAGCATTAAGATAAATATAAGATACTATTATTAAGATAACATGTACATAACAAATCATCATCATCATCATCATTTCAGCCGTAGGACGTCCACTGCTGGACAAAGGCCTCCCTCATTGATCTCCAAGTACTGCGGTTGGAAGCCGTCTGCATCCACCGCCGACCAGCAGTTCTCACCAAGTCGTCTGCCCATCTTGTAGGTGGACGTCCTACGCTGCGCTTGCCGATCCGTGGCCTCCATTCGAGAACTTTGCTGCCCCATCGGCCATCTGTTCTGCGCGCTATATGGCCTGCCCATTGCCACTTCAACGTGCTAATCCGTTTGGCTATGTCGGTGACCCGAGTTCTTCTACGTATCTCCTCATTTCTGATTCGATCCCGTAGAGAAACCCCGAGCATAGCCCTCTCCATAGCTCGTTGAGCGACTCTGAGCTTGTTCATAAGGCCAATAGTGAAGGACCACGTCTCGGTTCCATATGTCATCACTGGTAACACACACTGGTTGTAGACTTTCGTCTTAAGGCACTGAGGTATGTTGGACGAAAAGACGTTGCGAAGTTTCCCAAACGCTGCCCATCCGAGTTGGATTCGACGATTGACCTCTTTCTCGAAGTTGGACCTACCTAATTGGACTGTTTGTCCTAGGTATACGTACGCGTCGACAACTTCAAGAGCCGAGTTCTCAACCATAACTGGGGCAGGCACGACATGGAAATTTGACATGATTTTCGTCTTGTCCATGTTCATTTTAAGGCCTACCCGCTGGGAGACTCGATTGAGGCCTTCGAGCATCGTGCTGAGCTCTTCCATCGACTTTGCCATGACCACAATATCGTCGGCAAATCGAAGGTGAGTGATGTATTCGCCGTTAATATTGATGCCCAGCCCTTTCCATTCCAGGAGCTTGAAGGCATCTTCCAAAGCGGTCGTAAACAGTTTCGGAGAGATTACGTCTCCCTGTCTTACGCCTCTTTTTAAGGGAATCGCCTTCGAGCTCTGTTCTTGTACTCGGACTGACATAGTGGCGTTTGTATACAAACACTTCAACACTTCGATGTACCGATAGTCAATTCGGCATCGTTGGAGAGACTCAAGCACCGCCCATGTTTCGATCGAATCGAAGGCTTTCTCATAGTCCACAAACGCAAGACATAGCGGCAAGTTATACTCTTCGGTCTTCTGTATGACTTGCCGCAGCGTATGTATGTGGTCTATGGTACTGTAGCCTTTTCGGAACCCGGCTTGTTCGGGAGGCTGGAAGTCATCAAACCTGCGTTCGAGACGGTTCGCGATGACCCTTGAAAACAGCTTATAAACATGGCTCAACAGCGAGATGGGTCTGTAATTCTTAAGTAAGGTTTTGTCACCTTTCTTGAAAAACAGAACCACCACGCCCTTGTTCCATGCTTTCGGCGTCGTACCTTCAAGCAAGGCGGAATTAAATAGCTTCTGAAGGACTTTAAGTACCGGTGATCCACCCGCTTTCAGAAGCTCTGAAGTGATTCCGTCCTCACCCGGCGCCTTGTCGTTCTTAAGCTGTTTCAAGGCCATCCTGATCTCGTACAGGCTGATGTCCGGGATATCCTCGGTATAATGTCGGGTCAGTTTAGCTCTTGGGTCGTTGGCCGCACTGCAAACAGGTTTAGTGACCGAATCGTAGAGCCGTCCATAGAACCTTTCGACTTCCCTTAACACTTCTGCTTTACTTGACGTTATGCTGCCATCTTCCCTCTTCAGCTTCGTCATCTGGCTCTGCCCAATAGAACTATCTCTCGCGAACACTTTGGAGCCTTTATTCCGCTCTATCGTATCTTTAATACTGGCTGTATTAAAGGTACGAATATCGTGCCGCAAGGATTTCCAAATTTGTCTATTGAGCTGCCTATGTGACTGAGCATCATCGGGAGACTGCAGTCGCAAAGAACGTCGTTCAGCCATGAGGTTTAGGGTGTCATCAGAAAGTTTCTGAGGTCTATTAGTACGGGGGGTCTTAAAGAACTGGGACCCCACCGTATGGACGGTTTCTACGAACCTGTTATTGATCTCGTCCACCGATGCATCTACTCCTAGACAGTCAAAGCGATTTGCGAGTTCGAGTTGAAAGCTCTCGAGGTTTTGGATATGTGCGCGAGTGGGTCGGAGCGTAGATTTCATCAAACGGGACCTTTCAAGTTTAACGTTCATATTCAATGTGCCCCTTACAATTCGGTGATCACTGCCGGTTTTCACCCTGTGAATCACAGAGACATCATTGAATATTCGTTTCTTGTTGGTCAGGATGAAATCAATCTCATTTCTCGTAGAACCATTGGGACTCATCCAGGTCCATTTCCTGTGAGGCGGCTTCTGGAAGAAAGAATTCATCATAAAGAGTCCTTCTTTCTCCAGAAAATCGGCCAGCCTCTGTCCCCTGGGGTTCCGTTGCCCA
Organism: Pasiphila rectangulata; assembly: GCA_963082625.1. Lineage (NCBI taxonomy): Eukaryota > Metazoa > Arthropoda > Insecta > Lepidoptera > Geometridae > Pasiphila > Pasiphila rectangulata. The sequence continues at coordinate 22,601,924 of OY720241.1, read as the reverse complement.
TACCCAAATTGCCCCACTCTCAACTCATCATCGCTTCTCATGCCTAGCTTTGCATTGAAGTCCCCCATTACAACAGTGAAGTGAGTGTTGTTCGTATGTATGGCTCTACTGATGTCCTCATACATAGACTCTACTTCTTCATCTGGGTGTGACGAGGTCGGCGCATATACCTGAACGACCTTCAGCAAATATCGCTTAGATATTCTGAGTGTTAGGTACGCGACCCTGCTCGACACACTGTCGATGGTGACAATGTTGTTAATGAGTGACTTGTGAACGAGAAACCCGACACCACCTTGGGACTGTTGGTCGCCCTCCCGGTAGTATAGTAGGTTACCGGACTTAAGGGATATCGTGTCCTCGCCCTCTCTACGGACTTCTGATAGCCCCAAAATGTCCCAGTGTAATCTACTAATTTCTTCTTCCAGCTCAACAATCTTATCGTCTGTCCTCAAAGTGCGGATGTTGTGTGTTACCAGGGCCAGTGGTCGTCGTAGGGGTTGGTAGCCGATCGTCTCCCGGGGATTCTTAGCACCCCTAGCCCCGCCGTTACCGTGACTGCTACCGTAGCCAGGATTAGCGGGGCCGCCGGGGACTCGGGGCCTGGTTTTTTGTTGTGTTGTCATGAGGGGGTTGATGCCATACTCGCCACGCTTGGCAGGCGGGTTGGCGAGCGCAGTATAGGGTAGTGAAAAAACACGGAAAGATGCTGCTGCCCATCTTCCGGAGGTATCCCTTAGCAGATTCTTACTGCATCCATGGGTAAGAGAGGAGAGGCAACATTCTACTGCCGGCGCCCCACGGCAATACATAACAAATAAGACTTATAAATAGGAATTTACTCATGTACAAAATAAAAAGCATAATAAAACTACTTACATAAGACGTATTAAGTTAGAAATTAAGAAAATTGTTAAAAATTACAACCCTGTCTTCCTTTTATATTGTCAAACTCTAGAATAAGAATATTATAAGATTAAAATAATAAACGATAAAAAATAACTCTATCTACGATAGAGGACCCCCCACGAAACCTATCCCGCTAGGAAATTAGACTTAATTAGCTTTGAACAACAAAAAATTAGTATGCAACTGCAGTAGCCGGCGTTGCCATCTGTGTGGCGGTAGGGTAAAAAAAAAAAAAAAAAAAAAAAAAAAAAAAACCTAACCTAACCTAACCTAACCTAACCTAACCCAAAAGACAAACAAGAAACCCCCACGCAAACCACATTATTATGCGAGTGTCCCCCATTGTCTGGAAGAGAGCGACACAAGCGGGGACGATATTGGTGGACATCCAGAGAGTGAGAGTAGATGACCAATCCCCTTTGGTCCAGTGCTCTCTCTGTCTGGGATATGGCCATGGAAAACGCCTCTGCACAGAAACCACAGTAAAATGCAGTCATTGCGGAGGACCTCACAAGAAGGCAGAGTGTGTGGAATGGATCGCTGATATAACTCCAAAATGCTGTAACTGCTCACAGGCCAAATTTGATAAAACAAGTCACAATGCCTTCAGTCAAGAATGTCCCATCCGCAGAAAATGGGAAAATATAGCACGGTCAACCATAGCCTATTGCTAAAGTTGTCCCAGCCTCAAAAAACCAGCATATCGGCGCGAGGCCATATCTAATCGCCCAAACTAACCTTCAACGGAAAGAACTAGCAACCCAGGAACTAATGCTTGAGGCAGGCGAGAGGAAAATGGCATTTGCGCTGATACAAGAGCCATATGTTGGAGCTATCCGGAGAATGAAGGACTACAGAGGAGCAAGGATCTACCAGTGCACGAAACCTGGTGACGGCACTATCAAAGCTGCTATAGCAGTTTTTGATCAAGACCTAGACGTCATTCAGTGTCCCGAACTCACCACAAACAACATCGTTGTGGTGAAAATTAAGACAAGTGCCTGGGAAATCCTTGTAGTATCCTTCTACTTTGAACCGGATCAGCAGAACCTCGAAGAGTACCTTGAGCACCTCCGTAAAATACAGGCCAAAACAAAAACCACAAAGATACTCATAGGAGGTGACGCTAATGCTAAAAACATATGGTGGGGCAGCAATGTAGTGGATGGCAGAGGAGAAGATGTGGCAGCAACACTGGAAGAAATGAGCTTGCAGGTACTCAACGAAGGAGACACTCCAACTTTCAGCACAGTGAGAGGCGATAAAACGTATACTAGCTGCATAGACATAACGGCATGCACGCTGGAAATGTTAACCCTGGTGGAAGACTGGAGAGTAGAAGAAGGACTGACGAGCTCTGATCACAACGGCATAACTTTTAAAATTAGACTCACCAAAGCAAGAGGGACAGACATAAAAAGAACTACTAGACTATACAATAATAAAAAAGCAAATTGGTCTAAGTTTCATGAGAAACTAGGCCAACTTCTTAATGAACATAAAATTACAAAAGAAGAAATTAAGAAAATAAATAATAAAATAGAAATAGAACAAAGCATAATCACATACACAGAAGCAATAATAGAAACATGTAAAAATAGCATACCTTTGAAGAAAAATAAAACAAAACTTACCATGCCGTGGTGGTCAGAGGAACTCGCCGGCCTGAAGAAGGAAGTCAACACCTGGAGACGCCGAATCCGCTGTGCAGCTCCAGTCCGAAGAGCCCGAGTCATCGATGAGTACCTGCAAGCAAAGAAAAAATATGAGGAAACAGCAAAAAAAGCACAAACAGAGAGCTGGAAGGAGTTTTGCAACAGACAGGATAAGGAGGGATTATGGGAGGGCATATATAGGATAATAGGGAGAACGAAAAACCGACCAGAGGACACTCTTCTGGAGGTAGGGGGTCGGACACTGGATCCGGAGGAATCTGCCACACTTCTTGCAGAAACCTTCTACCCAGAGGACGAAGAAAAAGAGGACAATGCGGAACATCGACGGATCAGAGACGAAGCTGAAAAAGCAAATGACTGGGTTCATGGTGAATCCAATGACCCAGCATTTACCCAAGAAGAGCTGGAATCCGCGATGACCAGCTTCAACGCTAAAAAAGCACCTGGGGAAGATGGCCTCACCGCCGATATCTGTGCCCGCGCTATCAGACACGACCTGGAGCTGTTCCTTGCCTTGGTAAACAAATGCCTAGAACTCTATTACTTCCCAGTAATTTGGAAAAAAGCGACGGTAATTGTTTTGAGAAAACCAGGCAAGGACGACTACACAAACCCCAAGGCATATAGACCAATCGGACTATTACCTGTATTAGGAAAAATCTTTGAGAAGATGGTGGTGGGGAGACTGAAATGGCACCTTCATTCCAGGATAAGTACTCGCCAGTACGGCTTTATGCCCCAGAAGAGCACTGAGGACTCCCTTTATGTCATGATAAAACACATAAAAGAGAAACTTCATCAAAAGAAACTCATTACAATGATATCACTAGACATAGAGGGAGCCTTCGACAGCGCATGGTGGCCTGCAATAAAGGTCCGACTGGCTGAGGAAAAGTGTTCTGTGAACATTAGAAGGGTCATTAACAGTTACCTCGAACACAGGAGCGTGAACGTAAGATACGCGGGCCGGATGTCTTCTAAAAGTGCGAGAAAGGGATGCGTTCAGGGTTCTATAGGTGGACCAATCCTCTGGAACCTACTAATAGATCCCTTACTGAAAGGGTTAGAACAGAGAGGGGACTACTGCCAAGCGTTTGCAGACGACGTGGTTCTAATCTTTGATGGCGACACAGGATCAGAAGTGCAAAGACAGGCCAATGCCGCTCTCGCCTACGTTCGGGGATGGGGCGTCAGAAATAAGCTTAGGTTTGCGCCACATAAAACCAACGCAATGGTCATCACGCGAAAACTTAAATTTGACGCCCCATTGCTGGAAATGGGTGGGATTGACATTGGCATGTCCAACGAAATCAAAGTGCTAGGGCTAACGATAGATAGCAAATTGACTTTCAACAGCCATACTGTGAACACTTGTAAAAAAGCTGTCAACATTTATAAACAACTATCGAGAGCCGCGAAAACTAGCTGGGGTCTTCATCCTGAAGTTATCCGCACAATATACGTCGCCACCGTGGAACCCGTCATCACGTACGCAGCAAGCGCTTGGGCCCCTGCAACCGAGAAGCTGGGCATTCAGAGGCACCTCAACGCGGTTCAGAGAGGTTTTGCTCAAAAACTTTGCAAAGCATACAGGACGGTTTCCCTCAATGCGTCATTACTGCTGGCCGGAATACTGCCTCTTGACCTACGAATAAAAGAGGCAGCAGCACTATACGAGGTCAGAAAAGGAAAATCACTGGCGACAGCAGACAGGGAAACTGAAACCATGACAAAATTCGCAAGTTTCCCACACCCAGCGGAGCACATGCGCCTGAATTTCGAAAACCTGATAGACCAAACACAAGTAGAACATCACAACACACAAGATATAAAATTTTTTACTGACGGCAGCAAGATTGAGGGTAAGGTCGGAGCAGCATTGTCCATATGGAAAAATGATGCCGAGATCAAAACCCTCAGGCTGAAGCTGTCAAAATACTGCACGGTCTATCAGGCGGAACTGTTAGCAATATGTGCCGCAACTAGGGAAATATTGAGACGTAAAGAGGAGAGTTATGGTATCTACAGCGACTCAAGAGCCGCTCTAGATACCATAACAAACCTTAGCACGACTCATCCCTTGGCGGTTGAAACTCGCGATAACCTAAAAAAATGCTCTAGGACCCAGAACAAAAAAGTTTTCCTGTTTTGGATAAAGGCTCATGCAGGACTCACAGGCAACGAGCGTGCCGACCAACTGGCAAAGGAAGCAGCATTGAACAGTAAGAAAAAGCCGGATTACGATATGTGTCCTCTGTCATTTCTTAAACGAGAGATTCGTGGGAAATCAATTGAGAAATGGAACGAGAGATATAAAACGGGTACAACGGCAAAAATTACAAAAATGTTCTTCCCAGACGCTATGCGAGCATACAAAATAATCAAAAAAATAGAGATGAACAAAGTTTTAACCCAAGTTCTAACGGGGCACGGTGGGTTTTCCGAGTATTTGAACCGATTCAAATGCAAGGATAACCCATCGTGCATCTGTGATCCAAATGTAGAGGAAACTGTTCCCCACGTGCTTTTTGATTGTCCCGTCTATAGTCTGGACAGAATTGAGACCGAAATTAAAATAGACACTAAACTAGATGAAACAAATATTGTATATCTAATTGAAGATAAAAAACTAAGAACCGAATTTTTTCAATACTGTACAAAAATAGCTACAAAATGTATTTATAGAAATAAAGATAAATAAGTTATGTTAAATAATATATTATAGAATATATAATTTTAGCATAAATATATAAGAAGATAAATAAGATATTAGAAATAAGAAAAATGTACTTAAGAATAAGTCAATAAGAGAAATAGAAATAAGATAATACAATAAGATAGAAAAGTAAGAAAATAAAAAAGATGTGTACCTCCCCTTATTTATCCTGATAAACAAAACCTCTGCATACACTATAAGCAGAGAGAATAGGCAGGCTAGCCGACGGCCCTAATAAGGCACTGGTAGGCGCCAATAAAAAAAAAAAAAAAAAAAAAAAAAACCTAACCTAACCTAACCTAACCTAACCTAACCTAACCTAACCTTTTTTTTTTTTTTTTTTTTTTTTTTTGTTACCCAGGAAAATCTTTTATAGATACCACCAGTCCGGGGGGACCGATGGTTATGTGGGATTCCCGCCTTGATGAAGGCAGTGTACCCACTAAAAACCTGGGGTGTTCCGCCCTCGCCGCTTTACAAGGAGGAAGCCACGGTGTCGCAATGCGTCCCGCAACTCCCTCAGCGGGTGCCCGTGAAGGCCCTCCTCGGGAGGGTGTAAAGTGCCCTCCCCGTATCTCCGCTTAAGGCACCTCGGAACACGTGACGAGGCGCCTTACAGCACGGGACCCCTCAGGTCAGGAAGCGGATCCCCCGATCCGCAACCCAACAGGTCCCCGTTCAGGGTAGTATGCGGCCGGCATACGCCAGCCGCCTACGGCCCGTTCTCCGTTGGCGGATAGGAGCCGAGAGAGGATCTGCCTCTCGGTACCTCTCCGCCGTCTCCTTCGACCGCAACACTTCCTCCGCAAAAGCGGCTACGGCCTCCCATTTCGTCTCGTTGTCAGCCATAGCGTTGACTATGGCTGAGAGCGAGAGGTCAGGTCCTATCGCCGCCGCCATCACTGCGCGCGGCTCCGCCCATTCAGGACACACGGCGCGGGTGTGCTGCGCCGTGTCCTCAGGCGCCCCACAATGGTGGCATTCCATTGTGGGTTCCCGACGTGCCACCCGACACAGATACCTCCCAAAGCAACCATGCCCGGAGAGGATCTGCGTCAGACGGAACGTCGGTGCGCCATGCCGCCGATCAACCCACTGCTGAAGGCTGGGTCGAAAGGCGGCCACCATTTCCCGGCTAGCAGCCGGGGACTCCAATCGGCGTGCCCAGTCCACGAGGAGATCCTCGCGGGCATCCTCTCTCCACCGCTTGATCTCCTCCGGGAGTGGCCACTCTCCTGCCATCTTGGCCTCTGCGCTGCGCCAATACACCGCCGCCAACACCTCCGCCTCGAGGTCCCACGGCGGCGTACCGGCCAGCACGCACGCCGCCTCAAACGAGACGGTGTGGTACGCTCGGGCCGCCCTGACGGCCATGACCCACTGCGGACGTCGCAGCAGGGTCAGGTTTTCAGCGTCTAGGGCGTCCGCCCATATTGGCGCTCCGTAGAGTGCCTTGGAGCGAACCACACCGGCATAAAGGCGGCGGCACCCCACACTCGGCCCTCCCAAATTCGGGAGGAGTCTCCCGAGCACTCCGGCAAAGGCTACGATCTTGGGCGCCAATTGCCGGAAGTGCTCCGCGAACCTCCATCTGCCGTCGAGGATGAGGCCTAGATACCTCATCTTCGACTCGACGGCAATAGAGGTTCCGCCCACCACAATCTCCATACCCCGCGGTGGAGATCTCCGAGGTCCATGGAAGAAGAGGGCCTCGGACTTCTCCAGCGCCACCTCCAGCCCAAGGGTCCTGATCCTGTGGACCACATGGGCTACACCGGCCGTGGCCAAGATGGCCGCCTCCCTATGCGTGTCCCCGCAGGCAGTTACCAGGGTGTCGTCGGCGTAACACACTACACCGACACCGTGTAGGTTCCGCCCGCGGAGCACGTAGTCGTACCCGATGTTCCACAGGAGCGGACCTAAGACCGAACCCTGTGGAACACCGCACGACATCCGCCTTACTTTCCATTCACCGTCCCGGGCCGGGTACATAACGGCCCGGTCGGTGAAATAACTCGCCACGGAGTCCCTCAAATACCGGGGCACACCATGGTATCTGAGGGACTCCATCACGGTCTCCCAAGGGAGGGTGTTAAAGGCATTTTTAATGTCTAACGACACTGCCAACAACACCCTGCCTTCGGAGACCGCCTCCTCTGCTAACTCCCGCACTCTAGCGATAGCGTCCACCGTCGAGCGCCCGTGCCGGAAGCCGAACTGCCAGTCGCTTAAGTTCGGACCTACCTCCCTCATGTGCTGAGTGAGACGAGCAGCGAGCACACGCTCGAAGAGCTTGCTCGTCTCACTCAGCAGCACGATCGGACGGTAGGCCGACGAGGAGTCAGCAGGGCGCCCGCTCTTCCTCAGCAGGACCAACTTTCCGCTCTTCCAGCTCTGCGGAAAGTGGCCCCGCGCCAGGCAAGCCGAGAACACCGCTCTAATGTGCTCTTCCAGCTGCCCGGCTGCCAACACCAGCGCTCGTCCCGGCACGCCATCGGGTCCGGGGGCCGTGTTCTTCGCCCGAAGCCTCAACACGGCCAGCCCAAACTCTGCCTCAGACACCTCGGGCACCTCGTCGTCGGATTCCCCTACTCCTAGAGAGGCCATGGGTGGCGGGTGCCACGCCTCTCTGTGGGGGAAGAGCACTGAGACCACCCTCTCCAAGAGCTCTGGCTCCAAGATCGCCGTGAGAGGGGGAGTCCAGGGGCGGAGCTTGCCCGTCACTGTTTTGTAGGGACGACCCCAAGGGTCGCGGTTGAGGGACTCCAACCACTCTTGCCACGCCGACTCCTTGGCATCCTTAATGGCCGCCTTAAGATTGGAACAGGCGGCCCTATAGTCGGCGTAGCGGTCCCTTTCTACCTCCTCGTCGCGCACCCTCCTCCGGCGGTAATGGGCGTAATTACGCCGCGCGACGACGCAAGCCCGCCTGAACTCCCTGAGCCCCGGACTCCACCAGTATATGCGCCGGGGTGGCACCGACGTCTTGACCCGGGGCATGGAGGCGTCACAGATGCGCGCAAGGGCTTCGCCCAGAGCATCCGCCGCGACGTCAACATCCCCCAGGTCCGAGACAGCCATCCATGCCTCAACGATGGCCGCCTCCTTCGCCATCTCCCGGTCGATCCCCCTCAGCGACCACCGGGGTCCCTCTCTTGCCGGCGGGGCCGGAGCCTGCCCTACGGACGCAGAGACGCTATACCGAATGTATCTGTGGTCTGATAGCGTCTCTACGTCTACCTCCACCTTCCAGTCGAGAACACGGCGCGCCAGGGTAGGCGTTGCAAACGTGAGGTCAACTATTGACCCACCCTGTTGCCGCACGCACGTGTTCTCGATTCCTCTGTTTAAGATGTCGAGGCCCAAGGACGACGCCCACTCCTCCAACACCTCCCCTCTTACGTCGGTGGCCGGAGAGCCCCAAGCCGTTGATTTGGCGTTGAAGTCCCCGGCAACCAACACCGGACTGGGGTGTGCTGTTCCCACCAGAAACCCGACCTCTGCGAGCGTCTGCTCGAAGCTGGCCAGGTTACGGTTCGGAGAACAGTACACCCCAATTACCGCCACGCCACAGCCACCACCCACAACGGCCAGCACGCATCCATGACCCTTCGCTACTTTTTCGAAGGGCAGGGAGCCACCGGCCGCTGGAGCGTATATGGCTACCGAGTCCTCCCGATCTCCCACCCAGTTTGTACGGGCGGGAATCATGTAGGGCTCGGTAACCACGGCTATTTGTATCAACCACTCTGCCAGGCTCTGGAGCAAGAGATCCTGTGCCCTAGCAGAGTGGTTGATGTTCGCCTGGAGGCATCGGATGGCCAACTAATTAGTTTCCATCCGATCCTCCGCTCGCGCTGGGCGCGAAGATGGTGGCGAGGGGGCCTTTACGCCTACACCAGCCTTCTTTTTACCTCCACTTTTTGCCGAGCCCGCGCCTTTGCAACCTCGGACCGGGTGGTCAGCTTTTCTCCCTGCCGCCTCGCACGCCGGGCAGTGCGGCTCATCTTCGCACTGGACAGCCTTGTGCCCAGGCTTGCCGCACTTAAAGCAGGCCTCACTGCGGTCGACGCCAGCCGTGCACTTCGCCCCCATATGTCCCGCCTCTAGGCAGCGGTAACAATGCAGGGGCCTGGGCTCCAGTATCTTTGCAGACACCGAAACCCAGCCCACTAAAATCCGGCTAGCTGCAACCTTTTTGGCTGCAGCTATAGGGCACTTAATCCATACTGTGCCCTGCCGGCCCGGAGGTCTGGCTATATCTCCGACCTTGACGGCCTCCACGGAGCACCCTCCCGACTCGGCGACGGCCGCCGCCACGTCCTCCTTTGTGGCGGAATCGTCCAGCCCAGAGAGGCGCAATTCCACGCACTTCTCCGGCCGGGACACCTTTACTACCTCCGCGCTTAGATGCTCCTTCAGTTTCTTGGCGAGGGAGTCTGCCCTTTCGGCTCCAGTGGCACCGGACACTTCCAGTATCCTGGCACCTGTTGCGGCTGTGCGAAACCGCAATCCATCTATGCCCAGGGCCCGAACGTCGATTTTATCTCGCGCTTCGGAAAGCACCTGGGCATATGTTGTCCCCTTCTTTTCGGCCTCCGGCTGCAGCGTTAGCACGATCGCTGCAGTCCGGGGGACCTTCAGTTTTGGCTCCCGTTTCTTAGGAGCCTTTTTCGTTATCGGCGTAGGCCGGATGGCTTGTGCCGGGCTCGCCACTGGGGCCTTTGCGGCCTTTGAGCCCCTGCGGGCCACCACATTCCACCCTTCCTCCATTGTCTCCGGCGCAGGAGGCAACGGACGGGGTGCCTTCGTGGCCGCCTTGTTTTTAGCCTTTTTTGCCCCAGTCCCGCTTGTGCTGGCTTGTGCAAGAGGGGGGGAAGGCATGCGAGTGGTCACTACTGCGGCAGTAACAGCAGCATCGACTGACTCCCTCCTTTTATCTGCGGCCAATGGGGGTCTGAGACGCTTAGCCGGCAGCAGGCGCTCCTCAAGACCCTCTATACGTGCATTCAGCATGGTCCCGCACTGGACCATGACTGAACGCGCGATTTCCTCCACGTTTATTGGAGCGGAAGCAGGGGGGCGCGATATATTGCGAAGCTCTGTTATTTCAGTCCTCATGGTAGCGACTTCCGCCATGAGCTTCGCATTTGCCGCTTCGAGGCGAGTGATCTCCTCCGTCACCGTGCGGGTCCTAATTTCGGAGAAAGCCTTTCGGATGGTATCAGAGGCCTCATTTAGAGCCCTCTGAAAGGTCCCCTTAATATGTTTTGACTTGCAGGAGACGTCCTTGATCGTCGACAGGGCGTCTCCGACAAGTCCCGATAGATCCGCCGCAGCAATATCGAAGGCAGCTGGTCCTGCTGCTGCCACTTTGCGAAAGGTAGCAGCAGCGGCTTTTCTTTTTCGCTCCTCCTTCTCCTCAAACTCTTTCTCCACCTGCAGCATCGCCTCTTCCTCCTCGAGACGCCTCTGCTCGAGTCTGGCTTTAAATAGACCTACATGGGTGCCAGTCGTAGGCGGACGTCCGCGACCTCTCTTGGATGTTCTGCCTTGGTGCGGTGGCTCCCCGTCCGCACTATCTTCACTTGAGGAAACACCCCTTTTCCGCCAGAGGCGGCTTTCCTCCTCTTTCCTCCTCTTAGTTCCGGGCGATGAAGTCCGGGATGACACCGTCAATAATGAGACGTCTGAATCGTCGGAGCAGTGACCAGACACTGATTCGTTCGCCACTTTTACGCTAGGAGTAGCCTTCGCGGATTTCGCCGCCGCGTACTCCTTTTTTCCCAATGACACCATACTACCTACGCTCCTGTCTGTGTCTGACTCAGATAGGCGAGTCAGGACAACAAACGGCTGGAGTGTAGCAGAGCAAGGCCCATCGACACACCTCTCTTCATCAGGTTGGCCCTGAAAAGGGCCTTTGGGGTGGCCCTGAGAAGGGCCTTTGGGGCCCTGAGAAGTTTCCTCCTCGGAGCCAGGGGTTTTTTTTGAATTTGATGAATACATAAAAAAGTCCCACGAGTACCGGGGAAAAGGTACGACCCGAACAGTGCCCACGTGTATCCGGGAAGGGTAGGTGAACCATACCCAGGCGCGACGCCTAGGTGCAGTAGCGACTGACTTTTCCGGCCAGCCATCCTCGTTAGAGAATAGACCTCATGCTGCACCGCCACTTGTCCTTCGGGATTATTTTATAGAGGTTTACTCCTCGCGGCCCGGGCAATGAAGCCAAAGCCATCGGTCCCAACTCGCGTTACGAGACATGACCGCGACGCTTGTCAGGGTTCCGATCTACGACGCTGGCATGAAAGATATAATCTTCCAAAGCCTGCCCGGTGGTAGTGTAAGTACACACCGGGCACGTCCCGCGCTCCGCCAACTGTGCTCAGAGAGCAAGAAGGCGAGCCCACCTCAGTTTATAAATATAATACATAAATAAGTTACATAAATAAACGTAATATATAAACTTTAAATATAAATATATAGATACAAATAGATACATAAATACATGATAAAATAAACTATGTAATATAATAAATACATAAACATACATACATGTGTTCCTCTTGGTCAGGTCTCTCCCTTGAGGCCTTCCGGCATGAGTAACTCTACCGGCGTAGCCCTCAAGATCATAAAGACACGCAAGCCCCACCACGACGACAACGTGGGAACACATCGGTGGGGAACCTAACCTAACCTAACCTAACCTAACCTAACCTAACCTAACCTAACCTAACCTAACCTAACCTAACCTAACCTAACCTAACCTAACCTAACCTAACCTAACCTAACCTAACCTAACCTAACCTAACCTAACTAACGCCATGATCATAACAAGAAAGCTCAAATATGACACTCCAATCCTGAACATGGGAGGGGTCGCCATAGATATAACGGATGAGATAAAGATCCTGGGGCTCACGATAGACAACAAGCTGACGTTCAATGCCCACACTGCAAATATTTGCAAAAAGGCATTGAACATATATAAGCAGTTGTCTAGAGCCGCCAGGGTCAGCTGGGGACTCCACCCCGAAATCGTACGTATTATCTATACTGCAACAGTGGAGCCAGTAATCACGTACGCAGCCAGCGCCTGGGCACCGGCAACGCGGAAGTTGGGCATCCAACGAAAGCTAAACGCAGTCCAACGAGGGTTTGCTCAAAAAATAACTAAAGCGTACCGCACTGTCTCCCTGAACTCGGCACTAGTGCTGGCCGGGTTGCTCCCACTTGACCTCCGAATACAGGAAGCAGCCGCTCTGTACGAGGCAAGAAGGGGCATACCACGACCGGCGCTGGGAGATCGGGAGGTAGAGCGGTTCACACCATACGCACAAACATTACACCCAGCTGACCATAGGAGCATAGTTTTTGAGACTCTGGCGGACCAGACACAGGTAGACCTGCACAACCACCACGCAGTAAAAATTTACACGGACGGCAGTAAACTTGAAGGTGAGGTCGGAGCAGCCCTATCCATTTGGAAAGGGGAAGCCGAGACCAAAACCCTGAAGCTAAAACTGTCGTCCCATTGCACAGTGTATCAGGCCGAACTCTATGCCCTATGGAAAGCCACTGGAGTAACCCTCAAACGCTCAGAATGTAGCTTCGGGATCTTCAGCGACTCCAGGTCCGCACTGGAGACAATTGCGAATCCGAGCTCCCTCCATCCCTTAGCCGTGGAGGCCCGTGCCAACATTGAAGCGGGCAGACTCCAGAACAAGGAAGTTTCCTTGTACTGGATCAAAGCCCACGCGGGATTGGAGGGAAATGAACGAGCCGACCAACTGGCAAAGGAAGCTGCTGTCAACAAAAAGAAGCGCCCAGACTATGACTTGTGCCCGGTCTCATTTGTCAAGCGTCAGATTCGTCTGGAATCGCTTGACAAATGGAACCTAAGATATAGGACTGGTGAAACCGGTAGAGTCACCAAGATGTTCTTCCCCAACATTGTAGACGCGTACAAAGTGGTTCGCAAAACGGAGCCTACATATCTATCAACTCAGATCATGACAGGCCACGGTGGGCTCTCCGAATACTTGTACAGATTCAAGTGTAAGGAGAGCCCAGCGTGCATCTGTGAACCGAGCTCGGTGGAATCACTGGAACACGTCCTCTCAGAATGCCCAGTTTTCGCTCTAAAAAGACACAATATAGAAAACATCTTAGATACTAAAATAGTTAGCGAAAACTTCCGTTTACTTATGCTTGATAGGCACAAAAGAAAATTGTTTATGAACTACTGTGTAGAATTAATTAAAATAGTGATAAAAAGAAATAGATAGATAACCTAATGCTTTCCATATATCTACAGAATATATGCCAAAAACATTAATTTTATAAAATGGTAAGAATAAGATATGTAAACATAGATAATAAGACTATAAATGTAAGAACTAGAATTACTCAAATTTTAAGCATACATATTAAAATGTCAAAACTAAATCTTAGTCATAGCTTAATTGTTACTATCTCTTTTTATTAATAATTTCATGTTAAAATATGTTATAGATAAGAACTTAAATAAAATGTAAAAATGTCTCTGGTTAAGCCAGAGGAACCCTCTTTCTGTTCCCAACCCCACTTAGACATAACCCTTAGTTTTAATTAGCTTTTTGTAAAAGAAAAATTAGTATGCAACTGCAGTAGCCGGCGTTTGCCATCTGTGTGGCGGTAGGGAAAAAAAAAAAAAAAAAAAAAAAAAAAAACCTAACCTAACCTAACCTAACCTAACCTAACGTAACCTAACCTAACCTAACCTAACCTAACCTAACGTGCAAAATAACCAGGATAAAATCAAAATGGATATGTTGGCTCGTCATCGCAGTATGGGAAACTTTGGTGAATTTTGGAAAGAAGTAAAAAAAATGGATAGAAAAAATAGTTTGCCGGAAAATGTGGAAGGAGAAAATAATCAGAAAAATATAGCAAATTTGTTTCGTAAGCATTTTGATGTTAAGAGTCCAGACCTAATTAGTAGTGACATTAATCTAAATTTAAAGCAGGACAGTCGGGGCATTGAGACCGATCACGTGACAATTACACCCAAGCAGGTAGAAGTTATATTGAGAAAGATGAAGCGTGGTCGGTCTCCAGGTCACGATAGTCTTAGCATAGAGCATTTACTGTATGCGAGCCAACATATTTGTGAAGCACTGGCACGGTTTTTCTCTCTTTGCGTGAGGCACTGTCATCTTCCCAAGGAGTAACGTATTATTATTATTATTATTATTATATATTCTCTGCTCGGTTATTAAAACCGGTTGTGACTGAAAGCACACGGGCCTAAGCCAAGTGCGCTTCAGTATATCGGACTTCATTGGGAAGTTCCGTTTGAAGGAATTTTCTTACGATCCTACAAGTGTTAAGAATAGCTGCTTTTTGTAGCAATGCGTAAGTGTTTTTTGGTAAATCTAAGGAATCTAAGGATTGGAAAAGTTGTTTAGGAATAATGCCTGTTGCTGATAGGACTATTGGAACTATGCTTACTTTTTGCAGACGCCACATCCGTGTGATTTCGTTTTTGAGGTCAACATACTTTGATAGCTTCTCTGCTATGGTGTTCTGCAGATTATGTGTGTTAGGAATAGCGACATCAATGAGGAATGCTGTGTTGTTGGTTTTGTCTACTAGGGTAAGGTCAGGTCTATTAAAGTGTGTAGTTCTGTCGGTAAGAATAGCTCGGTCAAAATAAAGTTTATGTGTGGCATTTTCCAAAACAGTGTCCGGTGTATATTTATAATAAGGTAACGGTTTAGCTGTTATGTCTAAAAGCTTGTATTTGAGTGCTAAGTTCTGATGGATGATATTTGCTACCTGATCGTGCCGAAACTTATAATCAGTTTGGGCGATTGCTTTACAGGCCCCTGTGATGTGCTGTATAGTTTCGGAGGCACTGCTACATCTTCGGCAAACATCTGTTGTTGGGTTTTGCTTTATAATTATACTTTTGGTAATTGCGTGTCTCAATCACCTGGTCCTGTATTGCAATCATAAATCCCTCAGTCTCAGGAAAGAGTTCACCTCGGCGGAGCCATTCGTTCGACGCTTCCTTGTCGACGGTGGTTTGGCTCAAGTCGTGGTGGTGCCTTCCGTGCAGAGACTTACGGGACCATTCTGTTATTAATGTTTGTCTATCTGTTAAGTTTTCGTTATTCTGTTTATTATGGTCTTTCAAATTAAGTGGTGTAAGTTTTTGGTCCAAGTTAGTTATCGATTTATGCAAAAGGGATGTTTCGGCTTTATAGTGGAAATAAGTTCTGAGTGTGGTTATCTGTGTGTTGTGTAAGTTTTGGATGTCAATAATTCCCCTTCCTCCTTCGGAGCGTGGTAATACCTGTCTTTGGATACAGGCTCGCGGATGGTGTTTTCTATATTTTGTCATAGTGACATTAACAAGACGCTGCATGTTTTTAAGTTCTGTTTTAGACCACTTTATAATTCCAAAGGAGTAAGTTAGGATTTGAACGGCATAAGAATTTATGGCTTTGGTAATATTCTTGGAGTCAAGTTGTGAGTTTAGGATGGAGTTGAGTCTATGCTTGAAATTCTGGGTAAGTTTACTTTTAATTTGGTTCGACTGTAATTGTTTAGCCTGGTGATATCCTAGATATTTATACGTTTCATTTTCTGACAATGGGTCGATGGTTTCACCAGTTTCCATAAGATATGCGTGCTGGTGAGTGTGTCCTGCTTTGACTGAGTTAATATTGCATTTATCAATGCCGAAGTTCATTGAAATATCAATTGAAAACTTTTCAGTGATTTTTAATAAATTTTCAAAATCAGACTGGGTAGAAGAATACATTTTTATGTCGTCCATGTAAAGTAGGTGGTTAAGTTTACACTCGGTGTTGTTTGTCTGTCCGTCATGTACATTGTTAAGTTGGTAGCCAATATTGGTTAAATTAAGAGAATTAGAAAGAGGATTGATGGCCAAACAGAACCATAGGGGGCTAAGTGAATCTCCCTGAAAAATACCTCTTCTGATCCGTATAGGCTCTGTTTCTATTGTCGCATGTTGTGTTTGTGCGTGTAACCTAGTTATCCATCTTTTCATAGAGCTTTCCAAAAACGTTATGAGCTCTGGGTGTATTTTATAGATATTTAGTATTTTTACAAGCCATGTGTGCGGGACAGAGTCGAATGCTTTTTTATAGTCTATGTATGCTGTGTATAGGTCTTGTTTCAATTTCTGTACGTTATTTAAAACTATTGTGTCTATTGTTAACTGCTCCTTGCAACCCTGACTGAATTTCCTGCAGCCCTTCTGTTGTTCTGTAAGGATGTTATTATCAGTGATGTGAGTGTAAATCAGTTGGGTTATGCAAGATGCAAGGATTTTATAAATTGTTTGCAGGCAGGTAATCGGTCTGTATTTGGCAGGGTTTGCAGTGTCGGTCGGGTCTTTTGAGATCATATGAGTGATTCCTGCTGTGATGAAGTTAGGCATTGTTTCTGGTTCTTTAATGAAGTTATTGATATGATTGTAAATATATGGGTGTGTAAACGTAAGTTTTTTATACCAATAGCTGTGTAAATGGTCGGAGCCCGGCGTTTTCCAGTTGTGTGTTGCTTTTAGTACCTGATGAAATGTCTCTATAGGTATACCTTGGTATTCCATTAGGGGTACATTTGTGTGAGTGTAAACTTCGTTTTGAATCCATTCGGCATCGTTTTTGAGTTCTGCTGGGTTCTCCCATATGTTGGAGCAGAATTCGCGTAATAGAGTAGGCTCAAGACTATTTAACTGATTATCTGATGTCCCAGACGGTGCTGAGAAGTTACTTGTTTCTTTTGACAGGGTTTAATAAAATTTCCTTTGATTGTTGTTGAATTGATTGTTTTGGCTTTTTCTAAAGGAACAAGCATTATATCGTCTAAGACGGCTACTCGTGACTGTAAGTTTTTGTTTTAAGGTGTCCAGGTAATGTGTTAGTTCTGTATTTGGCTGTTCGTGAGTAGTGTGTGTTTTATATTGATCTAATATAATTTTGATATGTTTAACGAGACTTCTGCTCCTATTTCCATTAATGAACTGTGACAGTCTACCTATCTTCTTCCTTAGATCTTCAACCTTTCTTTCGAGCCGTTTTTGCCAGTTAGGTTTTCTGTTACATCTTTCGCGTGTAGAAGTTACTGTTTCCTCAGGTGGCATTTTGAGTTTAGATCCGTTTATTTTAGATGCTGTCCATGCTGCGCAGTAGATAGTAGTTTGAAGAGTTATAAAATCTCTGTTTAAATCTAAGGTTTCAGGTAATAAGACCTTGTTTAAGTAGTCTATTATAGTTTGAGCAAGTTTTTTTGTGGTTTTTTGCTTTGGTATAAAAGGTCGTGATTCAGGATCTGTTTGATGAAAATGTTGCAAAGCTAAGCTAAATTCGTTATTATTATTCTACGTACCTTAGTGGTTCCTATTACCAAGAACAAAACGGGTGATATCTCGAGCACGGCCAACTATAGACCTATCTCCCTTGCGACGATCATAGCCAAGGTTCTTGATCGTGTCATACAGTCCCACCTTAGTGTTGTACGGTACAATGACGGGCAATTTGGCTTTCGTTCACAAGTCTCGACTGATATGGCCATTTTCTCTCTAAAGCAGGTCGTCCGCTATTACAAACATCAGGGGACAACTGTCTACGCCGTATTCCTTGATCTCAGCCGCGCCTTTGACACCTTAAATCATGCGAAACTGTGGGGAAAGCTGCGAGAGGACACAGATGTCCCAGCTGACGTTATCGATCTTCTGGAGTACTGGTACCGAAACCAAACCAATAACGTCAGATGGGGCACTGAGTTATCGGACAGCTATAGTCAGTCATGTGGTGTGAGGCAGGGTGGGCTCAGCTCTTCTGATCTATTTAATGTGTATGTAAATGATTTGATCGAGGAGCTGAGCAGAACATCGGTGGGGCTCAGAATGGATGGCAGATACGTCAACAATCTGAGCTACGCCGACGACATGGTTCTGCTTAGCCCCTCGATCAAAGGTATGAGGAAGCTATTATCGATCTGTGAAAACTTTGCTAAAGATCACGACCTAATTTATAATGCAAATAAGACCGAAATGGTAATTTTTAGATCAGGGAAGGGCCCTGATAATGTACCTGAGGTGTGTCTTAGCGGGCGCCCTGTTAAATTAGTAGAGAGCTTTAAGTACCTAGGGCATATCGTCACTTCGAATTTGAAAGATGATGCCGATATTGAGAGACAGAGAAGGTCATTGTGTGTGGTCGGCAACATGATCGCTAGGAAGTTTTTTGCTTCCTCGCCTGACGTGAAAATAACCCTTTTTACATCGTACTGTCATTCATTCTACACATGTCAACTATGGACAAATTATACTAAAAGATCTCACGATGGTATAAGGGTGGCCTACAACAATATCTTTAGACATCTCATGGGCCTGAAGCGCTATTGCAGCGCTTCAGAGATGTTCACAGAAGCCCGTGTAGACTCTTTCAATGCCATCCAGAGAAAGAGAGTAGCGTCATTCACGTCCAGAGTTGACATGTGTAAAAATGAAATAATTAGGAGCCTCTCAGACCGTCTGATCCTGTCAGATACGTTCAGACAGTGGGTAGCTATAGTCACATAGTTCCCTTTTTAAATTTTTTTTTTAGGTAGTGTACCTACCATTGACATAGTTTTTCGAAACAATTTTGTATCTTTTATTTTTGTTTTTAATATGTTTATTGTTATTTATTATGAATGGATCTTGTGTCTCGCAATAAAAATTTATTATTATTCCACATCATTTATTTGTAAACTCATAAAAATACATTTTTTACTATAAAGAAATACAAAAACAAATACTCTACAGTAAAAAATATATCAAAACGGTGAATCACCGGCCGCGAAGCAAGGCTCAAGCGGTCGATGACTAGGGCTGCAGGGAGAGGAATCTCCTTACTATACGTGCCGAGTCCAGGAGTACTGCCTTTTGGATCTGGCTCTTGATCCAACTGCCTATCGAAAGTCTCTCGAGATGTTGATCGAGACTCTTCGCTATGAGTCCGTTAACGGAAACGACTATCGGAACAATAGTCGCTGAGTCAACATCCCACATGGTGGCAATCTCGTGGGCTAAATCAAGATATTTGCTGAGCTTATCTTTCTCGGCTTTGACGAGATTGGCATCATGTGGAATGGTGACATCAACGAGTATTGCCTTCCGCTCCAACCGATCTATCAGAACGATATCAGGCTTATTCGCAAGAATAGTCCTGTCCGTAATTATAGATCGGTCCCAATAGAGCGTGGCAAGGCCGTTTTCAAGAACCGGCTCTGGTGCGTATTTATAATACGGAACTTCAGGGCCCGTAAGGCCATATCGAAGAGCAAGTTGCTGGTGAATGATCTTGGCTACTTGATTATGTCTGTGCAAATACTCAGAATTAGCAAGATGCGAACAACCCGAAAGTACATGCCTGAGGGACTCCCCAGGGTGGTGACATGCCCGACATATGTCAATTGTCCCATCTTTCATGATGTACTTTCGGTAATTGTTCGTCTTGATTACCTCATCCATAATTGCACAGACAAACCCTTCAGTTTCTCCGAAGAGATCACCGAAACGTAGCCAATTCACTGAAGCTAGGAGATCTACATCAGGCCCCATAAGGGTCTTATAGAATCTCCCATGTAGCTCCTTGCTCTCCCATATTGCCCTACGATCCTGAATGCTCATCACCAGTGGTTGGCGCCAGTTCTCTTTAGCTAAGGAGAGAGGAGTAAAGTTTTTGTCAACTGCAACCACATCACGATGCACCTCGCACTCTGCTTGGAGAAAGTAACTCCTGAGATTGCACACCTCGCGGTTGTGGAGGGTTTTCGCGTTAAGAAAGCCCCGGCCTCCACACTTCCGCGGGATGTACATTCTCATAACCGACGAACGAGGGTGTCTCATGCGGTGAGCAGTTAGCATTTGACGAACTTTACAATCCAGGGCATCCAATTCTGTCTGAGACCACCTTAGTATGCCGAACGTGTAAATGAGTAGGGGCATAACCCAGCCATTGTAAGCACGCACCTTGTTACCGCCTGACAAAAGACTATTTAGAACTTTTGTGAGGCGACAAAAGAAACGTTCCTTCACTGCCTGTTTTATGTCCTTATCCACTATACCCAACGATTCAGACATACCAAGGTACTTGTATGTTTCGCCTTCGGAGAGACACCTGAGAGACATATTTTGGGAAAGCTGTAAATTTGTTGAATTTACAACTTTTCCATGTTGAATATGTATGATTGCACACTTTTCAACACCAAACTCCATGTTAATAGCGCTGCTAAATATCTGTGTAATATTAAGCAGAGCTATCAACTCTGATTTTTTCGGCGCGAAAAGTTTGAGATCGTCCATATACAACAAGTGAGATATGCTCTCACCACCTCTGCGAAGGCGATAACCTAGCCCTGAATATTATTATTAATATTATTATTATTATTATTATTTGCGATCCTGCAATTTCTGCATGAGGGGGCGTCTCCAACGACCCATACGGGGCAGTCCTTGCGTAGGTGTTGACCTCCGCAATGACTGCATAGGTCCGCCTTTTCCATACAGTGGACTTTATTTATTTATTTATTTAATAAACAGTCTCACAAACTTACAGCATAAGCCAAAACGTTTTAGAGCTAGTGAACATACAACAAATTATTAAGTTAAGAAATCTATACATAATTTAAAAATACCTGAAGCTTCATGTGAAACACATCTACTTCAGGTTTCTGAGCAATTATAGCATTAAGTAATGTAAGTGCGTTCGCAGTAGGCGCATACCGCGCGGTGTCGGTGCGGTGCAGGGCTGTCGCGAACAGACGCCGCGACCGCGCGCGCAGGTACTGCTCGGGCATTATAGCGTGCATGCTGATAGGGCAGTAGGGTTATCTATTCTACCTTGTAGAATGGACAGGTAGCGTATCATCAGCGAGCACTTACGTCGGAATTCCAGCGTATAGACTTTGGTCGTGCACCATCCTCCGCTGGAGGCCGATGAAGACTCGCCCCTCATCTGTCAGGTTTTTCCACAGCTGGGGGGACACCTGCAGTATGATGTGGCTCTCGTTCGGGTTCCTGGCTCTTTTGCGGTATTTAACTGTAGCGCGATAATCCTGATCCTCGATGCCTGAGATGGTATTAGCATTTTGCGTGAGCAAGGACTCTAAGATTTCGTCGTCTGTATTGCTCGCTATGACGTCTCTTATAATGACCAGGGGGTCTTTAGAGGTAGGTGTTTTGTATTTAAGACCAAGTCCAGCCTCCTGTATCTTTCTTTCCACCATTTCCTTTTTTTGTAAGGAGTCGAATCCCAAGACAACGGTCTGGTCCCGGGCCTTGCGTACAGAAACTACTTGAATACCGTTTTGTCTGGGTTTTACAGCTTTATTTATTTCTTCTAGAACTTGTTGACTCGTAAATTTTGGGTTTTCGTTGGTAACTATGAGGCTGTGTCTGGTGGTTAGCTTTTGTCGTTTGGCTATGTCGGAGTAGGTGGGCGGAGATGCTAGCTTCGGGGGGTCCTTTGTCCAAGCATCTTGTACGCCGTTGACGATATGTGTTGCGAGGTTCTCTGTGCACTTACGGGTTCAGGTAACAAAAACCTATAATCTATTTATTGAAAACGTCTTTAGACGGTTTTAATCCATTTGGTAGTTTTAGAGATAAGGCGTAAAAGACGGTATCTTAATATCATGTAGAATGTAATGTAATGTGTCCTCAAAACCTAACTAGATGTCGCTGTTAATTCCGTATTATTTTTAGGTCTTAATTTTAGGTAATTAGTCCTAGAAGGGTGTAATTTAGCATGGGCATATAAAATAATGACGCCGAGATAATGCTACAAAATCTAGGAAAACTATAAGTTTAGCTAGCTATTTCAGTTTCGGAGAAATTGTCGCTCAATAAAGGCAGGTTTATACAGGGTCAGTAACTGTCGTCAGTGCTGGCGCCGAAAACTGATTCGTGTTATTTAGACGCAGTCAGTATTTCGTCAGTAGTCGAGGATATTTCTTTCAGTGTACACACGTTTGTAAAGTCAGTGCGGAAAAACGAATTCTCGAAAACAGCAAAAAATAAAACTAAATAATTTGTTGAGAAAATTTACGTTTGTCATGCATGATGCAAGAAGTAACTAGTATGTTAGGAGAAGAATTATCCAAACAGAAAAGAATTTGGGTGAGAAAATGGATAGATGACAGAGATAGAAATGGAGGTTCTGCTATGTTGCTAAACCAGTTGAGAATTGAAGATCCTCGGGAATATAAACTGGCTTTGAGAATGACGTCAAACAACTTCGACGAATTGCTTATCATCATCATCATCATTACAGCCGTACTGCTGGACATAGGCCTCCCTTAGAGACTTAGAGATCCAAGTGCATGAGGGGTTGTTGCCATACTCACCACGCTTGGCAGGCGGGTTGGTGAGCGCAGTTCGGGATGTTCTTGCACGGAAAGACGCTGCTGCCCATCTTCCGGAGGTATCCCTTAGCAGATTCTTACTGCATCCACGGGCAGGAGAGGAGGGGTGACATTCTACAGCGGCAGAATTGCTTATGTTGTTATCAAACTCCATTCAGCGTCAAGACACATTTATGAGAGACGCCTTGCCAGCCAAACTGAAACTCGAAATCACGCTGACATTTTTGGCTTCTGTCGTTTCGAAATCTCAGTCACTTTTATCGTGTATTGATACCATCTATTTCTAATTTAATACCGCAAGTTTGTTGGGCAATATATGAGTCATTGGAAACACAGATTAAAGTACCTAAGTTATTTATTGAAAAAGTACTAAAGTATCAAAAAAGAAACAATCACATATAAATCATTATAATAATCCAGACAAAAGTAGGACTAAGCTGTATCAGCCGCAGCGTGGTCCCCGTACAATACAGTGGCAGCGACTGACCTCGACATTTTACAAGTAGGACTAAGCTGTATCAGCCGCAGCGTGGTCCCCGTACAATACAGTGGCAGCGACTGACCTCGACATTTTACAAGTAGGACTAAGCTGTATCAGCCGCAGCGTGGTCCCCGTACAATACAGTGGCAGCGACTGACCTCGACATTTTACAAGTAGGACTAAGCTGTATCAGCCGCAGCGTGGTCCCCGTACAACACAGTGGCAGCGACTGACCTCGACATTTTACAAGTAGGACTAAGCTGTATCAGCCGCAGCGTGGTCCCCGTACAACACAGTGGCAGCGACTGACCTCGACATTTTACAAGTAGGACTAAGCTGTATCAGCCGCAGCGTGGTCCCCGTACAACACAGTGGCAGCGACTGACCTCGACATTTTACAAGTAGGACTAAGCTGTATCAGCCGCAGCGTGGTCCCCGTACAACACAGTGGCAGCGACTGACCTCGACATTTTACAAGTAGGACTAAGCTGTATCAGCCGCAGCGTGGTCCCCGTACAACACAGTGGCAGCGACTGACCTCGACATTTTACAAGTAGGACTAAGCTGTATCAGCCGCAGCGTGGTCCCCGTACAACACAGTGGCAGCGACTGACCTCGACATTTTACAAGTAGGACTAAGCTGTATCAGCCGCAGCGTGGTCCCCGTACAACACAGTGGCAGCGACTGACCTCGACATTTTACAAGTAGGACTAAGCTGTATCAGCCGCAGCGTGGTCCCCGTACAACACAGTGGCAGCGACTGACCTCGACATTTTACAAGTAGGACTAAGCTGTATCAGCCGCAGCGTGGTCCCCGTACAACACAGTGGCAGCGACTGACCTCGACATTTTACAAGTAGGACTAAGCTGTATCAGCCGCAGCGTGGTCCCCGTACAACACAGTGGCAGCGACTGACCTCGACATTTTACAAGTAGGACTAAGCTGTATCAGCCGCAGCGTGGTCCCCGTACAACACAGTGGCAGCGACTGACCTCGACATTTTACAAGTAGGACTAAGCTGTATCAGCCGCAGCGTGGTCCCCGTACAACACAGTGGCAGCGACTGACCTCGACATTTTACAAGTAGGACTAAGCTGTATCAGCCGCAGCGTGGTCCCCGTACAACACAGTGGCAGCGACTGACCTCGACATTTTACAAGTAGGACTAAGCTGTATCAGCCGCAGCGTGGTCCCCGTACAACACAGTGGCAGCGACTGACCTCGACATTTCACACGGCGTCAGTTGCGCTGGCGCGGGTGGCGGGGGGAGCGGACTGACACCGAAAATATGAATCGTAAGTGATGCGGTTTACCAAACGCGGTTTATTAAAAACTCAATGATACCAGATATGTTTTGGTAAACGTAAAAATAACCCACAGGTTTACGGATAAGTACGGATTATTGTCCTTCCCTGGCCTACACTAAACAGATGTTGATGACTGTTGGTGACTCGCATTCCATTTTCTGGCGTCCGTCATAAATCTGATATTTTATTTCGTCATGGACCCGTTATTTTATCACTATTTTAAGCCTACTACCCTCAATCAAACTCTATTTTAAGCCTACTAGTCCATTTATTACATACATCTCAAAACCTAAAAGACATATAAATGGTCCAAAAAATTTATTTATTTTATTTTTATTTTATTGATGCTTGGAAAACAAACAGCTTATAATAACAAAGAAATGGTAAGTGGAATAGTACAAATTAAGCCTTAAACAGTTTTCACTTATAAAACTTAGGATATATATTAAAGTTAAATTAAACAGAGGATATGAATGCCTGGCAGTAACCGAAATAAATATAAATAAAAAAAAAACAAACATTTCAAAGCAGATTTTTTTGTGGTATAAAGCCATATAAATCAAATATATCCAATATGGGTCAAAGAAAATAACAAATAAGAAATATACATATATATAAATATAAATATTAGTTCTATTTATATAAGAATCCGTGAAGACAAATACATATATAAAGTAAAATATTAAATCACGAAGCGAAGAAGCCCTTGAGTATTGTTGTTTTGAAAATATTATTTTTTGTATTAAACAAGTCAATATCTTGTGAGTACTGTGCGTTGTAGGTGCGCATCGTACGCAAGAGGTACGAATTACTACGGTAATTTGTAGAAACTGTGGGAACATAGAGGTACAACTTAAGAAATGGACTTCGGGAAGAGCGACTAGAAGGAACCACAAATTTAATGTCAGATAATAGTGCAGGAGTATCAATTACATTTAAAAGCACATTATGTAAAAATGAAAGATCAGCTGATTCCCTTCTCTTCTCTAGTGGCAATAGATGGTGATGCTAACAGCTGTCAACATAATCTGGAATGTAAACCTTATGCTTAAAATTTATAAATTTAAGGAATTTCTTTTGTGGCTTTTCTAATAAATCGATGTACTTATCATATTGGGGATTCCAAACCTGAGAGGCATATTCTAGGTGACTTCTAACTAACGAGCAATATAGGATTTTCAGGGTTTTTAATGACTTGAAATCTCTGGTCACTCTGAAGAGGAATCCTAGGATTTTGTTAGCTTTAGATGTTATCCTTTCTATGTGTTAATCAAAGAGCAGTTTGGAGTCCAAAGTTACTCCCAGGTCGTAAGAAACTGGTCATTTAGACTATAGAGGTAATTAGGCATTTTCAATAAAAAGTAAAAACTTCAAAGATAGTTCCCTCGAACCTAACAGATGGCGTTAGTTTTCTTTACCGGTAGGAAACACAATTTACAATGACATTAATTGTGATTAATCAAAAATTTTCTACCTGCGCTCGCCAGCTCCATCTGTTAGGTTAAGTAGAAAGCACTTTTTTCTTTCTTACTGAAAACGGCTCATTAAAAAGTAATGTATGGGGAGATCGACTAAAGGAAATATAAAAGCATTTCTGTACATTAAGATCAAGTTTGTTTAACTCGCAATAACAATGAAGATTGTCCAGATCACTTTGCAGATTTAGGAGATCGGTAAAATAATTTATATTTTTGTAGATTTTCATATCATCTGCAAACAGGAGAAACTTAGAGTGAGTGAAGCAGGATTCAATATCGTTGATAAATAGAGTAAAAAGAAGAGGACCAAGTATTGAACCCTGCGGTACACCAGAGGGGATCAGCGATGAAAATGATCTAAATCCGTTCAGTGCAATAGTTTGGCAGCGTCCCTGAACATACGTCATACATATTATCACCCTTATACGGTGACACTGACGAGTACTTAACCCTAACGTGTTATGGATTATGTCAGGACTTGACATTGGCGAATTTGTAAAGCCCTCTCTCACGCACAGCCATCTTGTAGCCATACTGAATTACGTTCACCATTGGTTAGTCATTGCCACGCACGTACCCCAAAAATAAGAAGAAGAAGTTGTTGATCATGTATTCGGAAAAGTGCTCATCCAATTTATTCTGTTCCACCATGAATAAAGGAGTGGAGGCCAAGGAGACCGAGGTCGCGAACATTCAGATGGGTAGGGAGGGAGCTGTGATTGCAGTGTCAGAAAGAAATAGATTATCGTAATTATTGCGCTGCCTAGTTTGGTCTCGTGTAATTCCAGTAAAACGAAGGCAATTTTGGGTTTCGTTCGAGGTTTGGATTTTAACAGGAAAAACGGAAAACCCTTTTATATCTCTTTCTGTTCGTAGAACTACTAATTAGGAATACGAGTATCTTCTACTCAGCGTCTTGTTGTGTGAGTTACTTACTAATCACTCGGAGCCATTGTAGTATAGTAGTAATGTAGTTTTCTTTGTCTCTAATTAACCATCACAATAAATTTATTAAACTCCTACTAAGTTACCTACTTATAAGTAGATAGGTATGTACCTAAACGGCTCACAAGTTTCAAAAATGTAATGTTACATTCAAAGTCTGTACTTTTTCATTTCTTCTCCATTCTGTAATGGAGAAGAAATGAAAAAAGTATTAGCTCTGGTTACAGACGGTGAAGCGGAGTCGCGGTCGTGCAGCCCGGCGACGCCGCGCGACTGCCCCTCGTACCTGCAGGTGCGTGCCGCCCCTCCCGCTCCCGCACCCCGCGCCCGCCGCTTCACTTCACTGACTTGAGGATTGGTGGCGCGTTGCAGGTGGTGGTGGAGAAGCACCGTCAGCGCGGCCCGCGCGTGCCGGCGGAGGGGGCGCGCCTGCCGCTCGCCTCCAGCCCTGCCCCCGCCGTCCCCTCCGGCATGCACTGCGTTCGTTACACATTCTTGTTAATTATTTATTTATTCTGAAAACAATCACCTTCTAATACTTAAAAAAAAGTTGCATAGGAAATATAACTAGCCTTCTTAGTGGTGCGGAAAAGAAATCCTTGAGTCTTAGTTGCTTCAAATATTCCAAATTGGTTGCAGTGAGTCGATCTCTATGTGTCCACAATAAAAAATCTTTGCAACTTTGGGACTCGATGGTGCAGTGTGTAGAGTCCATCATAGCATTATTTATTTATAATTCACATTCAAGGTTGGTGTGTATCTCTATATATGTCGTTCTTCGCTTTCATCGAAACATCGATAACGATAAAGAATTGAAATGAATTGATAGACGCGGTGCGGCTGCGGTGCGGGCGATGGAGCGATCGTGGGCTCCCCGGCGGGGGCGGCGGCGGCGCCGGGCTCGGCCGAGGCGGAGTACGTGGAGGTGTATCGGTTCCTGCGCGTGGGGCGCGCGCTGGCGTGCGGCGGCGGGGGGCGCGGCGCGGGCGCGGGGCGCGGCGTGCGCCTGCGCGCGGAGCGGTGGGCGCGCGGCGCACGCGCGCTGGCCGGCGAGGTGGGCGCGGCGGCGCGGCTGGCGGTGGGCGCGCCGCTGGCGGCCGCGGTGCTGGCGCTGCGCTGGACACTGCAGCTGGCGCGCGACGCGGCGGCGGGCGCGCTGCACGCCGCCTCGGACTACACGCTGAAGCCGGCGCTGGCGCTGCTGTTCAACGCGCTGCTGCACCCGCTGCTCGTGTTCATCGCCAACGTCCTGCAGGTAGGGAATCCTTTTTATTTCCTTTTCTAATTAACTAATTACTAATTTTATGTTGCTCTGTCTCGGTGTAAGGACGATGCGCTTACGGACTTCCTAGCAAGTCTTCAGTGGAATAATTAGAAGAGGCCCGAATAAATAACTCCTTTTGTGCGTTTCTATGTTAACAGATAAGCTAGCGGCACTCTTAGAGATCTCTATCTATTGAATGTGAGGTTGTTACTTTTCTGTTAGACCACCTCATCGGCCAACCCCTTAAAACAATTATCCCATGTAATTTTGAACGGTTTGCCTGCCTGCGTTGTTTCTAGGGAGCTGTTTGTAGAGGGGTTGGCAGGTTGGCAGGTGGTCGGTGACGGCGCGTTCCCTGGGCGCAGGGCGCGCGGGCGGCGGCGCGGCCGCTGTGCGCGGCGCTGGGCGAGTGCGCGGCGCACGCGGCCACGGTGCTGGCGGCGCTGCGCGTGGTGGAGGTGCGCGCCGGCGCCTGCGCCTGCGCCGGCCGCGCCTGCGCCGGCCGCGCCCAGCGCCCGCCGGCCTCGTCTGCTCACTCAGATATGCTTCGAGCGTAAAGTTTGCCGACTATACTCGTATTTCTACCGTGATGCAAAAATGACGTTTTGTCCTTAAGTTTTTTTTACATTAAAGTTTCATACCATAACTTGCTTTATTATTTAAAAAAAACCGGTCAAGTGCGATTCAGACTCGCACACCGAGGGTTCTGTGCTATCAAACAAATAAAATGTTATAAGAAGAAGAAAATCATTTATTAATCCACAACAAAGATATCAGGTATAAATTTAAAATTAAAAGGAAGTTTGTGGGCTAAATGGTCCTACCTCAGCATAATGTTAATCCAAATAAGGATTAACACTGGTTTTTAGGTAGTTTGGCGATTGTCGTCATAGGTATTTTACACATTAAAAAGAAAGAAAAAACATTAGATCATAACATAAAACATCTCCAGCAAAATGTCATTTAATTTAATTTTATTTTATTTGTTTAACAAAATCCACAGCCCTTATTCTAATCAGTTTACAATATTATTCTTATAACTAACGGCCAATTATGGACTTACATTTTATAAAGCAAAACTAAAAAATTATTAAGACAGTCAAAAGCAAGAATCTACTAAAACAAAAATGTATGATTGATAAGTAATCTATCTAGTACGCTTAATGCAAAATAGTAATATCTAAGTTAAAATTTTAAACTAAAAATGCTTAAAATTAATTATTTAAGTAATGTTCTCCTCCATGATTGCTAATATATCTTTTTTAAAGGTTTCCTTCCCATCATCAAATATATCAATTTAATGAAAGTCCTTGTTAAATACTCTTTGCAGCCTATTAACAATAGAATTTTGTGCATAATTTGTAGCTGATTTCGAAACAGCAAATAATTTTGTATGTCTCGTGCGATTTCTCGGGGTGCGTATACTCAAAACCCTAGAAGTAAGCTCCGGACAATCGATGTATCCATTACAAATACCATGCAAAAACGCCATGTCCATCAGTGTACGTCGATTTTGTAAGCTTGAGAGGGCATGGTGTCTGCATGAATCCTGATAACGTTGAGGGTTGTGACGTTTTCTGTAGTTCAGGTGTTTAATAAATGTTTGTTGAATGCTCTCAAGATTACCTATATATGTTAGATAGTGTGGGTTCCATATACTACAGCAATATTCTAGGGTACTCCGGACATAAGAATAATAAAGCATTTTTAAGCAGTCTATGTCAGAAAAAGGTTTACAGACGCGCAAAATAAAACCTAAACTCTTATAGGCTTTAGTTATGGTCGTTTCTATGTGTTCGGCAAATAGCAATTTTTTGTCTAGTAAGACGCCTAAATCTCGAACCATTTCCGTTTCGTTCAGGGTCACGTTGCACAATTTGTAGTCGTATTTAATGAGGTTTCTCTTACGCGTAAAACAGACATAACTACACTTGTTGACATTAATACCAATGCAATTACTTCTGTAATACTCCCCAACCCTATTAAGATCTTCTTGGAATTTATGTCTATCTGAGGAATCTCTGATTTTCATGAAAATCTTGGTATCGTCGGCATACATTAAAAACTTAGCATATTGAAAACATTTATATACGTCGTATAAGTAGCAGGCGTACAAGAGCGGACCAAGGATAGATCCTTGAGGTACGCCTGAGGTAATATCAATGTAGCTGGACCGATAACCACCTATAACTTGCTTGATCTTTGGCGCTCGGTCAACGGGTTAGCATTGTTTATGTAAACGTCCCGTATAATAAAGCTTAAAATACATAAATCCCGCGGAGTTTTCTATCAAAAACATTTTAAAACTAGTGATACAGTGTTTACTCAAACGATTTTACATTAATCACGCCCGAATATTCTGTGAAAACATCATAAAGTTAAAAAGTTTTTGTGAATCGGAGAAATAACTATTCATCGGGTGCCATCTTGAACGTGCACTACCGCAGGCGACACTCACGGTTACGCGTAAGGCGCAAGGGTCATTTCCGCGCATCAAGCTCACCGCGCTTGCATTACCGGTGCGCTGCGTCATCGGCCATAGAATAAAGACAACACAAGTTCAGATAAGGACTCGTACTCACCGAGGCTTTGCAAATATTTGTCATCAAGATGAAATGTTCAGGATGCTTAAAAAGTGCTAAAGACTACATTAAATGCACATCCAGCTTATGCGAAAAATACTTTTGTTCGCAATGTATAAATATATCCGCGATTACCAATGACAAGAAAAAATCCTGGAAATGCCCGGATTGCAGTGCTTCAACTAAAAAAGGAGGAAATAACACCCTTACTCCTGTGCGCGGGGGAAATGAGTTCCAGAATATTACGCATCGGAAAAAACAAGACCCACCAGAAGAAACAAACACATCCGAAGTCAAAGAACTTATATCTGAGGTACGTCTACTGACACAGGAAATATCTTCCTTGAAACAAAAATTGGAAGACGCCACCAGCTCTCTGACCCGCTGTCATGAGCGTCTGGATGAGTTGGCTACCGCGGTGGCCACTAACGAGTCACGTATCCAAGTTATCGAAGACAAGGAGAAACTAATTACCCACTTACGGATGAATGTTGAACTGCTTCAAAGAGATTTGAACACTCAAGCACAGACCCAATTACGAAACGAGTTCGAGCTTTCAGGAATTCCCGAACACCAGAACGAAAATCTACACCACATTGTTCTTCTAGCGGCTAGAAAAATCGGAGTCTCATTGGAAGACAACGACATAGACTGGGTAACACGAGTTGGTATAAGGACGCCCGCTTCCCTTGAAAATGAAATAAAACCTCCACGTTCTATAGTGGTTCGCCTATTACGAAGATCAAAACGGGACGTCATGCTGAAAGCATCTAAGTCTCGGAGAGACATTAAGAGTGATGACCTCGAAATCAAGGGAACTTCAAGAAAGGTATACTTCAACGAGCGGCTTACAAAAGAAAACCGTTTGTTATTTCGCGAATCAAGAATTAAGGCAAAACTACACGGATTTGCTTTCTGCTGGTGTAACCAAGGTTCTATCTACGTACGCCAGCGAGAGGGCAAGGCCGCTATTCACGTGCGTACACTTGCTAACTTGTACAACATTTTTGATGATGCGACTAACATTGCGAGCGCTAAACAAATATAACGGAACTCTTTTGTGTAACTTCCGACTGGAAAAAGATAAAATATTTATATACTGGTCTTCTCGTGTGCACTGTGCCTTAACTAGAGTCTTATCTCCGAGTCTTAAAAATATTATAAACCACACCGTCATTGTATGTTTCTGTCATGAATGTTTCAATGCTGTATTTTGCCTTGTATTTATCTATGTTATTTTTTTACAAAACGAATATCAGTTTACAAATACATATCTATTACTCGTATATCTATTTATGTACAGAAAAAGTGATTTTAAACTTGAAAGTCGAATAGTAAATATAAAACCTTTATTTACCTATGTTATTATTTTACAAATCGAATACCTGTTTACAAATACATTTATATTACTCGTATATCTATATAAGTACAGAAAAAATAATTTTAAACATGAAAGTCAGATATTATTTGATATAAAACTTTTTTGCTTTGGCTCTGTTAATTTAAAACTTATACATATAACTGATATTGACCTTTGTAAGAAAACGATTAGAAAATGCAGATTCTTCGGCGGATGGCTTGGTAGTAGTAGTTATAAAATAATAAACACTATAGAAAATCTTCAGTACTTCAGTTTTATTTTTCGAAAATGGATTTAGATAATATTACATCAGAGTTAGAATCAATTGGTATTATTACATGCCATTCGCTGACTGAACCTGAACAAGTAGGCAGAACTCTAAAGCCATTCCATAACTTTACGATACTTACATTCAACATTAGAAGTATTTCGAAAAACTTTGACTGTTTTCTTATTTACCTTGCACGATTGAATACAAACTTTGACGCTATAATCCTAACCGAATGTTGGCTCAACGAAACAACGCTTATACCTCAAATTTCAAACTACACATCTTATAGGACTTTTAAATATATAAATAAGAATGGTGGTGTTGTTATCTATGTGCGAAATTGTTGGAGTTCTACGGTTACAGAACCTGCCATAGATGACGCAAACTGTTTAATCTTAGCACTGCCAAATTCATCAACAATTTTTGGTATTTATCGCTCGCCTTCCTTTTCGAACACTAGCAACTTTCTCATGTCTCTCGATAAAATCCTCGACAACTACAAGGGCCAAACTAATCTATTAATGGCGGGTGACATAAACATTAACATCATACAAACTGTAAACAAAACCCCTGACATAGATTATTTGTGCCTCTTAGCTGAACATGGCTTAATACCAGCAATTACCGCTGCTACTCGCAACAAAACCTGTCTTGATCACATATTTATCAAAACCAAGAAAAATGCAATAGGAATTATTTGTGAATCAGATATAACAGACCACGATTTAGCCATAGCCGGACTATCATTAATTAAACCTAAACATGGGCAAAATTACAAATGGAAAATTACGAGAGACGTCACATCCATAACAAAAGACCTTAAGGGAATTGATTGGGAATTCACTTTACGAAACAAAACTGTAAATGAAATGGTCGAAATTTTCACCAACACTTTGCAGACTACGATTAATAAGCATTCTCATAACACACTTGTCCCACGTACCAAACGCATTCTAAAACCGTGGATAACGCTAGGATTAGTGCGATGCATGCGCCATCGCGATCGTCTCCACGCGAGGTATAAACGCAATCCTACCGATCAAACACAGCGCACCATCTACACACGCTATCGCAACTTCTGCAACGGCTTACTTCGGAAACTCAAAAGGGAATATGAAAACCAGGAACTAGAAAAAAACAAACATAACCCTCGATGCCTTTGGAAAACTATCAAAGATATTTGTCACCTCACTACGACTAAACGTGAGCCAATAGAGTTATTTAAAGCTTTTGGAAACACCAACTCTTCTCTAGCACTCAATTCCTGCAATGAGTATTTTTCCACCGTAGGTAAGACACTTGCACATAATATAATGTCAAATTTACAATCGACTCAAGAGGCATTGGCTAATGATATCGATTTAGTTGGCAGCTTTCCAAATTCTTTTTTCATGCATCCCACAGATGTGTTGGAAATTGATAGAATTATAGGAAACCTGCAAACTGATAAAGCACCAGGCAAAGACGGCATAACCAACTTGATTGTCAAACAGATAAAGGAAGTCATAATAATGCCACTAACAGTCATATTTAATAAAAGTCTGCTAACGGGCGTTTTCCCAGACATGTGGAAAGTTGCTACTATAATACCCCTCCACAAAGCAGGGCCCAAAGATATGCCCAACAACTACCGTCCTATTTCACTTCTTGGAGTGTTCTCGAAAATTCTAGAGAAACTGGTAAATAGTCGTCTAATCCAATATCTTGAATCTCGAAATATCCTCTCCAATAGGCAATTTGGGTTCAGGCAAGGTCATTCCACTGACGGAGCCTTATCTCTTCTCTTATCCAAAGTAGTTTCCCATCTCGACCAAAACAAGAGCTGCGTAGGGGTATTCCTGGACCTCGCCAAGGCTTTTGACACTGTTTCTGTTCCTATCCTACTTAAAAAGCTAGAATGTACAGGTATAAGAGGAACTGCACTAAACTGGTTTTTAAGTTACCTGACAAACAGAAAACAGTGTCTAAGCGTTGGCGGGATAACAAGCGATCCACATCCTGTCGAGTTTGGCGTTCCCCAAGGAAGTATCCTTGGCCCTACACTTTTTATTTTATACATAAATAGTATACACAACACCAGACTAAAAAATGCAGATATAATTTGTTATGCCGACGACACTGCAGTAATATTTCATGGTTCAAACTGGCACGATGCCCTAGCACACGCAGAGTCGGGTATGCAACAAATAAACCAGTGGCTTTTGAGAAATCTCCTGACGCTTAATATCCAAAAAACCAAATTTATTTGCTTTCATAAAACCAAAGCATCTTCTCCACCAATCACCATGTCTGCAATCAAACTTCATAGTTGCAACAAAGCATCAACATCAGCTGTAAGTTGCACTTGTGAATACATATCTCGCACAAACTCAATTAAATATCTGGGAGTAATTTTAGACGAAAATCTTAATTTCAAAGATCATATAAATTACCTATCCTCCAGAGCCCGCAAAATTATCAACGTTATGAGACAGCTTAGAAATGCTGCCAATACCGACACACTAAGATCTACTTACCAAGCTTTATGTCAATCCATTCTCACTTACTGTATCACCTGCTGGGGTAGTGCGCCAAAATCCACAATAATTCAGTTAGAAAGAGCGCAAAGGTCTGTCTTAAAGACAATGCTTAGAAGACCATTTAGATATCCCACAGAATTGGTGTACAGAGAAAGTGGCGTCCTTACCATCCGGCAACTTTTCATTCTAAAAACATCTTTAGCGGCCCACAAAATAGTCCTTAATAGCGACAACTATAGTCAAATGTTAACACGTAGAATTTTCAAAATGCAGACAGAGCCCGTAAATACGACATTTGCTCAACGGTTTAGCCCGTTCATCTTAACATCGACGTACAATACGGTAGTTAAAATGTGCGATATAAAGCAATGTTCAATTACTAAAGCAAAACATATTTTAACAAAATGGTTATTAACTCTGAACTACGACCTCACAGAAAATCTTCTAGTCTCACAATCCTGAATCTTAGGTAATACCTATGTATGCCGGTAACCCACTTATTATTCTATATTAATTATATATGTATGTATACATTATATTTATAAATATATATATTACAAAACTATATTATTAACAATATATATTATTATATGTAATTACACATAGATACCATAATATTGTAATTTTAATACAATAACTTCAAGTTAACCCTAGCCGAGGACCTAAATCAAAAGGTAAACGTATCGATGCCCACGATACAGATTTTCAATCTAGTGTGGGTATCATAGGTAACTCTAAAATTAGGAATTGCACCAGCAAATCAAGAAGTTGACTTAAATTGTGTTAAAATTTTAAATAAGTATAATGTAAAATTAATTTTAAGTTAATGCTACTCATTGTAAATTATCCAAACTTGTTTTTGCTGAATAAATATATTTTGATTTTGATTTTGAACTACTGCTTGCGAGCGTTTCCATAAGTAGGATTCCAGCCATCTTAGTAGATTTCCTCGGATACCTAGTTCGTACAATTTACGCAGGAGTATAACGTGGTCTACACGATCAAAAGCCTTTTCAAAATCAGTATAGACCACATCTACCTGGGAACCTCCATCCATGCTAGTGGCCACATAATCAATAAACACTCCAAGATTTGTAGTTGTTGAGCGCCCTTTAATGAAACCATGTTGTTCAATAGGTATTGCGGAAGCAACAACATGATAAATATGTGAATGGACAATTCTCTCTGAAATTTTGCTAAGGACGTTAAGAATCGAGATGGGACGATAATTTTCTATGGATGTCTTAATAACTTTCTTGTGTACAGGAACTACGTGAGCTTTTTTCCATTCATTAGGGAAATAACCATCATTAATACATCTATTAAACAGCAAGGCAACAGGAGACGAAAGTGATTTTGCGCAGAAAACAAAAAATACAGGAGGCAAACCATCACTTCCAGGTCCTTTAGTGACATCAAAATTGAGAAAAAGCTTTTGTATTTCTTCAGGTGTTGTTTCAATGTCAAATATTAAATTTGTATGCAGACTATCGTCAGTTTGCGATGTGTATTGACAATTTGAGGGAAGACTAAAATTATGTTTAAAAAAGTTATTAAATGCTGAGCTCAAATCTTTAGGGTTGTTGAATTCAATTTCACCATAGGTCATGTGCTGGGGGTAGCCTGTAGCATTTTTACGTTTTGATTTAACATATGACCAGAAAGCTTTTGGGTTAGATTTAATTTTTTCTTGGGCAAATGTTGTGTAAGACATGTGGCATTGTTCTTGTAGTATCTTCTGTCTTTTACGCAGCAAAGAAAACTCTGCATAATCTGTGGGATTGTTAAATTTTTTCCAGTTAACGTGTGCTTTATTTTTCTCTTTGATAACCCTGATAAGAGCTTTACTGTACCATACAGGGTAAGAGTAAGCCCCACCACTGCGTACTTTGGGTACGAAAATGTCTATCAGGCTGTTTATTTTACAATAGAATGTGTCAAGGACATCATTCAGATTACATTCTCTTGTGATAAAGGACCAGTCCAATTCTGAAATAGATTTATTTAAGTTCTGGATATCCGCACGTTTAAATTGGTATTTCATGCTAAACTGAGACTTAATCGGGGGTATCAAAATGTCTGTCACCGTCATATAAATAACTGGGTGAGCTACATCGATAGGTACAAGTGAAAAGCTAGAGTTTTGAGATTTAATAGGAAAATCAGAAAATACTAAATCAAGAGTATTGCCGCTGGCATTTTTAAGTGTATTATATTGCAAAAGGCCTATGTAGCTGAAGTATAGCAGAAGCTCAGATGCGGCATTCTGTATTTCTACAGGCCCCCTTTTGAGTATTATTGGCTCACCAGACGACCAATCCACGCAAGGCAAATTAAAATCACCCGCAGCAATTAAGTAATCTTCAGGGTGACTATTCCGAAAATCAGTTATTGCCTCAATGAAAAGTTTTAATCGCGAAGGTAATTTTGAATTTGGAGGAATATACGCAGTGACAATATGAATATCTCTGGTTGTGCCTACGTTTTTAGCCGGTATAGTAACCCAGATACACTCTAAGTCATTTATTTGCCATTCAGGTCGCAAACGCGCCTGTAGGTTAAGTAGGCATAATAACATTACACCCCCACCCAGGGAACCGCGATCACTGCGAAAAATGGAATATTTATTATTGCAAAGTTCAGCATCAAAAATTCCGTCGTGAAGCCAGGTCTCAGTGACCATCACAATGTCCGAGTCACACAGTAATATATTTTTGTTAAATAAATCAAGCTTTGTCCGCAAGCCTCGAACGTTTTGGTACAATAGCTTTAGTTTTTTACCCTTAGTATTCATTTAAATTATTAATTTTGTAATTCAACATATTAGTACTTCTTAAAATAATGTAAATTACCCTAAGCATGGTATGCACATGATATATTACTGCCAAAGAGTATGGACTATTAATTTTAATTGTTATTATATCAACATAACAATAATGTAGGAGAACGAATGTATTGTTTAAGTATGTCAACAATGGAATAGCAAGGCTGACAAAAAAAAAAAAAATAACGCACAACTATAGAATCACGGTGGAGGTTAACAGTAATCTTAAGTCTAACCAGTGCACAAAACCCGAGACAAAAGGAGTCCAAGAGTAACTTTAAACTATTTTCGACAGTTCGACCGATGACGAAATGGGAGTGGGAGGTGAGGTCTCGTCTCTTCTGACATAAATGCGGCAGTTTTTTGTCCACACAAATTTAAAGTTCGCCTCCTTAGCTTTTTGTTTGCATGAACTGAGGAGCATTTTATTTTCTTTTGTGAGGTGTTCGTTTATAAAAACGCGATGATTCTCTTCTCCCAGGCCCAAATCTTTAGCACACATGTTTCGGTGCTTGCGGGCCGAAGCCAACATTCGATCTTTATGTATCCGTTGCTTAAACCGTATGATGATGGGACGTGATATTTTCCTTGAGACGGTAGCGCGACGAGGTTGCACACGGTGTGCAAAATCAATGTCAGTCGATTTAATGGGGACTCCGATATGCTGAGCTAGTTTCAGGACAATCTCGGATGTGTCTTCATCTTGGTTTTCAGGAATCCCGACGATCTCCAAATTCTGCATCCGAGACCACTGTTGTTGCCTTAGGCCCTCTTCCTCTAACGCTTTGATCCTGGTAGATTGTGAAGCTATCATTTCCTTAAGAGATTTATTTTCCTCCTTGATGACCTTGAACTGAACTCCGAAGTGTTCGCATTGAACATTTTCTTCAGGTCAGCAAGTTCTTTGCGTAACTCATCATATTGCCTACTCACAAATGAAATAGACTCCTGGTATCCACCGCATTGGTCTTTTATGGTGTTCAGCTGTTCGGACAGTCCGTTAACACATGACTCGACAAGGTCTTTCATCTCTTGCTTATCGGCTCTTAACATATCTTTCATTTTCTCCTCGGTGATATAGTTCACAGTAGCCGTTGGTTTTCTCCGCATTGTAACGTTGCAGTCTGGCAACAATTCACTCTCAGAGTCGTTAGTTACAATAGGTGTTAATGTACTTGAGGACCCAGTACGCACCGGTGTATTTGTATTATCCGATTTCGGAAGTTTACTGTTACATTCTAGACATCGCCATTTGCGCCTTACGTCTTCATTCATCGCTCTAAACCGTTTTGGGGAGAGATTTGCACACTGCAGGTCGTATTTTTTATTACATCCTGTGCAATTCATCACTCTTTTGTCACAAATAACGGCTCTGCAACCTCCACAAACAATGCGCTCCATAGTATATTAAACAAAACAGTAATGCCCCAAAAAATATTTCTAAGCAGCGCGCTTTATATAGTGCGAGCAAACCAATGCAAACGGAGTAAAAATGCACTAATTAAGTAGGAATATGAACTGCGGTATGCGAGGACAATAGACGTAATGCGTCACAGCGAGCGCAATACGAGTTGAGGTAGGTCAGTGCGTCAGCTGTGCACGTGGATTATAAAAATGATTTTTCTTCTTACTCAGTGGTCCGTGGATAGATTTTTGCAGTAATTACACTAAAATAAAGCCTGCAATTATGGCTTTCCACAAGTATGTGTCACTTATGGGATTGTTCGTTTTAAACTAGGAAATTTAAGAAATAGAAATTTTAGAAAATTTAAGAAATGTTTATAAGTGAAACGTGAACACTGTTTACGCTTTGACTGTCGGACGAAAGATGAGGATTATCGACTAAGTCGAATGCTTTCTTGAAATAGAAGTAGGCGACATCGACTTGCACCCCCGCGTCCACATAGGGCAGCATGTAGGCCATGGAGTTGATCAGATTACTAGAATTGCTTCGTGTTGGTCGCATTCCATGCTGCGCGTCTGAGAGCCGAGCTGAAACCTGCTCAGATCTGATCAAATGCAGGCAGGTAGCACATTTTGGGTCTTCAGTCATCCTTGTGCATTCCTGTACTGCGTGTCCTTGTCCACCACAGTGACTGCAGTTGATGTTGGTCTCTCTGCATGTCTTTGCCGCGTGTCCATATTGTTGGCACTTGTAGCATCTAGTAACAGTCCCGAACAGGACATGACGACCAGTAATAAAGGCCCTGTCAAACAGAGAGCGTAATTAGCGCGCGTCAAGGCGCTAAAACGTCCTGGCCGTCGTACACTATGTGTGTGACAGCTTCGACGCTATTCAGTAGTCGTCCCTCACGATAACGAATAGGTACTACTACTTGGTCACGATGTCTTGATTGATTCATTGCACTGTTCCTTGTGTTATACAAAGACGGGTATTTTCTAACACATTCTATTAACTTTTCAGTAATTTTCACTAATAATTTACGAAGAACACACCTGGCACTAACTAATATTCTGTAATAAAATACGACGTCGCGCGTCATGACGCGGCGCTAGAGCGTCGCGTACTGGTAGCGCGCTAGCGCTGTTTGACAGGTTGTAGCCTGTTCAGTACAACACAACGCGACGCTATAACGCGGCGCTAGGCCAGGACGCTTTAGCGCCTTGACGCGCGCTATTTACGCTCTCTGTTTGACAGGGCCTTAAGGGCTTTGCGGATAGCAGCAGGAACCTCAAGTACGTAGTTGCAGTAATCGGCGTTCCTTTTTCCCGACTTGTGGCTTAACCTGATTTGGCTTAAACATTCCTCAAGGGTCACGTCCTGGAGTGTCTCTGCTAGGTTTTGTCTATATAAAAAGTTCAGTTCTCGCTAGACCGTCTCTAGGAAAGCACGCGTCCGCTTGTGTAAAATCTTCAGTTATATGGTTATGTCGATTATCTTTTTAAATGTTTACTTATGTTTTAAAAATGTATTTAAGTTTTAAAGAGATGTGCGGAAAGTGTGTTTAATTCAACCATTGTTTATAAGTAATAGGAGTTTTAATATTGTTATTTATCGATGAACGTCATATTGCTTTCCTCAGAGAACTTTTAATTAATTGCAAGTTTGATCATATCACTTTTTCTTTCGTTTTAAAATTTATTTTGAATAAGAATTTTTATTTTGGTTTACTAAATAAGGGTTCTCTGAGTACCAAGCATGACGAACTAATAGTGGCTTTGGATCGATTCCCGGTGGATATTTTAGCGATCAACGAGACGTGGCTGAGGGCGGGGGAGGAGGCGCGCGCCCGTCGTGCCGGGCCACCGGTCGCGCCCGTCGTGCCGGGCCACCGGTCGCGCCCGTCGTGCCGGGCCACCGGTCGCGCCCGTCGTGCCGGGCCACCGGTCGCGCCCGTCGTGCCGGGCCACCGGTCGCGCCCGTCGTGCCGGGCCACCGGCTGCGACACGCGCCGCGCGCGCACGGCTCCACTGCTGTGGGCGGGCGGACTCGTGGTGGTGGTGTCGGTTATTATGTACGGCGCGGCGTGAGCGCGCGCCTTCTCACTCACCCCGACTCCCCGGGTGTAGATCAAATGTGGCTTCGTCTGAGTGTGAACAGACGCAAGATAGCAGTAGGCACTGCATACCGCCCTCCTTGGCTAAATATAGATACATTTTTAGATGCACTTACTGATTCTGTTTCATCTCTTTCTACATTTGATCATATTATTTTAGCAGGAGATTTCAATATCAATTTTTTAATAGCAGATCCGGACTTAAAGAAGCTCAGAGATTTTATTTCATGCTTTAATTTTGACCAATACGTAAAAACACCTACACACTTTACAGACCATAGCGAAACATTGATTGATTTATTATGTGCAAATTTACCTATTATAGATGTTGTCGTAGAACCCAATCCGGACTTGAGTAGTCACGCCTTTGTATCATGCAGACTAAAAATTATAAAAGATAAACCAATCCCTAAATTTGTAGTATATCGACCATTGAAGGAAATTGACCTTAATACGTTTCAAAATGACCTTGCCTCTATTAATTGGAACCAATTTATATCAAATAATGTAAACGAGATGGTTGAACATCTTCAAGTAAATATAATAAATTTGTTTGATAGGCATGCGCCCTTCAGAAGGTCTCTTGTGAAAATAAAGTCGTATCCATGGACAACATACAACATTAGAGAGATGATGAAGACACGTGACAGGGCTTACGCAAGATCTCGTTTAACGAAGACAGTCACATCATATATTATATATAATGTATTAAGTATAACAGTCACCTAGTACCCATAACACAAGCTCATGCTTAGCTTGGGGCTAGATGATGCTGTGTGATTTGTCGAGCATTATTTATATTTATTTATTTATATTTATAAAGACTTAAAATATTATGTACAAACTGCACTTTCAATTGAAAAAACATTTTTTTTTAAATATAATATTAACCACAATAACAAAAGTCCGACGCTATTATGGAAGAATATAAAAAAAATTGTAGCCAATTTTAAACAAAAAATATTTTCTTTACCTTTAGATCTCAATAACCCAGATATTTTTAATTATCATTTTCTTACGCTTCCATGTAATAATAATATTAAGATATCCGATTTAACGTTCTATGAGTACCATAACTAACTACTATCACTTGTACGCTGATGACCTTCAGCTTTATAAATCTACAAAGGTAAACAAAGTCAATGATGCAGTAAATGACCTGAATGAAGACTTAAAGCGTATATAGTCTTGGTGTGTATCTAATAACCTAGTTCTTAACCCTTCAAAGTCTAATTTTAAAGAAAGGAAGTAAGGAATATAGTAACGCAGGAGATCCGGGCTGTTACTAATTCATTACAATATTGTAGTGAAAAAGTTGATAAATTTGCAGAATGCATTGGTGCCCTAACCAGCAAAATGAAAGATATGGAGAAAAAAATAACCCATCTTGACAATCAAAATAAATCTGTCATTTTCATCATGTGCGATTCAGTCACAATTACTACCCTAGCAGAGAAGGTATCAAAATAGTGTCTCATAGTCACAGCACGTGCATAATAACTTGTGTACCAATGACTGTGTTGTAATTGAGAAAGTTGCAGATCATACGTACCTCGGACTAGTCATAGACAATAGATTTAACTGGGCAAAGCACATAGATAAAGTCAGTAATAAGCCATCATGGCTTAATTCCGTATTATAAAATGTAAAATTCCCCATGATATTCTATTGACTTTGTTTATAACCTTAGTAAAGCATTGTATCATATGGACTCAGTAGCTATGGCCAAACGTACAAATCCTATCTTGATAAACTGTATACTATACAGTGCAGGCTACTTATGATAATAGTGTCCCCAAAAACAAAAGGTCAGTACGAGAAGGATATTGATGGACTTTCTAAATATTGCGGTGTCCTACCAATACATAAAAAGGTTGATCTGCACCTTCTAACTGAACAATATTTTCGTACTGAGATACAAGTTTTGAGAAGTCATGCCAAATGCACCCGAAGTATATGGTATAACGCAAAAAAACTAAATTTACCTGAGTACAACAATGTTTACGGTAGGCGAACTTCAAAATTCTTAATTCCTTACCTTATTAATAATTTACCACTCGAACTTAAAAATAACATAACAGAAAAAAACATAAAAACATATCTTCAGTAGTTATTGATTATTTTAATATGTATTGGTAATTAATTATATAATATTATATCAAGTAGGCTATATTATTTATGTCTTATTAAATTTTCTTGTAAGATTATACATTTTATTTTATTAATGTGCTTAAAAAGAGCATCCTATAGTTATGCGCAAACGCATTGTACGCACACAGCCATGCGATAGGTTCACTGCGTTCGCGGGTTACCTGTGTGTGCGCCGCCGTACGGCGCATTGTATCTTTAATATTAATTAATGTGTTCCTTCCTATTTGAATTGTAATTTATGAGAACCTAGCGTCTAGATAAACCTAATATAGGCTTAAGGATGCTACTAACCATATTATAATGTAAAATCTTTGTTAAATAAATAAATGCTTGGGTAAATAGCCACGGAGCTCAAATGATTAGGTCTAAAAACTGTGGGATCCCTTCTTGATCATATCCGCAAAAGAAGTTCCAGCGGAATCGGCAGGTCCTGAGGTCTCAATGATTTTCTGTAGGTCTTGTAGCCGCTGCGCGATGTTTCGTTTCTCTAAGAGGACATTAATGGTGGAGTGGAGGCGAACTGCTTTCACCTTAGGCCTTGGTAGAGCATCGCCATCTGCGACGTCCCACTTGACACTTTTCTGCACAGAGCACAATTCGTAGTTTTTGGTCCGAATTCATCTTACTGTCTGCTGCAATAGTGCT
The DNA here is from genome assembly GCA_963082625.1 of Pasiphila rectangulata. NCBI lineage: Eukaryota > Metazoa > Arthropoda > Insecta > Lepidoptera > Geometridae > Pasiphila > Pasiphila rectangulata. The sequence continues at coordinate 22,557,843 of OY720241.1, read as the reverse complement.
CATTTCATTTAGTAAGTGGTCTAGTAGTCAGTGAAGTCAGTGGTAGTAGTGGTCATCCAGCCTTGTATCTCCGATGTAGAGTAAGTTACCTCGCTTGAGAAACAGGATCGATTGGCAATCATTTTGTGTGAATTGATTTTTTTCTATCAGATAATCTCTTATGTATATCGGATTTAACCCACGAGTTGCAAGTTGTCTAAACAAATGGTTTTTTTACCTACCCTAAATTTAGTGGTTCCAAGTAAGACTTTTGACCCTCACCATTTGTATAATTTTTAACCTTTATGATTTTATTTTTATTTTATTTTATGATTTTGGTAAAATTACATCGGTACTTAGAGCCACAGTCAAGATTAAATATCTACAAAGAAGGACTTTCAAGGGTAAAGTAAAAGATTTATAGTCAGTATATCACATGGTATTATAATATTATACAAGATAATTAAATAAACACATGGCATGTGTATAATTGTTTTATTGTCTAGATGAGTCCGGCGGGCGCGGCGGAGCGAGGTGCGCCACCAGCACGTGGGGGGCCGCGGGGGCGGCGGGGGGCGCGGCGGGGGCAGCGGGGGCGGCGGGGGCCGCGGCGCGCCGCAGCGCCAGTTGCTGCAGCTGCAGCTTGCGCAGCGCCGAGGGCTCCAGGGCCGCGGCGCCGCTTCCACTCTGCGGAGCACAAAACACCGCGGTGAGTGCAAAGCGAGCGCCATGCGAACGAACAAATAGATAATAATATGATGTAGGGACGGAGAGCGGTCGAATGTAATAATGATGAATTCACCTGCGGGTGCTGCGTCGGCGCCTGATGCAGGATCTTGAGGTGTCTCGCCGGGAACGCCTGCTGGCGGTACAGCAGCGGCGCGGGCGAGGAGGCCACCACGAGGCGCGGCGGCGGCGCGGCGGGCGCGGGCGCGGGGGCGGGGGGCGCGGGCGCGGCGCTGGGGGCGGCGGGGGCGGCGGGGGGCGCGCTCGCCTTGAGCTTCTCGCGCGCGATGCGGTCGGCGCGGCGCTCGGCCACCTCCATGGGCGTGGGCGGCGCGTCCGGGTCGAGGCCGAGGTCGGCGAGCACCTGCGCGTGCTTGGGGTTGCGCGGCGGCGCGTCCTCGGGGCGGCGGCGCGGCTTGGCGCGGCGGCGCTCGGCCGCCAGGCGCACCGCCTCGAGGCGCTGCAGCGGGTCGCGCTCGAGGCGGCGGCGCGGCGGCGCGTGGCGCGGGCGGCGGCGGCGCGCGCGCTCCGGGTCCTGCAGCGCCTCGTGGCGGTCGCGGCAGGCGCGCGGCGAGCGGTAGGCGCGCGCCGGCTCCGCGACCAGGTCGGCGACCCACTCCCAGTTGGGCTGCAGCGCGGGCGGCGGCGCGGGCGGCAGGCGCTGCAGACGGAGCGCGCGGCGCAGCGCGGCGTCCTCGGCGGCGGTCCAGTCGGGCTGCGGCGGCGGCGCGCCGGCGGAGGGGCGCGGCGGCGGCAGACGCGCGCGCGAGGCGCGGGCGGCGGCGCCGGGCGTGCGCTCGAACAGCGAGAGCGGCGCGTGCGGCTGGCGGGGCGGATGGCGCGCGCGCGGCGAGGCGCGCGGACGCGGGTCGCGGCGCGCGGCGGCAGGCAGCAGCGCCTCGGGCGCGGCGCCGGGGCGGTAGAGCGCGCGCGCCCAGCTCTCGCGGTACACGTCTCCGTCGCCGGCGGGCGGGGTGGGCGGGCCCCACGCCTGCGCGCACATTGGATTCAGCGATAACAATAATACATACCGGTCTTAAAATATTAATTGTTTCACATCATCCTACTTTTGAAATGAAACTAATAATCCGACTCTCACTTAATATATAAAAGTGAAAGTAAGAATGTACGTATGTTCCCTATTCACGTAAAAACCGCTGAACCGATTTGGATGAATTTTAGTATAGGAGTAGATTAGACCATGGAGACGGACATTAGGCTACTTTTTTATTTGCGTAAATTCATCAGGTTGAAATCGAGGATAAAAGTTTATACGGAAAAAATATTAAACACATGTTTCAGTAGGTTAGTTGCAGGGTAAGTTGTAAGTGGTGGTTGTAGTTATAGGTGCGGTACGAAGTTCGCCGGGTCAGCACACAGTATTAAATTAAATCTTTAAATATAAAGAATCCTAGATATTGAATTTTTATTTATTTATTTAATTTAGCCGTAGCAACGGCAGTTACAAAATATCTACATTGCACGTACACATACAAGAAAAAAAAGGGTAAGAATGTCAAATAACAGAGATCTCAGGACGTCTGCCGCGTGCCAGCAAGCTTAGTCCAAAGATATCGAGTTTGTTGTTGACATTAATAATAGTAGACTATATCATAAGGGAGCAAAATCATATTTTTACGGCGACGTTGAAGATAGACGTTGCTTTTTTGAATCCAGAACGAAGTGAGGGATTCTAGAGTAGAATCCCTCACTTCGCTGTATTTAGTAGAATCCTGAACGTAGCGAGGGATTCAAAGTACGTCGCCCGAGCCAAAAATATTTTTTGCGCCCGAGTGATGCACTCTACTTTTCATCACCCTCTATGAGAAAATAAAAGGCGCCTCATATTTTATCGAATATGTGTCCAGTTTTACGTCGTTATTAGAACTGACTGTTTGATTTATTTTTATTTATCTGAGCATTGAGTAGGTCCTCCAAAGAGTGGAAGGTTGTTTAGTTTCGGCTAAGTACTGGAAGTAGGCCAAAAACAGATTCTGAAAATTTCTTGGCACCTCTTGCATTTCTCCATTCAATAAAATTACCATAGGCTTTCATATATTTCTCCCGGGATTTTGCAGGTAATAGATAGTCCATCACATTTCTTGCGTCAGTTCTAATACTTTCAGGAGTTAATTCTATACTTTCACTGTCACTTGACGAACTCATTTTTCAAAACAAAACCATGAATTTCTAACAATCCGTGAAAATTGACAAAAACACGGGCTGTAGTTCGCGCGTTTTTAATTTGATTTCTTTGTTTTTTATTCAGCCGGCTGCGCGACTGTGGGCGTCGTACCAGCCAGTCTTTATTCAAACAATATTTGCGTTCGATTTCTTTGGCGCTGAACACTAAGCTGTTCCAAATTCAAAAAGTGCGCGGCAAAGATAATTGCGGCGCTCTTATAAAGAGGATTAAAAACTCATTACTGCCCGCTAAAAGTTTCTAATAGAAAACACCACCTATGGATGCACTTAAAGGCGAAACAAGTCGTCCTTTTCGAATAGATGGGATGGAAAATACTTGTTATAAGTAGTCATTAAGCGGTTGAGAGGGGAGTGAGCGCCTATTCTAGTTTTATGATGCTTTGGTCCAAAAAAATTCCTAGTGTGAAGTCTGGCGTTACGACGGGGCACATTTAAGCAAATCATATTTTGAGAAGGCCTATCACAAAGAAGTTAACGCACTTTCCATGCTACATTGAGATCAATTATGGTAAAACTCTAGAAATATACATCGCCATTCACCTCGATAGGGTACCTATTCGATATCTTTATCGTTAGTCGTGAATGTAACAGTAAATGTTGTGTTATTTAGTTTACTCGGAAAAGAAATATAACTTTTGCGAATCTCAAAGTTAGAAACACCCACCTGGATTTATATTTTTATTGTAAATTCCCTTTTGCAAAGGTGGGTTTTAAAAATTTTTTTGAAGTTACATTTCCATGTGGGGTATGAAAGGTAGTTATTTACACATTAATAAACAGTTTTAGTTTTGCTTTAACACATTCACTGCCACTATGATTTTCTTAATTCCCTCTGAGGTGCCACCAATATTATTATGGACTCGCCAGGCGAGTCGCCGGTACTGCATACTAATTTAAATGGACTCGCTAGGCGAGTTCACTGGCATAATATATAGGTAAACTTAATGATTTGTTATTATTGTGGCCGTCGCAGTCTCTACAACGTTTATATTGCTATCAAAAATAGTTTGGCAAGTGTTTAGTGTATTTCCACGTATAGAAATGGCTGAAAACCCATCAAATAAAAAAAGAGGTAAGTATTTTACGCAATTTCTGCAGGGATTGTAAATCGTTGGATAAAATTCTATTTTTGAGGTTAAATTTTGTATTTTTATAGTTTAGTATATGAAATTGATTTAAAATTTAACTCGTGCAACTTCTATTTCTATGAAAAAAGATTCCCATTTTGTAAATGTACCTATAATCTTGTGTTAAAGTGCAAAATTGTGAAAAAATAACATTACTTACTGACGTCAAATGTAAGAAAAAATATTTATTTAAATCAATCTAGTTTTTGAAAAGTTCTTAACAGTATCAGATTTATTATTATGATAATTTATTTATTGATTTATTTTTATTTATGAGCCTGATTCTTCCCACTGCAGGGCAAAGGCCTCCCTTCCCTCTCTCCACTTATGATAAAAAATAATTTATTTAGTTTAGTTATTTGGAGACTTAGGATTGTAGGTACTAAAAATGTGCAAAGGGACCCGTAAACTATTTTTCTTGCGTCCTAACAAGATCATAAATAACTTACACTATACTTTTACTTAATTCTGGAAACAGCATAATAAAATGCTAGTATCGGTAGGTACTCTTTGATACCGTCATGCCAAATGACACCATTAGCCATAGCTCTTTTAATCTTTTAAATCCTTTAATACTTAATCCTTTTGGATACCTACAGGCACGTGCTTTTATCTTTGCTAAACTAAAGTTGTAGATCATTACATTTCCTACAACTTTGATTGACAAATAGATTTCCTACAAGTTTATTGATTTTTTTTTGAGTTTTGAAAGAAAAGGTTGATAACCTGCGTCAGTGAACTCGCCTAGCGAGTTCAAGGCATTGTTGATTGCATTTTTTCTTAAATTATAAAACTAGTCATATATACGAGCCACAGTGCAAAATTTTCATATTAGCGTTTATTTAGTATACATTTTGATTTTCAGTAGAAAATATGGGCGCATTTTGGAAATATTGGCGAAAAACATTGACTCGCCAGGCGGGTCGCCGGTACATGAACGAAATTTAAGTCGACTCGCCAGGCGAGTCGTCGGCGCCGTATAGTTTTCGACTTATTCACAAAAACGTTGAAAAAAATAGCGGTACCCCCTTATCTCCCGAAGTTTGCGGAGATAAACCTCTGTAACTTTTATTGCTATTAGACGTGTATGTAAAGATTACAGGAAAATTATTACAAACTCTCTAAATAACATACTTTTTTAAATCAGTTTAATGGTCGGCTTATATCGTTTTCCATCGGAATTAATCAAATTGATTTTAGTTTCATCTTAAAAAACTACCATATTTGCGAGCGAATGCTCGACGATTTTCTCTATGTTGCCTGGTTAGTAGTGGTACTTTTCTAGCGATCCTTCCTAACAATTTTCCTTTAACCAACCGTGTAAAGGGGTCCGCTTTAGCTAATCGAAGCATAAGCCTGTCTTCTTGAACTTCCTGCGCCGAAGTTTTCTTGGCACGTTATCTGATGTTCCGTGTAGTTTGAAATATGCGAGGGCGTTAAATATCATCTTTACGGAACATTCCAAATAATAGGTGATTTTTCTGTAACTACATTTTTGTCTATAATAAAGTACCTGACAATCTAAAATGTGATGAATTTAATAAATTTAAGATAACTATTTATAATATTTTATTTCACAAAATATGCTGTTAGACTTTTAATAATAATTTTTAATAACCTGATTTTATTAAGTATACATTATTTGAGAAATTTAAAGCATGCAATAAATTATATTCTCTGTACCTAGGTAGAAATTAATATTTGTACGTCTTTTTAAGGCCGAATTTTGTAGGATTTCACCCACTGCTATATTATAATATAATTTTATTGAATGGAGAAATGCAAGAGGCGCCAAGAATTTTTCAGAATCTGTGTTTTTGGCCTACTTCCAGAACTTAGCCAAAACTAAACAACCTTCCACTCTTTGGAGGACCTACTCAATGCTCAGATAAATAAAAAAAATTAAATCAACAGTCAGTTCTAATAACGACGTAAAACTGGACACAATTCGATTGCCGTGGGGTGCCGGCAGTAGAATGATACCCCTCCTCTCATGCCCATTGATACAGTAAGAGCCTGCTAAGGGATACCTCCGGAAGATGGCCAGCAGCGTCTATCCGTGTATCAACATCCCATACTGCGCTAACCAACCCGCCTGCCAAGCGTGGTGAGTATGGCAACTACCCCTCATGTGTTCATCAGTGGACGTTTCATGGCAGAAATGATGATTCGATAAAATATGAGGCGCCTTTTATTTTCTCATAGAGGGTGATGAAAAGTAGAGTGCATCACTCGGGCGCAAAAAATATTTTTGGCTCGGGCGACGTACTTTGAATCCCTCGCTACGTTCAGGATTCTACTAAATACAGCGAAGTGAGGGATTCTACTCTAGAATCCCTCACTTCGCTCTGGATCCAAAAAAGCACCGTCGCCGTAAAAATATTATTTTGCTCCCTTATGACACAATCTACTATTTAGGAGATAGATACTCCAGTAGTTTTGGCTGTGCATTTATGAGTGAGCCGGGGGCACCTGCAACGTTAGCACAGACCGGCGCCGCGGGGCGGTACTCACCGGCATGCGCGCGCGGCCGGCGCCGGCGCAGCGCCACACCTGCAACAACGAACCTGCGATAGGCGAGCGTGCCTGGCCTGCCCGGCCTGCCTGGGAGATGCCTAGCTGGGTGACGCCTAGCTAGGTATCCACTGCATCTATTTCCCCTTCATCAGCATCAGGAGGCCGATTCTCGAAAATCCCAATTTTGCGTGATACTTTGTCAACTCCAAACTTGTCACATCCCTGTAAAAGTCTACGAGCATGTCTTTACCAGTCGATCAACACGATCGGTTGGCAATAGACATTTGTTTTTTGTCAAATGACGAGAATGCAGAGTTTTTCAATAGAAATGTAAATTTTAGTGAAATTTATCGATTTTGAACGTTTATCACTTGTGATGTACGAGAATCGCCCCCCTGGTCTATATGACAGATGATAATTATAGCTTTTAAACTTTATTGTCTGTATGTTGGTCGGGGTGTTTTATTTATGATATGTAAAAATATGATCTCTATTTTGTCTCCGAAATTTGATTTTCCTAATATAATAATCCATAAAATTTATTTTCATAATCATCGATTACTACAACTAAAGAAATCCATAACATTATTAACTCATTAACCACAATTATTTATTTATATTATATATATAAATTATGAATAAATTTATATTATTCATAATTTTCATGTTCCATAATTATGTATTTCGTTGGCGGCGGGGTTGTCACAGGCAGTGTTTTACGATGGTTATTAAAAAAACCTAATAACCTACTGTCCTTCCGTCTCGATTCTGCCACTGGATGGTTTTATAATCTTTCAAAAATATTCGGGATGATAAGTTTTATGATTCTTTATATTATGACACAACATATTTTTATAACGAAAATTATGTAAATTATTTATTAGGTAAAATCATTTTATGCGTAAGGAGCATTAGGATGAACAATATCTTATTGCAAATGCTATTTATGGGACCATAATATTATGGATGGTGATGTTTCGGAGACACTTGTTATTGATTGTGATTTTCGGACAATCATTTTTCGGAGACAAAATGGGCACCCGTAATAATATGTGCCTGTGTGTGTAATTAAGTATTATATCAATCAACTGATTTCTATAGTACCAGCTCTGCTTAGTTTGGTAGATGTTGAATTAGCTAGCGAACTGAACACCGCTTACGGTGGTGTGTATATTGTACTTTTATGGTCAAGTTGTTTTCCTAATAATATTTATGCATCCAACAAGGATTGCCTTGCCGCGAATGCAAAGAGCCTGCTAAGGGATTCATCCAGAAAATCGGGTAGCATCGTCTTTTTATGTCTCAACACCCAGTACTGCGCTCGCCAACCCGCCTGCCAAGCGTGGCAAGTATGGCAATCACCCCTCATGAACACACATCCAAGCCCAAGCAGCCCCGCTAGTCCTGGCGACGGTAGCAGCCACAGGTGCCAATAACCCCGAGACGGACGGTTACCAACCCCAACGACACAAGCAGCCCCGCTAGTCCTGGCGACGGTAGCAGCCACAGGTGCCAATAACCCCGAGACGGACGGTTACCAACCCCAACGACACAAGCAGCCCCGCTAGTCCTGGCGACGGTAGCAGCCACAGGTGCCAATAACCCCGAGACGGACGGTTACCAACCCCAACGACACAAGCAGCCCCGCTAGTCCTGGCGACGGTAGCAGCCACAGGTGCCAATAACCCCGAGACGGACGGTTACCAACCCCAACGACACAAGCAGCCCCGCTAGTCCTGGCGACGGTAGCAGCCACAGGTGCCAATAACCCCGAGACGGACGGTTACCAACCCCAACGACACAAGCAGCCCCGCTAGTCCTGGCGACGGTAGCAGCCACAGGTGCCAATAACCCCGAGACGGACGGTTACCAACCCCAACGACACCTATGTACCTAACAATCGTCGTTATAAGTCGTTCAGGTACATGCGCCGACCTCGTCACGCCCAGATGAAGAAGTAGTCTATGGATGAGGACATCAGCAGGGCCACACAAACAAACATCACTCGCTGTTGTTATCGGGAACTTCAATGAAGAACTAGGCAAGAGAAGCGACGATGATTTGAGAGTGGGTAATTTGGATACCTATGGGCAGCGGACAATGGGACAGGGAATGGCCGATTTTATGGAGAAAGAGGGACTCTTTATGATAAATTGTTTTTTCCAGAAGAAAGAAAGAAACGAATATTCAATTATGAACCTGTTAGCACAGCGGCCAGAGACCCGAAAGCCATACTGACCCCACATTATGTATACCGAGCCAGATCAGGACAAGACGGCCCTGAAACAGCTTAAGAACGACAAGGCGCCGGGTGAGGACGGAATCCCGTCAGAGCTTCTGAAAACGGATGGATCACCGATACTCCAGTCTTTCAGAAGCTCTTCAACACCGTCTTGCTTGAAGATAATACGCCAAAAGCATGGAACACGAGCGTTGTGATATTGTTCTTTAAGGAAGGTGACAACACCTTGCTTAAGAACTACAGACCGATCTCGCTTTTGAGCCATGCTTATACCTAAGCTGCTTCCAAGGGTCATCGGGAATCTCGATCGCAGGTTTGATGACTCAGCCTCCCGAACAATCCGGGTTCCGAAAAGGCGACAGTACCATAGACCACATTCGTACGCTGCGGCAAGTCATCAGAATCCGAAGAGTATAACTTGCCTATCGTGTTTGTGGACTATGAGAAAGCCTTCGATTCGATCGAAACATGGGCGTTGCTAGAGCCTCCAGCGATGCCGAATTGACTATCGGTAACATCGAAGTGTTTGTATAGAAACGCTACTATGTCAGTCCGAGTACAGGAACAGAGTTCGAAGGAATGAATGAATAGAAGTGAAAGAGTGAGGTTTCTCGTTCGCTTCTTTCCCTCACTCGGAAAAAAAAAGTTTTCCGAAGCGAACAAATTCAATTATGTGCTTAATTCAATTTAAATGTGTTTTGTTCTTATTTTGTAAACTGACTATTCTAAGTAGCGTTTTGCTCTATTGAATAAACACTTATTGATTTTGATTTTTTTAAAATGGATATTCCCATTCGAAACTGTTAACGACCGCTTTGGAAGACGCCTTCAAGCTCTTGGAATGGAAAGCACTGGGCATCAACATCAACGTCAAATATATGACTCAACTTCGGTTTGCCGACGACACGGTGGTTATGGCAAGTCGATGGAGGAACTCAGCACGATGCTCGAAGGCCTCAATTGAGTCTCCCAATGGGTAAGCCTTAAAATGAACATGGACAAGACAAGGTTATGTGAGTGAAAGGTTATGTCGAATATCCATGTTGTGCCTACCCCTGTTATGGTTGAGAACTCTGCTCTTGAAGTTGTCGACTCGTAGGTATGTTTACCTAGGACAAGCTGTCCAATTAGGTAGGTCCAACTTCGAGAAAAAGGTCAATCGTCAAATCCGAATCGGATGGGCAGCGTTTGGGGAACTTTGCGTCTTCTCGTCCGAAATACTTCAGTGTCTCCTAAGAAACACACTGATTGAAGATTCTCGTCTTAACGAGTCTTCAATCAGTTTGTGTTACCAGTGCTGACTCACGGAACCAAGACGTGGTCCTTCACCACTGGCCTCATGAATAAGCTTAACGCATGAATATGCTCTGGGGTCAGAAATGAGGGGATACATATAAAAATTATACCACAAGCCTCAAACGGCACCGACAGAATAGCCACGACGTACCTTAACAACAAACGGTACCATGTGACCAGTCAAGACGATATGGAAGAAACAACATCTCTCTATTTGTACCATATATATACAGACGGGGCAAAACGCAAAACAAGTGCAGGCTGCGGCTTCCACTGTTCAGAAATTGGACTGACTAGAGCGCATCCCCTAAATGGAACGACTACAGCATTCCAGGCAGAAACGCTCGGGCTTCTGCAAGCAACAAGAGATATGTCCCCTTGCATAGACCTTGCAAGAAAAGATTTTCATAACAGATAGCGCAGCACCTACGAATGCACTCGGTAGACCAGACAACAGGTCCGTTGCAGAATGCCACAGTGCTCTTCAAAAACTAGCAGAGAAGCATATAGTCAAAGTAAAATGGACAAAAAGCCATGGATCATGCATAGGGAACACCAAGGCCGACGCGTTGGCAAAGGAAGAAGCCAGTCACACTCCAAACTCACGATATATCGGCCTTTGCAATTCCCCGACCGCAGAGATCAAAACCAGACTTAAAATAAACTCAGAAAAAGAACACCAAGAAATTTAGGATCGCAGACCAGACTGTAAGCATACAAAACAAATGCTCCCAGAGAGAAACAGAAAGATAACCAATACTTTGCTTAAGATGACAAGACAAGACCTACGGATGATGGTGGGCGTCATCACGGGACACGGTGATCTCAACTACCATCTTCTCAAGACAGGCGCCACGGGCAGTGGACTATGTCGCGGGACACGGTGATCTCAACTACCATCTTCTCAAGACAGGCGCCACGGGCAGTGGACTATGTCGCGGGACACGGTGATCTCAACTACCATCTTCTCAAGACAGGCGCCACGGGCAGTGGACTATGTCGCGGGACACGGTGATCTCAACTACCATCTTCTCAAGACAGGCGCCACGGGCAGTGGACTATGTCGCGGGACACGGTGATCTCAACTACCATCTTCTCAAGACAGGCGCCACGGGCAGTGGACTATGTCGCGGGACACGGTGATCTCAACTACCATCTTCTCAAGACAGGCGCCACGGGCAGTGGACTATGTCGCGGGACACGGTGATCTCAACTACCATCTTCTCAAGACAGGCGCCACGGGCAGTGGACTATGTCGCGGGACACGGTGATCTCAACTACCATCTTCTCAAGACAGGCGCCACGGGCAGTGGACTATGTCGCGGGACACGGTGATCTCAACTACCATCTTCTCAAGACAGGCGCCACGGGCAGTGGACTATGTCGCGGGACACGGTGATCTCAACTACCATCTTCTCAAGACAGGCGCCACGGGCAGTGGACTATGTCGCGGGACACGGTGATCTCAACTACCATCTTCTCAAGACAGGCGCCACGGGCAGTGGACTATGTCGCGGGACACGGTGATCTCAACTACCATCTTCTCAAGACAGGCGCCACGGGCAGTGGACTATGTCGCGGGACACGGTGATCTCAACTACCATCTTCTCAAGACAGGCGCCACGGGCAGTGGACTATGTCGCGGCTGGCTCGAGGAGGAAGAAACCGTGGGGCACGTGCTACTGCACTGTGGCGCCACGAGACAGACTAGATTAGAGACAGGTCTTCAGGAGCTCATGGAGTCATGCCCTTCTTCTTCAACAACATCGGCATGCCCTACGAGGGGTGCTCATGGCATGCTGCCGGCGACCCCGAGTCCTGCGGTATTTCAAGGAGTTGAGCTGGTTAGGGTAGGGTCGAGGCAGCACCTCGGGTGACAATGCACAATACACCCCAATGCGGGACGTCAGTGCAGATCTGGCGACCCCCCCAAGAATTAGAATTAGCGGGAGTTGATCGTCAGTCTACCAGTCGGACAATAACTGGACGAATCACTTAGCTCAAATAAAATACAACCAATTGTCTAGTGGTAAATATGTATCGATTTCGAAACCATATCACTAACAATAACAAAACTTGAAACAAACTCGAAACTATCTTGTAAATTACGAAGGTACGATAATATATCCTCTTTTCAACTCTTTTTCAATGCATTGAAAATAGGTCAGAATGTTGTATTTGGTTGTTAAAACAGTCGGGCTTTCTTATTGTTCAGAGGGTAAGCTAGACGTCACAGACTACATATATAAATTTGCGGCACGTGGAATAAGTCGAATTCTTGAAGATGGAGTTGCTCCCGAGGCTCGATTTTCTCAACCTATTTCTATGCACTTTAGGATTTTATTTTACCTACACTTAATTAACCATCAACCCTTCAAACCGAGTTACATAAATGGTATTTTTTCAAGCGATACAATTAATTCTACGTCGCACCATCTGGTGTATTTAAAAATAAAGTAAAATGTTAGAACGGACAAGATCAGTCGGAAGGGTCGAGGGCACGGGCGAGGCCGGGGGCCGCCGGCGTCGCCCGTAAATGCTCGCACGCGGTACATCCCTGACGTTCATCGACGGCATTTACGGGCGAGCGGCCGGCGGCGCCGAGGCAAGGAACGTCAGGAATATAAAACGCCAAGCCGTATTCGAATCATTTATTGTTATCGTTCCTCGGACGCAACCACGCGTCCAGCGTGCCGTTGCGCAGCGCGCGCCGCCGCGGCCCGCCGTCGGCCGGCGCCGCGCCGCCGTCCAGCGACCACAGGTTGATGTGCACGGTGCCGCGCGAGCGCGTGCGCGCCGGCGGCGGCGACGGCGGCGGCGACGGCGGGCCCGGCGGCGGCGGCGCGCGGCGGCGGCGGGCCCGCACCGTGGCGCGCGCGTCGGCGCTCGAGTACGTCAGCTCCGGCGCGGGCGTGGGCGTGGGCGCGGCGCGCAGCTCGGCGCGCGCGCGCTCCCAGTCGCGCAGCTGGCGCCGCATGTCGTCCAGCGCGGCGCGCTCCGCCTCGCTGGCCACCTCGCTGCCCTCCACCATCCGCATCGCGTACTTTTCGATCGGACTCAGCTGAAACGATAACGTTCGCCTTGAATACCTATAGCTTTTCAGAAAATATGCACACTTTCAAGAAATGCTGGACGACTTGACTCGTTATTTTCTAAGATACAGACAACCTAGTCCGAGGGTGCCAGGCGAGCCGGGACTTATCGAGTAACTGCGGTGCAAGGTGCAACCGAGGAAATGAGAAGAATAAGCCTGCCAGGAACCGCTCTCATATTAAAATAAAATATGAATGAGCTTTATTATGAAGTAATGTGAGATCGGTAGTGAGCGACACGCACCTGGTCCATGAGCGCGGCGAGCTCGTCCTTGTGAGCGACGGCGGCGGCGGCGGCGGCGGCGGCGGCGGGCGGCGCGTCCTCCTCGAGCGGCAGCGTCTCGTCGAACTCGGCGAGGTCGCGCGAGGCCTCGGCGCGCGCGGCGGCGGCGGCGGCCGCGTCCGCCTCCTCCTCGGCCGCGGCCAGCGCGCGCTCCAGCTCGCCTCCCCCCGCGCCCGCGCCCGCCTCCGCCTCCGCCTCCGCGCCCGCGCCCGCGCCCGCGGCGCCCACGCCGAACAACTCCTTGATGTTGGCCTGTAACCGTATGCTCTCTTGTTAAAAAAAACAAAAGGATACAAGCCTAAAAGGGAAATCTACAAAAGATTTGGTCGCCCGTACAATTTCTACCGCGCATACCGTTACTTCACCTCGATGATTAAATACGTATTTACTTCAAAATAAGGACTATATTTTTAATGATTTAGTTACAAATGTATAGTCCTACTAAGGTTCTTACTTTTGAGGTATGGAATTCTGAATTTACCATTCTTTTTTGAAAGAATAATAGAAAGATATTAAATCATGTCAGGATTAAAACAAGATGCCAGACATTTCCCCATTGTATCATCTTACCCTAGGTGGTTGATAAAATACCTAAATATTTCCTTTTGTAAATACAAAAAACACATGGAAGAATTCATCTTGACCAGCAAGAAACGAATATTCAATGATTTCTCTGTGATTCACAGTATTTACAATACAGACTCACGCCGCGCAGGTAGGAGGTGGTGAAGCGGCCGTGGTCGATGGCCAGGTGCGACAGGCTGTATAAGTGGTAGCGTAGTGAGTATAGGGTGCAGACTCACGCCGCGCAGGTAGGAGGTGGTGAAGCGGCCGTGGTCGATGGCCAGGTGCGACAGGCTGTATAAGTGGTAGCGTAGTGAGTATAGGGTGCAGACTCACGCCGCGCAGGTAGGAGGTGGTGAAGCGGCCGTGGTCGATGGCCAGGTGCGACAGGCTGTATAAGTGGTAGCGTAGTGAGTATAGGGTGCAGACTCACGCCGCGCAGGTAGGAGGTGGTGAAGCGGCCGTGGTCGATGGCCAGGTGCGACAGGCGCCGCTTCTGGTCCGCCTTGCGCAGGATGTTCTCCTCCACGGTGGCGGCCGTGACGAGCCGGTACACGTGCACGTCGCGCGTCTGGCCGATGCGGTGGCAGCGGTCCTGCGCCTGCGCGTCCATGGTGGGGTTCCAGTCCGAGTCGTAGAACACGACGGCGTCGGCGCCCGTGAGGTTGAGCCCCACGCCGCCCGAGCGCGTCGACAGGATGAAGGCGAACACGCGCGCGTCCGCGTTGAAGCGCTCCACCAGCGGCTGGCGCGCGTCCAGCCGCGTGGCGCCGTCCAGCCGCAGGTACGCGTGCCCGTGCATCGACAGGAACGCCTCCAGCACGTCCAGCACGCGCGTCATCTGCGTGAACACCAGCACGCGGTGCCCGCCCGCCTTCAGCCGCCGCAGCAGCGCGTCCAGCGTCTGCAGCTTGCCGCAGTCGTACTGCAGCAGGCGCGGGTGCGGGAAGGCCACGCGCTGGCGCGCCACGCAGGCGTGCAGCGCGCCCAGCGCCGCCGCCAGCACGCCGCGCGCCGCCGCCTCCGCGCGCGCGCGCCGCCGCCGCGCGCCGCCCGCGCCCGCGCCCACGCACAGCCGCGGGCTCGGCGCCACGCACGTGCCCACGCACACGGTGAATCTGCACAAAAGCGTACTATAAAAACGCAAAACAAAACAAATACTTTTTTAATGCATAAATAATCCGAATTCATATAAAAATACTGATTGCAGAGCAAAATCTTCAGCGAGTTGTGATATCAGAATTGTTATCACAGTTATCGAAAAGTTGCGCTGAATCTATGTATTTAATTATTATCCTGTTACTTTGGTTTTAAGAAAGTCCTTAACTGAAGGGTTCTGCTGCCTACAAGTTGGAAAACTGCAGCTATTCACAAAAAGGGGCTAAAACGTAACATGTGTAACTACAGGCCAATTTCTAAATTGTGTGTTTCAGCAAAAATTCTTGAGAAAATCGTTCAAGAAAAAATATACTCAATCTTAAAACATATAAACAGTTCCAGAAGGCTCCATTCTTGGACCTGTGTTGTTTTTGCTTTACTGCGCTGATTTACCATCTAAAATTATGCACTGCAAACATCATCAATATGCAGATGACCTACAGATACATATTTCTTTCAAACCATCAGATACTATTGATGCAACAACTAAACTGAATGACATAATTTTAAAATGGTCAGATAGGAATGGTTTTGTTCTCAATCCTACGAAATCTAAATTTCTTACTCTCGGTTCAAAAAAGCAAGTGGAAATAGTAGTAAATTCTGATCCGAGTATCAAGGGTATCAAAAAGGGTTGAGTAGTATCAAGGGTACGGCAATAGAACATGTTACTGAAGCCTGCAACCTCGGTTTGCTTATGGACATTTCTCTACATTTTGAAAATCATATCGCACATACAGTCCGCAATTGCTTTTACAGGCTATCAGTGCTTTATCGCTTGCGTGAATTTCTTAGCATAGATTGATTCTCTTATTCTTTCCAAATTAAGTTACGTTGATACCGTCTTTGGCGAATGTTTGCTGGCGCGATCTAAAAAGCTAATTCAACAATTACAAAATGCCTGCATGAGATTTTGCTACTCAATTCCAAAACGTACACACATTTTTTCGTGTGATGTGTTAACAGTTCGACAGTTATTCATAATGCACACAGTACTAAAACAACACACAGCACTTCCCTACAGCACTGAGCTTACTAACTCACGACGGAATAATGTTTGCCCTATATTATCAGGCAAAAAACACACCTTTGCTCATAGATTTTATAGTTTTCTTGGACCATTTTTGTACAATAGAATAAATGCGTTAACCAACATATTTTCTCTTAATTTCAGTAATTGTAAACATGTTGTTAAAAACTCTCTCCAAAGTATGTCATATGACGATACAGAGAAGTTATTAGCTATAATAACACTTTACTTTTAGAAACTTGCATAAATAATGTTAACATTAGTTTAAGCTTTACTTGTCACTGTTGTTTTAATTATTTTTTCTTTATGCTTATTATATCAGATCTATTAAAATTTTAGTGTGATTAAATTTATTTGCTTGTGACCTAGTTTTTGCCTGAAAAGCAGGATCACCTAGTTCAGGCACACGCTAAGTTCATTATATTATATATTAAATTAGATAGAAGTAATATGTACTACTTAGCCGTAAGTTATTTCAATAAAAAATATTATTATTATTATTTCTCCTTATATAAATAGTCACGGTTTGCTTAATATGACATCACGTCGATCGTTATATTTTTCTTGTTTACTTTTTGGTATAATTAAGCAGCATCATCCTTCATATCTTTACGAAAAACTTCATTTCTCCGACCGACATATTATACGTTTGTCCACACGTCTTATTTGCCCCAAGCACAGAACGACTGCATTTTTGGAATAACTTACCTCCACCATTAAGAAATATGAAATCTATCGACATGTTTAAAACTTCTCAAAGAAAATTCTTTTACTCTCAAAAAACTCCCTAGTCATTCTGAGTTTTCTGGCTTTCTATCACCTACAGAATTTAAAATTATGTAAATTGAGCTTTATTCTCCATTATATATGTATGAATGAACGTAATAATGTTATTATAAATAGATGTACAATTTATAATTTTACCCTTATTTGTTTGGATTTAAGTTTTTTTTTTATCGTATTTACTAAGTAAACTAAGTATAGTGCATTTATGTGAAGTATGTATTTAAGTATAAGTTTAATGTTAAAAAATTGAACTGTGTCGGGTGTGTTCCATAGAATAAGTTTATCTTTCTATGTATTATCATCTTGGTTTGTTGTGAGAGAAATAAATATATATTTGATTTGATTTGTTCCGCGCAAACTCTCCCACGGCGCCACCGAAAACCAGTGCTGTGTCTAACACAGCATACGCTGAGTTGGCGACCGATTTATGTCTATAAATATTTTATGGTAACAGTTCCGTATGTGTTTGTAAATGATACATAAATAAATATTATTTTCTTTCTTTCTAAACATCAATGAGCAACACGATTTTCTCAGAGGCAGGACTACCACAACCAACCTCATAAGTTTCATTGATTCTGTCACGGATCGCGTTGAACCGTTTATACAGACTATAGTAGAACCTTCGATAGAATCAATCACTTCATTCTAGTCGACAAGCTCTGCAAGACCAGTATAAGAGACAACCTCTTAAGGTGATTCGCTTCCATGTCTGGGGTCGTTGTCGGTCGTTGACGGTCGTACTTAATGGCTATAACTTCTAGGGTATCGCCTACCCTCTGGGGAGTAAAGTAATGGGCCCAAAATGGACCCTTGGGGTACCAAGGGTCCATTTATTTATTTTTCGGAAAACCAGAAGCTTATTAATAACTTATAAAACAATAAAATATACACCATGAAGCTAATTAAAGATTTTCACGGATATAGATAATATTTCGAGCCCATTACTCTTTATAACTATCATCAACGAGATCGGCTTGTTTAGCCTCTGCGTCGTTCCTTGCGACACTGGGTCGCTCCCGCGCTCGATCGGTCTAAATAATCAAGTACCAACCTGTCTATAATGTCGTGCATGTCTCTCAAGACGTCGGCCAGCGAGGGGGGAGCCAGCGGCGCGGGCGGCGCGGGCGGCGGCGCCTGCACGGCCGCGCGCAGGTCCGCGCCGTACAGCGGCAGGCGCCAGCAGCGCCGCTCGTTGCACGCCGCCAGGCGGCGCAGCGCCGCGCGTCGCCGCGCCGCGAGCCGCGCCGCCGCCGCGTCGGCAGGGGGGGGCGCGGGGCGCGGCGGCGCGGCGCAGACAGAAGCGCAGACGGCGGGGTGCGGCGGCGGCGGCGGCGGCAGGGCGGCGGGCGGCGCGCGCGGCACGAGCCGCAGATGCAGCCGCAGCTCGTGGGGCGGCGGGCGAGGCGGGGCGGCGTGCGGCGCGTCGGCCGGCAGCTCCTCGACGAGGCGGCGCGGCGGCGCGAGGTGCGTGGCGCGGTGCGCGGCGAAGGCGGGCGCGTGCGCGGCCTCCAGCGTGGCCAGGTCGCCGCCGAGGCGCGCGCACAGCGCGAGGCGCGCGGCCAGCCCGGTGCGCAGCGCGAGCGCGGGCGCCAGCAGCGACAGCGGCGCCAGCTGCAGCGGCGAGACGACGGGCCGCGGCTCGAACAGGTCGGGGTGGTTGCACACCTTGCGCAGCTGCATGAGCACGTTGATGACGGACAGCAGGTTGCCGGAGGCGAGGCTCTCGCGCGTCTTGGCGCGCGCCATGAAGTCGTCGTAGAGGTAGCGCTGGCGGCGCGCGAGGCGGCACAGCAGCACGTGCTCGTACTTGCGCGGCATCTGGCGCTCCACGTCCGCCTTGAGGCGGCGCAGCAGGAAGGGCCGCAGCACGGCGTGCAGGCGGCGCACCAGCGCCTCGTTGTAGCCGGCGCCCTCCGCCATGTCGGTCACCTCGCCGAACCACTCGCGGAACACGGAGTGCGACGCGAACACGTCCGGCATGAGGAAGTGCATCAGCGACCACAGCTCCAGCAGGCTGTTCTGCAGCGGCGTGCCCGTCAGCAGCAGGCGCCGCTCCGTCTGGAAGTTGAGCAGCAGCTGCCAGCGCTGCGACTTGAAGTTCTTGATGTTCTGCGCCTCGTCCAGCACCAGGTACTTCCAGCGCTTGCGGCGGAAGCTCTGGTGGTCCTGCACCACCAGCTTGTACGACGTGATGCACACGTGGAACGAGTTGGCCTTCGTCCAGCCGACTCGCTTCAGCTTGCGCTCCTTGATGGTGCCGTAGTAGGTGAGGATCTTGAAGGCGGGGCACCACTTCTTGAACTCCATCTCCCAGTTGAGCACCACCGAGGTGGGCGCCACCACGAGATGCGGCCCCCAGTCCTGCCGCTCCAGCGCGAGGTGCGCCAGCAGCGCGATCGTCTGCACCGTCTTGCCGAGCCCCATCTCGTCGGCCAGGATGCCGTTGAGGCCGCGCGCGTACATGGTGGCCAGCCAGTGCAGCCCCACGTGCTGGTACTCGCGCAGCGCGTGCCGCAGCAGCGCCGGCACCGGCGTGCCCACCGCCGTCTCCGACAGCGTCGTGCCCGTCGGCTGCAGCGAGGCGGCCAGCGACGCGGCGCGCTCCACGGCGCCCTCCTGCGCGGCCGCCGCGCCCTCCGCGCCCTCCACCAGCGCCTCCAGCGGCGAGCTCGCGCTCGACGCGGACGAGCTGGAGCTGGAGCCGGAGGAGCGCGTCGAGGCGGTGTCGTCGTCGTCGTCGTCGTCAGATGGGGGCTCGGGGTCGGACGCGGGCGGCGCCGAGTAGAGGCGGCGCAGCTCGTCCAGGTCGAGGTCGGCCTCGGCCTGCAGCTGGTGCAGCTCCTGCGCGTGGTCGGGGCGCTCGCGGCGCTCCTGCTCCGCGATGGTCTCCTCGTCGTCCTCGGAGGTGTCGGCGCCGGGCCCGTACTCGGCGTCGGCGCGCGCGTAGCCGGGCGGCAGCAGGTCGGTGAGCGCGCGGCGCGAGTCGCGGCGCAGCGCGTCCAGCTCGGCGCGGTGGTCGGCGGCGCCCTCGCCCGCCTCGCGCTCGGCGGCCGCGATGGTCTCCTCGTCGTCGTCGGAGGCGCCGCGCGGCGTGAACTCGTCGTCCGAGGGCG
This sequence comes from Pasiphila rectangulata, assembly GCA_963082625.1. Classification (NCBI taxonomy): domain Eukaryota; kingdom Metazoa; phylum Arthropoda; class Insecta; order Lepidoptera; family Geometridae; genus Pasiphila; species Pasiphila rectangulata. The sequence goes on along the minus strand of OY720241.1, from coordinate 22,537,722 downwards.
GCGTGTCCCCGCCCCCCGCGCCCAGGCCGGCCGCCGGCGGCGTGTCCCCGCCCCCCGCGCCCAGGCCGGCCGCCAGCTGGCGCGAGTAGTGCTCGGTGCGGTCCACGATGTAGCTGAGCTGCTCGTCGAGCGCCTCCTTGCGCGCGCGCTCCACGCGTCGCACGCGTTTCCACTCCACGAGCTGTCGACCGAAAGAAACACGTAAAGATCGCTTCTTATACTAATTTAGCCTACTGCCCCCTTACTAAAAGTAAAAAAAATACTAATTATTTTTACTTTTATAACAGCAAATAAAAACGCCACTTTTACGTTAATTACGCCAAACTTCTTCAACTCCCTCAACTCACCTTTTCTACATTATTCCAGAATGTACGAATCTCTTTAGCAGCAAATGCAGCTATCTTCTTAAGTTGCATCTCTTGTGCCTTTTCAGCCTTCTGAGCTGCAGCAGCTTTGTCTTGAAAGTACTTTTGCACTGCTCGAGCACACTGCAATAGACAATTGATAGCTGATTTCACATTTATTGGACTTTTAACAAGCTTTTATTTAGCTTGCACTGTATGTATGTATGTATGCATGCATGCATGTATGTATGTAGGTAACTGTTTGTTCGCGGAATCTTAAACTTAATTTTGAAGCAGATATCTTCAACCAATTGAGCTTAAATTTTGTACATGTTTACTTTGGATGACAATGCATGGTCAGCTATATGACGTCACTCTGAATCCAACATGGCGGAACACCCAAGATGGCGGACTACTTATTTTTAATGTACCCCCCTATAATATGGGTATCAAATGAAAGGCCTTGCTGAGTTACTTGAAAAATTAAATGACGTGAAGCATCTGGACTGGACTGGACAGGACAGGACAGGGCTGGACTGGGCTGGGCTGGACTGGACTGAACTGGACTGGAGTGAACTGGACTGGACTGCACTGTCATGTACTATTCTGTACTGTTCTGGCGAACTACTTATTTTTTTAATGTACTCCTATAATATGGGTATCAAATGAAAGGGCTTGCTGAGAATAATGCAAAAAATTATATGGCTTCACTCTGAATTCAACATGGCGGAACACCCAAGATGGCGGACAAGTTATTTTTAATAAACTCCTACAATATGGTTATAAAATGAAAGGGCTTGCTGAAAATAGTTCGAAAATGAAGTGACGATACTCTGAATCCAATATGGCGGAACATCCAAGATGGCGGACTAGTTATTCTTAATGCACTCCTATAATATAGGTATCAAATGAAAGGCCTTGGTGGGAGTTACTCGAAAAATTAAATGACATTACTCGAAATCCAACATGACAGTATACCTACTCAAGATGGCGGACTAGTTATTCTTAATGCACTCTTACAATATGGGTATCAAATGAAAGGCCTTGCTGAGAGTTACTTGAAAAATTATATGACATCACTCTCAATCCAACATGGCGGTCATGAGATGAACAGACAAGAAACCAACTGTTCAGTGATAACTAAAAAGTAAAAAATTAATTTAAAGTAAAAAAACTTTAACAAACAAGCTTTTATTTAAACGTACCCCACTAAAAATAATAAAATAAACATTTTCCATTAAAGTTTAATGTCAACTTAAAACGTCTTTACACAATATATGTGAAAAAAAAGCTTGTCGCGAGATTTAAGCAGGTACTCGTACTTTACATTAAATTATATCAATTAGATCAAGTTACAGGCACACAGGTTAATCTCGCGACAAGCTTTTTTATTACATATATTGTGTAAAAACGTTTTAAGTTGACATTAAACTTTAATGGAAAATGTTTATTTTATAATTTTTAGTGGGGTACGTTTAAATAAAAGCTTGTTTGTTAAAAAGTTTTTTTTACTTTAAATTTATTACATATCTAAAATAGGCAGTGCTTGCGGTATGGGTAACAATTTTTTGTACAAAATATATTTATCATAAAAAAAAGCAATAATTAGTCCCAGTTCTAGTTAGTAGCAGGAATCTAACCCGCAACCTCAGCCAGCTTGTCAAGTTTGTGAGAAGGATGTTGCATCACGGTACCTTCTTAGCGGCTTGTTTCTTCCACTTGCGCTCATGCGCAAAGTCCTGCGCCAGCCATGCCATCTCCTCCAGCAGGTAGTCCCAGTGGGACTTGGCGCGCGGCGGCTCCAGCACGCGCGGCAGGCGGCGCTCGGGCCACAGGCCGGCGCGCGCCAGCTCGGCCACGCGGCCCGCCACGTACGCCTCCTGCTTGGCGGCCGCCACCATCTCGTCGGCGGCGCTGAGCGGCGGCGGCGCGGGCGCGGGCGGCGCGGCGGGCGCGGGCGGCGGCGCGGGCGCGGGCGGGGGCGGCCGCCGCGCCTCTAGGAAGGCCAGCAGCTGCGGCGCGGGCGGTCGCTTGCGCCACACGGCGTAGTCCATCATGTTGCCGCCCGCCTGCAGGAAGTACAGCTCGCTGAGCTGTTCGGTGAAGCGGTCGCGCAGCTCGCGCAGGCGCAGCAGCTCGCACTCCAGGATGCGGCGCCGCAGGGGCGGGGGGGAGGCCTCGCCGGGCGCCGGCGCCGGCTTGGCGCGCTTGCGCGGCGGCTCCTCCGCGCACCCATTGAGCGCGCCGTGCAGGGGGCCCGCGACTCGCTCCACGCCCTGCGAACGTACATACATCATACATGTACCGGCAGCGTGTCCAGTCAACGTCGAGTAAGGCGAACTGGCGAAGACGCCGCGCCGTAGCAGTATCTTTTATCACACGAACCATTTAAAGGCACTATTTACCCCTTTAAAATCAATTAATTCTTTACAAACTTGAAATTTGGGTGTCCATTAGACTAACTAGCGCCCCGAATTTCATAAATGTAGGTTAGCTTAGCAGGTAGTTGCAGGTAGCTTAAACGACTGTGGAGATATCAACACCTTCACAACCATTAAAGCCATGGAGATATAATAAAACCGAACAAGTGCGAACTGGACTCGCCCACCGAGGATTCCGTAGGTCACAACAACAGGCTTTGATATCACCTTCAAAACATAGGTACACAATATATGCTATCAATCTTACTATCTATTCACCATCTGTATAACACATAATGTAGGTACACAACACAAACACATGGATTGCGTCTCATTCTACTTACACCAGGCGTCCGTCACTCGCTCAAGGCCACGCGTTAAATGCCTACCGCTCTGTACAACGCCGGAGTTGTAAGGCAGTGGGCTGCCACAAGCCCGCTTGAGCGCACGCACGTTAAATGCGTTCATTTAGATGCCGAAAGCGCGTCGTACTAACTATTGTGCAGTGGATGGATGCCGAAACCAAAGATCTAATGAAAAATTGTAATTTTTTTCTTTGTCTAGAGGGTATTTTCATTCCCTATTTTCTTTCCTTATTCTGCATGCTAAATGTTAACCGAGGGTATTCACGAATAATTAAATAGGGTTTGAAAACATGTTTAACTATATTTTATAGGGTCTAGATGTTGGCTGCGTGTCCTCACGATGGCAAAACCTATATTATAGAAGTATTCCTATGCTAAGATGGTAGCCGTAGCCTCGAAGCAATAAATAGGATTTGAAAACATGTAGGTATACCTATTTTATAGGGTCTAGATGTTCGCTGCGAGCCCTCACGATGGCAAAACCTATATTATAGTCGTAGTTCTATGCTAAGATGGTAGCGGTACGGTACCTCGTAGCATTTGAAAACATGTATAAGAGTACCTATATTATAGAACCTGCGTGGTGACTGCGGGTCATTACGATGGAAATAATCTATAATATAGTAGTTATCATACGCTTGGATTGTCCATCTAAGTGTTTGATAACTTGTTACAAACCACTAAGTACGTATTAAAAATATGTAACTATACTGAGCCTTGAGGTTCACAGAAGTTCCTCCCAATTAACATTATGCATGAGGTTATCGCAAAGCATAGAAGAAAAATTAACTGCCTACCTATCAACCATTATTTTTTCTCAACTAGAGTTGACTAAAGATCAGAACAAAGTTCTATTCATGCTTATATTAGGACAGTCAGTAACTGCAAGCCAATTCAAGGCCTATAATATAGACATAACCCAAGAATAATCTTACATATGAAGATTATTCGTGGGGTTTATTCCTAAAGCATAAACATTAACATAATTTTAGTGTTATGGCTAATTTGAGTTTTTCACAACTACTTTTACTATTAATCGATAACATTCTTTCGTTTTAAAACGAGTTGCAAGTCTGTGTCCATCTCTCATGGACCTTCCTCTGGAAGATACATACGAAAACTCGTACGTAAAAAAAAAGCGGCAAGTAGTCTTGGATCTGCATCCGGATGTACTTGCTAAATATATCTGACAACTGCTCTTATACATGCTTCTAAACTCAACCCCTGACATAACAGTCATGATGAATGTAATTGGTTATTACCATGTAAATGAATGATATCGAATACCACTCTTCGATTAAAACAAGAAAGTGGAAAAGGAGCTGTTAGCAACAGATTGGCTCAACATTACTATCGACTACAGAAGTCGACAACCGTTGTTCCTCGAGAATGGCGAGAAAAGAGAGATTACATCACTTTTTAATGTGAATGTAACTGCCTCATAGCGTTATTTACCATACTGAGTCTGACGCGCTCGTATAAAAGTTATGACGAAAAAATTTTGGACATGATTCATGGTAAAAATAGGAACGAAACTTACCTAGTTCTGACAAAACTGTCCAAATAAATTGAGACCTTAAGTCTTTCTTCGCTCTCTCATTCAATCTCAGGCTTTTCAATAAAGCGGGGTTTGCAAATACAGCAACCCCCCTGCAATTTTTATTGTTTTTAACTTTTCTGACTTACAATAGTAGTAGTTGGGTTCAATCACAGAAAAGGTGGCTTTGCCATAGCCATAGCCGGTAAGGGCGGGAGGCATTATAGGACGAACTTATCGTCGCAGATAAAAAATATTATCTGTTTTCTTAAAAAAATAAGAGAACTGTTAGTTCCTTAGTAGACTTTTCACAAAGGAAACTGAATTCCTTCTACTAAGTTGACACTCTATTGTAGAGATTTAGCTATCAATACCAAATCAGCCTATTTTTCAATAGCTGCTTCTGCAGTTTTATAATAATTACCTATGTTGTTTTTAACAAAATCAGTTTTTAGGGTTCCGGACCAAAATGGTAAAAAGGAACCCTTATAGAATCACTCTGTCTGTCTGTCTGTCACAAATGGATATCTCGAGAACTACTGATGCTATCGACTTGAAATGGTAAAAGACAACACTTTTTTACTAATAAAGCATATATGAAAATGTTAAAAAAATTCTTATTTTGATTGCAGGGGGGCGGATAGGGATCTCAAAATTTTTATGTGATGTATTCGTATTTATTTATTGCATCATGTACAGGTTTGTATTAGGTCTAAGCAATACATATTATAGGTAATTACATGAACCCTGTTAGGGCGCTGCAAATTTGAGTTCGATTTATGTTTTCATGCAATTTAATTAAGAAAAAATATTAGAAAAAGGAAAAAATATAGTATAATTAATTTGTGTTCATGTCAATAGATGTCTAGAATTAGGTAAGTAAATAAATCACATAAGATCGAATTCAAATTAGGTCAAGTTGGTACATACTTACAAATTCAAGTCAATATAATTAATTTTTCGATAATTACAATTTTCAATGGTGACTAATGTTACACATAACTACAGAGCTACAAAGCAAAACAATATTTGGGAGGTATGTCAGAAAAGATAATTAAACGTCAGGTAATAATACAATGTCAACAATATCTCATTACTTAAATGTCAATGTGAATAATGCAATAATTTAAATAATTATTAACATTTAGGTTAATTTGTCATGTAAAAATTCGTCAACTGAGTAGTAGGATTTAGATATAAGAAATTCTTTAAGTTTCCTACGAAAGCCTAAATCTTTTGTTTGATTTTTGATGACATTGGGGATTTTATTGTATGCATTTATAAGTCTTACGTGTGGACTGTGGGCAAATGTTTTTAGGGTGGTTGAGGTTGTAAGAGCTTATCTTTACATCGTCTATTATATTTTTCATTATATTCCGCATTGGATATAAAGAAACTTCTGTATTTTCTTACGAATAGGGTCATTTGCATTATATAAATGCAAGGTAATGTCAATATCGTCATATTTTTAAAGTAGGGTCTACAGCTTTGTCTCTGTTTGATGTTTACTAGTATTCTTACAAGTTTCTTTTGCTTAATTAAACACATCGTTGAAATTTACACTATCCCCCCATAAAATAATGGAAAAGTTGAACCAAGAGTAAGCGTTAGCGTAATAAGCTGAGAGGGCTGTTTGGTAATTTGTATTGCATTTTAAGATGCTAAGGGCGTATGTATACTTGACAGTTTTAGTAAAAGGTTTTCAATGTGTTTCTTCCAATTAAGATGCATGTCTAATATTAGGCCTAACAATTTGAACTCACGGGATTCTTTAATATTCAGGGTAGTTGTTAGATTTCACTTTCAAATGTTTCGTGAGTCTATTCATTGTTATGTTAAACGGGTATTCTACTCACGTTAATTAGTTGTTAGATTACCTAGGTCTGAAGGTCTCCTTTGACAAGTCTTAAATTGCACTATTTTTGTCTTAGCGTGGTTAATTTCGAGATTGCAATCGCTGAGCCATTGTTTGGTGGACTCGAAAGTTGTTATTAATAAAAGCAATAATCTCAAAGATATGAGAAACTTTATCATGAAGAACTTTATCATACTTTCTGTACTTTAACACTTTACATTTAAACTTGCTCTTAGCCTTAATTCTTATGCTTCAACTTTGGTACCTTACTGCTCACTACTTGTCCTGTCGATATAATAGAATATTCCCAAAAACGTTGGGTCACCACGCCGCCTTATAATACCAGCGTCTTATTGGCGGAAAATGCGAGCCTCTCATTGGTCGGATATTCCTAGGCCAATCAAGTGACATCGGAAGTAACATTTTGTTTATTAGAACTTATTATATACGAAGGTACTATTGTATCATTGTACCGTTATTAATAGTAATAATTCGATACTCGATTATTACAGCAGTTATACACATTGTTTGGCAATTCCTTGTCAATTCGTGGCAAACGGAAATATAATGTATTTATCTAAAACTTGTCTTTAACATAAGTTGCCAAACAGCATATCTTTAACTTTACCTAATTACTTTAATATTCAATTAGTGATTATACAAATGGTTATATAAACTGTAACATTATTATTTGATCAAAGTCAGTGCCCTGCGATCTTTCAAACAGTAGTGACACGTCGTCCGCAAAAAATACGCATTGTGTGTTAATCGCTTTTGGTAAGTTGTTTATATAAATTAAAAACATAAGACATCCGATCACACTTCCTTGTGGAATGGACGTATTTATAGTTTTCAGAATTAATATACACATTTCGCTGTTATTTTCGTCTAGGTAATCTACTTGTACATATTGATTCCTATTTTGTAGATAAGATTGGAACCAGTTTATTGCGGGTCCTCTTATCCCTACGTGGTAAGGTACCTTTATAATAAGATTTGATGCGAAACTTTGTCATATGCTTTGGTCATGTCAAGGAAGATTCCTATTGCATATTTACGTTTATTTAAATGGTTATAAATATTTTGTACGTATTTATATACAGCGAGCGTTGTAGAACATTATTTTCTAAAACCATACTGATTAGTGTCAAAAACCTTATTTTTTTCTAGAAAGTTATATACGCGATTAGTCATAGCTTTTTCAAATATTTTTGAAGTTGTAGGTAAAAGGCCTGTAGCTACTTGGGTTTTCTGCTTCCCCGCCTTTTTTAAATACCGGCCTAATTGTTGCTACTTTAGAGTTATCTGGGAATAAGCCTTCGTTAAACGATTGGTTTATAAGGTGGGTTATTGGTGGTGTAAGCTCTAAGATACATTTTTTAATAAGTTTTGGGGGAATCTCATCCGCACCATAACTGTATTTGTTGCTCATTGATTTAATAATTGTAAACATCTCGCGCTCGGAAACCGGTTCTAGGTACATGGAATTGGACAGTGACAATGCGTTAGGCAGGCGCTAGTCCTGGTAGTATTGTTTGTATGACAATCACCAACGGACGCGAAAATAAATAATCATTGAATGCAATCGCTACTGATTGTGGCGATTTTATCCGTGTGTTGTTGTTTTTTAGTGTTATGTTTTTATATATTTTCTGGTCAGTCGGGTTTTTAGTGATTCTTTTTATTGTATTCCACATCGTTTTAATTTTATTATTAGATTTGTACATGTCATTTATATAATTCAACTTTGTTGAACGTTTTATACATGATTTTAGTAATTTTTCATAGGTAGTGTAATATTTTGTAAATATGTCGTTTTTTAGTTGGGTAGATAATACTTTAAAAAGGCGTTTATTTTTGCAGGACTCTTTTAATCCTTTTGTTAAGTAGGTATTCTTATTTTTGCTGTATATTTTTATTCGTTTCTTAGGTATGCATTTATTAAAATTTTGTATCATTATGTCATCATAATGATACAAAATTTTAATAAATGCATAAGAAACGAATAAAAATATACATAAAATATACATATAAAAAATTTTCTTTCTGAAAATTTTAATACTTTCTATGAGGAAAGAGTTATAATTTTTATTCACATTAAAGTCATCTAATATAATTTCGTTCCAATTTATTTGGCTAATAGCTATTTGAAATTTTTCGAAATTAATTGCGTTGAATAGTCTCTTGTTGGTGTACGATACGCTGTTATGTGTTATTTTTGGTATCATTGTTTGTTCATAAACCAGGCTACAGTGGTCGGCAATACCTTTATTTTCATAGGTGAGTGAAAAGGATTTGTGGTTGGTAAATAGTAGATCTATAGATGTAAATGTTGATACTGTGATACGAGTAGGATCTTTTACAGCTTGGTGGAAGTTGCTTTCAAGCATTGTACCTCTATTTATAAGAATTTGGTAATCCTTGCGTATTTTTATTTTGTCTATATTAAAGTCTCCTGTTATGATAACACGTTGTTTTTTGCTGGTATGATTAATAAGTTTAAATAATTTGACCAAAAATGCATAAAATATCTCAATGTCACGATCAAGTCTATAAACGTTTACTAATGTTGTTTTTTGTGACGATAATTCCACTGCACAGCACTCCACTATGGATTCTACAGATAGGTCCGAGTAGTCTGTCAGCTCCTTGTAATCTAGGCCATTTCGGATTAGGATTGCAACTCCACCTCCTTTGTGTTTTTTCCAATAGAAAGCTGCAGCGAATTCGTACCCGTCGATTCTAAGGTTTTTGTTTGTATCCTTAATCCAGGTCTCGTTAAGGCAGACGGCGTGGAAGGTTTGTTTGTCGTCGTTCAGGATGCTATCAATTATGTGTAATTTGTTGTTTAAGCTTTGAACATTTTGTACGAGTAGCCTAAAATCGAAACGTACCGCCAATAAAATCTTTGAAATACTTTGTGTGGTATTGTGTCGCTTTTGCGTGGTTTTTTGTTTATCATAAACTTGCTGCGTAGGAGATAGACAGTCTCTGTCAGTGTGTTCGTACTGCCGTTGTTCTTGTGGTAACGATTGCCGTCCTATGTGAGCGTAGCTGTGTTCATTTTGTATCATTGACCTCTTTTCCTGTTGGATTTTCCTGGATTGTAGCGATGCAAGGTCAAGAAACTCTGACACGTATAGTCCCGTTGACTTGAATAGTCTTACGTTGTTAATTACTTGAATAGTCTTACGTTGTTAATTGTGTAAATATGTTACTAGGCCGTGCGCGAAATACGGCGTGCGCTCCGCGTCGGCGCTAAGCTGATACTGGCTCGGTTTTTACAATGGAATGTATTGTGTATTTATGCTCTATGAAAAGGGGTTGAATGAAGCTTGTCAGTACGTCAATTCATAATTTAGTCTGTGTTTGGGATATACAGAGTAAAAATTACATCAGCTGATAATGAGATTTTATTTTTAGTTCAAAATTTATTATCATCTATCGGTTTCTTAGTCTGACCCGCGGTCCACCTCACAAGTTCACCTGGGTGGACTACGGAAATTTGTTATGATCCATGGTACACCTGGGTGGACTACAAACACTTGTTATGATCCATGGTACACCTGGATGAACTACGGATACTGACACAGATCCGGTGTACACCTGGTGGACTACGGAAACTAATCAATTTGCATGTTTAAGAACGTGCAATAGCGCCGCTCGAGATGGATTTTGAGCCCCACTTCCCTTCACCCTTGCAAAATACGCTACACCGCCGCCAATGCGGCCGAATGCGAGAGTTCAAGTCGCGCTCGTTTGCTGATGTATTTTGGTCGGCTAACTTACCTACGTATGTTAGGTAGTGTGATATGATGTGATGATGAATATTATTTATTTTGTGAGTGTGTGTAATAAAGTAAAACACGATTGGAAGTGGCACTGGATTATTTTAGATTGCCTAGCAAGTAGGTAGGCGTAAAATACAGGAAGGGAATAAGGTACTAAAATGTCAGCATGAAATAAAAATAATTTAGAAAGCTATGTACTTAGCTTATGTACCTAGAAAGGTGTGGTACATAATTAAATTACCTGAGTTTGTACCTTTATTGTACAAAAGTCTGAGCGAAAAATAAAATACTGCAAGATGGGTAAAAAGTATATTTTCGCAATCAGTCAAGTCCGGTTACAAACACGCGTGAGGGTTCCGTGAAAATATTTTATATCTACAATTCTTCTCTCATCCGATGCTTCTACAAACTTAGTCTCCAAGTCTTTATCTGGAATCCTAAAAGAGAAATAAATTATTGTTTAAAATTGTAAACAACGTAAACAGATTTACGACAGTATCCCGAGGCACGATAGACATCCTCTTTTATCATCACTAAGAGAAATGTAAACATGAGTAGTGTGCCAACTCGTCCACTCTAATCTTATTCGCACCGGACGGGTTGACACAAAACAATTAAACAATATTTCCGTTCGTCAACTCGTCCGGTCATCTTTTAAAACAAGTTTTTTTGCTATAAATTACGAAAAGTGATGTTACTAAGAAGAGCGTAATGTGATATAGGAATAATATTGGAAAATTCTATATTATTGTTTTAAGCGGAAAAAATCTTTGTAATTGGCAATTTAAATAACATCTAGTCTAGTACATCATAAAGTATAGAAAGTTTAACAAATAGTTTTGTAGTATTGTCTATTAATTGCATAAATGCTATATACACTCGGTATTTGATCAACAAGAGACGTTTCTAAGGGCACGATTGCCCCTAAAAACAGCTAAAAATGGGAGACGGGGGATTGAGGAGACCGACTTATACATAAAACTTTGTTAGTAAGTCTCCGTACTCCATTTTTTAGGGCTAACGTATATTTGGTTTTGAATTAGTTAATTGTCGATGATTTATGTAGATTACGAAAAAAGAGTAAGCATTACAAATCCAAGATTAAAAAAAAGGGAATAACACTTTTTTTAATTTATTTCATTAGTATCGTTTTTGACTTAATCGAGTGTGTAAATTAAATATATGACGTTAGTTTTGAAATGTAAGGTGGCAGACTATTTTTATTTAATTTCTTGGATGGGTATCGTTTTTAACGAGAAGATTACATTTATTATTAGAAGATTACAATTATTGCGCTATTGTTGAAGATAGCGGATAATATTTAATTTAATTAAATAGTATTACATGCACTACATACTATCAGAATCTTTATTCAAACAAAAACAATGTAACGTCAACAATCAACTACTCATGCCCAAATAGTATACCTTGGATCACAGGACATGAAGTACATCGCGCAATAGTCAGCCTTAAATACGGAAAAAGTCCTGGAGACGATGGTGTAACTAGTGAGACTTTAAAAATAGGAGAGCCTATACTGATCCCTCATCTCACAAATTTATTTAACACAATTTTACAAACTGGCAATATACCTTCTAACTTCTGCCACTCCCATATAATTCTACTCCACAAGAAAGGTGACAAGACAGATATAGCTAACTATCGACCAATAAGCTTGATTTCACACATCTGTAAAACTTTTATAAAAGTGATAGAGAACCGAGTATCAGGCCTCCTGGACGAACACCAACCGCCAGAACAGGCAGGCTTTCGCAGGGGCATGTCCACCACTGACCATCTTCAGTCACTAAATCAGCTTATTGAGAAATACACGGAGTACAACCTACCACTTTACATAGCCTTCATCGATTATTCGAAAGCCTTTGACAGTCTTGAGCACTCAGCCATTTTCACAGCACTTAGAAAACAAGATATTCCAACCACTTACATACATCCAACTCTTAGAACACATTTACCTAAACAGCACTGCAGCCATTAAATTAGATTCTACCGGACAGTCTTTCCAAATACAACGAGGTGTTAAACAGGGTGATCCGCTGTCCCCAAAACTTTTCACAGCCACTTTAGAAGAGGTTTTTAAATCTCTAAAACCTAGGTGGTTGGAAAAGGGGATCTTCGTCGGTGATAAGAGATTGAATAATCTCCGATTTGCCGACGATATAGTTCTCTTTTCCACATCAGCAACTGAGCTCGGCACAATGTTGGACGAACTTAACACGGCAAGCCTCAAAGTTGGTCTTTGCATGAACAGGTCGAAAACCAAGATAATGACCAACGCCATAGAATGCAGGTTACAGGTAGGGGATGGGGAAATTGAATATGTCCATGAGTACTTATATTTAGGCCAATTAGTATCCTTCCAGAGCAGACAAGATGTGGAAATAACAAGACGAACTGAAAACGCCTGGAAGGGCTATTGGTCTATGAAAGATCTAATGAAAGGCGATCTGCCACTGACACTCAAAAGAAAACTCATGGACATGTGCATTTTGCCAATCCTCACCTATGGCGCACAGACCTGGTCATTGACCGCTTTGCAAAAGAGCAGACTTGGGGTTTGCCAGCGAGCGATGGAGCGCAGTATCCTAGGAGTCAAATTGTCAGACCGGATAAAAAATAGTGAACTGCGCTCCAAAACACAGATCGCAGACGTCGCCCAAAAATCGGGCCAATTGAAGTGGGATTGGGCGGGTCATGTCTGCCGCAGGCCGGATAAGTCGTGGGCTAAATCCACTACCGAATGGATCCCACAAGACAGGAAACGACCTCGCGGCAGACCAAGACGTCGATGGAGAGACGAACTCGACGCATACTTGGAAGACTGGACCACAGTAGCTCAAGACAGAGAAAGGTGGAAGGAAGGAAGGGAGGCCTTTGCCCTGCAGTGGGACAGTACAGGCTCTTAATAATAATAATAATAAAGTATTACATGGTCTCTTTGTTTTAAAACCACGCCTAGTGTAGGTATTGCTTCTATTTATTACTACCACTCTATAAAGTGTATTTTATCATGTATACTAAGCCGAAAGGGAGTAATTCTGACTCCCCAAGTATTAACGTTAGTTCTACGACTATCCAGATTTTGATGATTTTCATTCAAGAAAAGACCAGCAAAGATTATGCGTAATCAGCTAATTAATACGACGATGACAACCCTAATATCAGCTGACTCTTGACCTGGGTAACGAGTACCTACAAGTACCTACCTACATAGTTATGCATTTCAAAAGATCTTTCATTTAGATGAAAGACGCCCGGGAGATGATGTTCCAGCAGAACGGAGCGAGTTGGAGCCGAGGCACACCTCGCTCATCGTCTGTTCTCCTAGACGATGAGCGAGGTGTGCCTCGGCTCAACGCCTCCAGGTGGATCAGCCGCGGGGGTACTGTCGCCTGGCCACTACAATCCCCAGATTAAGCCCCACTTAATTTTTTTATGGGGCTACCTAAAGTCTAGTTTATGCGACTGAGTGAGACACAGCCACCAGCTCTGTTGTCAAACGCAGCAATCTATGCGTCCTTCACGGAGGGCAGCACATCAAGCCGTTCCTGTAATGAGTGAACTTAACAACTTGTGCATCGAGTGACAGTGTGGAAGTAGATACTACCGAGTACACTTATTAGAATTGTGTATGAATGTGGTGAAATTGTGCAAACGTTGACACTGTCTTCGACCTTTTTCATTTTAGCTTTTTTTATATAATTTTATTTATTTACCACAAAAAGAAAAATACAATTTAGGAACATACAATAATGACTTAAGAATAAGAACTAGTAGTAACACAGATAATAAGTATACGCAGAAAAACTACACTAAGATTAAAAATCTTGTGCTGTAGTTCCTCTGCCCTTCCTAATAGGCATAGAATTGTTCTGTCATGATAACAATGTGTTTGTGTATGTAAATAAGTGTGTACACATATGTTGGATTGTGTATTTGAGTGTGTAAATATATATATGTATATAGTGTGTGTGTGTGTGTGTAAGTGTGCGTGTTTACGTGTGTGAGTGGGAGTGTATGTATTTTTTCCGCCCATTGTGCTACTGATTTTAGTTAATTACACTAAATTTCCTTTGTTATATTGTTGGTGCTAGAATAAAGCTGGTACAATAAAGAGTTATCTATCTATCTACTTTTTTGGCAATGTGCTTTAATGCCAGGATATAGGTACATATCAACAATGTTTAAGTACATTTTTGAGGGTATACACATTGAAAAATAAAAGCTTTTTTGTATGGAAAACTCGAAAAACGAATCCTTGATAATTTCCCCCGTACAAGTACTTATTTCAGCCGTAAAACGTCCACTACTGAACACCGGCCTCCCTCATGGATCTTAATGGGGGGTAGTTGCCATACTCACCGCGCTTGGCAAGCGGGTTGGCGAGCGCATTACGGGATATTGGTACACGGAAAGACGCTGCTGCCCATCTTCTGGAAGTATCCCTTAGCAGGCTCTTACTGCATCCACGGGCATGAGAAGAGGGGTAACATTCTACTGCCGGCACCCCACGGCAACTACTTACTTAGTACTTGTTCAAATGGGCTGAAATCGCCCCTCTTGGGGTAGTACAGATGTTATAGTAACAAACAAATATATTTATACTTACATCACATTACAAATTTGTTGGTAACATTACTTTTCGTAATTTATTGCAAAAAACTTGTCATAAAAATTGACTGGACGAGTTGACGAACGGGAATATTGTCATTATTTTTTGTGCCAACTCGTCCGGTGCGGTTGAGATGAGCGGACGGGTTGGCACACTACCCAATAAAATATGGATAGTGTCAGTTATCCATATGTACTATGTAGTAGGTACAATGTGACGCTGAGATGGCCAACTACACAACGGTAGGTTCCTAGGCGCCGGCGCCGTGCCGACCATCCCGTCGCCAATGACGGCAAATGTGACAGGAAAACCAGCCTAACCCGACAAAACAGTTTTTGCAAATTTAGGCACCTATTCACTCACCTTGATGTATATTATCAATTATTTCCATTCGCGAAGGATTCACCGCTATCGGTGACACGGCCATCGTTGACGAATCGTCTATG
The DNA here is from genome assembly GCA_963082625.1 of Pasiphila rectangulata. Classification (NCBI taxonomy): domain Eukaryota; kingdom Metazoa; phylum Arthropoda; class Insecta; order Lepidoptera; family Geometridae; genus Pasiphila; species Pasiphila rectangulata. The sequence continues at coordinate 22,522,331 of OY720241.1, read as the reverse complement.
ACATCGTCACCAGCAGCGTCACAGCGGCAAACCGCTTGCGGGATTTTCTTCCACTTTTAAAAGTTCTATGAACGAGTGGTTTTCCGTTCTAAAAACAACAATTAAATAAAAAAATTAAATTAGAAGGAATATTTGTAGGTACCTACCAGATGTAGGTAACATTAGTTTGAGTGTGCAAAAAGTAATAAATACTACTACTAGGTAGGTAAATAATACGTTATGAACATACGTTTTTATTTACATTCAATACATAATAGAAAGGTAAGCACTTACTTGTTTTTTTTCCTAATTTCCTGCTTTTTTTCTTCATACATTTTTTGTACACCCGACGTCCCATTTTATATTTGGGTTTCACCATTTAATTAAACTAGTATAATACGATACCTAGTGAGTATCTCTAGTAATAGAAATGTATCGAAGTCAAGCACACGTCCGTCCTTCTCGCAATGCCGTAGCCAACTGACAACAGAGCGTCGAGCGGAACGACAAGATATGGTTTTCTCGCGAGTGAGAAGTACAGAGCGATAGACCCACACCGTATTTTCTAACGACGTAAGCGCCAAAACAGTTTTTACCTTATAAAAAGTTAATTAAACAACCAATCAAAAAAATTAAATGACAAACCTAAAGAAATACTTCTAGGTTTCTTGAAAAAACAAATATTTAACAAACAAGGTGTGCTGTTCCTGAGATAAATAGCAAAATTTGTGCAAAACATATAATTTAAAAAAATATATATTATCGAGGAAAAATTCACCAATCGCGTTTTTAAAACACTTAATTCAAGATAAAAGCTTAAAGTATAATTTCCCCAAATATGAAGGTGGTAACTTTCACAGATTCTGAGATACATAACGATTACGAACTACAAAATTGCCTAATGCGCACTCTTAATAGCTAGAGATTTCTATATTATAAATATAGAAATCGCTCCTTTCGCTATCATGATAGTCAATTCATTATTTTTCCATTAAATGTATTTATGTTAAGCCAATACTTCCTTAGTAAACAATAAAAAAAAATGTTTTTTCTCATTAATAATGACCCAATTCCAATGAGAACTAAACTATTAAACCGTGAAATGTGTTGAGTAGGAGGTTGATATTTAATTTAGAGGGATGAAGTTTTTTTTTGTAACCTTGGTTGAAAATAGGCAAGTTAATGTTTTACGTTATTTTAATTTCTTGGATAATATTTTTTCCTCATGGTCAGACCGATTTATAAACTGGTTTGTCCAGTAGGAAAGACTTGTCCACGTCACATTGATCTCTGTATTCGTTATACTTTATCTATAACATAAATAAATAATTATATAAAAACAACATTTTATTTGTTATTATTTTTTAATTTTTGAAACTTTCTACAAGGCCCATATTAATAAAATAAATAAAAAAAAAATAAAATCACTTTATTTCAGGCAAAGACCCATATCACAAAATACAAAAGCAAAATGTGTCAATACAAACATTATAAAGAATTGTATGCTTAAAAATAATATAAGATATAAATATCTTTACCTATTTTTTATTTGGATTTGTGTGAACACAAATCCAGTGCTTGTATATTGGATTCATTAAATATTCAGAAACAGCCGCCAGAACAGTATTTTTGGAGCGACTTAGCCGATTCCAGAAAGCTGCTATTCGTGTCCGTCTTATTGCAAAAAAGTCAGGAACTCCCGCCTCAGAAAACATAGTCGACGCACTGCAGTATCGTGGCAGCCTCATAAGGGCCCGGTATTAATGGAGATGAGATAAGGGTGGATAATTAATTTACCCGGACTAAACTTGCAAGATGGCCCTACTATCACTATTACCCCACCTAATGAATTCATATTTCAACTGAGTTGAAAAAACATTTCATATCAGGCCCCTGCGGGCTGAAACGCCCACTACGAAATTATTTATATTAGCCCGCGCTAAGCTGACTATAAGAAAATATAAATAATTTCGTAGTGGGCGTTTCAGCCCGCGGGCTGAGTGAGGTGTGGGCTGAGTTGACCAAAGAATCAAAAAATTGATTTAAAAATCTCAAAATTGAAACAGTTGCTCCATAGTTATTTTAAATTAATTATTGTTACAAAACTACTTGAAAATGTAATAATAACACAGGCAAAAACGAGCGAAACAAAACGAGCACTTGACAGACTCACATTGATCAACAATCATAACTAGATCTAGTATAAACAATATATTTATATCAATTCCAATAGGGTTACTTTAACATATGTACACTGATATTCATACATATGAGTATGTATAAGTGACAACCCTAGTACTTCAATGAATTTTGCTCGCACTTTACGATGTCAGCCTATTACCTGTGCTATTACTGTGCAGTCCAGATATAAACAAAAATGAAATGGAAATTCGAAAGCGTAAAACATGGTATGTACAATGCAAGAAATAAAGCAGAAGCAGTAACCAAAACGGTTATAAAAAAAAATTTGACATTGAAGTACCAAAAAGATTCACAATTTTTTTATTAGCGGTCTATCAGAATAATTCGACGAGCTCTGTGGCGCAGCGGGCGAAGGTCCGCCTGCGACGCAAGGGGTTGCGGGTTCGATTCCCGCCTCGGGACAAATGTCTGTACGATCTGCAGATATTTGTTCAGGGTGTTCTGGGTGTTTTTCTATATATAATAAAAATATCTATCTATGTAGTATAATATATTAAGTATATCAGTCATCTAGTACCCATAACACAAGCTCTGCTTAGCTTGGGGCTAGATGATGCTGTGTGATTTGTCCCGCATTATTTATTATTATTATTATTATTATTATTATTATAATGATGATGAATCGCGTATTTATGTCCGAAGAGGCTAGAAATTCGATTGCAACAATGTATGAATTTTTTTGAGATGGGACATTTAAAAATTGCCCATTTCCCTTTTACTAGCTCTATATAATTTATGGAGAAAATGGCAGCTCTACGACGTCCACAAATGTTTTGCCATTAGTGTTTGCTCTACTGCCAGATAAAAAGGGAAAAACTTATATTACGTTGTTTGATTTATTAAAAACAATGTTGCCTCATTGGAATCCAAAACTATTCCATGTGGATTTTGAGCGAGGTGACACCTAAAAAATTGAAACTGGTCAATTCAAAAGCTAAAAAACTAATTGTGGGTATGACATCAGTTTCACCATTACTACCTGAAGACTACATACAAGCTGGCTGGAAATATATCAAATCAGAATGTACACATCTTACATTTATAAAATATGTTGAAAAGACTTGGTTCAAAACTAAAAATAAGGGTATTAAAAAATTGAGCATTTTTGGACAGAGACATAGAACAAATAATGCTGCTGAGAGTTTTAATGGAAAATTAAATAAATCGTTGAACAAAATCAGTGACTCTGCTCAGACTGCCTAATTATCTAACTGAAAATGTATCTATACAGCATAAACGAAAAACGGTCATCAAGCATAGAAAACTATTGATTGAAAATGATGATTATATCTTGACAGTACAGATGCAATTAATAAATAAAGAAATAACAGTAGAGACTGCGTTAGATAAACTAAGATAAGGAATGTGTCATGTTATATATAATCTATGGAAACTATTCCACCTTATAGTTTAGATAAAGTGGATTTATGTACGAGGGGGGGTCAAAAAGTCCGCGGAACGGAAGGGTTGCGGAGGGATAACTTTTTTTACCCGGTACTCTCCAGGTACTCAATACAGGTACAAATACCAAATTTTAGACAAATCGAGTCATTACACTTAAAGTTATCGCTAAATTAGCAGTTCAATCGGGAATAAATCGCTAAACATGGATAAAATCGAGTTTCGTGCTGTTATAAAGTTCCTTACCAAGCAAGGAAAAACACCTCAAATTATTTTGGGAGAAATGTTATCTGTTTACGGGGACTCTTGCTCTGAAAAAGCAATGATTTATAAGTGGCATGGTTTATTCAAGCAAGGCAGGGAGTCAATTGAAGAAGACGACCGCCCGGCCCGGCCGATCGAGACCACCTCCTCAAACATCATCGAAAAAGTCGAAAAACTTTTACTGGAAGATGCTCGATTAAAAAAGAAACAATTTGCAGAAATGGTTGGAGTATCGTCTACAACCATTTTGAATATCTTCCACGACCATCTTGGCTTGTCTAAGGTCAGCGCAAGATGGGTGCCGAGAATGCTCTCAGCGGTTCAAAAACAGCAGCGCGTCGAGTGTTCACGCGAGTTTTTGGAGCTCTGTAGCGGGAACAAGGACGAAATTTTGAACCGGATTGTTACTGGAGACGAAACTTGGGTTCATCATCATGAGCTTGAATTAAAACAGGAGTCTATGCAGTAGCATAAAAAAGGCGCAGCACCCCCTAAGAAATTCAAGGTGTCACAATCGGCCGGAAAGATCATGGCCACTGTTTTTTGGGATTCAGAAGGGATTTTCTTAAAAGACTACAAAGAAAAAGGATTGAATATCACAAGGGGATACTATGCCACTCTACTGAAAAAAATTAAAGATGCCATCAAACAAAACAGACGCGGAAAATGGACTCGAGGAGAGCTGCTTTTGCACGACAACACACCCGTTTACAAGAGCCATGTTTCAATGGCTGCCTTGCCGAAATGTGGCTACGAAACATTACACCGCCCTCCCTATAGTCCAGATCTAGCTCCCTCTGATCATTATTTGATTTCAAAATTAAAAAAAAACTTCGTGGAAAAATTTACTGACGATGAAAAAGTTAAGTCGGCAATTTCAGCTTATTTTGAAGGCCTTGATAAAACATTTTTTTTCGAAGGTATAAGCGAACTTTTTGATAGATCTGAAAAATGTTTTAGGCTTAAGGGAGAATATATTGATAAGGAAAAATAATAATTGGTTTAATTTAGCCCTATTTCCCTGCCATTCCGCGGACTTTTTGACATCCCCTCGTATGTAGATTATTATTCAATGTGAAACTACCCTCACTTTTGCTATTCAGCTCCCTAGCTGCAATACACGTCTAAAATACAACAATGTGTTTTAATTGATAATCTGGACATGATAGAATGTAATTTTTGTTTCGAGTACGCTCAGGAGAGAGTGTAAAACGTTTCTTTTTTGTTTATGCTTGAAGAAAAAATACACTATGTTATTTTACTTATTATAAGTATTTGATTTATTTAATACTAAAATATCATCTGCATGTCCAAGAGTCAATTGTCGAATATGTTATGTTTTAAACTGAGGTGTACCTAGGTCAGAATAAGTCCCCTTTGTCCACCCAGGTGAACTTGTTAGGTGGCCCACGGGTAAGGCATGGGGTCAGGGCAGCTGCGCGAACAGCGGGGGCCTGCGCCGCGGACCTACCGCTCCCATAGTGCCGGCCATATTACGCCGTGGTACCGACAATCCAATTAGATCCAGAGTAGCTGGATTGTCAATTTCGCCTCGTAAAAGCCTGATACAATGAGTTATTAGTAACAATCTCCGCCTGTGTAGCAGCGTGTCAGATCCAACCATACCGTATATGTGCAGAGAAGGGTATAGGTACGGGTAGTAACCATATACTCTTCTGTGTATGTATCGTGCGAATTTTTGCTGTACTCTTTCTAGCATGAGATTGTACTTTTCCTCATGTGGATCCCAGACGACTGATCTGAATTCTAGATGGCTGCGCACATATGCTTTGTATAGCATTATCGCAGCACATACATAGCTAAATTCCCATGTAACATGTATTAAAAACCATAGATTACCAATAATATTTTTTTTAGCGGAACCCTAAATCACTAGTCGCTAGCAAAGCCAAAACCAAACAAGGGTATACTGGTGGGCAGTTCAGATTAGATAGTGACTTTAGACAAAACTGCTACATGCTAGTGACTGCATGATCATGTCATATCAATAGGTTGTGCTACTAAGCAAACTAGTTTGTAAACAAACCTTAGTTTTTAATTATTTGGTAAAGGATTTTGATTCATTTACTTTGAATTATCAGCTTAATGCACACTAGATACTTAAGATATATAAATATTTGAGTTTTACTATTTGTTTTAATATTATGGTTGTACAATTAGGAACTCTTGAAAATATAGGACTATAAACTAACATACATTTACTCAAGAGGGAGTAAGTTAGTTGGATTCTCCTCTCCAATACTAGACTTGTACAATATTTGTTTTGCCAGTCAATATTTATATCATTTGGATTTTTAATAAATATGTTCATGATCAAAATGATTGCATTAACAATAACATTTCAGTAATAAAGGTATATAGACCTGAAGGCAATCGGAATGCTATTATTGTTTACTATGTTGCTATCTGAGGTCCGGTGACTAATGTGAGGAAAAATTCTAAGTGGACCCTACTATTATATCTTGGATATGGATAAATCTCAATGAACCGGTGAATGACCACAAGGTAGGTCCCCGTCTCGTTGTTACAAAAATTATAGGCGCTTACCATGGAAAGTTGAGCATTTGCGGAGACTGGAGTGGTGGGATCATCGCAGTTGTTCATGTTGTGACATTGCGAAACACTATACTTTTTTGAACTGCAGAAAGTAACTGGGTAGGTACTTTTATTTTCATATATTTATCACTTTAGATTTTAACCACATTCAATAGATTTACACTTAACACTGTTAGTTTCCTCAGACTCCTTGATTTAACAGTACTAAAAATCATTTCAACCATTGAAAAACACTGTTTTATACATCCGCTGACAAACTATTGTGTAATAGTATACATTAATGAGACTTGGCCGCTGTAAACAAAGATCGATATAACTTTGGTCGCCATTTTGAATTTTTGGATGCACTCAAAAGCACCGAACCCTTTGTTGACTCTGAAACTGAATCAAAATGTAACAATAGAAATCTCACTCATCACAATTCTGAATATTCGAAATTCGACCAGTAATAAGCTACAGAAGAGTAGATTAGTCGTATTTTAGCGATGAATCTTAGAAACACCCGCCATTAGTCATACAGAAATAAGCAAAGCGTAAGCCATAGACAAAACAAACGTACGTAGTAGTGTTGGGCAAACAAAGAGCATCGGTTTAACCAGCAGTTGGCACCGTTCTCGCCTGCTGCGCTCGGCCCAAAGCAATCACTGGCAAAGAATGGGTTAAAAGCTGTCTACATCTTTAAAGACCTTCAGGTTATACCCTTGGAAACAGATTTATCTGCTCAAGTGCTCAGTCAAACTGTTTTCCTTTATAATATGGGTATCAAATGAAAGGGCTTGCTAAGAATAACTCAAAAAATGAAATGACGTCACTCTGAATCCAAAATGGCGGAACACCCAATATGGCGGGCTACTTATTTTTAATATACTCCTGTAATATGTAATATATAATATGAGTATCAGTTGAGAATCATTAAAAAATGAAATGACGTGACTCTGAATCCAACATGGCGGGCATGATATTAACAGACAAGATACCAACTGTCCAGTGATAACAAAAAAAAAATAATTAAAAGTAAAAAAAACTTTTGAACAAACAAGCTTTTATTAAAAGTTATCTACTAAAAATAATAAAATAATAATTTTCCATTAAAAATTAATGTCAACTTATAACGTCTTCACACAATTTTTGTGATAAAAACGCGAGATTTAAACAGGTATCCGTATTTACATTGTTTAAAAAAAAAACAATTATATCAAGTTAGTCCTTTTTGTAGTTCAGTTTAAATTAATAGATGCTTAAATATTAATAGGAAGATAATTTCTTCATTTATTACGACAAGCATTTCTTAGGTACAGATTTTAAAAATGGAGCCATGTTTGAAGCACATAAAGGTCTCTTTCTCAGCATAAGTTGGTACTTAATGTTATCCAACGCTGGTCTTTCGCCAAAGCCGTTTGGTGACATCACGAAAAGCAAGGAAATGCAAAAATTCAAAGCAAGGAAGATGCAAAAAGCCGATAAACTCGTCCTTCGACCAATTAAAAGAAATATTTATTGAGAATAATAATTATATTCTGTATCAGGTTTAAAACATAATCACTATTAGATCGCAGGTTATTCTTGCCGAAGAAACCACGGTTAAAAATGCGTTAAGTACACTAATACGAGGTCGTAAACGTCGGTGGGTATTACTTTTTTCACAATACATTACAATTGATGCCTTCAATCTGTCAAACAGAATATCGACATTCGATTATTGATACTTATCAATCCCTATGTTTGTTTGATGACAATAATTTTGTCATTATATGAAAATAATGTTTCCAGTTAGAAAATAAATAAAAATAATGTTTCATTCATAATTTTTACAAGATTTAGGGAAAATGGAATGCTAATTAATCGCATTTTATTATTTTTGTAGCTTTGTTATCCGCAATATACCTACATAATAATCTTCAGATAAAAATTCTTGTTCTTAATCTTGTTTGTCAAGTCATCAATAATTATAATGTTGAAACCTGTTGAAACTAAAGCATTTGTAATGAAAATGTATCAAGCTCACAATTGATTAGGATAAAAAAAAGTGTGCGTCTCGGGACGCACGACAGAAGTGATAACTTAGGCTAGCGCTGCGGGTTAGAGTGAGAGAGGAGCCTGCCTACCGCTGCCGTATGCGTGAGAGGAAGGGAAGCCAGACCACAGGACAGACAGACTGGCGTCGTTAAGCGTTACGTAACGAAGCGGTTTACCCTCGTATTATAGATTTAACGTTCCTATACTACCTAAGTCATTCCACAACGAAGCCCATATTTGTGATGTATAATAATAACATTATGAGGGTGAATAAAATTATGATGTTGGTATCACTTTTGGGTATTTTGGCATGTTTTATCTCGTCTAAGCATGAAACTCTCAGTGCAGTGCGCGAGTCTGACTCGCTCTTGACCGGTTTTATGTTGTCTTTTCTTTTTATATTATGGCTTTACGTGTTTGGTTTAACACAAATCAGTGTCAAGTTAATTTATAAATTCTTATGTTATATTTTCCGGTTTTATTTTTAAACTGACTCGCGCACTGAGATGCAAGTCTTTGACTCTGTGCGCCTGCGTGTGTGTGACTCGGTCTTTGTCAGATTTTTAAATTGGTTTAGTCATTAGTCATAGTAGTAGTAGTCATTAGTTACATCATCCGGTTGGAAAAACATCAATCACATTGCTCATGGGGAGTTCAGTAGAATGAGTTGATTTAAAATAAACACTAATTATTTAACTTGACACTGGCGGAATCGTGTAAAACCAAATACAAAAAGCCATAAATAAAAAGACAAGACAACAATCGGTTGACATTGACAATGACAACCAATTTACTTATTGTTGTTTGACAACCAGTGCAATTTCATTTTGTTTTTTAATCAGAATTTTCTCAAAATTAATTTATTACTATTTGAAAGAAATTCGAAGCATTTTCTGTTTCTTTGGCCAACGAATTGAAAGGATTATTTATTTTGTGCTCGTGCGTGTTTGCTCGACAATTCAAACACCACTGTTCTCTAGTATCTACGCGGCGTACCTACCTACTAACAATTGTTTAATAAAACGTGTAAATAGATGCGTTGGCATGGAATTTCTTCGGTATAGTTAGTTGTTTAGAGACTTTATTTGATGTAGGTAAGTTATTCATTGTTTAGTTACTGAGAATTGCCCTCATTGTTTCTTATTTGAATCCCTACAATAAACTCCTTCCTTACTCGATTTGAAAAACAAACTACCGGTTGATTTTAAACAGGGCTTATTGGTTATGGTACCTAGTTTGTTTTTCGAAAACGGATATGATAAAACACTATCGGTAGCTATGAGGCTAGGCGGGGAGGTAATGTGTACCCAACATGGGTATCTTTCAGGACTTTTCTCATTTTCCTTAAGGGCTCCCAAAACAGTTCACGCCACACAGTTTCACAAGTCTCTTATCTCTTCCTTGCATGTAACTTGTACTTGTCATGTAATGTTAGTGGAGGAAAAGTGTTAGCATTACATATCAAAAACTATTATAGATTTCTGCATTTTGACTGATTGATTAATGTCTTAGAATGCTAATTGATATCAACAATAGTAGGTATGTAACTCATACAATTATTGATAATGTGTTCATTATTCATTATTAAATTACTAGTTTTATGGATTGATAACAGTTGGTATAATTATGTAGGTTTACTTAAAAACTTTTAAATGAATTGGTATTTATTGTTCTCGTTATTGTACTCAGACTATAAACCTAAACATGGTAGTATTAAATCAAAAAAGTTTATTCATCTGACTGAGTAATAAAACAAGGTACCTAATAAACAAATATGTTTTTTGATTATCAAATAATAATAAGCATGAAATCATATTTTCAAAATAACCAAAAGCCTAGTTTAAGTCAGATGATGAATTACTAAAATTAAATTTAAAATTTATCAAAATATGAGAACTTGTGACTTAGGTCACACACATGGGGCTTACCAAATTTGAATTAATGGCCTGGAGTGGACCCACCATGGGGACATTAAATTAGGAGTGTACACAAAATCACACTCCAATTTTAATGTTAAAAAAATATTCAATTTTAGAACCAACCAAATCTTTCAGACATTATACATCACAAACAACAGGTTAAAATAGCACTTTTGCCATTTGAGGCATATGCATACAGGTGAGTCTTGAAGTGGAAGTGGACACACCAAAATTAGTGGCAGCATATTAACCTCGTCATAGTCGTAGAACAAACATGGATCTGATTTTTTCAATTTTATTTTTTTGTCACCATTGTGCTTTTAAACCTATACATAAACGATTTATACAGATATTTTTTTAATTTTACTATAAACTTTCCTAAATCCGAATTGAATTGATAGGGAAAGCCATTTTCATAATATGTCATGAAATCTCTTTTAGAAATTATAAAATGCTCTACTGTAAAGTTATGAAATATCAGATCCGTCTTTGTTCTATGACTACGACAACCTGATGTTTTTAGCAAGAGCGTTCCATTGTAGGTGCCATTTAATATAGTGTAGTATTATTTTAAAGTATTGCCTACCGCCTTCTAGTTACATTATAAAATGTAGATGCTGACAACTCAGCCGGGCCTAGATAAACAGAACATAATCAACTAATAAAATAAAATTCCATTTAACTTGTTCCAGGATACAATGACAATTGTCCAATTAAATCGTAAGTTTGAATGTGGATAGCGAAGGAAGCTATTAAGTAGTCGGTCCGGTAAGCAAACCGTCGCGGTCGGTTGCAGAGCGCGGCATGATGCGGGGCGGACGGGCGCGCGCCGCGCTGGCGCTGGCGGCCGCCGCCGTGCTGCTGTGGCTGTGGGCGGCGGGCCGCGCGCGCGCGCCGGACGGCCGCGCGGAGGGCGCGCCGGTGGCGGGCCGCGACCTGCCGCTCATCTTCATCGGCGGCGTGCCGCGCTCCGGCACCACGCTGATGCGCGCCATGCTGGACGCGCACCCCGACGTGCGCTGCGGCCAGGAGACGCGCGTGGTGCCGCGCATCCTGCAGATGCGCCAGCACTGGGCGCGCAGCCAGAAGGAGAGCGTGCGCCTCGAGCAGGCCGGCGTCTCCAAGGCCGTGCTCGACAACGCCATCGCCGCCTTCTGCCTCGAGGTGGGTGCGGGGCGCGAGGGGCGGGGGCGCGGGCGCGCAGGCGCGGGTGCGGCGGCGGCTGACCGCGCGCCGGTGGTTGGTTGCAGGTGATCGTGCGGCACGGCGAGGCGGCGCCGCGGCTGTGCAACAAGGACCCGCTGGTGCTGAAGATGGGCAAGTACGTGCTGGAGCTGTTCCCGAACGCCAAGTTCGTGTTCATGGTGCGCGACGGGCGCGCCACCGTGCACTCCATCATCAGCCGCAAGGTCACCATCACCGGCTTCGACCTGTCGTCCTACCGGCAGTGCCTGACGCGCTGGAACCGCGCCGTGGAAGTGATGTACCAGCAATGCCGCGCGCTGGGCCCGGCGCGCTGCCTGCTGGTGCGCTACGAGGCGCTGGTGCTGCGCCCCGAGGACACGATGCGCGCCGTGCTGGCCTTCCTGGAGCTGCCCTGGACGCCGCGCGTGCTGCACCACGAGCGGTACATCAACCAGCCGCACGGCATCATGCTCTCCAACGTGGAGCGGTCGTCGGACCAGGTGGTGCGCGCCGTGAACCGCGACGCGCTGGACAAGTGGGTGGGCGCGCTGCCGGGCGACGTGCGCGCCGACGTGGCGGAGCTGGCGCCCATGCTGTCGGTGCTGGGCTACGACCCGTGGGCCAACCCGCCGCGCTACGACGCCGCCCCCAGCCCGCAGCCGCCCTAAACAACACGCGCATGATATCATAACAAAGACTTTTATTTTACAATATCTTTCCCCTTCCTTTCCCTGTCTGAGATGTAAACATCTATTTCGAAAGTTAGAAGTATTGTGGAAACCAAAATACTTATTTTGTTTTGGTGTCGTTTTTGTACAAAACCGGACAAGTGCCAGCTGGACTCGCCCACCGAGGGTTCCGTAGATATGTAGGAACATAAATGGGCATGTGGAGCATGTCTTGAAAGTTGTCATGTATGTAACTTGTCATGTATTTGTACCTACACAATTTAACAATAAAACTATTCTTATTCTTCTTATTCTTAAAGTTCTTTCAAGACGTGCTCCACCTACTCAAACAAGGTTTGCCGCCATCTCCATCAACTATTCCGCTAACGAGTCCAAATAATGGGAGCAAAATGCTACTAGCACGAACCCCACCACCCCAGGTTATGAATAGTACGTCACCAGATACGATACATCTAAACCGCACATATGTATACCAATGGAAAAGTTACTACCTCGTGTGTTCATAAGTCTTGAGACACAGTAAAACTAAAATATTTTTGGAGCTAAGTTGAGTATTCATTTATTGGATATTAAAATTAAAACTACTGACATCTAGATCTGTATTTAAAAATAAATCATTCAAAATGGCCGCCTTTGCATTCAATGCAGGCCTTCAAACGCGTGCGCCATTCATCTATGGCGGCACGAATCTTTTCAATGGGAATCCGTTTCGATTCTTTAATAAGGGCTCGCTTGAGAGAATCCAGGTTTGGGTGAGACTTTCTGCATGACCTCAGCTCCAATTCCGTCCATAAAGAATAATCCAAAGGATTCAAGTCAGGGCTTGACGAGGGCCAATCTTCGCTCCGAATGAAGCCTGGCAAATTGGCCTCCAGCCAACGTTGGGTAGTCTTAGCTTTATGGGAGGGAGCAGAGTCCTGTTGGAAAACCCAGTATTTTCCAGCGAATAGCGTATCATTTAATGGTTTAACCACCGCTTCCAATATGTCGGTTTGGTAATTTTGTGCCCTCACCTTGACGCCTTGCTGGCAAAAATGAAGCGAAGTGACCCCCTCGTAGGAAACACCCCACCAAACCATCACACTTGCTGGATGATGAGTGCGCTGGACATTGCGTACAGATGGCTGGACGTCCTTTGAACTTCTGGCGTTAACCTTATTGTTCTGCCGGTTAAACTTTTCTTCCACCGTGAAGATCTTTTCATCGGTAAACAGGATATTTTTTGGATCGTGTCTCTTCAATAGGTTCCGACATCGTTCCAGTCGCAATTTACGAAGACGCTCGTTTAAATAATGCACTTTCCTTCGACTGTAGGCCTTTAGTTTAAGATCATATTTAATTATCCTGTTCACCGATATTCGCGAAATGTTGGTCTGCAGAGCTAATTTCTTTTGAGTCCGGCAAGGGTTGCGACGAATTCGCTCTCTGATTACTTTGATGTTGGCGGGCGTCCTTACAGACCGCGGGCGGCCACATCTTCCACGGTCTTCTAAAGAGCCGGTCTCCTTATACCTCTTTATGGTAGGTATAATACACAAAGTTCCGACTACATCCCAAACTTTGGATTTCACTAAAAACTTGCATTGGTTTTTTTCCTGCTTGAAACAGTGAAATTACAGTCGCACGCAAATCTTTTGTTGGCGCCATTTTCACGGAGAATGAAACAAATATTCAAATGTATATTTTTTCTGATTCAAAACATTCGAAAATTAAATTTTAAAAGTTTAAAAAAGGTTGCATGAATTACTTTCTTTTTAAATTAATTAAATAAGTTCGTCTCAAAACTTATGAACACACGAGGTACTCTGCGCACAGCGCCATCTACAAGTACATCTTTGCAGACCAAAGTTCAAACAACTCCAGCCGTGGAAAAGTCACCACTATCTATGAATACTATTACGAAAGACGATGAAACGGTTACGAACTCCGAAATTCTTTCAGAAATTGTAAGATTCCGAGAGCACGTCACTAAACAGCTAACTCATCAGGAAAGTCAAATAACTGCATTTAGCGTTGTATGTGAAGAGTTGAAGACTAATATCATACATTTGAACAACATTATGATACACTTCGAACAGACCTTGACAGACTTATGTCATCCTTTGAAAACATTACAGATGAAAACAGTTTAATGAAAGCTGCCATTGAATCGTGCTCTGAACGAATAACTGTTTTTGAAATTGAGAAAAAATCTTTAGAAGACGCAATTATTTTCTCAAACGAAAGACTAACTATACTCGAAACAAAGGCCGTAAGCCCAGGATTGAGTCAAAAAGACACTATTGGTACAAATCTCCCATTAAACTTTGTTGGGCACGAGACTGAGAATACAACCATAAAGCCAAACAACACATCCAGTGTTGACAAACACCCGTTGTTGTATTACAATCAAGCAAAGTTGTAAGTTCTGATAACATCCAGAGCACTCTAGTAAATGCAACCAATAGGACCACACATTCTCAAAAATTTACCATCGATCCAATTCATCTCAAAAAATATGCACCTCTACCTCTCCTACAACCATCACCCCTGTTATCTTGGGAATTGGGCAAAAATGCCATATTCAGACAATTGAACGAACAAAAAGGATACATGCATGCTTCTTTACTCCTGAGACCTCAGTAGAAAGTATTGTCCAACACGTTGAAAGTATTTCCGATAATCAAGCTATCAAGGTTGAAAAACTGAAACTTAAGCATGACTACTATGCCTCATTTATCCTAACAGTACCAGACAGCACATTCGACCCCTTGATGGTGCCGGCACTATGGCCGACGGGCACAACACTTCGGGAGTGGTTTCGTCACGGAGCCGGAAGTGCAACATTTAGTCACCACAGCAATTCCGGCTGTAACACATACAAATAGGGAGACGCAAGTAACTAACCACCTTCAAGTCTTGTACCAGAATGTTCGTGGTCTTAAAACTAAACTACAATATTGGAGATTGCGAACAACAATAATCGAAACTGATATTATAGCAGTAACTGAAACTAACCTAGATTCCACAATAACTGACGCGGAAGTTACACCTTACGGGTGGAGCCTTCTGAGAAGAGATCGTTTATGCAGAGGAGGAGGCGTCTTGATGGCTTCTAGACCAGGACTCGAGCTTCGTAGACGACCTGAACTCGAAACTACCAACGGAGAAGATCTTTGGGGTTTTCTTTCTTCTACCATGGCCGGGAATTCTATGTATGTACTGTTTACCTACTTAAAACCTTCCTCAAAAGATGATGATTAATGTCATGGTTCACGCAGGTTGAAAGTAATGTCTCTTTATTATCTAATAAGTTCACTGTGATCGTACTAGGTGATCTTAATTTAAATAGTGCTAGTAGTATAAACAATTATATGGCTTTCTTTCTTAATTACTGTAACTTAAAAGAACATAACGAAATTGTGAATGAAATCGGAAGTGAGATAAGTTTTCTAACATTTCTAGTACTCAAACCTCAGTCGGTCCAGTAGAGACTTTTGATCCTATTAAAAAAGAGGATCGATTGGCATCAAAAAAAGTTTTTGTGTAAAATGACCATTTTCTTGCTGACTGTATTTTTTTTTCCAAAATCTGTAAATGCAGTTCAGAATATCTTAAAAAATTATGGATAGTCTTCTAAAAACGTTTTCCTGTAACTACCTCTATAACGGTTAAGGTACCTGCCCTTACTGTCCCGTCTCAAAAATTCACCCTGTATACATGTTTTGATCAGTGTGTACATATAGAAGGTTCGTCGTGTTCAATCAGTAAGACGATATCCTACTTCGTAGGTATACAAAAAACATTATATCGGACATCACTTTAAAAAATTCTTTACACAAGCAGTGGAAACAGACCAAAGATAAATTCAAATATTTTATTGCAACCACATTGTAGTAATTTGTACAGATGATATAATATAACACATTAATAGTTCCAAACATGACCCGGTTTGGGCACGACAAAAATAGGTAAGTAGGTACTTAAAAATTTAAAAATTGAATCCCTACTTATCTCACTTAATTGTTATGTTAAGTGAGTTACAATTTAATTGGTGTTGGTACGCACTTTTTTTATAGCTACCTATTATAATAAAGCTATAATTTAACTATAATAACAAAGAGAAAAACACAGAAAAAAAAAATATATATATTTATGCCTATTTACATAGATACACTTAAAATGTATAAACTTACGTAGGTACATTTGAATAATTTATCTTTTTTTTATAAACTTTTATTATGCATAAACAAAAACCTACAGCTCGAAGAATTCTGACAAACTATAGAAACTGTGTTGTAATAAATATTGTTTTAATAATGATTTAAATTTAGGGATTTCGTTTTCACGAGATGATGACTTGTGGGATTTTATTATACATATATTTTTATACACATTGCACGAGGTCCTGAGTGAAAAAGCTGAAGATTTGAAAACGGCATATCTAAACGGGTTTTAGGTCTTGAGAAATTAGGTCGAGAATATGATCTGAAAAATTTTAAGTTATTTTTTTACAAACAGACTAATTTCCAAAATATAGATGCAGGTAAGCGTTAAAATTATTTCTTTAATAAAATAGGGTTTACAACTTGACATTTCATGTATCCTACCTATTAAATATTATTCTTTTTTGACAGGTATGTGTATAGCTTTTTCTCAGCAATTAGAGCTAATATAAAACACAAGGTCTCACTAGCATACGACGATCATATCCGCAACATCCAGGAAAATCTATCTGTCAACTCACGCTCTTTTTGGAAACATGTTACTAGCTTACGAACCAAAGGTGGTTTTGACCCAAGAGGTATTATTCATGAAGAACGCAAGTATGAAGGCCGTGAAGCAGCTGGTGCATTTGCAGATTATTTCAGTAGCGTTTTCTTAACCAACATACCACAATTAGATGTTGATTTGTTATCCAGTTCTATATGTAACAATAATAGTATTGTCAGTGTATCCAATATATCAGTTGCTGACGTTAAAATTCACATACATACGTAAACTCAAACCTAAAAGTTCCGTAGGTCCAGATAATGTCCCACATTACATAGTTAAAGCCCTAAATCAATAACTTGCCACATCACCTTGCACATTTTCAATATCTCATTAAATACATGCATTTATCCATCACGCTGGAAACAATCCAGAGTTGTCCCGATTTATAAGTCAGGAGACAAAACCAAAACGAATAATTACCGGCCAATTGCAATCCTCCCTTGCATTGGGAAACTATTTGAGAGCATTCTTCACATGAGCATTAAACAAATAGAACCCTATCTCACAGACACGCAACACGCATTTAGAAAGAAACAGTCAGTTAATACCAACCTACTCACACTTGTACCTCTAGATACCATCTCTCAAAAACTTGATCATATTAACAATGCTTTCGATCGTGTTAACAATGATGTTCTTCTGGGAAAGCTTAGTGATATGGGATTCGCGCCTAAACTCTTACGATTCTTTGCAGACTTCTTGCAGGACCGTAGCCAATTTGTAAGATTACCGTCACTTGTACGTTTCAAATTATTTACGTAAGACCAAGTATGTTTGGGGTGTGTCCGAATCGTAGTGGCAGCATTCTCTTTAAATCTATTGAAACAAATTCTCATCATTTTATCGTACCTATTTCTGAGGAGTTCGACAGTTTCTTTGTCTCGAGGATTACCATGCAGATGCTATCTCTTAGATACTTCAGTTTTTCTTTACAGCATTTTATCAAAGACGCGCTATACCAAGTTGGGTAACGTTCATTTTTCGGTATGCGAAGCGGTGTATGTTTTTCTATTATTGACATGATTGTGGAGTAGAACAGTTCAACCATCTGATCCACACTATCACAATTGTGATTATAATAATTAATTATCACTGTGTTGACCTTCAGTCAGACTACCTCTAAGTGTAAATTAAGTTTTTCACAACACTTCTAAAAGAATAACACTTGACTAACCTGGAACCGATGATTTAATGATCCATTGGAGCCCTTTGTATTTTTTCACTTCCGATGTTTCACTTTGATAACTAGAATGTTCCTTTTAGGCATTCCATATAACTATACTATTTTTTTGAAATGAAATTGTTTATTTGCCAGAAGTATGGTACAAAGGTTTTATGATAAGTAAGTCAGCTTCACATACTTCACTGATTGATCAGCGTGCAAAATAATGTATATGTATACAAGTACCTACATAAGAATGAACGGAGATTCTAATATTAATTGATTTACATCCAATTCAAATTTCAAATTAGGTATATTAATTGGTGAGCAAGCGAATGACGCCCGCCCGTGTGCTGCCACGCACGAAAAAAGAATGATGATGACTCGCGGTAGGTCGCGATTGAATACCCATAAGTACCGACAAACAAAAATAATTTGATTTAAATCGATTCCTTACTTTAAAAGTGCGTTGCCAAGTAGGATAAATTGATACTACCTTGTTAATAATAACTCGAGCTCAATAAGAGTTTATTCAATAGAGCAAAACGCTACTTTGAATAGTTTACATAAGAATAACAAAACACATTTAAATTGAACAAAGCACATAATTGAATTCGTTCGCTTCGGAAAACTTTTTTTTCAGTGAGGAAAAGAAGCGAAAAAGAACCCTCACTCTTTCACTTCTATTCATTGTTACAATATTTGTCTTAATATTATGCTTAATTTAATGTCCGCAAGGATATTGGATGATTAGGATATTGCAAGATGACATCATTTCTTATCGCGATTGAACCGAGCAACACTAGGCCAAGGGTCAATATCATTCAAATAAGCATCTATGGTGTAATAATAAGCTTTTTTATTAAATTTTGTTTTATAAAAAGCTTAAACCTATGAATCGATAGTTTGGTCGCCTTAGATGGAAGCTTATTGTAGAAACGCACACAGTTTCCTATAAATGATTTATTTACTTTTTGGAGCCTAAAAGGGATGTGCAATTTATTTTTGTTTCTTGTATTTATTCTATAATATATCTGAAGAATAAAGTGACGATATAATTAATGGGTTCGTTAACTAAATCGTTACATAAAGATTTATGAGATAAAAACCTGTGACGGACGGAAGGGCAGATGCTATGGAGGAACCGTTAGCACCGCTTTGGGTTAGGAAAGGAACCCTAAACAGCTGCACTAAGGTGTAGAGTCAGTATGCATTACAAGAAAAGTGTGCGGAGTTTTGTTAGTTTCTTTCTAAGAGTATTGTCGTATTTGTAAAAAAAACAATATTATTATCATACGTCCTTCCTCGGTCGTTCGTTGACCGGCAAGCTAGATGAGTGTCAGTGATGTCAGTCACCACTACCAGTCGCCACCGTGCACCGGCCGCTGGACCGTGCCGCCAGTGCCGCGCTGCAGCGAGGCGAGGGCGGGGGCGGGGCGGGCGCGCGGGCCGCCGGCTGCGAGCGGCGCGCCAGTCTCGCTACGTCGCCCGCGGCAGGAGCTCGCGTACCTTGCGCCGCGCACGCAACTCCACGTGCGACTCGGAAAACTTTACGAACACTCACGAAACGATATTTCGAACGAGCGCCCTTTCTATCTTCAGAGTCGCTCGTTCCACGGCGGCCCAGGCAGTCTCGTAGATTCCGGATGGGGCTGGGGAGCCGCGGTAGGTGAGCGCGCCGCGCTATGCTCACTGCCTGTCTCGCGATCCTGGCGTGCGGCGCGGCGGCGCGGGGCGCGCGCCCGCCCGAGCTGGCCGTGCCGCGCTGCTGCGGCGCCGGTCAGCAGCTGGACCCCGCCGCGCTGGCCTTAGGCCGCCTGGACGCGCCCGCGGCCGCCGCCGCCTGCCGGCCCGACGCGCCCGACGCCGCGCCCTTCGCGCCGCGCGTGTACGCGCCCGCGCGCGCCGCCTTCCTGCGGCCCGGCCAGCTGCCGGCGCACTGGCGCGTGGCGCCGGGCGCGCTGCCCGCCTGCGAACAGCTGCGCGTGCTGCCGGAGCACGCGGCGCCATACGCGCTGCTCGCCAACAACGGCTCGCTGCTGGAGCGCGGGGCGCAGCGGTCGGTGCCGCCGACGCGGTACTGCGCGGACGCGGCCGCCGCGCTCGTGTGCGCCGACGGCGAGGGCGCGGCGGCCGCCGGCGCCGAGGCGGCGCTCGCCAAGTGCTGCGCGACCGGGCGCGCCTTCGACCTGGACGTCGGGGCGCGCTGCGTGGAGGCGGAGGACCTG
The DNA here is from genome assembly GCA_963082625.1 of Pasiphila rectangulata. Classification (NCBI taxonomy): domain Eukaryota; kingdom Metazoa; phylum Arthropoda; class Insecta; order Lepidoptera; family Geometridae; genus Pasiphila; species Pasiphila rectangulata. Next base: position 22,501,954 of record OY720241.1, on the reverse strand, counting down.
TCGCGCGGCGCGCTCGAGGAGCTGTCGGCGTGGGGCAACGCGTCGGAGCGCCGCGTCGCGTTCGGGTTCCCGACGTGCGCGGAGGGCTCGCGCTACTCGGTGGTGGGCGTGCTGGGCGCGGCGCGCGCGCTGGAGGGCGGCGCGCTGGCGGTGGGCGCGGACCGGCTGGCGCGCGGCGCGTGGTGCGCGGACGCGGTGGTGGGCGGGCGCGGCGCGCGCGTGCTGGCGTGCGAGGCGGCGTCGCGCGCGGCGGGCGGCGGCGGCGCGCCGGCCGCGCGGCACGTGCTGTACGGCGCGGGGCTGGCGGTGGGCGCGGCGTTCCTGGCGGCGACGCTGGCGGCCGGGTTCGCGCTGCCGGCGGCGCACCACGCGCTGCACTGGCGCTGCCAGACGCACTACGTGGCGGCGCTGATGCTGGGCGACGCGCTGCTGGCGGGCACGCAGCTGGCCGGGGACCGCGTGCCGCACACGCTGTGCCGCGTGCTAGGTGAGGCCCGCGTCCGGTCCCCGAGCGGAGTCCGAGTCCCGCGGCTCCTGGCTGACGCGCTTGTTTGTGTGTTACATGTGCGGTGCAGCGGTGTGCATGCATTTCTTGTTCCTGTCTGCGTTCTTCTGGCTGAACACGATGTGCTTCAATATATGGTGGACCTTTAGGTGAGTGATTTAGTCTAAGATGTGTGACCTTTAAAAATTTGAACGCGCTCCATAATCGACATTAATTTTATTGTATAGAGTTGTTGTTTACTTTCGTGGTAGTTAAAAGTTTCTCAATCTTTAGTTTTCGTAGAAATCCGAACCGAAATGGACACCATAACGACAACCATAACCTAGTTATTAGGGATGACGTGCTCTTTAAACAAACACGCTGTATGGGCTTATCTAAAACTAAAATGTTTGAACTAAATGGATCACACGGGAGCAACAATTTTGTTTATACTTTCGTGTAGAAATATGAAGCTGTTAGCTTTTTTCAAACCTTTTTTGAACCAAATCTAAACAAATGTAAAATACCTGAATAAAAAATCCCTGGGGTCAAGAATTATCTGATGATTACCTATGTTAGAAGAACCATTATCAGCGGCTTCCGTACCAGGCAGAGCCTGAGTGTGGAGTTCAGTGAGAGCTTGTGCAGTGACACACAACAGGTGGGACTTCCGTACCAGGCAGAGCCTGAGTGTGGAGTTCAGTGAGAGCTTGTGCAGTGACACACATCAGGTGGGACTTCCGTACCAGGCAGAGCCTGAGTGTGGAGTTCAGTGAGAGCTTGTGCAGTGACACACATCAGGTGGGACTTCCGTACCAGGCAGAGCCTGAGTGTGGAGTTCAGTGAGAGCTTGTGCAGTGACACACATCAGGTGGGACTTCCGTACCAGGCAGAGCCTGAGTGTGGAGTTCAGTGAGAGCTTGTGCAGTGACACACATCAGGTGGGACTTCCGTACCAGGCAGAGCCTGAGTGTGGAGTTCAGTGAGAGCTTGTGCAGTGACACACATCAGGTGGGACTTCCGTACCAGGCAGAGCCTGAGTGTGGAGTTCAGTGAGAGCTTGTGCAGTGACACACATCAGGTGGGACTTCCGTACCAGGCAGAGCCTGAGTGTGGAGTTCAGTGAGAGCTTGTGCAGTGACACACATCAGGTGGGACTTCCGTACCAGGCAGAGCCTGAGTGTGGAGTTCAGTGAGAGCTTGTGCAGTGACACACATCAGGTGGGACATCGGCTTGTCATCTAGTCGTATAAAAACATTAAGAAAAATTATAACCTAAGTAGTTCCTGACTAATAAAAGCTTTACTATGGAAACCAGATAATTATTAGAATATTTAAATACAGGTAAATAAGTACAGACGGCCCCAAAATCTTTCTTACCTGTAAGCTTCCTTAATTTAATTTGTCGTACTATGCAGCAAAAGACAGGCTGGGTGCTGTTAATAAACCTACCCACCAAATAAAGACAGGCTGGGTGCTGTTAATAAACCTACCCACCTAATAAACACCCCACGAGTTAAAAGCTGAAAATGCTGACTACCAGGCCTTATTAAAACAAAACATATTGTGCGTGTTATTATATAAGCTCTCCTCCACTTCCTTCAGACGTTTTCGAAAAGTATCAGTAAAATTGATTTATTACAATAAGTACCTACCTAATAATATTTAATAAAATATTACAAGAAATACTACAAGAGATACCTTGCGGCACACATCTTATTTGGTTTTTATTTTGTTTTTTTACGCTTATTATTAGCATAAAAAACCCTGATAGCTACTTCATTATCTTATCCGTACGATTTCCACTGTAATAAAGTCATAATTCCAGCATAATTCCTTGTCTAGAATAAAAATACCTAAACAACCTCTATGTTATTCCTCTAAATATTAGTACACTTAGTAGTAGTGTCACAAGCAAATCAAAATATTATTTTAATTGTTCAATAATAAGTCGTTATGTAAAAAAAATGTATGCAATAAAAATCAATAGCTCTCGAGATTAGCTGAGACATCCAAAATATAAGGGACATTTTTTAACATAGTGTACGGAACCTTAACGTTTTTATTTAGATTAAAAGCAGATGAACGTGGTGATTTTGCTTGGTTATCTTAATAGCTTGTAATGATACTTACTTGATTTCGCACTACTTACATTTTATTCGGTACAATCTGCAATAGCCTAGCATCTATTAAAATAATCAAGACACTAGCTCCCGTCGTACATTCAAAGGTCGTACGCGGGCGGGGAATTTCGTGCTTCGGTTGGTCCCACAAGCGTGCATTCGAACGCTCGCTGGTGAGTCGTATTGTCGCAAAAGCGTTCATCACATCAGAATCTGTAATCTGTTGTCGGGCTTACGTAGTGGACCCTACAAACAAAGCGCGCCCGCTCAAACGACGCCGCCACGCCGCGCGCCGCCCGCCGCCCGCCGGCTCCACTCCCACTCGACCGGCGGCGGCGACGGTCGCTATTTATTTCAGCATTTTGCAAAATATGTCTAAAACATTAATGCATTTGTTTCTTTAAAACTAAAAACTCTTGATTAATGTGCAAATGATGCTCTTTCATATGACCTGTAACTCCACTTACATTTATGAGACTCCATTTTCGCCCCCTTTGAAGTTAAAGTAAGAATATTTTTCAACATTTTTATATATCAAATATTAGTGAATAAGTGTTATCTAATAAAATTTCCAATTTAAATCGATCGGCATCAATCGTTCCCAAGATATCCATCTGTGACAGACAGACAGACGCACAGACAAAGTCACAACATAAGGGTTTCTTAAGATACAAAAACAATATACTTACTAGTAGTAATATTATTCTCTCAATATTATAAAGAGGTAAGATTTGTATGTTGTATTCCATAGTCTATATTTTTACAAAAAAATATGTATTAATCATCTGGTATCCATAATGCAATATCTGCTTACTTTGCTAGATAATGTTGTGTGAAAAGTCCAGCATTATTATTTTTTATTTCATAAATTAATACCTTACATCATCTATTTATTCATTAATTTCATTTAAAACGGTACAAACCTTTCAAGTTATTGTAGTAAAAAGAGATAGTGTAAATATATTAAAAAAAACACAAGAACATAGTGTTGTCCCCTTAAATAGAGACAATAAGAAAAGTGCCATTGGACACATTCTTAGATATTATTTTTTATTTTATAAAACTATGTCAAATTAAAATTGTTCATTTAGCCTTTTTGGCTAGATTGTAACACTATTAGGGTACAATTATGTTAAAATGTATATTTTTTGTACACTAATAAATTATACCTATATATAAAAAAAGAACAGTTACAAATAACCAATTACAATAATAGAAGAACATTACGACAGAAATATAAAATAACAAAACAATCATAATTAAACTTGAATGTCAACAACATATCAATTAAATAATAATATACAATACAAAATACAAATATAAAAATAAAAATACTCAATTATACATCACGCTCACAAAACTCTGAACCTCCGACATAATTGTTGGCCATCCATCCACACATCCATCCATACAAACAAGTCGCATTCAGGATTGACGTCCAAGAGAGCGTTGAGGCCAGCGGCGGCGCCGGGACGGCGAGGAGCGAGCCGCAGTTCCAGCAGAGAGGACGGCAGACAATCTATGCTTCCTTATCATCCGTAGAAGATATGAGAGGCCTTGAATAACTTATACAACGTTACATAGGATATTGTTTTATTCGGATCGGTAGTCAAATAAATATACTAGATGACCCGCGTTAAGACAACGTTCATTGGGAAGGGTCATGATTATAGCAGGCTACTTGCATTAATTTATTTGTTCTATTGAACACGATCTTTTTTGTAACGAAACTTTTTTAGGAACAAAGTAACTCAACCAATAAAATAAAAAACCCTATAACTCACTTGTGAATAATAGCAATGAAAAAGTCACAGTTAGATTACAGGTGTCATTATGTACCTAATTGCGGTGAAATAAGAGCCATTTTATGAGCAAGTGTGTTGAAAAGATTTTTAATAATGTCACTTGTTAAATAAATATAAAATTCTATCTTTGGTTCTGACCACTTTCGTGGAATTCGTATTGTGTTTTTAAAAGTAAGTATGTCAAAATAATCTTTGTTGTCTACAGTTAATTCTGAAAAACAGGAGTCTCATACCACCAAAATGTACATTATGCAATTAAGTTACAGAAATTAATCATTTTTTTAAATAAATTTTTACAAAATGTTTGCGGACTGATAGTTTTCGATATGATTTCGGTCTCCACTCTTAAATTGGCTCCGTATAAAAGATTTCTTGGTGTTTGCTGTGGTGTATTAAAACTCTTATAGCTAATCTTATAAATTTCATCTCTCTGTTGTTCCGATTAGCTGCCGAGTCTGATTTTATGTTTTCTTTATTAGAGTCGATTTCAAAAGGTTCCGGACTACGTAAGGTTCAGGAGTTTTGCTGTGATGGTAGTAGGTAAAAGTCATGTTTAACTTTAGCTGAGTCGTTATAAATATATTTTCTGCTTGCTTACAATTATTTGAGTGATTATTTACGAAATTTGCGGATTGGATAGGAAAAATATTTGAAAAATAAAAATAATCTCACTATATAATTCTCAATGTTTGTTTGTACAAATGTTCAAGTTAGTACGATGTATCGTATGTATGTACCTACTCCAACTATATTTCAGTAAAATCACACCGTAGAATACCTTTTATGGTCTAATCTTCCAACAGTTTAAGAAGACGTAAGGTTTATTATGCTAAACATTTCTTATTTTTAACATTTTCTTAATTATATCATTGTAACTATTTAAGGCTTCCTATGTTGTTGCAAATAAAATATTTTAGATTTTTTTCATGTTTTTCAATCAAGTGTTTAATAATAAATAATTCCCATCCAAAATTTTTCAACAAATTTACAAAAAATGAAATAAAATAAAACCGTGTCTGATATTTTTAGTTAGTCTCGCCTCGAGCTAAACGAAGCAGTTTATAAAGTTCTTTTCGCCGAAACATAAGCGCTATTGACATAGAAATGAGCAGTTGAGTTGTTGCGCGAGTGTGCATGTGCAATGCGTTGGTTGGTTGCAGAGACTTCCGGCCGACGAGCCTGGAGCGCGGGCAGGAGGCGTGGCGCCTGCGCGTGTACATGGTGTACGCGTGGGGCGGGCCGCTGCTGGTGGCGGGCGCGGGCGCGCTGCTGGACGCGCTGCCGCCGCCGCCCGCCGGCGACCGCCTGCTGCGGCCGCGCTTCGCCGTGCAGCACTGCTGGTTCTACGGCGACATGGAGATCCTCGTCTACTTCTTCGGGCCCGTGGGCGTGCTGCTGCTCGTCAACCTGGCGCTGTTCGCCAGCACCACGCGCCAGCTGACGTGCGGCTTGTGGCGCCGCGACGAGGTCAAGTCGACCTCGGAGCGCGCCGCGCTGGGCCGCGTCTGCGCCAAGCTGGTGGTGGTGATGGGCGTCACGTGGGGCGCCGACGTGCTGTCGTGGGCGGCCGGCGGGCCCGACTACATGTGGTACGCCACGGACCTGCTGAACGCGCTGCAGGGCGTGCTCATCTTCCTGGTGGTGGGCTGCCAGCGCCACGCGTGGGCCGCGCTCAAGCGCTGCGCCGCGGCGTGCTGGGCGCGCGGCGCGCCCGCCGACCGCGCCGCGCGCGCCACGCACTCGTCCACGCACCTGCCCTCGTGCGGCGAGTCGCTCACGCACACCACGCAGGCGCCGCCGCCCGCGCCGCCGCCCGCCGCGCCCGCGCAGCGCCTGCCCATGGAGACCGTGTGCTGAGAGACTGATCCCGACTAGACATAGATAGGCTATGTGTATTTATTCTACAGTATTATTTTTGTATTCGTGATGACGATTGCGATCGTCGTGTCGTATGAGTGGTGGGGAGTGACGGGCGCACCGCCCGCGGCCCGGGCTGGCGGCCCGGGCTGCGCGGACTGGCGGCGGTGCGCGACAGTGACGCGGCGCGGCGCTTTACTGCGTACTGCGGCCGCGCCCCCGCACCGAGATGTGATTGATTATCGGAATCTCTTGCCCTTGTTATATTGGCTGTTAAAATAAACGATGAATCTAACAAAGGATTTTAATTTTTGTACGTTGTATTAGAAGACGAAGCGCTTTTAGTTTTAGTAAGAGTCCGTAGTCGCAGTCGTAGCATCACAGATTACGGTAGCATGTCGTAGAACGCTGCATAACTGCGTTGAAGTCTTTTGGTTAGAGAACGTTGCGTAGCGTTCCGTAGCTCGTAGTTGTATGACGTAGCACAAACGCGTTGAAGTCTTTTGGTTAGAGTACGTTGCGTAGCACTCTGTAGCTCGTAGTCATATAACGTAGCACAAACGCGTTACAGTCTTGGTTAGAGAACGTTGCGTAGCGCTCAGTAGCTCGTAGTCGTATGACGTAGCACAAACGCGTTACAGTCTTTTAGTTAGAGAACATTGCGTAGCGCTCCGTAGCTTGTAGTAGACCGATGCAGTACAGCCTAGCACGGTACAACGTCGCTTCAGCGTAAGAATTTGTAGTCGTAACGTGCAGAGCACGTCTGTTACGTAACGCATATTAAACTAAGTCAATAACCGATACTCTGTATAAGTAGTATACAGAGTGAATGCTCACGAGTTCTGCCAACAAATGCGGCACACAGGGCGATGATCCTCGATCTCGGTACTAGGCATTATGCGAGGCCACGCCGGCGCCGGCGCCCTGAAATGGTTCCTCTAGAAGCAAGCGCGAGCTCGGGAGCCAGAGCCTTTGAAACATGAACCCCTGAGTGGTTTAACTAGTTATACTCAAATTCATATTATAGCATTACCACTTTACCTGATTACCACTTAATATTATGAATGTTTAATATAAAAGTCCATTCGCGTACATGCAGTTGTAGTAGGTACATACATACCTCACTGCATCATTTGTCACAAGCGAGTCTGTGACAACTGTGACAAGGCGAGCCGGCCACAGCACGGCGCGGCCGCGCGGCGGCCATGTCTTGCATTGCCTTATTATCTAATCAAATGAACGCGCAACTCACTAATTGTGCTAATATCTTGGATAACAAATAAACGCACGTCGACAGGCTTGACTTATTTATTACCTAATATTTTAATAATACTTAAAGATTTACAAGTTAGGTACTATTAATTCCCACTTTTACTAGCTAAAATGTGTTAGTTTCATATGATTCCAACAAGGTTTCCTATAAAGACTCGGAGATAGGTACTGCTTGCATGTCTCGGGTGCATGACTTACCTTCTTTTATAGGAAACCTTGTTGGAATCATATGAAACTAACACATTTTAGCTAGTAAATATCTAATGATAACATCAATTGCCATTGCAGACTAGCGCACAAATAGTCGCGTGCACTCCGCTCATTGTACGCGCATTTATCCTATTTATGTTATAGTAGGCAAAGATATAAATCTTGGATAGTAAGTAGCTATAGGCACCCACCAACTAAAAGTCTGTCAACGACTTTGCTTACGTCTCAGAACGAAAAGTAGCTTGAAAAGATATCATAGTATTGAGGATATGTTAAGTAAGTAAATGAAATTAAACTTCACCATTCTAGTGATAAACAAACTTTTATCATTAATGGACTGTTTACTTTTAAACATTATCCAGAAAGTTTATTAAGAACGCTGATAGCATCGTAAAATTTTGCACTGCAAAAAAATAATATGTACCTATTCAAAAGTATAGTCGCGGCGTCGAGTTGTTCAATGACTATGCAATTTGTAGTGAGTGAGTGGGTAGGATTCCTCGAAGAAACTTTCGAGCGGAGGTGAAGCAATCGAAAGTGCCTTTACGTCACTCGTGTCGATGCAAGGCGAGCTGAAACAGGAAATACTCGGGGTACCTAGGTAAAACAGGTAGGTACTTATTTACATAAAATAATTATACTTATCGCCTAGCTTTAATTGTTTTATTTTATTCAGGGTACTCGTACTTAACGAATTGGTTTTGTTTCGGAGCATTTCTTTTATTACACTTTTCCCTAAAGTTTGTTAACCGCACTGGTTTAGGCCCTAAACCAATAAGGTACCTTCTTGTACAGAGTATATTATAATATGTGTACTTAGCCGAAAGGGGGTGATTCTAACCACCCCAAGGAACAACTTTAGTTCTAAGTACTACTTTTTAGATGACATAGGCATATCATATTAGGCATGCAGTCGTAGTGGCAAAGAAAACTACGAAGGCAGCCAAGCCCAGCCCCTCCACACAGGTCGTACCTACGAGTGATTTTAGATTCATCTAAAGTTGTCACCTAGTTCGTCAAGGACAGTTGTACGAAAACGAAAATAACTATTCAAGAATATACGTCCCCAACCTTAGAGAGGAACTTACCTAACTAACCTGCAAAGGTGATATCAGCACGCGTCCAGTGGACAGGCGGCGGCGGAGTCCTTCTCGGAGACGAGTGCAGCCACGAGGCGCACTCGTCTGAGCAGCCCCTAGGAGCGAGGCCACAAATAAAGTACAAGTACTCATGAAATACAAGATAATAAAAAATAAAGCCTCAGACAGGTGCATGCGCATTCCCCCCGGGCCGGGCGGCGCGGATAGGTTTAATTTAAAGTGTAGGAGTGTGTAGTATGTACCTACCTTAATTAACCTAGGTAACAGAATAAGCGCATAGGTAGGTACTCGCGGGTCAAGTTCGCAACGCAACACACGTGACGCAACAAACAACAAAAAATCAATCGAATTATATTTTTTTTAACCTAACCTATAAAATATTGTGCCGGTGAATTCCTAAAACGCGGTAGAGGTTAATTGTTCGCTTAACGAAACTAGAGAGGCATTCAGTGTCAGATTCAGTGAGTCACTAATGGTACCGTCCGCGGGCGGCCTCGGGCCCCGCGCCGCTCGCACCAGCGTGTCTACCATGAGTTGTCGCTGTTAGATCGCCTGCCGTTACTACGGTAGTAATAGTACGTTACTACGACATCTGTCAGATTTGTAACTCATAGTACCAAATTCTGAACAAATTAAGCCCAAACTACAATCGCTGTAGTGTAATTTACTGCGTATTTTAGTACCAAACTATCCGCTAGAGGCGCTGTACAAGTTTTCATACATTTTTTTTTACTACAGTCGCTAGCGACTATAGATTGTGAAATCTCATGGTAGACCTACTGGATGGGCTACGTCTTTAGCTACACTTTTTTCAAAACAAGATATTAATAAAAAAAAATGTAAAAGGCGTTTTATCTGATACTAGCCGCTATCCGCGGTTTCACCCGCGTTGTTGCCGTCCCCATGGAAATACGGGGATAAAATATGTTAAATAGCCTATGTTACTTAGGGATAATGTAGCATTCTAATGGTAAAAGAATTTTTCGTATAGGTTCAGTACTTTCGGAGCCCATTCTATGCGTACAAACAAACAAACAATCAAATCTTTTTCTTATTATTAGTGTAGATGTAGACGTGTCTGATAGGTACCCAAAATATGGGTTTGACAAAAATACATCGTCCGCCACTTCGTAGCGACGGTAATTTTGAAAGTTTCGCATATTTGTACTGTCATCCAGTGACACGGCCTTGGGGTGCAGGCAGTAGAATGTTACCCTTCCTCGCTTGGCCTTAGATGCAGTAAGAATCCGCCAAGGGATACCTCCGGAAGATAGGCAGCAGCGTCGTTCCGTGTATGGAGATCCCGAAGATCCCGCCTGGCAAGCAAGGTGAGTATGGCAACAACCCCTTTATGATCAGTATCAACTGAGATCACGTACTGCTAATGACTGTGATATGACGTATGTACTGTCTAATGAATGACAGTACGTCATCTAATAAACTACCATACAGGGTGTATCAAAATATGAGAACAAACCCAAAAGTTGTAGGACTTTCTAGGATTCAGTGATTTTTATTCTAGAAAAGACCACGAAAGTTTTAACTCCGTCAGCTAATTTACGATAAATAGTTTTTTTTTTTAATTTGGAAAATAAACAGTTCTTATGACTTAGTTAAGACTAGAATAGGTACTTAAATAAATACCACTGACATGTTCGCTTAATTAACCAGCAGCTACCCCAACCGCAAGTTTAAATTTAAGAAAAGTAACTAGTTATGCCTTGCGTGAAAACCCGACTAGACACCCATAGATATGTTTCGACAGGAGCTAAATTGATTTATATTACAGTCAACTAGAGTGTCGAACTAGTTAATCTGAGATTCCCCTGAAATAACCGAAGGTAAGGTAGCACTCGCCGGTTCGCTTACGACGACGCCTGGTGGACTCCACTCAGATAACAGGCTTTCAAATGTATGTGAACATTTGAAAGTAACTTAAGTAGGCAAGAACATAATTACTCTACTTAGATGACTAGGCAGGTAAGCACCTACTAAACAGTTTTCCATAAATAGGCACCTTCTCAGTTTATATTTTATATTTCAGCTGAGCGCTCAGTTGCGGTTATGTCATGAATCAAACTTTACACCCCGAACGCATTAATCAATGTTTCTAAATTAGTTAGTGTACGTTTTTGAGTCCCACTAATATTATAAAGCCAAAAGTTTGTTTGGAGGTTTGTCACCTCTTCACTACCTCGTTGGGTATTTTAGGTATCTTACTTATTACGTAAGCAGCCCATCTCTATTTAAGTCTTTTGATTTTTATTGTTACATCTGTAGTTTTTGTTTTGGTTCTAATGGCCAGATTTTTCAATCTGTCCGACTTTTTGACATTTAGCATGCTCCTTTCCATTGCATATTGGCAAGTTGCTAGTTTGTTCAAAATATCTTGACTTAAAGCCCATGATTGGCATCCGTACGTAAGAACGGGTAGTATGCAGGTGTTGAAAAAAATACTTTTTATGTTTATATGAAGCTTTTTGTCTTTCAAGGCTTCTCTCAAGCTCCAGTATCTCTTCCAGATATTTGCGATTCTTCTCTCCACTTCTTTTCGCATAGGTTCTTTTTGAGTAATAAGTTGTCCCAGATAGATGTGCTCGTCAGTATAGTCAATTATTGTGTCAAATGTTGTAGATAAACATAAAGCGATTTCGGCATATTTATATCAGAAAGTATAATTTGGTGAAGTGGAACTGATGAAGAAGACCGGAGATGGTTATCAAAACTCTTTAATACCACAAAATTCACGGGTGACGACATCGAAAGATAGCTAAGATAATATATCTCAATCCGCTATCATCATACCTACCTACACATCAGCATCAGCAGCATCATTGGAATCAAATAATCTAATATTGTGTACTGGAGTCGCTCAAGGTATAGTGTTGTACCCAAAATTTAAACTTGCGGTTGGGTTTTTTATTTCACTTAATGATGTTTGCTTGTATTTAAACCCAGTTCTGATAATGGCATTCATGATAAATCAAAGAAAATATTCAAATGATAATAAGCAGACATGTAGTTTTATTAACACATATTACCGGGTATTAATCGCGTTATTTACCTTTATTATTGCCCGACGTATCTACAGGATTGCACCCATCGTGGTTCCGGGAAGACTCCACCAGGAAGGACTCTTCCCGGGACCACGATGGGTGAAACATTAAAGTGGGTTCGTGACATCAACCTTCAAGCCCGAATCCACACACGATGAAACAAAGTGGTCAGTCTGGTTTTATTATTATGTGGCTAGGGATCTGTTCTGCTAGATTTTATTCGTGAACCTGATGTTAAGGTCCACGGAGTTCAGTGTGCACGTGAATTTGTCCATGTCCTATTCACCCTTCCTTATGCAGAACACACCATTCAAATACCGTTTCCACATTTTAACACCGCTAGCTTGTAGATCTAACGTGGTCTCAAAATGTTCCATCCAGATGTTAGCCAATACCGGCGCCACAGGCTGCTCATTGCTACTCCGTCGATCTAGAGGAAGTTTTGCCCACGGTATAAAAAGAAGTTTCCACTTAAACATTTTTCTTGTAAATCAAAGTAGCTCATTGTCCTTTAGTCTTTCTCTCACCACGTCATGAAGTGGGACGTTCGTAAAAAAGACTCCACATCAAAACTTACCAAATTCTCATCTGGTTCCAGCTTTACTGCCTTGATGATGTCCACAAACTGCCTTGAGTTTCGCACGAAAGATGAGGTTTTTCCTCCATATCATATAAATATATTGGACAAACCAAACGGACAGTAGTACATTTCGGCGATAGCAGAACATATAATGGACTCAGGACTGAACCACTAGATTGAGCTTCACGACCCGAAGGTACTCTCCATTGAGCGCCACTACTACAAGCGGAGGGTCCAAGAGGCGATTAAAGTCAGGAAAAACTGGATTCTTTAACGTGTGGAAAGTTTTCGTCTCTCGACCTCGTGGAATCCCGTTATAATGTGTAAATCTGTGACACGAAGCATTCCTGTGTTGTGTGTCGTCCACCGTCCATTTCTGATTCTGATTGTGAATTGAGGGTAGTACATCAGTCTACCCGTGACCACGAGGGCTGCAAGGCACTCGAAACGTTGGGAAATAATAAAACAAGGTAAAAGCGCGATGTTATGATTCCTGTTTAATAATTTTATTTTAAATTAGTCTAATTAACCAGTTTTATGGCTACGTCGGTTTGTAGGTAAGTATGTAACCTAAACCGGCCGCTCTGGGTCATTATTGGAATCAAACCGCAGTACTTAATTAGTTACGTGACGAGCTCCACTGCTCGCGCACCTTCACGTAGCGGGCCCGGAGCTTGTGTGGACTAGAAGGTAGCGGAGGTGCTTAGACGATAAACGATCACAGGTTATAATTACCCCCGGTAGGTCCTACTTACACGCGCCAATAAATATCAACATGCCTTGTATTGTTCTGACAGTATTGTACCTATCTAGTTCAATGTTATTGCTACGTGTGAGTCATTATGCGGATCTAAGTCCTTAAATACCAGAAATCAAAACAAGTGAGTAAAGCAGTATTATCACAGAGTATTATGTTCCTACCTTTTATACTATATTGGATTAACGGGTATTTATCGCGTAATTAATTACCTTTATTATTTTAAAAGTAAAAGTATCTTTATTGCTATAGTACATTATCCCAGGTGTACTCGGCGGGTGAATGAACCAAAGTGTGCAGATAGGTATAGTTCGCGCAAAACTTCTTGAGCTCTGTGAAGTTAGCTTCAGTGACTGCGCAGTACACAGTTTTTAGGGCGTTGAGGGGAAGGAATGATAAAAGGGGTTCGAGAGGGGCTCAATCTGTGAAATTAGGGTTGCCAGCGCGAGTTTTGGTGTATTTTCGTTTTATTTAGCACACATTTTACTATGCATTTATTTATTTTTCGATTATTAAAACAAACATATTTAAAAATCAATTATTATATTAAATTAAGGATTAATAAAAACTTAAATGCTAGAACGAATTCACCTTTATTATCGCAAGAAGCCAATTTTTTAATACAAAATTTCGACTACCTATGTGGCAAGATTATTTATAACCTAGTTGGCAATATTGAATGAACATGTCAACATGCGCAACTTTTCATTTGCCGCAACGTTCACAGAGCTCAAGAAGTTTTGCGCGAACTCTACAGTTAGTGTAGTGTGCTGTCCCAGTGTGAAGTGGCCTAAATCTGATATTTCTTAGTATGAAGACCAAGTGAGGGTAGTCTGAAAAGACGCCTTCACTTTGCTGCGATGAAATCCATCCGTCTTCCCGCGACCACGACCAGGTGAACGTTAGGGATAATAATAAAGGTAGACGCGATAAATACCCGTTAATACAATATGGTGTAATGTGATGTAATAAAAGAGTATAATGTGATGGCGATAGTTTAAAAATGACTATTCCTACCGACTATATAAATAGTTGTTAAGGTAAAACACATGCCTAATTAAGTCCTATCGGGCCTAATTATCACCGCGAACTCTGTTTCGCCTCTGAATCAAATAGGTAGATACTTAATACTGTTTACAACTACTACTACTACTAGGTACACTATACGACTATAAGTAATAAAAAAATCTTGAGTGAATGTTTAATCACAGTCTTAGAATAAAAACACTAATCACAGTTTAATATTTAATCATCTGACAAACAAAAAATGTCGTCACATAGGTAAGTATAAGTATATGTATTGGGAAAATGAATTTACGTTATATTATAACGTTAGCTAACACGACTTCATATTATATACAGGTATAAAAAGTCGTGAATATAATATAATGATCTTTTAATTCCATTGTTTTAGACAACCCTCTACATTTCTTAACCTTTACAAAGTGCTGGTTCGCTCTCAGCTTGAGTACGCGGCACCTGTATGGAACCCATTTTACAAAAAATATATAGACGCTATTGAAAAAGTACAACGTAAGTACCTTCGCTCGATGAACTTCAGATGTCACCGTCATCGTTACCCAAACCTGTATGCCAACCTACTCTCCAAGTACAAACTCCACAGTCTAGAATCAAGGCGGATGTACCTTGAAGCCGTAACACTACACAATATTGTGCACAATAAGTTCGATTGCATGGATCTTGTCAGAAAAGTCTGCTACGCAGTTCCGAGATCATGCAATTTGCGGACTACTCGCATGCGCTCCTTGTTCGCGCTCAATACCTGCAGAACCAACTCGGGACTGCGTGCCCCTATTAGACGTATGGTTGAGTCCTATAATAATAACTTTGCTGACTTAGATATATTTGCTTTATCCCTTTATAAATTTAAAAAAAGTCTGCATCACATTGAACTTACCTAATTTACATAAACCTTTCTCTTTTGTATTTTATCCTGTTGACTCTAATCTAACTTATTATGAGCATCTTCCTTTACTCCTTCACTTTATTTTTGTGTGTCATGTGATATTTTTCTTCTAATCTCATTTTTAATTTTAAATTTTCTTTAATTATTATTAGATGTATGTACCTCTAGCTGCATCTCTTTGCTTTATATTACAAAACTCTAAACTGTGGAAAACGCCGTGGACTATAGTATAACTAAGTGTAACTTCCCTTAGGAACTTTCTATTTTGTTATTTAACATGTATATTATAGTTGTTTGTTTTTCCTAATAAACAAAATAAAAATAAAAAATAATTTATTATATGAATATTATATAAAATCGGGACAAAGCCATATTATTATTCCCGGATGTTTCCTTTTGCGAGTTATTTATATTTTTCGAGTTTAATTGTTATATTAATTGGTAAAATTGGAGTAAATAAACTTCAAAAAATTCTGAGGAAACTACCTAAGTATACAATCGTTTATATTTGGGTACTTAAAAGTAAGTATTATATAAGGATACCTCTTGCTAGGGATCAGGAAGAGTAAAATCTAATTCCGTAAGTATAAGAGATGTCTCCTTACTTCGTGTTTCGAGCCCCAACCAATTGAATCACAATAACATCCAGTTGAGAGTATCAACATGTACGAAACAAAACGACTCAAAGACGAACAAAGAGAAGCACTTTAAGCGAAACACCATCAAGTTTTTATGACATTAGTGGGTACTTACTTACTACGAGGCTAGTTCGCATTAGGCTAGTATTTTAGTCGAGAAGCGAGTAATTTAGTTACTAAAATACTCGCTACTGCCCAAAAATCGTTCGCAATTTGCTCGAGTACAGTATACAAGTGAGTGGTATTTTGCAAGATGAACAGCCTACTACTAAAGTTAATTTTTTCGCTCCAGCAACTAATAATTTCAGCCGTAAAACGTTCACTACTGAACACAAACCTCCCTCATGGATCTCCATGAAAGGTAGTTGCAATACTCACCACGCTTGGCAGGCGGGTTGGTGAGCGCAGTACGGGATGTTGATACACGGAAAGACGCTGCTGCCCATGTTCCTGAATGGATCATGTGAGGCATCCATTAGCAGGCTCTTACTGCATCCACGGGCATGAGAGGAGGGGTAACATTCTACTGCCGGCACCCCACGGCAGGTAGTAGAGTTTTGCGGCAACTTTTTGACGAGCTCTGTGGCGCAGCGGGCGAAGGTCCGCCTGCGACGCAAGGGGTTGCGGGTTCGATTCCCGCCTCGGGACAAATGTCTGCACGATCTGCATATATTTGTTCAGGGTGTTCTGGGTGTTTTTCTATACATAATAAAAATATCTATCTATGTAGTATAATGTATTAAGTATATCAGTCATCAAGCTCTGCTTAGCTTGGGGCTAGATGATGCTGTGTGATTTGTCCAGCATTATTTATTTATTTTATTTAACTAATGAACTCTACTAGTTCGACAGGTTCGGACTTGTTTAGTCGGTGAACCAGTGAGCACGGACGCATGGTGGTGGTGCTACGGGCGACCGTTGAAAATATAACAAAATGGATCGACTCCACTAAATTACTTCCTAAACTACTCGAAAAAATGTTCATTGTTCGTACACGTTTAGTTACTAAATTACTCGCTTCTCGACTAAAATACTAGCCTAATGCGAATTGCGAACTAGCCTTCAGTGAAAGCGGGCTGGGGCGAGTGCCGGCCGCCATGCGCCAGAGCGGCAGGCGGATTACGTATCTAGCGACAGGTTTGCAACAAGCGCAAATTTTGTGATCATCGATATCAAACGTCAATTTTGATTAACAGGTGTTGTTGTATATTCGTCACAAAGTTAATTCACGAATTGACGTTTGACAGCGATCATCGCGAGATTTACGCCTGTCGCAAACCTGTCGCGAGGTACGTCAGCCTGCCGTGCGTGCGCAGTCAGCCAGCTCACACCGCCGAGTCGCGGCCTTGTAAGTTGCGTGTAGTGCAGTTACTGCATGCTTTTACTACAATATATGCGGCCGGAAAAGATTTCTCGTTCAACCTCGAACGGTGAGCGAAACATTATCAACACCAATAATCGACTAGCTAATATTACGTACTAGCTAATATCAAATCGGAATCGAATCTACTGTGTAGCAAAATTATTTAACCAAAATTTAAATTGTTTTTTGAAAGACACAGGATTTTTTAATTCAGGCAAAGCCGCGAGCAGAAGCAAATATTGCATAATCTTCAAATTCGTACCTACATTCAGGTTCTTACTCTACTTACATACATTTTCAATTGTAGGTACGTCATTTATTAACAAATTATACCTACAGAAGATAAGTTATCCATTTCTTTGTCAAGTAATTGTAAGAATGTACATGTACCTACGTCAACTTTCGTTCGTAATACTTTCACCGAGGCATCGAACAATGGAAGTCGCGAAATTTGCGCTGTGTGTAAGTGAAGCTCTGCTCCCGGTGCCTGGCAGGACCCTAGTAGAGTTCTAGAACTTTTTGCGAAGCTCATCCTGGGAATTACTACCACTGTACCTACACATTCGTCTACATTGTTATTTTCCGGTTTGAAGGGTAATTGGGCCCGAGAAATGAAGGGCACATGAAACCGTTCTCAGGGTGACGGGCGCAATGCAGTGCAGCGTTGGTCACGTGCTTGATGGATGTGATCACCGCGCTATTGCTCATGTAATAGGTAGAGGTTACCGCTTATTATCAGGTGGGCCTTGGGCTTGTCTTGTCACTTAGTCGTATATAAAAAAGGCGGTGTGGAACTCTGAGGTACCTCCAGGATATTTAACGATGTTGACGCATGCTCTTATCTGCTTCACCGACTCACGCAGCCGAGCGTTAAATAAGACTTCTCATATCAAGTAACCGACTACTAATTAGCACTGCGATGCGATACTACGGAGCATCTCTTTCGTTTATGTCTCACATATCTCTTGCCAGACCTAATCTTTTGTCTAACTCTGTGCCGTTACATTATAGAGGTATTCATCATTACTTAGGTATATTTATTAGATTTATTCTATTGTTAGTTAAAGCAATCACGCTACATATTAAAAGAAGACATGAAAGTGTTCGAGGATAATCAAGAATTGATTTGATTTCCTCAAGTTCGTGCTGAATGCTGATGCGGACGCGTCAGTAGGCCAGCACAGCACGTCGCAACAGCGCGCCCGGCGCCGCGGCCGTCAGACGCAGCTCCGGCTGCGAACCGAATGCGAACGTGACACATCACAAAAGTAGGTTGGGGATTTCCTTACTGTGCAAATTACACAATTTTGCACATTTTAACAAAATGTACGTACGTGTTATTATCATGGAAGTATTTTTATAAAGCTGCTTCTAAACGGGCTACACTTTTCTGCAATTTGTGGCTGCACTATTGACAACTAAGTGCCCGGCCATTACAAAAATATTACATAACTCGGCCACTGATGTCCGAGCCATCTATGGCCAGGCCATGTGTTGCGTGCGATATGTCGGCTATAGGGTGGCTCATGTTGCAGACTCTGAAACGGGCTACACAAATCGGCAACAATGGCTGACGAAATCACACTTGTCGCAGCGGCATACATTATTTTAAAATCAAAAAAGAAAAAAGAGAGATTGTGGATTCGACCTTACCTAAATAAACGTGAAACTTTAGACAATTTAAGTCTGGAAATAAGACTCGATTAAAATTAATTCCAAACTTAGCACAGAACATAGCAATTAGTCAAAGCATCACTCATAACAAACTTCATGTCGGTAGAAAAAGATGCACTATAATAATTACAATAGGGAGCGACTGAAACAACAATAGAACTGGCTGGGCAACATTGCAGTTAAATCGATCGGTCAGCGATCGCCCGGCCATCTATCGAACAATATCGGCCATACATCGCCACACCTAAAATGTTTGGCAATTATTGCCGGGACATTACTGCAATATTGCATAGTCTGGCTGGTATTGCTAGCAATGTTGCCGGCCGTTGTATTGCAGCCACATACTGCAGAAAAATATCGCCCGTTTAGAAGCGCCATAATACAAGTCAACCTTTCATTTCTAGATAGATGATTTATTCAGCATCAGCAATTTCAATTTATTTATTTTCTGGCAGCGCCCCGCGGCTTTACCTGCGTAGTTCCCGTTCCCGTGTGAATACGAATAGGTATAGCCCTAATTACTCGCTGATTCTGAATTTCAAATACGGTTTATTGGTTTAGGCGTGAAAGCGTAACAAAGAAATACACATTCACATTTTATAATATTAAAGGTGCGGTGTTGCGGTGCGGGCTGCGGGCGGCGGGCAGGTCGCGCGGTCGAGGCAATCCGCGCCTGCGCCTGCGCCTGTTACCGCAAAATTATTATATTTGTAGCGCAGCTTTCCATCCCGCTCTACTCCTATTTGCGGTTGACACTCCGAGCCGAGGGAGTGCAGCGATCCGGCGCGAGGCCATCAATCTACCGCCTGTCACGCACGCGGGGGCGCCGGCGCCGGCCGCGCGCCGCCACTCGCGGGCAGGGTTCTCGACTCACTATGACCACTTATCTCATCATCACTGTCATTAAGATAACCTTTATACTTTTAGCTATAATACTTACCACACAAGCTTAACCAGAGATCGCAGTCGCGCTGTCCAGTGTTGTAGCACAGATTACAGAGACTAAGTTGATATAGTGCATTAAGTAGAGGTGTATACATACCATACTAGTATATCGATGCGCACTCGCATTGTTTGTGCACCGCCAACAACGAGCCGCCTTATCCGTCGCGGACAAAGGGCAAACATTCATTTATCATTGTGTCATCCTTTTACTCAAGTAACATTTTGAATAGGTAAGTACCTAAGAATGATCTCATAAAATCAATAAACATTTGAGATCATTTGTTATGAACCATTTGTACTTAACTACTAGGATTAAAACCAAGGATTAAAACCTTGTAGATGATGGTTCATATCCTTCCATCTCAATAAGTTTTACGGTCCTTACTTACATTCAGCTAATTGCGTAAATGTACCCTTTTGCATATCTGCGCAAGTAGGTAGGCAAGTAACTTGTTCCATGGACGTATTTATTACAATAAAATTGTGAGTCTGTGAAGTTACTACATTACAAGGTAGAGTTCTCGAAATTGTCGTGTTTCCCGTTATCCGAGATGATAATTCGGTGGTCACGTCGCAGGTGACGACGTGCCGAGTCCAGCCCGGTGGGTCGCAGGGCGGAGGCCTGGCTTGCGCGGACACTCCGTGAGAAGGTAGCTGTCTCGGAGCGCAGCCACCGCCGGCCGCGGGCGCGCCCCGCCTCGCGCCGCGCGCCGGGTCGAGTGTCGGCGACCTACTCTACACGTACTTACTTTCTCAAATGGAATGCTTTATGTTACAAGCTACAAGTTCTCGTCTCTAACCGATAACGCGCCTCACTTTAACAGTGCACATTATACATTCCAAAGTAACATTACATTAGACACCGCCACAGCACGTACTAAATGTGATGTAAGGATTGTCTGTCCTTGGTCGACGTAACAGGTTTCTGTAATCTGTGCTAACAGTAACAGTTATAAATAAAAAACAATCTGGTCACAATTGACACTGTCCACATGATGTCAATTAATAATAATGTTGTAGGCAGTACAGTGTCGCCAATACCTTAATTTTAGAAGGACCCAATGATGAAAATTTTAGATGGTCCTTCTAAAATTATATACCTCTACAATACAATATATACAATTATAAGATAACATTTTTATTTGTTATCTTACAGACGCTACAGCAACATAATTATAATGTTATAATTACTACTAGGTATAAGATTGCGGATATTACCGGCGGTGGTGGACGGAATCGTGTTCACTCTTTGTTCCGAGTCTGCTCGATAACAACCTTTATTAGGCTCTGCATCGACTCGGATTCTTGTCATATAAGTAGGTCACATTATATTTCTAACTCTTTTCTCGTTGACATGAAAAAGTTATACAACTCTGCGACCTTAATAAGAAACACGTTCACAGGAGGCCCTACATACAACCGGTAGTTTCTGACCTGACCGATATCGATTGCAGGATTGCATGTGATATTAACTACCTATAATTTTTGTTTCTTGTATGTGTGTCTGCAGTCGTAAATAAACGTTTTATCTATCTATCTATAAGACTTGAGATGTTTGAATACGCAGCGTTGATAGTGCGACCGGAGGGGTCGTTTTGACTCAAGACACGTAAGTTTTGTATCGTTGAACTGCTTTGCCTGATTCGGCCTTCGGTCCGGCGCGGCGGGGGCTGAGGCCCGGGCTCCACAATGGCGTTTCATCGCTCGTCGCTCGCATATTAATGGCGGGCCGCACTGTGCGGGACGAGAAAGTTCCTCGAATCTATTGAAGCCTGTAATGTGAGGTACCCGGTAATGTGAGGTACCCGGTAATGTAGAGGTACCTGCGTAGCTCGGCTTTTATGAATCGGAGTTCCTTCGAAATCGCCTATTGCATCCGCCGATATGATGCCGATGGCAAAACACGACAAAGAAATTAATAGACAAAGGTGTCGATTGTGTTGTTGCGGGTACGTATTTGAATATCAAAAATTAAAATATCTACTGTTAAAATGCCGATGTAGACCCTTAGACGAGATAATTGTACACCAAAACCCCTAAAATTACAACACGTACCTAATGAATGGTTGACTCAAATCAAATGAGTAAAAGTTCTAAAAAGAGTATTTTATCGAAGTTCATCAAACGTAAATTATTTTACATTATATTATATTAACTTAAAGTCTTGGCGCCCCGTTCAAAAATTCATTCTTTACGTTGACAGCTCTTAATCCATAATCTAGAAACATCTCTAGTTTTACTTACAAAGTGCAACAACGGAATCGACACCAGTGCCTGTTTAAATACCGGTTATTCTGTGTTTTAAAAATATTTCATTGTAAGAATATCGTATACCGCCGTGGGGTGCCGGCAGTAGAATGATACCCCTCCTCTCATGCCCATGGATGCAGTAAGAGCCTGCTAAGGGATATCTCCGAAAGTGGGCCGCAGCGTCTATCCGTGTATCATCATCCCATACTGCGCTCACCAACCCGCCTGCCAAGCGTGGTGAGTATGGCAACTACCTCTCATGGAGATCCATGAGGGAGGCCTGTGTTCATCAGTGGACGTTTCATGGCTGAAATGATGAAGAATATCGTACGGTTTGCTTAACATAACTGTAATAAAAAAAGCGTTCCAGTTAAATTAGAGACCTTTCGGATGTTTATATATTTTATCTTTTTTTTATATTATTAACCATTCACATCTCTATGCATATAATTTACAAAGCATCAACACCTATGTATATTTATTTTATACACCGCCCTCCCACAGCTTAGTCGGCCATGTTCATAGCATATAACAATGCGACATACTGAAGCTATTCGATTACAATTATTAAGCATTGATATGGATACTGTTTTACTCTTATTGTATTTGTACTTCTTAACTGTGTTGAAGTATTGCCCACTGCTGGACGTAGGCCTCCCTCATGGATCTCCATGTGATCATTAGGAGTTGTAGCCATACTCATCTGGCAAATATTTTTATAATGTAATGTTACAAGTCACAAAATTTTTTGTTCGCTGAATTTATGTTTGTAAGACATAGCCACTGAAATATTTTAGTGGCTCAGAGTTACCGTACCTAACCATCTTTAGTGGTCGCTGGGCGTGAGACACTTTACCGAATTCTCGGCTTGTGCACCTATTGCTACAAGTTATCTGTTATCAGTCGATAGAAGGCATAAAAGGGAATTCCCGACAATAATTTTATTACAGGATTGTACAAAGACAACAACAACTGTCCACAACACCCGCGCCGCCAAATACTATATATTTGTATTAGAATACATTTGTTTTGGTTTACTTTTTGAAACTCTTGTCCTTGCAGAATCAATTGAATCATGGAAAATTAAAAAAAAATTCTGCTAATATTGTAAAACAGGTCGCTTCCAAATTATCACCAGTCTTGTCTCATATCATAAATTTATGTATTGAAAATGGTGTTTTTCCAGATGCATTAAAGACAACCATAATTAAACCCATATTTAAAAAAGACGACAAGAGTAACATGGCTTGCTACCGCCCAATTGCTCTGGTCCCTGTACTTTCAAAAGTATTTGAAAAGGCTATATACGAAAGGCTTTACGACTTTTTTGAAAAAAACAACATATTTGCAACTGAACAGGTAGGATTTAGGAAAAACAAGTCTATAAATCAGGCCGTCTATAACTTCTTAAATTCAGCGATGAAAACTGTCGATAATTCCTCTATAGCATGTGCCCTCTATATGGATTTAACCAAAGCGTTTGACTACGTTGACCATGGTATCTTGATACAAAAACTCTCCTCCTATGGAGTAAGAGGTAATGTATCTAAGCTTATTGAATCCTACCTAAACAACAGAAAACAAATGACCCAAATAACCAAGATATGTCCAAAATCCAAAACTGAAATCAAATACACATCAAAATTAAGGCATGTCAGAACAGGAGTTCCACAAGGTAGTGTTTTGGGTCCCTTGCTTTTTTTAATGTACATAAATGATTTGCCTAAAATTGCCAGCCGTCAAACTGTCATGTTTGCGGACGACAGTACAATTTTATTTACTGGAGATAATAAGAAAGTGCTTGAAAATGACATCAATCTCACCTTATGTAATATAATTAATTGGCTTAAATCCATTAACCTTAAAATTAATTTGACTAAAACAAATGTAATGGTTTTCAGAAATAGAGCTATTAGAATAAGCGACCTTGATATAAACTATTTAGAAAATAAAATTGACCACATTGACTCAACGAAATTCCTAGGTATACATATCGACAGTAACTTTAGCTGGAACTCCCATATAGATTATCTAACCCTCAAACTGAGCCAGCAATCCTATGCTCTCTACATGCTCTCTAAAGTTGCAAATATTGAAGCAGTCCTCTCGGCATACCATGGATATGTAGCATCTATTTTAAGATACGGAGTTCTGTTCTGGGGCAATTCAACTAGGATAGAATCGGTATTTAGAGCACAAAAGAGATGCGTCAGGTCAATATGTGGTATTAAACAAACAGAAAGTTGTAAACCTTTCTTTATTGAATTAAAGATTTTAACGATAACGTCCATTTACATCTTTGAAACTGCAGTTTTTGTCAAAAGCAATCTGAACCAGTTTAAAAAGTTACTAAGTAAGCGACATTATTTAAAAATATGTCAACCACCTAGCAAGTCGACATTGCTAAGTAAAAGTGTATTTTGTATGGCCCCTCGTATTTATAATCACTTACCTAAAGAAATAAGAGAAACATGCGCAATAAATATATTTAAATGTAAATTAAAAAAACTATTAATTGAAAAGGCCTATTATAAGCTAAATGAATTTCTTACTGACAAATTTTGACATAATTATAATTGAATACACTGATTTTATTTGTATATTTAGATATTATTGAACCTGTGAATTAATCTGACTTTAATAATGTAACACTAAAATTTGACTGACAATTTTATATAATTTAATTTTTCTTTTGTTGCTTTGTGTATTTAAATTAATTACTATGAATTATTTGATAATATTTAAATTAAACTGTATTTGCATGCTGAAAAGCTGATCATGGCTGTACTATAAATAGTTCTAACTCACACCATCTTGTAAACCCATGTTCGCAAAATAAATGAAATTTGAATTTGAATTTGAATTTGAATTTGAAAATAGGCTCTGTCTTAACACTGACTTAGTTGGTCTCACAACCGGCTGATCCCGAGAGGTTGCGGGTTCGATTCCCTTTCGGGGGATAATGGGTATAATGTTTGATACGAAAATGCATTAAGAAAAAAAAATAAGTATTATATCAATCATCTGGTACCAGTATGCTGACGTGGTGCACTGTTCATGTTTATTTGCAAGATTTAAACCCGGTCGGGTTAAAAGCTTGCAAATAAGAAGCAGAGCGATGAAGGCAAAAAGGGCCAAAACCCGCTTTTAGTGATAAAGGTAATCGTTTTTTATTATTATTTATTTATTTCAGATCGTAAATCCATTTACCTAACATTATAGTTTTTGACCTTGATAGTTGCATTCAGCGAGTGGGACACTTGTGCCGCTGCGTCGCCGGCGCGCCGTGGTCGCCAGAACAAGTTCCTTGGAATGCCGCGCCGAGTCAATCGAGTCTCCCAACGGGTAGGCCTTAAAATAAACATGGACAAGACAAAAATCATGTCGAATGTCCACGTCGTGCCTGCCCCAGTTATGGTTGAGAACTCGGCTCTTGAAGTTGTCGACGTGTACGTATACCTAGGACAAACTGTCAAATTAGGTAGGTCCAACTTCGAGAAAGAGGTCAATCGTCGTATCCAACTCGGATGGGCAGCGTTTGGGAAACTTCGCAACGTCTTTTCGTCCAACATACCTCAGTGCCTTAAGACGAAAGTCTACAATCAGTGTGTATTACCAGTGATGATATATGGATCCGAGACGTGGTCCTTCACTATTGGCCTTATGAATAAGCTCAGAGTCGCTCAACGAGCTATGGAGAGGGCTATTCTCGGGGTTTCTCTACGGGATCGAATCAGAAATGAGGAGATACGTAGAAGAACTTGGGTCACCGACATAGCCAAACGGATTAGCACGTTGAAGTGGCAATGGGCAGGCCATATAGCGCGCAGAACAGATGGCCGATGGGGCCGCAAAGTTCTAGAGTGGAGGCCACGGACCGGCAAGCGCAGCGTAGGACGTCCACCCACAAGATGGACAGACGACTTGGTGAGAACCGCTGGTCGGCGGTGGATGCAGACGGCTTCCACAGTACTTGGAGATCAATAAGGGAGGCCTCTGTCCAGCAGTGGACGTCCTACGGCTGATATGATGATGATGATTGTATTATGTACAAATCACAACCAAAAGTGCTACCTTAAAAACAATAGTACGAAACCCTGCGTGCGCGAGTCAGTCTCACACTTTTTTATCTAATTCGATCGAGTTTTTGATGTGAAACATCTATAGCCGCACGTAAAACCGATTTCTGGCGTGGCAAGGCTGGCGACGCATGCCGCGGCGCTGGCGACGCGTCGCGCCGTCGTGGTTTCTTTAGGAATTGTACTATACGGCTGAATGACGAGACATGGCGAAGGCTGGACTGCAAATAAGATTTGACTGCAAATGAATAGGACTGGACTGAACTGGACTGGACTGTAGGTACTGTACAGTAATTTTTGTATTTAATGAAAATAAATGTTTAATAATTATAGAGGTACTATCATTTTCTGGAAAAAAAACGTAATATTTGATTTTATCATTATGCCATTTCTATCAGTGTTGATACAGAACTTTTTGTTCGATCTGCTAAAGCCACATAGAAAAGTAATGAAATCATATCATATTACATGCGGTCGTACAGCCAGGCACCACCCGGGGCCGCTCGGCCGCGCGCGCCTCCGCGAGAGGAAACCACTAATAAAGTAGGTAATGAGCTACAACTTGATCTCGCATAAAGTCGGCCGCTGCGAGCTCCGCCATTA
The DNA here is from genome assembly GCA_963082625.1 of Pasiphila rectangulata. Classification (NCBI taxonomy): domain Eukaryota; kingdom Metazoa; phylum Arthropoda; class Insecta; order Lepidoptera; family Geometridae; genus Pasiphila; species Pasiphila rectangulata. The sequence continues at coordinate 22,475,231 of OY720241.1, read as the reverse complement.
TTAAATTAACCATTTCCTTCCTATCTCAGTCTCCGGGCTACTTAATCACGTCAATTAATTTAAATTAAGTACCTACACATCTGCCAGTTACAATCGGCATAATATCGACAGTTCTATTAAGATGATGATTAAGATGGTTTCAATTTAATACAGAAGCAAATTTTCATTGCGAGTTTCTATTACGATATCATAAACTTGACATTTGAAGCCTATGCTATATTTAGTATATACATACGATGATGTTTAAGCGAGGCTATCGTGTCGGCGGAACGGTAATTGACTGACAATGTGCCTCTCCATTATTCAAAGGCTACGATAATGTACGAGCGACCAGAGCGCGGCGGCCTCCCCGGAGTGGACCTCGAGTGGACGTAAAAATGTAAATCATGTAAATCATCTATAGATGTAAAGGCCCAAGTTTATTTTTGCTGATTCAGACAGTCGCAATGAATCATTTACTTAACTAAAATGACGTACGCGATGGCCTGTCAGCAAATTATCGAAACGGTGTCCCGGTATTGTCGATCGCAGGCCACCGGAGTAGAGTATGAGCTAACATGTTGGTACCTGGTACTGCCCGGACTTTTCAATAAACCTGTTATCAGAGCCGGTCGGATCATTTCTCGACAGGTTGCTCTTTAATCATATGAAGCTTTTGATAACGTGCATGTTTTACATACGCCTTCGCTTGTGTTTTTGTCAAGCAAGCAATCAGAAATTTATTCAACAGGTTCAAGGTTCGAAGGCATAATATTTCACTAGCTACCTACCTAGTGCATTTGCGAACCTGTTCCGCGAGTGAGCGACCGAGCTATGAATAAATGAGCTCCAGAGGCGAGCGCCGCGCGCGCGGAGAGCGCAGATTGACTGAGCGAAATCATCTATTTTATTAATGGCAGCCTATCATCCGGTAACCGACGGTATCCAAATCATAAAAGCGAATTAGATTTCCGAGGAGCTATAGTGGATTTCTTTAGGTAGGAAGTCAGTGTGCAGTAAATTAAGTGTCCATTGGTTGAGTGTGCAAATGTAAATAGGCATTTATAGTTAGTTATCTAATAAAATAACAGTTAGGACCCGCGCAGCTGGCCACCTCGGAATAGAAGGCGAGGTGATTGCTCATGAAGTCATGACATAATGTTTACTGTAAATCCCTGTCGAATAGCATTATAGCTTCCGGCGATTAAAACGCGTCGCCAGACGCCACCAGCGCCAGACGCCGCCCGCGCCGCGTACCGCCAGCGCCAGTCACCGCCCGCGCCGCGTACCGCCAGCGCCAGTCACCACCCGCGCCGCGCGCCTATCGCGCCAGATGTCGACCGCGCCAGACGCCGCCCGCGCCAGATGTCGACCGCGCCAGACGCCGCCCGCACCGCGCACCGCCAGCGCCAGTCGCCGCCCGCGCCGCGCGCCTTTCGCGCGAGATGTCGACCGCGCCAGACGCCGCCCGCGCCGCCGCGCGCCATTCATCCTCTGTTCGCTGGACGACTCTATTTATGTAACGACTCTATTTATCTATTTATATTTCGACATCTTCAAACGGCGCAACATCTGCTCTCGTCGGCTCTGATAGTCGCGGCGAAGGTCACCGGTATTTTCAACCGCGACATAAATTATATTCCTCTGAATTTAAAGAAATACTCGGCGATAAATGTATCGCGCGTTCAAGTTCACAGCGGACGGTTGGAGATGATTAATTAGATGGCGAGTGGCAGCGGGGCGGGGCGCGGCGCGGCGGGGCGGGGCGCGGCGCGGCGGGGCGGGGCGCGGCGCGGCGCGGCTGTGTGAGGCGAGAGTGCGGCCCCGCTCCGGGCAGACGGCGCAGATGCGGCGCGGGCGCGGGTTCCGGCACTCCTTGCGGCAGGTCAGTCACCCGCGCCGCCCGCGCCGACTGCCGGCGCCTGTCTGCCGCTCCTGCTCCAGACGAGCTCTATGTGCTCGCTCCGTCCTAAAACACCAATCCGCTCTTCTTTATTCTGGGAAAATGTAAACTAGTCTACGCAGGCGCGTTCCATTTTAGCAAGGATCTGTTACTGCAGCTGCTTCCTGAGGCAGGCTGCTTTTGCATCAATGAATTCGTCTGCGATCCTCTATTTACACCATTTTACCCATAAGAATAATTCGAACAGATGATATGTGCATACTTATAAAAAAAAATCGTATTAAAGTCATTCGGAACTTTTAAAAGTCTATTGAAGATAAAAAACTAGTAAGATTGTTATAAGCAGATATAAGGTAAATCGCAGAAGTGATCTGCCGTGGAAGAAAGCTAGGCGGGCTGTGCTGCGGCATCGGCAGCGCGGCGGCGCAGGGCGCGCAGTCTGGCGGGCAGCCGCGGGGTCAGCGGCCGGGACTGGTTGCTAGCACACCTACTCACTACTTACAGAACAGGTATCTATCGACGACGTTGTCCTACATAGTGCATCTCTTATTTGCGCCTTCAAACCTATGCTACGACCTACGTCTCTACGAGATGGACAGTGGAATTTTATCATTTGATTGACTAACGAGACGAAAACGAAAAGCCATGATTAGGTTTGGCGCGCAGTTGACAATAATTGCAAGATTTTGAAAAAATAGATAGGTCTACCTGAGTATAAAATATATTTCTATCTACATGTTATTCTTCTTTAATAATGTCTTTTTCGCATTATAGAGCTACACAACTCTTTCTTCGGAGAGGCACTAACTCAGTACTTATTATCGCATTATTTTTCTCATAATCCGCGAGTAACTTTTCATATTTTCCTCAGAACTTTCTGTAAATGTGTGTGGGTGGAAATATATAATGGCAAAATAAAGCGCGCAGCGAACGGAGGTACCTGCGAGAAGTATCCGACGATATTGAGTTATTTAAGTCCCCGAGAGCCGCGTACGTCAACAAACATCGGGAAATCGTAATTCTCGGCGTGTTGATAAACGACTTGAAAATTTTACACTAAATAGCATATCACTTTGGGGAGCGAAATACATTTTTGGAGAAATAAGCTTATCGTCGCTGAATAGGCTAAACTACTAACGTGCCTAAGGGCTATTTTGAGAAAAATCAATTTAAAGTTTTTTTTTGTGATTAACCTGTCACAACTTTTTTTCTTTTGCGTGAAAGTAAATGCTGTAAAAGGAAACATATCATGGTTTTATTTTATCTACTCAATGGATATATTATATTGCTCTTATTTTAACTATATCTAGAGTTACCTGTCGCTTTAGGATAAATATTCTAAGTCCCAAAAAAAACTCAGCAAACGAAAATTGCTAATCTCCAAATTAAGTTCGCGGTAAGGAGTCACTAAATACTAAAGAGTTAACTATCATAACGTCCTCTTACAAAGAAAATACTTACAAATAAAAAAAAAAGATATTCGTAAGCGAAATTTACTAAGAGATAAAATATTTCAAACAGACTTATGGCAAAAATAAATTCAGCTTCTCTTTTGGCAATTGTCTTTCTCAGCGTTATTCTTATTCTTCAGATTTGCCTTTTTTGTAGTTTTTTTCTCATTTTTATTATTGTCCGAATTATTTTTTAAATTTTCTGATAATGCACTTATTGAATCGGTAGATCCTTGCCAAGAAGTACTTAAACTGCAGTAAAATTCTTCAATATCCGATAGGGAATCTATGTATATGTTTGTAAATTACCTATAAACTTGATTATGCAAGATTTAAATTTGTAAAAAATACTAAAGTACCACATCTTGTGGTTTTTCCTTAATCTTAATTGACTAAAAGATGTGTGATAACAAAACTGCTTTAAGCGAAAGTTGTTTAAAGGCCATCGGCTATCAAAAGTATGTTTTCCAAAATTACTAGTAAAGCTTTATACAGCTAGTTGCTGCGAGTGAAATACTAAACCGACAATTATTAAAAATGTGCCAAAATAAGGGACACATTAGTGAATATTCGTAGGAATTATTCGAGATTTTCGCCTATTTTTTAAAGCGCCAAAAAAATGGTCCAATCGCCACGAGTAAAAAGGCGCTTTAGTAGTTTTGCCTATTCAGCGACGTTATGATCTTCATATAATTACTTACTAGCATGCAAGAATGCAAGTAACATGTGCAACTAGCATAGCGTGACGGAAGAGCAGCGCTACTCCCTCGGTGTCGTTCACGGTGCACGGTGGGTCAAGTTTAGTTTAGGGACAGACTGTCCAGGACGCCCTAGACCAAAAAAGGGGCAGCAGCGCTTTCAAACTATTAAACGAGCGCTGAAGAGCAGAAGGTTATGGTCTAGACTAGAAAGCTCATTTCAACGTGACCATCACTCTTAACGTTCTGGACTGTGCGATCAGCGTCTCCGCGTGCCTAGGTCGGCGGCGGCGAGTGCGGCCGCACACAAACTATTCTTTAGATCATAGTTTACCTTTGTTAGAAATTATCAAAACTATTGAAATGTCTTTGTATATTTGCCACCGCCACGACGAGGCTAAGTCAAGGTCAGGTCAGGTTAACTACCAGGCACGCTGTTAAGCAGTTTTATTATCTCCCAGTGCAGCTAAGTGTCGCAACTGTCCCGGCGAGTTGGTGCACTTAGCTAATATCTGTGCAGGGTGGCGAGGTCACGTAGCACTTGCAATATCCGGTTCCGGCGCATGTCCCCCGTATTGCCTTCGTGCCGGGCGCCACGCCACAGCCCCCGGCGCGAGCGGGTACTTCCCCGACGGCCGACAGCTGTCAGGCGGGATACGAGCTGCCACTTCGCACTCTTAAGAGTTGTTTCGGTGGTGAGTTGCTAGGAGGGCTGAGAGCAGCCGCGGGGCGGGGGGCGCGGGCCGAGGGGCGCGGGGCGCGGGGCGGGGAGGAAGCCATGTAAAACTTTTTTTCATTAACAACTTTTGAGAAATGTTTTAGAAGTTAGAGCTTCGTAGCGGTCGAGTCCACATTGATTATCTGGATTCTGGATAGTAAACAAATTACTCTAACCAAAATTCAGGGCATTTAGGTCTAAAGAATGAATAAATAAAGCTGGATTTCATCCAATTACATTGAAATCGTCCGTTGTGGGTATGATATTATGGTTGGTAGAATTCTTAAATATTTTTTACATTTGTATTTATTCAAATAGATTACAACTAATATTACAGATATAACCCAATTCATTTTTTATCATTATCATCATTTCAGCTGTAAAACGTCCACTCCTGAACACAGGCTTCCCTCATCGATCTCCATGAGGGGTACATACTCACCACGCTTGTCAGGCGGGTTGGAGAGCGCAGTATTAATACACGGAAAGACGCTGCTGCCCATCATCCGGCGCCCCACGGCATTTTTTTTTATAATAGATATTATCCATCATACATAGAAAAATATCAAGACCGGGACAAAATAATATCTGCCGTAAATTGCAAACCATGGTCCTGTGGCGGGAATCGAACCTACGAACCTAACCAACCTCAGCCACTATTAAACCAACCACATGGTGCCACGTAGGTTGTCATATCTCTTCTTCTCTACATAGTACTCGTATAAATTGAAGTCGCTTCCCGTCTGGTTGTCTGTTTGGCTTTTTAATCCTCCTGAATCACGCAACGGATTTTGGTGCGGTTTTCACCAATGGACAGAGTGTCTCAAGAGGATTAAGGTTTGAGTAAGTTCGCTGAAGTATGATGATGTTGAAATTGCTGAAAAGTTTAATGCCGACTGACAGTTGTTTTGCCGCCGCGTTTAGCTTGATTGTGCAAGTGATGTATTGACGAATATTTTTTTTCATATTATATAAGCTTGCCTTTTACCACATCTTGCCTTATGTTAAGCAATGATATGGTCTAGGATGGGACACACTTGCATAGAAGGTACCTGTTTACCCTTCATTTGAAGATACCCTTCCTAAAAAGGTCTACAAAAAAGTCCACCAACCTGAACATTTTTTGTCCTGCGACTTCGGTAAATCATATTTTTTAACTCTTCATACAGGATGAGCTATTATGGGTTCTTGTAATTTATATTATTAATACAAGTACTACAGGCTGAACAAAAAAAAATTATAAGTATTAAACATTTATTACAAACTTGGTCAAGCAAGTGTTTACTCAATAATAAAACGGAGCATTCAATTCTTATTTGCTGCTCAGCTTCTTTTATAGGTCTCATGAAAGGAAATCAATTTCGCGTAGATATCTATCGCGCAGTTTACGACCTTCGGATGCAGTATTTCGACTGCGACTTCTCGCATCGCCACTGCGACCGTTCCGTCGCTGGAAGGAGATCTGCGTGGCATCGGTCGTGACGACTGCTGGCTAGGTATCAGCTACCCTCGGAGCACGGGCAGGCGACCCCCGCCGCGTGCGCAGCCTCGCAGATAGCACCGTCATTGTTTTGATCAGAGATTATCTAGAATTTTCCGTGTTGTGTAATTTCTTTTAGCTGTGTTAGATAAGAGTTCTACGAGGAACCTTTAGACGGTTTTATGGCTATGAGTTTGCTAAAGTTTGAGGTGTAGAATTTATATAGACGATTTCTTTTATTCAGGTTTAACTTATGAATTCAAATAATTTAACTTAAGTACCTACTATTTTAATAATTGCTATTAAAAAAAATAGCTCAGATACCTGCATACAGTTGGATTCATCCCAAATGTATGAGTCATGTACGATGATCTTATATGACTACTGATTGTGTACCAAGTTCAACGTTGAAGGTGACGCACTAGTTTCTCAGTATTAAAAATACTATGAAAAATATTATTGCAAAATGCCGCGCAGTCTACTCGGTATTGCGAAGTGCAGTTGGTGGCAGTTTAGTTCTAACAATGAATCAGGCGGAGTCAAGTTATCAAAACAAAACGGCGGTGTGGACGGCTGCCGAGGCGCGGTGTCGGGTTCTAGCCTTCCCAGAAAGCCGGCGCACGCGACCACCACCTCCGCGCCGGCGCCGGCAGCACAATCATCCGCAACCTTATTTCAGCCAGTGCTAGGCCTCCCTTGGCTTGACCCATATTTCACTAATCTGTGTTAATTTTATCCAGGTAAGAGCTATGGTATCCCTTAGCAGGCTCTTACTGCATCCACGGGCATGAGAGGAGGGGTAACATTCTACTGCCGCCACCCCACGGCGCTAGGGATACCTGTGGAAGATGGGCAGCAGCGTCTTTCGGTGTATCAACATCCCGTACTGCGCTCGCCGACCCGCCTGCCAAGCGTGGTGAGTATGGCAACTACCCCTCATGGAGATCTATGAGTAAGGCCTGTGTTCAGTAGTGGACGTTTCGGCTGAAATGACCTTTGACGTTTGCGATGTCATTTATACAGGATGACCAAAGGTTTTGTACCCGGTTAATTATTACTCGATGAGTCCGTAAGGCGGAGTGGGTCTTACTTGACAAGTCAGATAACTGTATCGATAGTAATGAATGTGCTGGTTGTCGGACGGGCGCGCGCGTCAATCAGCGCCTTGTTGTGAACACGCCTCGCGAGCGTCTCGCCGGGATCTTTGACCTGCGCTTCCTGCAGATAACGTCTTAATAACAATTAAGTACAACTTCGCTACCTAACCTACTCGCCGAGCGCCAAGTCCTCAGCCTCATTCCCTGTTTCCGGAACCGGCACCAGGCCTTGCTAAACTACACAACAACTACTAGTTAGTAAACACGCCGTTGCCGCGCCATTTCACATAAAATAGTGTAATTTACTGTCGGGGTAGGTGGCAAGTAGTGCTGGAAAAACAAAATGAATAGAATATTAGCTTCAACATTTGAGATAATTATTGCAGCTCCCAGAAGCTACAAGCAATACAGGGTGAATTTTTGAGACGGGACAGTAAGGGCAGGTACCTTAACCGTTATAGTTACAGGAAAACGTTGTTAGAAGACCATCCATAAATTTTTAAGATATTCTGAACTGGATTTACAGATTTTGGAAAAAATGTACAGTCAGCAAGAAAATGGTCATTTTACACAAAAACTTTTTTTGATGCCAATCGATCCTCTTGCTTATTAGGATCAAAAGTCTCTACTGGACCGACTGAGGTTTGAGTACTAGAAATGTCAGAAATTGAGAAAAACTTTTTCCATACATTTCGGTAAAAGAGTCAAACTTCTAAATTAGCCAAATTTTTTGTTATGGGTAGATCCGCCATAATCCGCTATTAAGAAGACGGGCTGAAGAAAGTAGGTACTTAAGTATAAAAAAGTTTTAAATTTCAAACTTGGAATTCGATTCGAATTCTTGGGTTATTTCTGATCATTCTTATGTTTGTGCTGAGAAAATTCTAGATTAGACTTCTTATTAAAAAATGTCAATGATTATAGCGGATCTACCCATAACAAAAAATTTGGCTAATTTAGAAGTTTGACTCTTTTACCGAAATGTATGGAAAAAGTTTTTCTCAATTTCTGACATTTCTAGTACTCAAACCTCAGTCGGTCCAGTAGAGACTTTTGATCCTAATAAGCAAGAGGATCGATTGGCATCAAAAAAAGTTTTTGTGTAAAATGACCATTTTCTTGCTGACTGTACATTTTTTCCAAAATCTGTAAATGCAGTTCAGAATATCTTAAAAATTTATGGATGGTCTTCTAACAACGTTTTCCTGTAACTATAACGGTTAAGGTACCTGCCCTTACTGTCCCGTCTCAAAAATTCACCCTGTATATATTTTTCAAGAATGTTAACTAGCAGGTGATAAAAAAATATTGGCTGACTCGTTTGTTGTAAAACTGACAGTGGCCCGTGGAGAACGATTCCTCAAATGAATTTTACGTTGAAGAAACAGTCGATCGTACGTGTATGGATGATAATAGTAGACATTAAAATTAAACTAAGGTTTTCCATGTGGTCGTACAACAATAGTTATTTGTTATACAAGAGTGCCGTGGGGTGGCGGCAGTAGAATGTTACCCCTCCTCTCCTACCCGTGGATGCAGAAAGAGCCTGCTAAGGGACACCTCCGGAAGATGGGCAGCAGCGTATATCAACATCCCGTGCTGCGCTCACCAACCCACCTGCCAAGCGTGGTGAGTATGGCAACTACCCCTCATGGAGATCCATGAGGGAGGCCTTAGTTCAGTAGTGGACGTTTTACGGCTGGAATGATGATACAAGAGTGCAAAGTTGCTTTTTAACCACGTGCTCAATTTTGATGACCGAGCAAGCGAAGGAATCAAAAGAGCACGAGGTGAAAAATCTTTGCACTCGAGTGCAACACGTAACTTTTCATCCCACCTCAGCGAGGAAATGACTAAATGCAAAAAAAAAACATTGCGCATTATTAACAGTTTCAGTCAATTCTGTTGGCGTCAATAAACTTCCTCGTCGCTAGAACCACTCATTTTAGGTTTTTCACTTGTTTTTAAGTTTCTTGTTTTTAAACTAAGGTTTTAACAAATAAAATAAGGTTCTATGATAAATTTGGCGCCATGGAGGGAGAAGTAAATAGGTTTAAAGATGTTTTGAATTCACAAACTTAGTGCACACGATGTTCTAAATTCAATTTCCCATAACACAAGCTCTGCTTACCTTGGGGCTAGATGATGCTGTGCAATTTGTCCAGCATTATTTATTTAAAAAAACAAAAAAAAAAAAAAAAAAAAAAAAAATTTACTTTATCCTCTAGTGGATAAAAACGGCTTTTGCACTCAGATATCGAAGAGCAAAAATACTCTTTCCGTGATGTGGGGGTAAAAAATAAATTGCAATGTCATCTAATCAACAGTACAGTGAATGCACTAGTTCCCCCCTGAGTCTTTTCATACTATAACGTTTTATAATCGTTACTATCAAATTACGAGAGATAATAATAATAATAATAATTTATTTATTTCAAAAAAGGTTTAAGTACAAGGTACAGTTATAGGGTACTTAAGCTAATTACAGTGTAAAATATTTAAGAAAAGTACAATTTATAAACCTTTTAGGGTCAAACATAATTGACTCCTCACTCTTACTAAGTTTTCACTTGTATTAAGATGTGAGGGCTCTCTACATCGACTTCTAGCGGGCTACAAAGGTACTAACTCAAATCATAAAATTTACACTATATTAAAAAAAAAATGTAACCCTTATTAGATGTATTCAATGAGCATACCTACAACTATTATTATATTACTAGACTCTTCGAGTTCTTATAAAATAGTTCATTATCCAAATACACAGTGTATTTGGATAATGAACTATTTTATAAGATGATTTTTGTTTTCTACCCCCTTTCGTGTGCTCTTAGAAGATAACTTGTGTCAATCTTACGAAAGCACAATTCGATTAAAGGCACTCTGTATCTTTTTTTTATGTAATTTAAACAATACAGTTTTGGTGCCTACTCAAAATTGTTCGTAAAACGAGAAGAATGAGATAAATAAATAATGTATTTATCAGCCTCATGAAAGAAATGCTTAACTGCGCTATGCTGCTAATAAGATACTTTTGTAATAAAAATCTAGAATATGACTTTGGTACTGGTTTAAACTCAGAAGAGCAGTGCAGTTGTGATGAATTAGAATCCTTCGGATTTGGTTCCTTGAAGGGATATAGGGAGCCGCTCACGGCTGCGTGTCGCACGGTCGCACTCCGCCCGCGAGCGCGACGTAAACTTTACTGCCTCGCTAACTGCTCTACATAATGCCTTCCTCGAGGACACGCAGCCACGCAGACTGCGTTAATGTCCACGCAGCCTGGCCAGCGCACTGCTGTTCATATCGGAATGGTTTAAACGGAACCATAATCGGCCTTCATCTATTGCCGGAGACAGGAGCACTTTGCGGGATTTTTCAGCACAGCATTTAAAAAAAAGATTTCTGAGCGAACGAATTCAATTATTTGCTTTATTCGGTTTAAATGTGTCTTAAAATCTTTTTAAGACACATTTTATTGAAAAATCTTTTTGCTCTATTGAATAAATACTTATTGACTTTGAATTCGTCAAAACAATTGACCCTATTTTTAGGTTTCCAGACCAAAATGGTAAAAAGGAAGCCTAAGGCTCGAGCAGACCGGATGCGTATGCGTACTGCTCGAGCCTTTATGGTATCACTTTGTCTGTCTGTCACAAAGGATATCATGAGAACTACTGATGCTATCGACATACAATTTGAAATGGTATAAGATAACGCTTTTTCACTTATTAGTGATTGATGTAATGATGTATAATATAATTTTTCACTAATAAAAAAATAATGAATGAATATTTATTTAAATTTACTCTCACACAATAGGTTGTTTATGCTAGGTACGCACTGATGCTAACAATTTTATAATTCTAACCAGTTGTGAGAGGCTGTTTGTAAAAGCCTGTGGTTGCAGGTCACCAGTGCTCCACTCCACGGTTCACTAATTGGATACGATGGTAGTGCAAGGAAGTAAATACCAATATAATAAAACTAGCTTCTGCCCGCGACTTCGTCCGCGTGGAATAGTTACTTTGTGCTAACGCTAACTCTAACCCACGGTTCGTTAACGTAGAAGGTGAAAATATTTATTAAATAATACCTACGATAAGCGTTATCTTAGGTACCTACTTCAAGCTTTTATCAGTAAAAGTGGAACTTTAAAACGTTAAGCGAACGTACTGGGTCTTATAATCTATCTAAACCTTTTACAGCCTCATCTGGTGTTCCTCAGGGCAGTCACCTTGGCCCCATCTTATTTAATGTCTTCATAAATGACATAGCACTATGTTTCCGCCATAGTAAAATTTTGTTGTACGCAGATGACATGAAAATAATGAAGCCAATTAGCTCGCCATCGGACACAATTGCGTTACAAGAAGATTTGAACCGACTATCAATCTGGTCCGAACAAAACCGTATGCCACTCAATGTTCCAAAATGCCAACATATTCATTTTAGTCGTAGAAAAACACAAATTCTTAATAAATATTCATTAAATAATTTAGAACTTACTACTGTAGACCAGATCAAAGACTTAGGAGTTACCTTCGATGCCTATCTTAAATTTGACAAACATATTATTACAACTTCCATGAAAAGCTTCAAAACTCTGGGATTCATCATAAGGAATAGCAAGGAATTTAGGCGCTCATCTACAAAATAAAAACTTTTTTACACACTTGTTAGGCCAATTCTGGAATACGGCAGCTTAATTTGGAACCCGCACTATGACATCTATTCTAAAAGGATAGAAAGTGTGCAAAGACGATTTTTATACCACGTATCATATGGCGATAATATGGCTAAGAAATTGCACAGCTATAAAAAAAGACTCGACCACTACAAAATGAATGAACTATCTAACCGCAGAACATATCTAGACCTAGTTTTTCTTCACAAACTTTTCAACGGAAATATAGATTGTCCCGAAATAATTCATAAACTACCAATACATGCACCAACTCGTTTACCCAGAAAAAAATCATACAACCTATTCAGTACTCATCACTGCAAAACCAACCTTGGGAAACACTGTTCGTTGCCAAGACTTTTTAGGCAATATAACGCGCTCTCGAAAAGGGACGATCATGATCTTGATCTAACTGATCCACTGCCTAAATTTAAGAGAAGCCTTCGTAACGTTTTATTTGCTAGAATTGATAATTCTTAAGTTCTGCAATTACGAGTATATGTCAAACTTTTAAAATACCTTATTTCTTGGATGTTTTTTTTTATTTCTTTTTTTCAAATCTTTCAAAATTGCTTTTTTTATATTTACAGTCTGGAAGTTATGGACTTATTTTATTTTGTTTTTGTATTTTCAGTATATGTCAAAATTTTATTATTGAAACGTTTTAAACCCCTAATTTCTTGTATATTTTTTTTTCTATTTTCAAATGTTTTAGGTACATATTTATTTGTATAAAATAGTCTTTAATTATGATGAAACTCATAGTAGGTAACTACAAATAAGTACCACTTATACTTTAAGTATTTACCTAATACTGTATTATTTTTATTTAAGCATAAGTTTAATTTAGTCGAGTAATATTGTAATAGCACATGCTGTGGCACCCTGTAATTAGAATAGTACATAGTTCGAATAATTTAATGTATAAGGTAAGAAAAATGTTATGTGCTACTTCTGTTGGGCGTCCTTAAAATAAATAAATATATCATGTAGATTGTAGGTTATTCTAAAAACTCAAAACTATGTTATTTTATAGTACTTCTGCGTACATTATATTTATAGTTTTGTTTTCTTCCGGCAGAAGTAGATATTGATTTTCACCAGAACCAGATCTCGATATGGCAACATATAGTCCGTGCGAAAAACACTTGTCGTAAACCTATTCTTACGTGCTTAACCGGGGCCTTATTAATTGTAACCGCAAACGATAACTTCACCGGAAATTGAATGATTATTTATAAGTAAATAGTCAAATCCGTTGGTATCATATCATAAGGTATGCGAGGTACCAGCGCTGTTTGCCCTGCTGCTGGACCAGTCAAAACTGTAGCACCAATCACGTTATTGCGAAGAAATTTTACTTGGAGTCTGGTTCCGTTACATATTACAATACTACAATTTGGTGGTTTAAGGTTTCTTAGCAACACAATTGGAGTGCCAGTTAATAATTTGAGTGAATGCGGGGGAAGGCCACTCGGATTTAGAGATCATTATTTTGCTGCGATGTTATATTAAAACTGCGATATCTCCTAAGATATTCTTTGAAATCAAATGATATAAAAGGCAATTTTGTTTTAAATTAAATACTTGTAATAAATAACGTATTTATTTGGATAAGGATTTATTAATCCTTATCCAAATAAATACGTTATGTAATAACATGGTATTCCATGTTTATAAAAACACCTTCGCAAATACCTAATGCCTTATTTTAGAACAAAGGTTAGCATAAAAAGGTTATAGTGAGCCAACCTTATGAGATAGATTTAAGCTGTCGCTGACTTTTGTTTTAGATCTTTTAATGGGGAACAATTCTGTCATACATGATTTTTGCGAAACTTTAATTTAACCGTTTACGCAGCGCACGCAGCGGAAGCTCTCAAAAGGAAAAAAATAACCCCGATGTTGAAACATTCTTCATTGGTACTCTGCTCCTATTAGTCTTAGCGTGATGGATGATATATAGCATATAAATAGCTTCCTCGATAAATGGGCTATCTAACACTGAAATAATTTTTCAAATCGGACCAGCAGTTCCTGAGATTAACGCGTTCAAGCAAACAAACAAGCAAACTCTTCAGCTTTATAGTATTACTAGAAGTCGCTCGCGGTTTCACCCGCATCTTTGGTTACTGCTCCGCTCCCGTAGGTCGTAGCGTAATGTTATATAGCCTATAACCTTCCTCGATAAATGGGCTATCTAACACTGAAAGAAGTTTTCATATCGGACCAGTAGTTCCTGAGATTAGCGCGTTCAAGCAAACAATCGCGCTTGGTTTGATTAGAAAGCGTTTTGCATTTACTTTGATAGGATTTGCGCAAGGCTTAAGAAGTCCTTATTGTCGGAACTCCCTTCCGAGAAATTCTAGAATTTGATAGGAGGCTATACTGGTTACACTGCGACTCATCGTGGATACTCATTCGCGGACTTTAATTTTAGTTAAGTTTGTAACTTTGTTATTTATTATAATATGTGCTTTAGCGTACGTTTAGAATTATGTCTTTATTCTGAGATTTAGAAAAGCACGATGTTGTGGTGTGGGTATGCCGTGGAGCGGCGCTGCACGCGCGGGGCGCGGGGCGCGGGGCGCAGAGCTCGCCGTTATTTATCGGACCGACTCTATTTGCGGTGACCGGTCCCGACATACATATATGTATAGTGAGATATTTGACAGAAACATACATGTAAGGTAATTCTACTACGGAAACAAGTTTGTCTACTGTCTTAAAGCTGCTGAAACAGTTTCGAATTTACACCATTACCTACAGAAGTCAAATTAAAGATACTTCACGAGAGGTAAGTGACCTTGGCGACGAGCCGCTGCTACCCCGTGATATTAATGAAGGTAATTCCACCGCGCGATAAATAACCTTTCATGCGATTCTCAAGGTGGCCGACTCTACATGCTCCAGGCAACCTTCCTCATTTCACTTGCAAGTTGATATAAACGACCGCTGGTTTCCACCTCAACAAAATGTGGAATGTAAAAACACAAACACAAACCTACCAGGTATGCCAATGAAAAGCTTATAAATAAATGTATGAACCCTTTTAACGAAACAAAGGATTTGACCATTGAGGCTTAGTAATGAAGCTTATAAAAGCAGATTTATGTATTTACTCTGAGGGTTATCGGATCAGAAGTATCGCGTGCGGCACGCGCCGAGCCGGCTAGGCCGCCGCGGGCCGGCGGAGACCCCTCGGACGGCCAGCCCTACCCGACGACTCTGTCTACGTAATACTACTTCATACCTGTAACAGACACAAGAAGCTTAGAGCATTAAAGGTTAACTACTGGCCTCCAACAACTATTCGTATTAACCACAGAAAAGAGAAAAACCTCTTCTCTTTTCTGTTGAATTAACTTACCATACTTGTACACGCTATAGGATAACGTTCTGACTACGTTCTAACGTAGTTTTATTCGTTACAGCTCTTAAAGAAAACCCTCGTCCGGGGAAGGTCTACCGCCAAGTTATTTCCGGCTTTGCTGTTCTTCGTGTTAGTCGCCAATGGCGGCACATTACTGTACATTATGGCGGCATAATACTGTGGTAACAAACGGCTACTATTAATACGCGACTATTTCCATTCAACCTTTACATGTGATTTGTCAGGTTAATTTGAATGAGATTTAAAATAAACTAGCGTGCGAGTTCCTGCCGTTTACGACGCGATGACGTAGTAGCGCAAGGGCATCTCACCATGGCTTATAAACTGTTTGTCATGTTACTATTACTTATGTATATAATGTAAGTATTATTTGCTGATGGTCTTCCTAAAACAAATAAATAAACAGCATACTTATACATAATTATATCTAGGGGCACCGTCCCCCCGACAAAGGCGAGTCAAGCAAAGCACAAGGGCACTACTTCTGAGGGCACTACCTACCTTTTCTCGAAACGCTTCGTCGTTTTTTTGAACCCTCATAACTTGGGTTTGGATTATACCACATAGACAAAATTCTAGAATTATGACGTCAATAAAAAAAATGGTGGACAATTCACACAGCATCATCTAGCCCCAAGCTAAGCAGAGCTTGTGGGTGACTGATATACTTAATACATCATACTACATAGATAGAGAGATATTTTAGAGAGAATATTTTTTATTATATATAGAAAAACATCCAGAACACCCAGAACCAAAATCTGCAGAGGTTAACGACGGTGCTCGCGATCCTGGTGAATTATTCAGGAGCACTCGACTCGTCGACAACTCAACCGCCAAATCATCTAGTAGGGACCTGTCCCGGGGGTCGCGCGGGGGTGGAGGCTGGTGACAGACAGCACACGCTTGTTTCCATTATAAGTTGAAAATAATAACTGCGTGATAAGATAATTTTATGCGTGACTTGTCTTGAAATACGTGATTCCTCATTGATACAGATACTCGTAGGTAGATTATAGCAAATACTTTCTTAGTATGCGCCATACGTCTGTTGAGGCAAACGTGAGTGTTTATGATTCCTCTTTCAAACTGTTTATGCGGCGCGGATGTTGGTTTGTTATAAATACAGATGTAGAAAGTGAAGCATTCAGATGTACATTAGGTCGTTAAACGACCATACACTGTCGAGGCTATATAATAGAAAATGTAACAATTTAACAATAAAGTTTTCTTATTCTTATAGTAATAACAACACACAGACATTACAAAGACGTAAAATCAGCCACAGTTAGGTGTAATCTGTGGTATTACTTTGGTTATGTATATTATTTATAATGTAGATATAATGTACCTGGCCTGCAAAAAATTGCAATCGTTTTCCTACGGTTGATTATGTAGGTACTGCACAACTACCTATACCTATTTCACTTTCAAATGATTCGTGAGTTACACTATTCATTGTTATGTTAAACGGGTTTTCTACTCACGTTAATTATTTGTTGAATATAGGTAGTATCCAACGTGTTCAGTTCCTCCCAGGGGAACTTTCGTCAGGGAATGGAGCTTCTTTACGCGGTACCGTCTCCTTCCCTCTCACGCGCTCGCGTTGCACCGGCAACGCGAGCGCGTGAGAGGGAACATTTCTCTTGTAAATAACATTTATTACTTTTACAGTGTGTTAGTATAATACATAAATATAAAACTATTTAAAATATAAAAAGCTTATTCGAATTAGTCTCCATTGGCTGCAATACAGTCCTTTAAACGTTGAGGCCAATTATCAATAGAAGCACGCACTCTTTCCATGGGAAAATTCTTCACTGCCAATCGTACGGATTGTTTTAGGGACTCCAAATTATCATGGCGTTTAGAGCAAGCCGTACTCTCTAAAACTGACCATAAATCATAATCCAGCGGATTAAGATCGGGACTAGACGACGGCCAGTCTTCAGCTCTGATGAAGTCCGAAATGTTCGTTTCCAACCAAGACTGCGTAGACCGAGCTTTATGACCCGGCGCTGAGTCTTGCTGGAAGGACCATTCTTGGTTATTGAACATGGTGTTGTTAAGGGGCTTCACTACCTTCTCAAGAATGATATCTTGATACACTTGTGCCGATGTTTTCATACCTTTTTCACAAAAGTATGGCTCAGTTACTCCTTCATAGCTAATACCCCACCAAACCATCTCTGAAGTCGGATAGTGCCCACGTTGCACTCTGTCGACTAATTGGGAAGCTTCCTTAGAGCTTTGAGCAGAAATAAGGTCATTTTGTTTGTTAAAATGTTGCTCAATTGTAAAAAAAAATCTCATTCGTAAACAATTTTTTTCTGTGACCTCCCTTTGCGTACCGCTTCTGTAATTGTTTCGATTTTACCACCCTATTCTTTTTTAAATTATCAGTTAAGAAACGACCAGTAGGTACGTCTCTTATAGGCTGCAAGTTCTAAGTCATCTTTTAAAATACGCGACATGGTTCTAGGTGCTATCTTCATCTCCCGAGATAAAAGCTTTTGCTTTCGGACAGGATTTCTTCGAATTCTTTCCCTTACTGCTTTGACTACTTTTTTCGTACGAACACTACGTGGACGGCCAGATTTTTTTCTGTCACAAACAGAGGAGGTCTCATTGTACCTATTAATAGCCCGGTACACAAACATTTTACTAATACCAAGCGTATGGAGAGTTTTAAAAATTGCATTTGGCTCCATACCTACTTTGTGTAATGCAATCACAGCGATTCGGTTCTCTTTATCATCCCACTCCATTTTAATATCGCAAAATATTGTACAATTTATTGGCGCCAAAATGAGAAAACTCAATGAACAATCATATAAAAATAACAGGTTCCAAATTCAAATGTAACTTTTTGTTTATTTTTAATTGTAACAGTATTTATGGCCAGACTAAGTATATAGTTCAGTTGTGTGTAAAACACGATGCATATACATGTTCTAAAAAGATAAATGTCCATTTAGTTCAATAAACAAAACGTGTATACAAAATTTCAGCTCAATTGGTTGAAGAATATCTGCTTCAAAATCGAGTTGCAAGATTCCACCCCGGCAAACATAGTTGCATGGCAAGCTAAATAAAAGCTTGTAAAAAGATAAATATCCATTTAGTTCAATACTGAAATGAGTTCAGTGTTTATAGAGCAGCTCGACAACCAATGCGCACTGTAAATCGTGCATTTGTATTGTAGCCTGGCGTCACGAAAGGCATGCCTTTCGGCCTCTGCCCGCTTTATAGATAACAAATGCAAGCTATTCTCGGGCGCGTTGCGGCGGGAACAATAGGAAATTTTTGAGGTAGGCTCCTTCGTCCTGCGACACTATGCAGGTGTCCTGCGCCATGCAGCGCCGCTAGCGACGCTCGAGTGGTGCCACCGGCCACCGCCCGCCTCCCGGGGGCGCGGTGACCCCCACTCCCCTCGGAGAGTCCTTCCGACGGAGTTTCACACGAGGAAGTGTGAACGTTGCAGGACGACCGTACACTTGCGTACATAACATTTAACGTGCACTTTACCTAAATTATAAAAGTTCTGTACTAAACGATAAGAAATACAAAGTATTTTTTAACAGCATAAACAAATCATATTCTAGCTGTTGCCCGCGACTTCGACCACGCAGTGTTAAAATAAATTCACCAGTTCGATATTTACAGTTATGTGTTACTACGAATTTTAAGAGTAGTAATCTTTTTCGTCTTTCCGTGTATGAACGACCCGCGTGCCAAGCACCACGCTTGGCACGAGTAGAGTATGGTAGCAACCGCTCATGAGCAGTATGTAGCATAGTGATCCATGAGGGAGGCCTTTGTCCAACAGTGGATGTCCTACGGCTGAGATGATGATGATGAGAACTTTTTGTGAAGAGATCATCCGGGGTCTACCATATCTATTTCTGCCACCAAGCAGAAATGTCTGCACGCTGTGTTCCGGTCTGAAGGGTAATGGGGCCGGGGAAATCACGGGCACATTACCTTTGGTGGGAAACCTTACAACTCTATGTCTCAGGGTGCCGGGCGCAATACAATGCAGCGTTGGTCACGTGTTTCGTGAACGTGATCACCGCAGTATTGCAATAGTAATAGGTAGAGGTTACCACTTAACATCAGGTGGGCTATCGGCTTGTGTCGTCATTTAGTCCTACTTATGAAAAAAAAGAACAATTTTTAAAGTTGGCAATTTTGTTTAGCATAATTTTTAAAATTTATACATTACAAAGATGGTTTAAGCTCTACAGTGTACAGTGTTAGTCAGTGTGTCTGGTAGCGTTTTATAAAATGTAGTGATAAAGCGAACATATAAAATAGCTTAGAGAAACCATGCGTTAAACATGTACCTTCCTACTGATTTCTTCTCTATGACTCTTCTTACATACAGTGTTAGGTATTCTGCTTAACACTGAAAGGTATAACGTTGCCTAATTGAGTTAGTCAGGAGTCTATCAATAACAAAGAAAACAAAATATGTAGTAAAGTAGATAACGTCTTCTCCTAATTATTTGACTGCGTACTGACTTAAATGCTGTGTGAATCAAAAGAATGTAGTTTTTCTAGTGAGCGTACTGGCTAGCTGAGTGGGGCACGGAGCAGAGGCGCGGACTGTGCATTACAGAGCAGTTGTGCGCACCGCCGGCGCCGCGCGCCACGCACTGCGGAGACGTTGTGCTCGCCGCCCGCTGGGCCACACTCCTTAATGAGAGTACATTCATGCAAAACACCAGCGCTACCATGTAAATAGTCCTATAAAATATGAGCAGATAACAATTAATTAAAACCTCTCAGTAAACAAAATTACTTTAATAAATTAAGATGTTTAAGGTACTCGTAACTCGCAGATTGCACACAACTCGCTGGCACACAGAATTGTATTCGTTAGGGCTTGAAGGGGTTTCCATAAAACTCGGCTCTGCATGATTCACAAACAGAATAATTTATACCAAAAAATAAATTCCAAACTCATAAATATTTCTCTTCGGAGGAATTTACTACACATTTGTATGCCGAAACAAAAGTCACGTTAACTTTTCTATCTAAGTGAAGTTCTTCTTTCATTCGTGACTCGCGGCGGTGCTTGCGAGCACTATATCATTTGTTTTATTTACTTTACTTTTCGTGAAAGTAGACTCAAGGAGAGCGCAGAGTTAACCTCTACCGCGTTTGAGGAATTCACCGGCACAATAAAAATGAATATTTTACGGAAGTACCACATAATAATATGTTATAAATCATACACCATTGGATTCGTATTGAAATTTTCTACACGTTTATGTATTCTACAAAACATAAAATAACTAACCTGATTCCATTCATTCATTCATTTACACGTCCTTCCCTGGCCCAGATGACTGTCTTGGGTGCTTGGGTGACGTCTATCACCCAATTGTAAAAGTCTTCTTGTAAACTTCTTTCTAACTACAAACATTTGCAGAGAGTGAGACAAGACAATTAATATCGTAAACTTAAACGCATTCAACAAGTCAAGCTAGCATCTGGACCACCTAGATAAAATTATATAAAATGGTCCTGCCAATTTCAGTCAAATATTCTAAAAACTTATTGAATCGCTAAAGTTCTGTTTCTAGTGCCTTTCTTTGACAAGGGAAAATCAATAAACAGCATTTGTTTCAAGTTTCCTAGAGCTCATAAAACGAATGCGCAGCAGGCTGCAGTCACGCGCGGACAGAGCTCACTGCTTGTTATTCATGGACTCCTCGGCCGTCCCAACTCTCACAAATGTGCAGAACGGATTGCACCGAGGATATTCACACGGATTGACATTTAAACGGATATAATATCGCCTGGTGTCTAGTCTAGATGACATGACAATAATATTTGACCACGCGGAAGGATTATCGCGCCGCGGCCACGGTCACGGTCAGTGTTTCTGACATGACACAAAAACAGGACTCATTAGTCGCCCGCCAACGAAGATCGCTTCTGTATGCGCAAAGCTTATCAGAAGAACATCCTTTAAGCAACTCGTATCTATAAAATATGAGCTGTACTAAAAACAAGAAACAGGGGTATCTTTAACTATGATCAGTGTTATCTTTGACCTATATTAAGTGATAAGGTTGAGTGGCCTATCCAACCAATCCGCGGGATGTGGCGCGTCGTCGTTAAAGTTTAACGACGACGGGGGAAGGGGAGCGAGTGCGCCCGGCGCAGAACCGGCGGCCAGCGCTTGGGAGCTGTCGGTCAACTGATCCATCGCTCCATTAGTGAGCACGAAACTAAAATAGACCTAATATCTGAATGAACAACAAATATTTTGTAACAAATCCGTTAACCTTTAACTAATGGGCGCTTAAAAAAAACACCTAAAAAGAGTTCGACACGTATTTCGCCTCTCTACAAGGCATCTTCTGGAGAAATCGGCTCCCCTTTCTGTTCGGCGGACGAAGAGGCAACACGTCCAGGGAGCGGTGGTGTTGTTCGTTGCTGGGCACCTACCTCTGCGTGTTCGTTGTTTCTAGTGTATGCCGTGACAAACGGGGAGCCGATTTTTCCTGAAGATGCCTTGTGTGACTTATGTGCGAAACACGTGTCGAATTCTTTTTGAGTGCTTTTTAAAGCGCTCGTTAGATTATGTTAAAGATTTTTTTACTAAATATCTGTTGTTCATTTAGATATTATAATGGATTCCCACAAAGTCACGTCTAAATCAATTAATTTCTTATAATAGATCTGTCCAACTTTTAACAAAGCTCAACAAGTACTAACAGTTGCAAGTTTCCCTCGACTTGTAACCTTATAGCGAGGGGCTCACGCGCCGCCGAGTGCTGCGTAGTCTGTGGCCGCCCGCCCTTCCCGCTCAATTAAAGTTAACGGGCCGTTTCATATACTGAAATCGATTCGTGCCATTCATTGCTGCCATTTCTCTGTTACTCCATAATAGCACTGAATTTATTTATTTATAAATTAACTCCGGCCATCTTTTACTGAAACTAGCTAAGTAATTTAATCTGATTTGTTAGGGGTATCGAGGTGATCTGCAGAGAAGGGTGCCGTCAGCAGCGGGGCGGGCGGCGGGCGGCGGGCGGCGGGCGCCGTTGTACTGTACACAGACATTTACGTTACAATTAAGGAAACGAGCGAAATTGTGTGCTCTGAAGCCCGCCGGCGCGGCGGAGACGTCCACAGAACTAAGTTTCTGCAAGCCTGGGGTGGGCGCTGACGGATTTTTTTTCGACAAACCGTAACATGCTTGAATAAACTTTTAAATAGCTCCATAGATGGAGCTGGAATAGACGACATTTAAATTATATTTATTATTACCATTTTAAAAATACAAGTACTGGCATAATTTATCAAGCAACCTTTAAAAACCACTTAACAAGTATACTAAATTCAACAAATTAATAATTGACGACCTTTGTGGCGCAGAGACGCAAGAGGTTGCGGGTTCGATTCCCGCCTCGAGACATCTGTACGATCTGCAGATATTTGTATATTAGGTGTTCTGGATGTTTATCTATATATATTAAAAAAATATCTATCTATGTAGTTTAATAAATTAAGTATATCAGTCATCTAGTACCCATAACACAAGCTCTGCTTAGCTTGGGGCTCGATGATGCTGTGTGAATTGTCCAGCATTTTTTAATATTTTTATTTATTTAAGAGTATAGAATCACGTACTTTAAGAGACTTTGAGAACATGCTTCGAGGCACCTAGCGCCTCTAGTGGCGCGCATGGCAGGGCTTGCGGCGCTCCGCGGCGCCGGCCCGGGACATTAGCGTCCGAGACAACGCGGCTTCTGAATCTGTTTATTTAAGTGTCTCCCCTCAGAGGAATACTGACTGATGATAATCCACATAAACATTATAGCTATCATTGTAAATAAGCTTTCTCATAAATTAGATGTTTCAATTATGTCATCAATGATTTAATATGATTTATGATGGTGATGGGATGATTGTAACATTTCAGGCACTATGCCTAGGAGTATGTCAAGTATGTAATGTAATGTCTTTTGCAGTGTACTGGTAGGAGGGGGGCGCGGGGGCGGGCGGCGCACGCCCTGGCGACCGGCGCACGCCCTGGCGACCGGCGCGCGGGGGCGGCGGGCGCGCCGGCGGAGGACACCAGCGAGTGCCCACCAGCGACCGTCGCGTCCGTCGCCAGGAAGAGCGAGCCCTATTTCAAAAATCAAAATGAATTTATTTCATTAACAAAAATAATAAAGGGTTTACCGTGGTGGGAACCTCCTTTTAAGTATGAATTTATTTATTTATTTTTATTTATTTAATACATTTGATTAGAACGGCTTACATGAAATACCTGTGTTAGGAGGTTCTGCTCTTCATATCATAAAAATTACATAAAACATTCATGAGTTAAAATAAAATAAAACATTCCAAATAATAAATCTGGAAAGTAAGTGTAGTTGTATGTGGGTGAGGATGGTGCAGGTGAGTAGTCTTCTCCAATAGCGCCAGTCTCGTAGGAGTCTGGGTACCAGAGGAGACCCGTGTGTGATGTGTAGGTTGTGTGCGTAAATGTAGTCATGTAAATGTATTAGGTGTGTAAACCGCCGTGGGGTGCCGGCAGTAGAATGAGAGGAGGGGTTCCTCTCATGCCCATGGATGCAGTAAGAGCCTGCTAAGGGATACCTCCGGAAGATGGGCAGCAGCGTCTATCCGTGTATCAACATCCCATACTGCGCTCACCAACCCGTCTGCCAAGCGTGGTGAGTATGGCAACTACCCCTCTTGGAGATCCATGAGGGAGGCCTGTGTTCATCAGTGGACGTTTTATGGCTGAAATGATGATGATGAAATGTATTAGTATACATTCTCTCACAGCTCTGTTTACCTTTGCTGCGAGATCACGTTTGTTGAATTTCACTTTCTGTCTAACGCTTGATTCGATTTATTTGAAAAGTTTGTTGAAACAGCTAATGGATTCCGTGAATTGATCGAAGCGCCAAATGCGCCGCCTGAAGCTCGCAGCCGCGGGACGGGATCAATGTAACACGGATACCACGCCACACCTTAGATCTATATTCAATAATATCATTGTCTTTTCTTTTACTTGTGCTAGTCGTAGTATAAAGTAAAATCTGTTAATTAAGTTTATAAGTAACGTAAAAATAAAAAAGTAAATGTTACCAATAATATAGAGCAAGATAGTTTCCAAGTTTTAATTTTGTAACACAAAATCATTTTTGTTGACAGGGGAAAACTTACTTCTGTAACACAGTGAAAACTTATTTCTGTAACCCAGTGAAACTTACTTCTGTAACACAGTGAAAACTTACTTTTGTAACACAATGAAAACTTACTTCTGTAATACAGTGAAAACTTACTTCTGTAACACAGTGAAAACTCAATGAAGAGAATGCAGTGAACAGAAAAAAGTGTTGGTAACAACTGAATTTATAAACACAGTTTTTGTGAATTATAATTATAATTTGTATTTGTAACAAATTTGTATTTGTAAAGCAATTCGTTGGTGTACGGTCCATTCAACATCAAATGTAAAGTTCAGGAGAACATTAAGCTTGTAGGCGCAGCGGATCGGAGTGCTGTCGGCATGAGATCGCAGCTGCGAGGACGCAAGCAGGCGGGCCGCGGGCTCGCATGCATGTCGATTTAATTGGTAAAGTGTTTTACGAAATTTTCTAAAACAAACAATTAATTTCCATGGAACATCAATTATATAATAAAATTATTTCTAGATGATTTTAACGCTAAAACCACGAATTTGACCAATAACGTCCCCTTAGTGATGATCGTATGTATAATGCAGAAGAAATAAATATTTTTTCATGAAACAATGTCGGTGTCGTCGGGCGCGGCGCCACGCGGCCGAGACCGCTGCCGTAACTGCTGAGCCGCGCACTCGCGGGAAGACCAAATTTACCCACCAAAGCCATCTTATAGGGATATATTTTGTTATGTGTATATATTTTATGTCTGTTGGTATATGTTTTCTCCTCGTCTTTTTTGTATGTGCGTGTGTGTAAAACCAATAAGAACTTTAAAATTGATCTTTACTAAACCGTCAGAGTTCTAAAGCGAAAAGCCGTGCATTTCTTCAAAAGCATAATTATGATATTCAGACATTTTTAGAAATTCAGAAATTCATTCATTGTTTCCATAGTTTGCAAATACAAAACATAGACACTGGGGCTTCAATAAATACTAGGTACTGTCTTCATACCTAATAATAATAATAAATTTCTTTATTCAGTTAGGTTTACAAAGCAGTTTGCTTAAATCTAATTACAGGAGGTGTATGTACCCCCCTCTCCTAACCTAGGCTCTTTAAGTATTGATCTTGCGAAATGGCACGTATCCCATCGCGCGGATTTCGCAAGGCTCTCTTCTGGAGTCTGACGACCAGACCAGCTCCCAGTCCGCCGCGCACCCCACAAGTCCGCAGCGTATGGAGGTGACACTGCGCTGAGGCCTTTGCCAGCTATTATGGAACACTATTGTTTATTGAAGCTATTATTGAACGCGCAAGGAACCGGCGCGGGAGCCCAGTCGGCGGTGTGACGGCGCCGCGCCGGCTGCAGGCGGGGAAAGCGCAGCCGACAGACACATCGACAAGTACGAGCCGAGACTCGTACGTCCACCTCTGATCGAACGATAGCGCTTCAACATGGGAAAGTTGCTGCCTCCGACAACTGGTTTTGTATCTAAAGGATCTGCGATCATGGTAATGCTAAATGGTACTTCCATTTAGCATTCAGCTCTCTACATTTCCATGACAGTTCGGCATTGGCCCGCAGCAGGGTTTGACTGAATCGACAACGGAGTCCTGGTTTGGCTAGTTAAACAAAAAAGAAATATCTTTTGAATTTTCCAACGATAAAAACCGATTTCAATGAACTTTATGATGTTGGTCGGTTTAACGATAAGTGGAAACCTAACTATATTTTAAATCATTATTACCGAAGAACTTAGTCAAAACGTTATTCGGTAATAATGATTTAAAATATATATTGACCAATTGAGAACCTACTCCTTATAAATAAAACGTTGATAATAACGTAGGTGCTATTAAATCGTTGCCTAATTCTCAAGTTTACTTTATGGACTGTTTTCTGTTATAATGCCAATTTAAAAAACACCAAAACCACTGCCTTTCATCGTATATTAAGTTTAACTACAACGCTTTGGTTTTCCTTTCCATAAACAAACCTGCCACTCACGCTTGTTATGTTAAAATAGTCGTTCTGTTTTCAATCGAAAATACAGGTAAATTAGCACATTTTAATAAATGATTGTTTTGGTAGAGCTCCGCACGCGGCGCGGAGCCTCTCGGAAAGTTATTTAATTGACATGTTTCGGCTAAGTGCCGCCGGCGCGGCTGGTGGCGGTGAGTTGACATTCTAAATGCGGAACAATTATTTGTTTTTGGGCAACCAATTTCATCCCACTGCTCGTTATAATGATTCCTTCAAATACTCCAATTGCCAGTTACACTAGCTTCCGCACGTGATAACGATCGTCTTAGTTCTCTAGTCATATTCCCATAGAAAACTTTTGGGATATAAAGTATCGTCCTAGGACATAAGTAATCTGGGTGCAAAAGTTCTGTCGAGTTTTTGTGCGAGCGAGGCGAAGTGAAGGTGTAAAGAATTGAACTTTTGTTCCAGGGTTGGCAAACGCAGTGCGGGATGTTGATATCCCCTGACTCCCGTAGGAGTTCCTCGACAGATTCTTACTGCATTTAAGGCTGAGAGAGAATCGGCGACATTCTACTGCCGGCACCCCACGGCTGTTTTACTAATTTTGCCGTTATTCTCGCAGCCATCGCGATATAGTAAGAGGAGTATTTAGGTCTCTTGATGCCGGATTATTACGTCATCATCATCATCACTATCTCAGCCGTAGGATATCCACTGCTGGACGTAGGCCTCCCTCATGGATCTCCATGTGATCATGAGGGTTTGTTGCCATACTCACCATGCTTGGCAGGCGGATTGGCAGTACGGGAGATTG
Organism: Pasiphila rectangulata; assembly: GCA_963082625.1. Classification (NCBI taxonomy): domain Eukaryota; kingdom Metazoa; phylum Arthropoda; class Insecta; order Lepidoptera; family Geometridae; genus Pasiphila; species Pasiphila rectangulata. The sequence continues at coordinate 22,447,857 of OY720241.1, read as the reverse complement.
ACACACGGAAAGACGCTGCTGTCCATCTTCCGGAGGTAGCCCTTGGCAGATTCTTACTGCATCCACGGGCATGAGAGGAGGGGTAGCATTCTACTGCGGGCACATAACGGCAATTCTACTCATCTTTCTATTATTCTCATTATATATCCTCTTCCGCGGCAGACTTTTGCATAAAAAAATGCCAAAATATTTGAGGAATTCATCGCATTTTTTTTAATTTTCAATAATAATTAATTTTACGGAAGCACCACATAATAATATGTTATAAATCATACACCATTGGATTCGTATTGAAATCTACACGTTTATATTCTACAAAACATAAACTAACTAACATGATTTAACTTATAACACCCGTCGGTACACTGAGCGCGCGGAGCGTTCAAACCTTATGGACACTATTGGACCCCGTCGGTACATATGGCGCGTGGGGATATAGTAAGAGTTGTAGCTAGGTCTGTTGACGCCGGGTTACATGTGGTCCGTGTCAGACGCGCGGCTTGGGAGCAGCTGCCACTCACCATACATGTTGCCCTGCGCCTGAGAGGCGGCTCTCGAGCACTACTTCAGAGGGATTGCCTTATTCCGGGGAAATTAACAAAATTTTCGGGTATTGTGAATTCGACTAATAATATTTTCCTTTTTTCTGGTTCTTAAAAGTATCTTATTTACAAAAATAAAAGCAGGCAAGTGCGAGCTGGACTCGCCTACCGAGGGTTCCGTAGGTATGTAGGGACAAAATATTTTTTATAAATTAGTTGATCTGATTTAGTAAAAGTTTTAAAAATGGACAAAAAGATTCGGTCACTCATCCAATTTATGACTGCGCTTGGGGTTGCTTAACCCAATCATTGGGGTTAAGCAACCCCACGTTTCATACTTTTAATTTTTTTCCATGGCAAATGTACAGTTTTTGAATTTTTCTCAGTATCTTCAGTATAAGACGATATACCTTGCCAAATTTCTAGTTCTAGGTCAACGGAAAGTACCCTATAAATTTTGAGTCCTTTGAGAATGTCGAAGCATGCGTTTTTTGCGGTTAACTTAGAATATAGATTTTTTCACAGCTTAAAGCTTCAAGAGGCTGTAGATTTGAGTAAGTAGGTATATGTTTTTAATTTCAACTCGATAACTCTACAAGTTCTCGAGATAAAGGGTCTTGACAGACATACAGACGTACAACAAAGTGATGCTATAAGGGTTCCGTTTTATTTCCTTTTGCGGTACGGAACCCTAAAAATGAAAAATACTTTTCAAAGTGTTGTCTGTTATTGTCCTTTCACGGCAATGCGATAGATTTCAATAAGAATCTTGGTTGTTCCGGTGGTTCCAGATATTCTGTCATTAATTTGAAAAAGGAAAAAATACATGTCTAGTATTTTTGTATTATCTAACTGACGGACTAAATAGAATACTGATTTCCATACCCGGGCAAACATGCCTGTTGTTTTGAAAATCCGCACAACAAATGTGAATTCGCCACGCGCACCTGCGTACCCGTCGACTGTACCCAGCCGGCGGCCGCTGCACCCGCGCCGCGGCTCGCTGAGCCAACAATGAATACTGCAGGGGCGCCGGCGCCGCTATCCGCGCGCCGCGTCACAGGGACACTTAATAAACACTGTAATATTCCTAATCTGGCGTCACAGGGCAGGGAGGGTCTCACCCTAGTTTGGCTTCACTTTATATGCAGATGTGTGCGATTTAATTTTGGTTGTGCAAAGCACAATGACCCCAAGAAGCTAGTTCCGCGTACGCTTTATCCATTGCAGTACGCTTTATCGTTACAGATTCTAGATAGTTCGTTTTGCTGATTTTGATTAATGTTATTTCAAAATCTAAATCAAACTTGACTGATGGGTTACCTTCTATACCTACATATAATCTAGTAATTAAGATATTTTTATACTTATGTAGTTTATGTATTCTTACATCTTCAAACTAGGTTTGTTGCCTGAAATAAAGTTTCAGTATATTATTATAATTATTCAATTATAATCTTTGGAATCTTGCCCCAAACAAAATTAAGGTCAATTTAAGGGCCATAGGTACCTGCCGGTACGTTTGCAAGCGCGTCATCTACCGAAACGAAAGCTGTTGCTACGAAGCGAGCGAACGAACAAAGCACTCGCGCATGTGTCTTATTCGTGTTTAAACAAGTCTGTTCCACTGATGGTTGACGGTTGTTAATATCCAATCCAATGTAAGTAAAGAGTAGGCTAGTATCTGTGGTATAAATGAGATTTCAAGTACCTAATTTATGAAATATTCTGCACGTAAGGACTTCGTAGTTTAACGATGTCATTTATATTCGTGGAATTAACGAGGCTTCCGTCGATTGGGACCGCTAGGTATTGGGACCACGGTCCCATTCGCCGGTGTTACCTCGGTAGGGCTCCTGCATAGTCATGCGTGTAGCGCTACAGTAAAGCGGGCCGCCGCCGCGCCCGCCGCCCGCCACGCCGCTGCTGACCGACTGTAAGACGAGTAGACAGGTTTACTGAACATCGTACTTTACTTTTACGGCTTAAGATATGCTATTCAAATTGATGGAAAACCAATTCCAGCATATAGCATTCGCACGGGCGATGCTCTTAAGAAGCACGCAAAACATCATGTTACTCTTCTTCACTTCTTTCCCTCACCTGGGAAAAAGTTTTCTGAAGCGAACAAATTCAATTATTATGAATTAATGAACATTTATTTGGAATACACAGAACACATAGAAAGATTACATAATAGAAAGACATAGTGACACATTAAGAATTAAAAAAAAGTAACACACACGAAAAAATGAACAAAAATAGTGAGCAATAAAAGAAAAGAAAAACTTATACCTATGCTTTATTTAATTTAAATAAGTATGTTTTATTTTGTAAATTGAGTATGTAGCTTTTTGCTCTATTGAATACCAAGTCAAAACACGAAGTCAATACTTACCTAGTGTCTACAATTAGGTATTGACTTGTGTTTTGACTTGGTATCCTGTTGTCCCATGTTTATCTCCTGTCAGGGGCACCTACTGCAGCTACGTTGACGAGTGCTTGAAACCCGCGTCAACTTCTAACCTGTTCCAGGTTTAGAAAATATTCGATTAGGCTGAGAGATTGGCATATCACATTGTAAGATGAATGAATTTGCCCAGGCAAACCTCATGCATCTAATAAGTCATAAGGTTATTCCAAATCATCAGATTATCGCCATAAATTGTTTCTAAAATGAGGATACTACATGGATGGTGTGGTTCGGAATCTTTAATACCTCGCGGAGTAGCGCAGTTAGCAGTCATTGGTAGTCGAGAGCACCGCCGCGCCCCGCGCCGATCCATCAGGCCTCAGGCTCGCAGCCAGCTGCTCCTGATTATTCATAATTTATGGATTTTTAAAGTCATCATAAATCACGGGTAACGATGTTCGTGTGTCTGCTTGTTGCGGATTGTGACGAGGAGCGCAATAAGAACATTCGAGAACCATAATTGAGAACTGTAAATCTTTTCGATAAAAAGTAAGATTATATTTTATTTTTACATGCGATCCCTATTAACGCATGTACCGCCTGGCTTTTAGCGGACCGTCCACTGCAAAATGCGATGGCTCATTAATGCAAGCTTCGACTAGATAACCAACTTGCAAGCCTTACATTGCTGGCGCGGTCATTATTCTCATTTCCGACACAATGCTATAAGATGTAAAATTAAAAATGTTAAGTTACCCCCGACACTAAAATAAGAGCTTGAAATCTACTTTCAATAAAACACCGCACCCTTGTCTACCAACGGCATCGACATTTTGTCCTCACTTTTACCCCCTTTTATATTTATTTATTTAATAGATTTCCAACTCCGTGGCGCAGTTGCTCTACTGCCGATTAAGACGCAACAGGTAATCTGCCCATAGCAAAAGCTCTGATTACTTTGAGGGGTAAATGGACGTTACACACATCCCCATTTACCCAACACACACACATACAATTAATAAAATAATATTATTTGATAAAATAATATTACTGTAATATTTATTTTATTAATTGTATGTGTGCGTTAAAATGTCGATGCGGTTGGTAGACAAGGATGCGGTTTTTTATTGAAAGTAGATTTCAAGTTCCTATTTTATAGCATTGTGTCGAAAATAAGAATAATGACCGCGCCAGCAATGTAAGGCTTGCAAGTTGGTTATCTAGTCGAAGCTTGCATTAACGAGCCATCGCATCTTGCAGTGGATGGTCCCGCTAGAAGCCAGGCAAATATTTATTAATTGTATGTGTGTGTGAGAGTGTGCAAGTGCGTCGTCGGCCCGTCGGGTCGGGCGCACTCGGGGCGGCGCGCGGCCCTGCAATAAAGATACGGAGCGCTGACTGCAGCGAGCTCTGTTCTCTGTTTACACGCTATTTAACGCAAGTGAGTAGGTATAACATTACTTCGCGCACGCTACCATCAACGACTGCATACTATAACCGTGTACGTTTCAACTAACTGAAACACTCGTCCGTGGAACCAATTTAATTAATTGTTCGCTTACATCATCGTTTGTATGTAGGTATCCTTACTGTTGGATGTACTTGAGAGCATATCAACATTCTGAATGATGTTTTGCTTAAAATAACTAACAATAGAATATGACGTAAATTATTGCGAAACATTAACAGTTATGGGTAAAACAAACCTATAGACCAGGGCTTCCAAACGGACTGTAGGTAGTCACAAAACACTTTCAAAATTTATAATTTGAGTGACGCCCCTTCAAAATAAACTTGAGACGATGCATTGGCGATATTGGCATCTGGGATTTCAACCTGTTTTAAGAAATTTTTATTCTAATATTCTATGGACCCTTAGCACTTCCGCCACGGACGAGCCCTTTAAGAAACCCTGATATAGATGGCTATAGATAGAAGTTATGCATAGTTAGACCTTGAAAACCTTATAAGGAGAAATGGAACGGACGTCAGAAAATAAGATATTCCTCGTCAGTATGTATTCAAAAAGTAGATATTTATAGAAATGAGAGGGATGAATAGGTAATAAACTCCTGCCACGTTTTAGGGCCCTTCCACATCTGCGGCGGGTGATTTGCAAAAAACGTGAAATACTTGGGTTCTCCAACTGCCTAAAATTAGAGATCTATAAAATATTTTATTTGAACGCGGAGGTAGAGCGCCGCCCGCCGAGGGATACTCCGCAGACGCCGCGCTGTCGGCAATTAACTCGTTGCAGATTGATCTCAATTCCAAACATTAGTGAATAGCGTCAGAGCTGAAAAATAACGGCTATGTGGCTGTACAAATAAATAAATCCCGCTGTGTGTATCAACAAATTAATTGCTACATAATGTTCCTCCTTGGAGTGTCGGGAGGAGCGTAGGATGACTCTCCCTACTAATATATAAAAGTGAAAGTAAGAATGTAGGTATGTATTTTATTTTCACGTCAAAACAGCTGAACCGATTTGGATGAATTTGATGATGGAGATGATGGAGACGGACATAGGCTACTTTTCGCTGCGTAAATTAGATCAGAAGGGGTTAAAATAGGGGATGAAAGTTTGTATGGAAAAATCGCTATTTTTCACTTGAAAAACTTAAAATTTGCATATTTATTAGAAAATACCAAAATTATTGATATTATACCTGTCGGAGGACCAGTATGGTATTCGAAGGGCGCGTTCGACAGTGGACGCGATTCTTCGTGTCCGTACACTGTCGGACCAGGTGGTGTTCCGAGGCGGAAGGGCGTTAGCTGTGTCCTTCCTTGGACATCGTTAATGCCTTTAACTGCCTGCCTTGGAGGGCGATCAGGGAGGCGCTCGTGTATCACAGAGTGCCTCTTACCTGCAGCGCCTAGTTGGGTCCTACCTTCGCGACAGATGTGTGCAGTATGTGGGCTGTACGCGGGTACTACTTTGCGAAGGGACGTCAGTTGCGTGGTTCCACAGGGGTCTGTCTTAGTACCACTCCTTTGGAACCTCGCATATGACGCGGTTCTGCGTGTCGATCTCCCCCCCGGCGTACACGTTGTCCGCTATGTAGACGACACTTTAGTGTTCGCCGGCGGGGACTCCTTTGAGAGGACCAAAGGGCCGCCGAGCTTGGGGTGGCATGCGTCGTGGATCAAATCTACGAGCTGGGTCTTCGTATAGCGCCTCATAAGACCGAGGCGCTCTCGTTCCACAAGTTCCCGAGGGGAAGGGAATCACCCAGCTTGTCGGTTCGCGTAGGTGACGTTGACGTCCAGGTGGGGCCGTACCTTAAGTACTTGGGCCTCACCTTGGATAGTCGCTGGGGTTTCGAAGAGCACTTCAGCCGCTCCGTTTCCCGGATCCAGAGGGTAGTGGGTGCTTTGTACAGACTGCTACTCAATCTCGGGGGACCAAGGAAGGGCGTTTGCCGCCTCTATGCGGGTGTCGTGCGGTCGAGGGAGCGCCCGTCTTGTCCAAAAGACTGACGGGTGTTAGGCACTTCAGGGCTATGTTTAGTAGCCTGCAGCGTTCTGTTGCCATCAGAATCGTTCGCGGTTACCGCATGAGGTGGCGACATTATTGGCTCCCGCCGCTCGACCTCCTGGCGGAGATGGACGCACGAGTGTACGTTTATCTCCGGCAGGAGGGCGATGGTGGGGCTGCGCCAGCTGAAGTGCGGCATGAGCAGCGTCGACGTGTGCTCGGGAAGTGGCGCGAGTGGCTCGAGGAGCCGAGGAGCTCGCGCCAACGCGCCATCGGCGCTGGTTTTCAGTCGTTTAGTTGTGGACGCCCCCCCGAGACGGGCTCAGGCAAGGTGCGATAGGGGCTCCAGAGTGTTCTTTACGAGGAACCGGAGCCCCTAATGCACCGAGGCCGGCCATCGGGGGGTTTTAGTGAGTCGTTAGGAGACAACCTCACATAACCATGCTGTGCATTTAACTTACGCAGCATGTGTATTTGACTTAGCAGATTTCCCCCTCTTCACCTAAAAAAAAGGGTATTTTTAGGGTAGTTGTAGGGTAGCTACAGACCAGCACGCCGCCAGCTCTCATAAAGATTGTGGCATCCTTCCTCGCCAATAGACGGTTCGCAGTCACGGTCAAGGAGGCCACATCTTCCACTCGCCTCATCGAGGCCGGCGTACCGCAGGGCCGCTACCTCTCGCCCGCTTTGTACGCACTGTACACGGACGACATTCCCACCCTGGCAGGAGTTATCCAGCCGGGCATGGGGAGAGATGTCACGCGCGTACTTCTCGTCATCCACCAGCCCCGCCTTCGCTGCCAAGAGGATGCACCAGCTCCTCAGCCTCCTCCCGCTATGGCTGGATAAGTGGCGCATCGCTGTCAACGTGGGCAAGTACTCTTCACCCGACGCAGAAGCACCCTTCCTCCTCTGCAGCTTCGAGGCCAGGATGTGACATGGGTTCCTCATACTAGGTACCTTGGAGTGGAGATAGACCGGTCGTTGAGTATGCAGCCCCAGGTAGACCGCGCGCTTGGCCAAGCTTGCGCTGCCCGGGGCCTCCTCCGACCTGTCTTAGACTCCCATCTCCCGCTCAGGACCAAGCTGCGGATGTACAAGATGTACATCCGGTCACGACTAACCTACGCGGCACCAGCGTGGTATGTGCTGATATCAGCCACAAACAAGACCCGCCTACAAGCGCAGCAAAACATCACGCTGCGGATCTGCACGGGCGCGAGCCGCTACGTCAGAAATGGTGTAGGTGTCCTTGGAGTTGAAGCCGGGGTAAGGAGGTCTGACCTCGAGGCCCCACCCGGAGACCCCCAAAGGGGTCCGGAAGACAGAGATGATGATGAGTTGTAGGGTAGTTGTAGGGTAAGTTGTAAGTAGTGGTTGTAGTAGGTGCGATACGAAGTTCGCCGGGACAGCTAGTCTTATGTATATCTTATACAAAGTGTCCCGTAACTGGTGTATGAAGCCAGGAGCTGCAAATTACCCCCCACCAAAGGAATGCAAAGGCGAAGAAAGATTTCAGAAAAACGTATTTTCAGGTTTCCATACAAAATTAAAGTTTTCCAAGTCGCTGTCAACCCTAATGTATAACAGACGTGTGTCCGTAATACATACCTACGCGCCTACGCACACCACGCACTTATACCCACACTCAATATACACACAAGCGCGTTGCGGGCGCGCCGCGGGAATCCCCGGCGGTCAATAGGTCATTGCCCGTAACAGCTGAGCGCAGGGTTGTCACTCTTATGAAATTGGTATAAACTTTGAACGTTATCTTATCACTGAAAAACTTGAAAATCAAGAAAGTCGTAGAACAAACGTTGTTTGCCAGGGGGGGTAGAATACCCCCCTTTCGGCTTAGTACCCCAATTACGGGACACGCTGTATATTATAGTAAAATTCAATAAAAAGTTTGTGGACCAAAAGGTCCTACCTCAGCATACTGTTAATCCAAATAAGGATTAACGCTGGTTTTCAGGTAGCAGTAGTTCCTTTGGCGAGTGTCGACATATTAAATAAAAGTGTTTAAAAAGAAAGAAAAAACATAACATAAAACACCAGTAAAAAAATAAAACTATTTATTCTAAACTTAAAAATTATATTAGCAAAGCCCATGCAACACAGGATCATTAAAGAAAGAAAGCGATATAAATACAATCAAGGTCTTGACTCAGCACGATGTCAACTGGAGAATACAATCGACCGGGCCTCCGAACGCGACACCGACCTGTACGCCCTTAACCGAGCGCTCATGAAACAGAGACCACCGGCCTACCCTCTACTCGACGCCGAAGGAGTGCGCCGATTCGCACCTGCAGATAGGGCCGAGATCCTAGCGGCCCATCTGGAGGGCCAGTTCACCCCTCACCCCGTCCAAACAGATGCCCCTCCGGAAGTGGCAATACACCACGCCACCGTCGAAGAAGCTGCCCTGGAGTTCCTGCGTGCCCCGGTGCCGCCGCTCGGTGGGGACTTTTTCATCTCCCCTGCCGAGGTGCGGAAGGCAGTCCTCCGTCTTCACAAGCGGAAGGCGCCGGGGTTCGATGGAATCCCGAGCGCGGCTCTTGTGCACCTCCCCAGACGGGGAATAACAACCCTCGCCCGTCTCTTCAACGGGATTCTCCGGACGACCCACTTCCCGGACCTCTGGAAGAACGGGCGTGTCATCGTACTGCCTAAAGCTGGGAAGGATAAAAGGTATCCGGCTAGCTACCGTCCAATTACCCTGCTATCGACGGTAGCTAAGCTGTTCGAACGCCTCCTTCTCCGCCGCCTGCACCCTACCATCCAGCCCCGCCCTGAACAGTTTGGGTTTAGAAGCGGCCATTCGACGACGCTCCAGCTGACGCGCGTGCTCCATCATCTGGCGGAGGAACACAACGCCCGGCGCTCCACGGTGGGGGTCTTCCTCGACATTGAGAAAGCCTTCGATCGTGTGTGGCGCCCGGGCCTGGTGTTCAAACTCCTGCAGACTAGCACGCCACCAGCTCTCATCAAGATTGTGGCTTCATTCCTCACCAACAGACGGTTCTCAGTCACGGTTGAGGAAGCCACGTCTTCCACTCGCCTCATCGAAGCGGGCGTACCGCAGGGCAGTTGCCTCTCGCCCGCGTTGTACGCCCTCTACACAGACGACATCCCCACCCTAGCGGGAGTTATACAGCCGGGCAGGGGGAAGGACGTCACGCTCGGACTGTTCGCGGACGACAGCGCGTACTTCGCGTCATCTACCAGCCCCGCCTTCGCAGCCAAGAGGATGCAGCGGCTCCTCAGCCTCCTGCCGTTGTGGCTAGACAAGTGGCGCATCGCCGTTAATGTGGGAAAAACGGCGGCGCTCCTCATCACTCGACGCCGAAAAACTCTTCCCCCTCTGCAACTTCGTGGCCAGGATGTCACATGGGTTCCGCACGCTAGGTACCTTGGAGTGGAGATAGACCGGTCGTTGAGTATGCAGCCCCAGGTAGACCGCGCGCTTAACCAAGCTCGCGCTGCTCGGGGGCTCCTCCGACCTGTCTTAGACTCCCATCTCCCGCTCAGGACCAAGCTGCGGATGTACAAGACGTACATCCGGTCACGACTGACCTATGCTGCACCAGCGTGGTACGCGCTGACCTCCACCACCAACCGGAAGCGCATCCAGGCTCAGCAAAACATCACGCTGCGGATCTGCACGGGCGCGGGCCGCTACGTCAGGAATGACGTCATCGCCCGCGACGTGCAGATCCAAACCATCGAGGACTTCGTGATCCACACGGCGCGTCGCATGTTCGACCGCGCCGACAACGGACCGCACGCCCACCTCAACGGCCTCGCCCCGCTGCATGCCAGACCCCCGGACCACAAAGGACAGTGGCTCCAACAGCCACGGGACCTCCTCACACAGGGAGATGAATAATAATAAAAAAAAAAGTGCAATCAGCCTGAAAGGCGATTATCGATTGACCCAGGGGTAGTAGCCCCTGGAGTAGAAGCCGGGGTAAGGAGGTCTAACCTCGAGGCCCCACCCGGAGACCCCCAAAGGGGTCCGGAAGACAGAGATGATGATGATGTCAACTGAGCTAAGCAGTCAGTGGACGCTGATATTCTGCCGAAACCTTTCAAACACATAAAAGTCTCTTCATAAAATGTGTTTATTCTCGCGCGCTCTAATTGCTATGAGTGGAGAGGCGCAAGAGTGCACGCTTCTCGGAACACTTGTGAAGTTGTGATACCGAGCTCGATGAGAAAACAAACAGGCCGGCTCCCACGAGCAAGCGAGTCACCACACCGCCCGTGCACACTCGCCCACTGCCCGCGGCGCCTCCGCCTCTAATGTTACAAGCATTTCCTGCACTTCAATAACGTGATTCAGCAATGGATTCAAAGAGACGTCTAAAAATATTAAATAGAACAGATCTCCGAACTGATACAGTCGAAAGAGTTTAACCAGCTTAGCATATAAATGTCTTGCCATTAGGCAAGACAATGACCCCGTTCATACTCGAATTTGAAATATTTAATCCGCCTTAAGCCATAGCTGATGATCCACAGAGGAGCATATCAATGGACTTGGAATCTCAACATTCCAACTAAGCAATCCAGTTCCTAGAATGCACCTTTGATTGTGTTCATTACTTCGTCCAAGATAAGATTAGTAATCACTTCCACAAACATACAATAGAACTTTTTCTTTTATTCAGACAGCTCTTCTCATAATATTGTAATCTGCCCTTTGTATTTGCATACCTATTTGGCGCAGGTAGGTAAGCCTATAGAACAGACAATACGATCTCACAATAATAGAAAAAGGTCATAGACATGAATCACATGGGTCCTTAATATTCATCTTAAAACTTTTAACCGACTTCAAAAACAAGTTATTTTTTTTGGTTCTGTACCCAAAGGGTAAAAGCGAGACCTAGGTCCCCCTACGACCCAGGTCTCGGAACTCTGTAGTTTATGAAACGATTTGGAATATTATTTTGACTTCGAAGGGATACACTTTCAATTATGGTCCCATTTTTTTCTCAGTTCTGATGATGGGTTCCTGAATCAAGGGAACTCCTCAAATATTGTAGGCATAAAAAATTGGCATATTTAGCTAAAGGTCAAGCATTTGCATTTCTTAAATGCAAAGTACCTACGTATGATTTGGCGGAACTGATAAAGGACCACAGATGGATATCGATACTCTTCAATATTACATAATTCACGGGTAGCGATATCGAAAGATGGCTAAGATAATATATCCCAATCCACTTACCATCATTCACATCATCATCATCATCAGGGTCATTAAAATAATATAAAATGGAATTAAATATTGTAATAGTGTGTACAGGAGTCCCTCAACGCATAGTTAGTTCTTTACGAGTAAGATTACGAGTACGTAAATATATATTTTTTATTTGGTAATTGTAGCAGTGGATGTGTGTTTTGCAGTTACAAAACTGTGGAAATAATGTGAATGAACTTCTGAATATGCTATTTTATTCAGTATGTGCCCTTAATTTCAGTTTTTTGTTTCACATAATATTGTTTGCTTGCTCGAACCCAGTTCGGGTGATGGCGTCCATGGTAAATCGAGGGATACACTTAAATGTAATCACAAGCGTGCATATAGCGCTTTGGGTATTTCAAACAACATTTTAGTTCAATACTAATTAAAGTATTTTTTTATTAAAAAATTAATGAATTATTGTAATATGTATGTATTTCTGAAATTTGTGTGAAATTGAAAAATAAATTTTCGTGTGTTCTGTTCACTCGGCCAAACAGAGCTGTGTAGTACCTATGAAGCACTAGTCCTAATTTAAAAAAAAAATCATGCCGCGGAAACGTGGCATGGTGCAATGTTGTAAAAATGTGTATAGTTAAGAAAATCATCAACTTTTTTTAATTAAACAATTTTTTTGTTACCGTGAATACAAATGAGTTAACTTTTAAACGCATGTAGGTATTATAAAAACACACAAGGAGGGACCGACGTACCCTTGAATCCTAATCTGACCGACTCGCTTCAAATCTCATCATCATTTCTGTCTTCCGGACCCCTTTGGGGGTCTCCGGGTGGGGCCTCGAGGTTAGACCTCCTTACCCCGGCTTCAACTCCTGGGGCTACTACCCCAGGGTCCTTTGATAAATGCCTTTCAGGCTGGTGTCAATATATTTTTTTTTTCAGTTGTCCTCCTCTCCCTGCACCAGTAGGTCACGTGGTTGAGGTCGCCACTGACCTTTGTGCTCTGGGGGTCGGGCATGGAGCGGGGCGAGGCCGTTCAAGTGGACGTGTGGCCCGTTGTCGGCGCGGTCGAACATCCGACGCGCCGTGTGGACCACAAAGGCCTCGATGGTTTGAATCTGCACAACGGCGGCGTGATGGTTCGTCACTTCGGTTTGGGCGTCGGCTGCGACGGGGTGGGGCGTGAATTGGCCCTCCAGATGGGCCGCCAGGATCTCGGCCCTATCTGCGGGCGCGAATCGCCTTACTCCTTGATCGTCCAGTAGTGGGTATGCCGGTGGTCGTTGCCTGGTCAGCGCACGGTTGAGGGCGTACAGGTCGGTGTCGCGTTCAGAGGCCCGGTCGATTGTAGTCCCCCAGGTCTCCCCGCGCCAAGCCTGTACTGCGGCTGTGAGCTCTGCAGTTACCTTGTTCAGGAGTGTCCTGGTTCTTGGGCATCGAGAGCGCGCCCACTGGCGGCGCAGCTCGCGTTTCCGCTTGAGGTCCCACTTTAGTTGCCGCGGGAGCTCGTTGCACCGGCGGGGGTGGTTGTGGATGGGCGTGGATACTGCCTTCTTGGCTTCAGCGATCTTGGAGGCCAGAACTGCGGCCTCTATCTCAACATCTTCCGGCGTCAAGAGGGATTTCCCAGCCTTGTATTTCCTGAATTAACACCTTTTCACTTTCTTGCTGTGGTAGTCTCGTCAAAGTTCCCCATATATTCCATACCTTCTATGGGAATTTAGTGGTCGGAATAATATATTTCTTGTTGGTATGAAACGCTTCCTACATTCTGATACCACCAATAAAACAACTTCGTCATCAGAAATTTCTTGGGGAACCATATACTTTAAGATAACCCGATAACAGTTAAGATATTAATTATTAAATTAATATTTAAATATTCAGTCTACGAGACAATTCTAGTGTCCCGCCAAAACAAAACATTCTTAATAAAACAAAACAACTTCAATAACCCTCATGATGATGTTGATGAGTAGGCCTATAAGTAGCCTAAGGTATGTCGATAAGAAGATCTTAACTACATATATTTTGACACTGACAACCGTGAAACGTTTAACATAATATAAGATCTGAGCTCTTTTTCATCAGTCCCCGAAAATTTGTTGTTCAAACAATGAAATAATTTAATTCTTGTTTACTAGTAACCGAGAAACTCCAATCAACCAAAACTTGTTATTTCGGGCTCTCTGTAAATTAGTTAGCTGTTTGGAAAACGAGTTGTAATAGACACTCAAGGCTCGCTGGATAGATAACAGGCATTATCACTTATTGAAAGGAATCTCTTAACAGGGTCGGCTTTGATGAACTCGATTCCGACGCTGAAAGGCTTTTAACGTTTCGACAGCCCCCTCCCCCTTCCCTCCGCCCGCCTCTCCGCCCGCCGCCCCTCGCCCCACTCGAGTGCATCACTGTCCTCGAACGCCGATCTAATTTGAGATCAAATGTCGTGAATGGCTGTCCATAAGTGGACTTGTACTGATACTACGACGTGCTTAACATTCAATCAAGTAGCCTGATAAATATAACATATAATAAATTGTACAAAAAATATAACATCGACTTCAATCACATAATGCTGGCTCACAGTACAAAGGCAAGTTTAAACTAATGCGAAATCGTATTTTGCAGAACAACGGACAAAAGAAGATGCTAAGTCAATTAATGGCGTTGACGACCTTCAAGTCTCTTCCTATCGAAAAGCCTTTCCTCAAATTAAGGACAAATTGTTAATGCTTTAATCAATTCCGGGAGAAGGCTTCATTTGCTAAGAGTCAAACTAATCCACGCCGAGAGCGACGTCGTCGTAGTCTTGGGTAAGTAAGTATCCTACTAATGACGTCCAACTAAAAGTTGGGTACAAATACCGAGTTTTTTTGTCTTAAGTTATGGAAATTCCCTATTAAATAAAACTACCTACTTTCCGTCTCAAGTTTCATTGGACTATTATACTCTATGCTATTATCAGCACAAAGTTTAAGGGTAGACAATTACGTAGAGTCTACACCGTAGAACATATCCAGTTGCTGAACAACAACTAACTAAACTAGTTATGAATGTAAAACCTCCATGGAAGTGAGGCTAAGTTAGAGTGAGTCCAACTCGGGCCCGTCACCGACGCGCTGCCGACAGCGCCAAGCGGTATGCAGACCGGGCTCCGGCGGCGGGCGCCGGAGCCCGCTGGAGGTGGCCTGCCAGCATAGCTCAGCGTATACAGGGTGTAATCGTTAAGTGTGCACAGGCGATTATTCCGTAACTATTGCAGATATCAAAAAACTTTAAACTGATATCGAAAGTACTTTACCTAATGAGTAAAATGACATTAATAACTTTTTAAAAATAAAACGAGAAATATCCAAAAAAATTACATTAATCACTCCCATACATTTTATTTCTTAGTAAGTACAAAATTTTGTGTTCAAAGCATATGTTCGAAGTGACGTCCTCCTTGTGCAATACAATGACGAGCTCTATTTACAGTTTCTAAATGAACTTTCCTTAACATTTGCGGAGTAATTAAAGCAATTGCACGACGTACACGATTCTGTAACTCTTCTAGGCTGTGTACTCTCTCAGCGTACACGTGGTCTTTGACAAATCCCCATAGGAAGAAATCACAAGGCGTGAGATCCGGGGATCTGGCAGGCCAAGGGGTTGCACTATTATTGGCTATTAAGCCATTATAATTGTTTCGTAAGAAATTCATTACAACATTTGTATTATGTGCAGGTGCTCCATCTTGTTGAAAAATTATCGACCTTCTTTCATCGTCTGGAATTGGTTCTAAGAGACTTGGCATATCGTTTTGTACAAAGGAGAAATATCTCTGTCCATTTAAGGTTCCACTGTAAAAATATGGCCCAATGATCCGATCTCCAAGAATACCACACCACACATTAATTGAGAATCGCACCTGAGCTCTAACTTCAGTAGTTAAGCGAGGATTGTCAATTGACCAATAATGCGAGTTTTTTCTATTGTAAATGCCGCAGTTTGAAACATTACTTTCATCGGTCCATAAAATTGACCTTACATTGACATAATTATTGACTAGCCAATTGCAATAGACCAGCCGACGAGCAGGATCATCATTGTGCAGCGTTTGAGTAGGTTTTATCTTAAATGCTTTGAAGTTGTGTTTTTTTAATAACTTGTGTACATAATTGTGGGACACTGGAAATGATCGGGCCACTGAACGCGTTGATTCTTGTGGATTATCTACTACGTAGTTAATAATATTGTTATCTAAGTCATTATCAAATTCCGGAGCTCTTGTTCTCGAACCTTTTTTTCTGTTAAAAGATCCATAATTTATCAAATTGTTATCCAACTTACGTAAATACGTACCAGAAGGAACTTCTCTATCTGGGTACTCTCTTCTGTAGGCGATAATGGCCGCCCTATTGTTACAATCATGTTTGTAGTACATTTTTAACATGTCCCTCTTTTCTGTATTGGAATATGCCATTTTTCAATCAATAAATGCAACAATCACGATTATTAACGCAAATTGAAAAATACAATAAATTGGCGGGAACGAGAACCCGCGATAAAGAATTTGAATTTAGAACGAACACCAAAGAGTATCTTTCTTTTTGTTTTTATTTAGTATGTTGCTTTTCAGCTAGTTCAAATCAATACAATATGGAAACAAGGTTTATTATAAATTTGAAGTGGTAAGATAATTAATCTACACGTGTATCTACTTGAAATTCATTAATACCTTCATATCGTACATAATTATAAAATGACAAGGGTAAAATGAGTAGGTACTATTCCACTTAAAATAAGGAAACTAAAACCTTTCTACTATCTCATACTAAATGTATGGGAGTGATTAATGTATTTTTTTTTTGATATTTCTCGTTTTATTTTTAAAAAGTTATTAATGTCATTTTACTCATTAGGTAAAGTACTTTCGATATCAGTTTAAAGTTTTTTGATATCTGCAATAGTTACGGAATAATCGCCTGTGCACACTTAACGATTACACCCTGTATATGTATTTACTCAGGTATTTACTCGTATGTACGAAATATTTGATTGCCGTGGAGTACCGGCAGTAGAATGTCACCCCTCCTCTCATGCCCGTGGATGCAGTAAGAGCCTGCTAAGGGATACTTTCGGAAGATGGGCAGCAGCGTCTTTCCGTGTATCGATATCGTACGGCGCTCGCCAACCCGCCGGCATAGCGTGGTGAGGACGGCAACTATCCCTCGTGGAGATCCATGAGGGATAGTTGCTGACTAGACTGAACACAGGCTGTTCAGTCGTGGACGTTTTACGGCTGAAATGATGAAGAAGACAAAATATTTTCCTTCAAAATTCATCTTATATAATATTTATTGACTGCCTTTGTGGCTTAGTTGGTTTAATAGCCGACTGATACGCAGGAGGTAGCGGGTTCGATGCCCGCCAAGGGGCAAATGTTTGTAATTATTGTTCTGCAGATATTTGATACCGGGTGTTTTTCTTTGTACAATATGTATGTGTTTACAGAAAAAAACATGAATGAATGAATGATTATAATATAAGTTTATTGCACACCAACTTAAAAATAACACAAATGCAGGAGAAAAAAAAGAAATTAATGTACAATGGGTCAAATTAATGTATCGTAGATAGCGATCTCTTCCAGGCAACCTATGGATGGACAGGATATGAAAAAGTATAGTATATAACGGTGGCGTACTATTAAAGTAGAATACGAAATAGGAAACAATATTATTAATAATAAATGAAATAATTAAACACAATATTATAAAATACAAACATACATATGTATGTATTTCTACAAAAAAAATAATACTAATATTACTTAATTAAGAAAGCTTATCAAAGGAATCCAGATAAAACTGATGAACCAAATTTTTAAAGGTGGGAAGGGATTTGGAATGTCGTATGGGACTTACTTGGTACTTGGTGAGCGGACTGGTTTCCGCAACTAGGCCACTGATGGGCCCTTTTTGCGTGTCGGATGGCGTTTGCTCAGTCCAGCCACCCGATGTCCTCCAGGAAAGCCAGCAGCTTGGCAGTGTCGGCGCAGGCCTCCCTGGGCGTCCCCGGCTCCCCGAGGTATTGATTGCTTTGAGACGCCACGCTGCTGCACTCCAGGAGTACGTGCGCGGCTGTCTCCTCTGCGGTCATGCACCCCCTACAGAGGGGGCTATCAGTAATACCTAGTGTATAAAGGTGCTTGTTAAGTGAACAGTGGCCAGTGACAATACCGACGATTCGTCGGAGTTTGTCACGGTTTAGATTTAGTAGTTTTCGGGAGTATCTTTGGTTAAGAACCGGGAAGGCCTCTTTCATGTCGTATGGGAACAGGGAGTGCGTTCCATAGTCTTGTTAACTGGAGTTTTTAGCTGACGGGTGTCAGAAGATCGAAGGGAACGGGGATGGGAGTTGTGAAGGAACTCAAAACGATCTTTGAGGTAGGAAGGAGTAGAAGGTGAGAAAAGTATAGTATAGTATACTCGAATGGAGCTTGCGTGTAAATTTGTAAATTATCTGCATAAAGGTGGTAGGGAAAAGAGAGTAGGTGAGAGACAGAATTCATAAATATAGAAAAGAGAAGATCAGAGAAAACGCCGCCCTGAGGAACACCAGCATGCAGTTGAGACCATGACGAAAAAGTGTCATCAACACGAATGCGTTGCCGGCGCCCATACAGGTAACTGTGAAACCAGTCAATCACTGTTGCAGAGATGTTAAGATATCGAAGAAGAGCTTAAAGGATGTCGAAATTAACGTTGTTTAATGCGTTAATAAAATCAAGAAGTGAGAAGACAGTGACAAATCCGTCTTCAATGCCATGTCTGACGTTATCGGTTATTTTAATTAGAGCGGAGACGGTGCGGTGGCCTGAACGGAAGCCGGACTGAAATGGGTTCAGTAGGTTATTGGACGTTAGGAAGATATTTAGTTGATGGTGAACAAGGCGTTCTAAAACCTTGGAGAGGAAGGGAAGAATGGAAATGGGCCGAAATTCAGAAAAAGAAGATGAATTTATTGGGACATTCAGGAAGAGGGATGACATGAAAGGTAAGTGATGATAAGGATAATTTCATTGAGGATAGGGATTATCATTCTTTTACTAACGCAGTCACTGCCGACTGCATTAGTGAAAGAGAGATGGACAAAATGCTTTTCTTAACATCGCAATCATAAAATTGACTGAAGGGAAAAGGTGGACAGACAGGAACTGAAAGAGAAGAGAGATGGTTTAAAGTTTCAGCATGTATTAAAACTTATTAAAACATGTATTTAAGAATTATATTAACCATTTGGTACTCACAACACAAGCTCTGCTTACTGTGGGGCTGAACGCTCTTGTGTGGATTAATGTCTAGCATTCTCTATTGGTTTATTTATTTATGTATTTGGTAAAATCATGTAAGCTATATGTATACATAATTATGTACACAGTTTTTCTGTATTTATGATAACTGATAAGGTTTCCATTATACTTTGAATAAGAATAAGAATAAGAATAAGAATAAGAAAATTTTATTGTTAAATTGTGTAGGTACATATACATGAAGGTCTTAAATAAATTTAGGTATCAACAATTTTATCATATCTATGACATACAATAATAAATTTGCAATTTAATTCTATATTGCACAAAATTATACACAAAGTTGGATTACAACATTTATGAAGGCCTATACTTCTGAATACCAAATTAGAACAAAAATCAACCTACATGACTAATTATCAAAAAATTCCGTTAGGTTATAATGAACTCTATTTACAAGCCACTTTTTCAATTCAATCTTGAACATATTTCCTTCAAGTTGTTTAATAATTAATGGTAAATGATTATAAACTTTAATAGCTGTGATATATGTGCTTTTGTGGTACATTGAGTTATTGACTTGTGGTATACACAGGTTATATTTATATTTATTTCTCAACTGATCCGATCTGGTTGATTTTATATTGAAGAAAGAAGAGTTATTTTTTGCAAATAAACATAATTCTAGAATATATATGTCCGTAAGGGTCAGAATATAATTTTCTTTGAATATATTACGTAAAGATTCAGTACTTTTTAGGTTATAGATGGCTCTAATACACTTTTTTTGCATAACAAAGACTGACTGCATCTCAACCGAGTTTCCCCAGAATATCACCCCGTAACATAATTGAGGAAAAACGTAACCATAATATGCATTAATTGCTATAGATTTTGATGAGACATTACTCAGTATGTGTAGAACATAACAGTACTTAGATATTTTGCCATTTACTTTACTAATGTGAGATTTCCAATTTAAATATGTGTCAATTTTTATTCCTAGAAAATTGATTTCACTGACTTCTTCTACAATGCTCCCCTTGTTATGTATATATAAATTGAATGTAGGTGTTTTGTAATTTTTGAATCTTATAAATTTAGTCTTATCGATGTTAACTTTTAAATTTAAGACGTCATAGTCATAGTCATAGTCATATTCATTTATTGCAAGCATGTTGAGTTACAAGGTCTTAAAATAATATAGGAGTATCAAACATGCGTCTAACCAATCTATTATGTCCCGGAGGGTTTTATTAATTTCATCTTCAAAGTCTTGTCTATTATTGTTTACTTGGGGTATAAATACTGTTGCATCATCTGCAAACATAACGCAGAGATGTTTTGTGACATGTGGTAGTTTTTTAATATAAATTTGGTAGTTTATTAATATAAGTTTATTAATATAATTTGTGTTAATTAAATCAAGGATGTGGGTCTAGAGCCTGTCAAGAACGACAATTAGTCTCTTTTTTGTAAGTTTGGTTTTGTCAATGCTACAAAAATAAGAATGAATTTCCAGTATTTATTCAGCAGCGTGTACGTGGTCCTAGATAGCAGGACGCTGCGTGGGCGACGCAGGACGCCGCAGCTAGCACGGCAGTGGGCAGCTGCAGCGCAGTGGGCAGCTGCGGCGTGACGTCACGCCAGGCCGCCGGGCCGTCCTTGCGCCGGGCGCGACGTCACGCCGCAAGGTCAGCGCCCGCGCGCGCGCCGCTTTATTAGCATGATTGTAACATAACAACGCTGTTACGCATTCATTTTTATGAATGTATTGTTACATATCGGTATCATCGGTTAAGGAAACAGGTTAATGGGAAATCCATGCTCTGTAGAGCGTAGTGTGGGGTGGTTGCGCCGCACCGCTGGATATTTTCATCTCCTGAAGGCTTTTGATTTTCATAAAAGTAATGTCATTCGTTAAATTCAGTCATAGATGCAGGGGCGGCTTTACCTATAGTGCAGGGTGTGCGGCGCACACGGGCGCCGGGTCTAAGGGGGCGCCGAGCGCCCTCTAATGCGACACCTTTAAAGATGCGTGCGTCGCTCACGGCACCGGCGCACTTAAAGACCCTGCGCCCGTGTTTCGGCCGATGCCGCCAGGCGCGCGGTAGCAAAGCAAGGCGCGCCACCACAAGCTGCGTCTTTACCTACTTTACACAATTACTTTTGTTTCAACGTGAAATCTGCCTTAAAACAGTTATTTAAAGATTAAGTATATTGGCGTAGTGTCGTATCACTACCACAGGCGCGTAACGTTTCGAAAACTATATTCTGCAAACGATAAAAACTTGCTTATACCGTCTATCCGTGTTGTACCGTATGCGCGAATAAATAAGTGTCGACCTAAGGATAAAACTATGGGACTCACTCATACTGTCCAAATTAAAATTTGCTGTTTGTGTGTTTAGTGACTGCCTTTTAGCTCACACAATAAAATAACTCAACGAATACAAAACGCCTGTATTCGTTTTTGTTATCCTATTCCTAGACGTGTCCACATCTCGCCTTACATAAATGCCAATGATCGCCTCAACATGTCGTTCCGCCGAACTTTCCATTTCGCCACTCTGCTTTTTGGTGTCATCAGGAACCAACAGCCAAGTTACCTATTTGAGAAACTTCATTTCTCAAACCGCCACGTCCGTCTATCCACCCGGTTGATATGTCCGAAGCACAGAACGGCTGCATTTAGTGGCAGCTTTAAATACGCGGCCACGAAGTGCTGGAATAACCTTCCACCACTAATAAAAAATTGTAAAACAGTTCATTCATTTAAAAAAAATCTAAAAAAGTCATTAATATAGTCTCAATATAACTTCGTCAATATGACCCCTCGTTCTGGGCCTCGGACAAACCACACCTAAGTGTAAGTAAGTTTTGAATACATATATGTAAATAATTCTCTACTTGTTATTTTATTTTCATTGTTTCAGTTCTTATATTTTTGGTTAGTTCATTTACATGAATAAATATTGTTATCTAATTCTCAAAAAGTTATATATTGTTTTGTTTATTTTTTTGATATTAATAGGTACTTTGTTGTTATATTTTATTTTAGCGTACAGCATTTTTGTATCGCGGTAGCCACCATCCGCACACTTCGGTCACTACGGAAGACCAGCGCTGTGGTACGGACGGACACGTTCTGCCACAGCATATGCTGAGTAATGACCATTTTTGTCACATTTTTATTTTATTTTTTAACCCTTATTATTGTATATGGATTAATTGTAAATTGTGTGACAAAATAAACGTAGCTTTATCTTTAACGGCACCTGTTTTGATTCGTTTGAAAACACGCAGACCATCATTGCTAACTCGGCTGTATTAGAATGACATAAAGTTCAAATTCAAATTGCAAGGGACGTTGCGGCGCCGGCGGTTATTTTCAAAGGCTTTGTGTACGCGTGCCGCAATTTTTGTTTTACCGCTGCTCCGTAGTTTTGCGAAATAAGCCTTGATGCAATGAATTAAGTATCATTTTTGAGTAAACATGTAAATATGAAGTAAATCGTTAATTGTTTACACAATTATTGCGATAGGCATCGGGGTCAGATGTCATCAAAAACAGCTAGCGAAAAAAAATGAACAACAAGTGACAGTGATATCGAAGAATATATTTTTATGTTTTAACCCCTTCCTTCCTAAAAAGTTTCTTGACTTCATTTAAAATTGCACTATTTGCATCTGAATTTTCGTATGAAAATATAACTGTAAGTATTCCATTTTGACCCCGCTCCTACTAGGGGGCGCCAGGGTACTGGTGGCACACTGGCGCCACAAGGGCTAGAGCCGCCTCTGCATAGATGGTTCACATGGTTGACATTACTAGGATATGTTGCATCGGAATACAACTGGTATGGAAATTAGGGAAGTTTGTTGTCCAACAATGGGGTGTTTTATGCAGATAGTGATAGTCTGTAGTGTGTCACCGAAGCTGGTGACGGAGTCCTGCGAGGCGCGATAATGCTCAGCTCGGAATCAATGAGTATAACTAATAGGCTCCCTTTATTTTTGCCAGCCTTCTCGGTCCTTCTCAGTCTTTGCAGCCAAATGTCCCCAGCGACTCCTATAATATCGGCGAACCAACCCGCTTTCGTCCACGACCTCTTTGGGTTGATCTTGCAGCAGACAGCAGTCATACTGCAACTCCATCATTCAACATCAATTAGCAGCCGTTAATTGAAACTGAGAGTGGCGACCTACGCGGCGCGAGGCGCGGGCGCAGCGGACGCGCGGTGACGACACTTGATTGTTATTCAACTATGACCCGCTTACGACACAGTTAGGCTAGGTCCTGTTACCGGCACATCCGTCATTGCCAAATTACAAAACTGCAAGACCAAGAAGGCATTCACACTTAGTCACAAGATATTCGGTCTCCCATCATTTCTTTCTGTACCGATGCAGTGTTTCTGTAAATAGATAATACGAACCTATACTTCGAGTACTTGATACTCGTAAGATACCGTTTTATAAATTTTATGAATTGTGAAGCTATAATATTGGACGAAATTTACCCGTCCTTTCAACTCCACCATTCTAATGTTGAAAAAGCTGATTTCAAACAGACTAAGATGAAAACAAAGGCTTTGATTGTCATGAATAACAAGAAAAGTTACAAAAAAACAATGATAAGATCTGTTTTCCATTACCAAAAGAGCATTTATTGCTACAACATGAATATTATCTTAGTTCTGAGACGTTTGGAAATCAACTGTGATGGATGGGGAAGCTCTGATTCCTTCGAAGTACGCTTCACTCTCAAGGGCGCCTCTGGGGATCGGCGCGCACCGGGCCCTTGCAACTCCGTCAAACCTACCGAATAAATACATTAGCTACTGTCGAGGCCTTCAGCCATTGTTGTCGAGGAACAGACTTCTGTATCACTGTTGATATTTTTTTTTACTAAACTTTTTTAGAACTATTTGAAGCCTTTAGTTTTAAAAATGCCATTGTCTCGTTCAATCACGACGAAACGTGTTGGACTATAATAAAGTAAATAATGCGTCAAATGCGCGGTTTCATGTGAATTCATAATGTGTTGAGATCGCGAGTTTAATTTTGTAAGTAATGTACAAACCTCCCGTCCTCTCTCTTAAAAATGTGAGTGTAATTGCTATTGCTGTGTGTTAACGTGGAATAGCTGAGCCGGCGAACCTGACCTTGTGCCGCTCCGACTCTGAATTACGCCGAGAGTGAGAACGCTTTTATGGGCTCTTTTCGTGATAAATCGCAATAACAATCCAAACTAGCGAATAAAGTGAGAGTAATGTGTGAGCCAGTTAATTACACCAACAGGTTGATATTAGGAAGTGCATCGGTATTGTCTTCCCTAAATCTATAGAAACGTTTTGCTCTAAGTCTCTCCTTTTATGTCGAAGGCTCTTTTGACAAGCTACATCGCACGTTTAACATAATAACGTGCGTATGATGTAGTGTTTATTATTATTTGTCGCTATTCCATAGATTGCGCGTTACACCGTCATCTATAATGATTAATTTTATTATCTCTGTACTGAGTTAGTCCTCATCATTATGAGGAGTAACTCAGAAACCATTGTTCCTATTCAAGAATAACAGTGTAAGCTATTCTTAAGTAAGATGCCTGAGTTCAATTCAGAGATACTTACAATCTATTTGCTTGATACGGGCATTTTATGTAAAAACTGGAATGGAATTCGTTATCCTTCTGTAGATAATTCTGCCTTCTACGGAGCTTGCCATTAGTGTAGTGCGAGTGGGCTGGGAGAGATACGACGGCGAAGTCCATATAGACGGATCGAGCCGCGATTAGAAGTGGCACCGGCGTGCGCGGAATGCGCGCCTGTCACAGCGCTCAGTCGAGTTCGGTAACAGTCTTCTAATCTGACATTCTTTCGAAAGAATGTGCTAATGACTCCTCCGCTCAATCGCGCTACAAGCTTCGGCATTGTTCGACAAAATGTCCCAGGGATTTCGGCTGACGAGGACCGATAGCGCTGACTTATTTACTTCACGTTGTCGACATAATGGCCAATAGCTGTTATTTGATTATTCCGATAAACTTGAATTATTACTTAGTTGATAATTAACGACAAGTCATACAACATTCCAGCATTGTAACCGCGAATAGGCAATTGCGGTATGACATCGCCTTTAATGGCGGACGGCCAAAGCCACAGGGAAGCGCAGGTAAGGTTACTGCGTGTTTACAAGTAGCAGCAATTACGTTGTTTATGCGAGCTCATTTTTCATCGCAAATAAACTTGAAGCTCACTTATTGTACGTTTTTTGCTAGAACTTGTTCTATAGTTAAACAACATGCAATTTTACGAGCGGTTGACACGGTGAGCACTCAAATGTGATACGCATTCGAATGCCTCGCCGAGGTTCGACCTCGTGGTGTTTTCTATGCAGGGGAGAAGTGCCAGGAATGTTCCCAGGGTAGTGAGGCAGCGTGTCGCGGGGCCGGGGCAGTGGGCGCGCGCGTGGGAGACGCATTGTGCAGCCGCTACAGTTACTACACTTGTACACTATAACGAACGTGTCCCTAACTGTTCTCTACCAAGTGCGCCATTATGTGAATGGAGCCTCAACTTCCACCTGTTGCTTGAACGACTGATGGTGTAAGCCTTCTTACTGAAATACCGAGCCGTGGGTGTAACTCACTCGTTATCTGCTTACACGAAGCCCTTCAGGTGTAGGTGTCAAGTGTTGCGGGTAAGTGAGCAGCGATCTAACGGTTTATTTCTAGGTAATAATGAGGTAAAGCTTCCAATGATACGATTAAGAGTCGCAGTTGCCACATAGATAATTGAACATGCAAACAGATACAGTATTGTATCGTGCCAGTGTGGAACAAGGCTACGGGCGGATCCTGCCCCCCCCCCTCCCCCCACCCCGGGCTGCAGCGCCGCGCCGCCTGGCATTCCGCATTCCATCGCATGCTATTAAATGCTCCCTTTCACGTATTCCTGCCCTTTATTTCTCACAAACTGCTAACACCTGAATGTAAAGTATTCTTGGATTAAATAAACTAGCTTTCATAATCCTTATGAAGGGACACGAACTCGAGGAGACTTGTGGGTCCGACGCAAAGAGCGCGAGGGCAGTACCTTATATACTGCCCTCGCCATAATTATATCAGAATACGCGACATATACGAGTATGTCGCGTATTATCACGTTGTTGACAACGTTCACATAACACGTAGTAATGTGTAGAGTACTCTGACAAAGTAATACGACTGCAGCTAGGTAAATGTAGCGGAAGGTACGCGTACAGATAATGACTGGCTTGATTGTGGAGAGCCCTCAATGTGGAAGTTCATTAGGAGTAATCAGCGGCTGCACGTGGCGCAGGAGGCTGCGACCCGGCACGAGCGGGCTGGCCGCTAGCGCGTGTTCATTACGCATCTTATTACCCGTAGATACGGATTTAAAAACCTCTCAATGCGCCATTACCTAAGGACAAACGAAAAGGATCTTCGACCAAAGACCTTCGATTTAAATCGTTAGGTATGCCATGACACCAAAAACTGTGACACTGTCTTTATAATAATGTCGACGCACGCACACTGGTTTTGCCAATAAACCAAACTGATACTGTTGCCATTTATTGTGTAATCATATTGCACGAAATTTCGTGAAAAAAATAGCACACACCACGTCCGGTTAATACTGTGTTAAGAGGTATGTACACTAATTCCAAATGAGCGAGCTCACTTTCATTTCGTGTGGAAACAAAACTGTGCGGTCTCATTGCGGTAAGGGCGTGTCTAACGATTTAAACATTTGTCTTCGACGATATTTTACTCTCGGTATCTGTGTTTACGTAATATTTCGTCTTTTATAAGATAATCCAGCGTCGGCTTAAGACGCCGGGAACATTCCGGGCTAATCCAGAGTTATGGAGCTGAGATGATTGCTGGCGAGACAGAGTGACTCCATACCTAAGCACGTGGCAAGTGACGCGGACCACACGCAGTACGGTGCATAATAGTTTGTTTGACTTTAAACCCAGTACTGGTGATGGGATCCATGATGAATCTAGGGAAATATTAAAATGTAATTAGCATTCATGTTATTAAAGTGGTAACATCAACATACTGATAATATTGCAACAACAAGGTGGTAACCATTTCGTTGCAAGCCCTGAATTACCAAACCAGCGTTAGTTGTGTAAGTTCCGTCCCAATTTTGATGAAATAAAGTTAATAAATCTTAAGAGATTAAAATTTATAAATTCCATCCTAATAGCAGTCACTTCTTTTAAATGATAGATCTCAAAGGTCTAGAAGACACCTCGTAAAACAATTTGTTCTTCTACCAAACAAGGTACTTATATTTGGAATCTGGCAGGCTTATTCAGATGGAGATGCATTGTTAATGGTTGTCTTTGGTCACATACTTATTAAAATGATCATCTTTTATTAATAATAATTTAACAAAGTAAATATTCATCGTCATCATTATCATTACAGCCGTAAGATATCCACTGCTGGACATAGGCCTCCCTCATTGACTTAGAGATCCAAGTGCATGAGGGGTTGTTGCCATACTCACCACGCTTGGCAGGCGGGTTGGTGAGCACAGTTCAGGATGTTCTTACACGGAAAGACGCTGCTGCCGGAGATATCCCTTAGCAGATTCTTACTGCATCCACGGACAGGAGAGGAGGGGTGACATTCTACTACCGGCACCCCACGGCAATAAAAGAATATAAGTAAATATTATAAGATATAAATTTAGCGAGCAAGATGTTAATAACACATTGTTAAAGATAACTAAAACACATAGTTAAACAACTGGCCTTTAAGTAAGTACCTACCTACTATTACTGGGGTCTTGTCGCCTGAACAAACACTTGAACATAATGACGACTGAACCGGATACGACTGCTCCAAAAACCACGTGACTTGATCTCAGTTGATAACCACAACAAACAAACTCATTCGATTCATTGACGACTTCCGTAGCGCGGTTGGTCTTATAGCCGGCTGAAGTGTAGGGTGCCGGTTCGCTCCCCGCCGCGCGCCGCGCTGCACAGTAACACCCAGGCCCGACACAAATATCTGCAGAAAAGCAAACATTAGTGGGGACTTAGTATTAGATATTTTTTTAATAATACATCTTGTATTAGATAACAGCGAGGAATTGACGTTTGACAGCGATGATTGCGAGATTTACGCCTGTTGCAAACCAGTCGCGAGACACGTCATCACCATGCGGGTGTTGTCTATGCTATGTACGAGTTATGCATTCACAAAAATATTTTTTGTGTATTATTTCAACCATCTGGTGTCCAGAACACAAGCTATGCTTACTTTGGTGCGGGATGGTGCTGTGTGTACTGTGTGCTGTGTCCGCATCATTCATCGAGAAACATCGCATTGTGGGAAAGTTTATAGGGAGTCTAAACGGAATAGTAAAGTTTAAAGCGACGTTGTGGAGGGCGGCGCGCGGGCGTGTGGGAGAGCTGCCAGACAGACAGCTCCGCCGGAACTCCGCCAGCTCGCCGCACACAATGCGCCGCGATAGCACCGCGCCGCCCGCGCCTGTCGCAGCCAGGACTCGCCGACGTGACGGACGTGCAGACAACAAGCATGCTGAAAAGATAAGCTTGGTACGGTGTGCTATTGTGATGGAACAGAAGCTGCGCTTTTATACAAACATGGTTTTTCTTTAATGTTACAGCTTACTAATTAATCTGTTTATTCAACTGAACCATCAATTTACATTATGTAAGTAGTCACAAAAAAATAATATGAAAAAGTTTCTTCATCATTAGGTACATTTAAATGAGATGTTTCCAGTTAATAGGGCGCGCGTGCGCATCGCGGGCGGGGCGGCGGCGCGGGCGGCGGCGCGTAGGGAAATCACAACAAAACATCACTCAATATTCAAATGTGCAGGCGCCTGGCTCCGTGCGCGGGGCTCTATGTAAATTATTAAGTTGTAGAAACCAGTCGTGCGCTGCGTTTCTTGTCCCGCCCGTTAGCGGTCCCGTAATATTGGACCTTGATGAGGTAATACATCTTGTTTGCCTTAATCGTATACTTGCACCATTGGACACACGCCGCACCTTTAGGTCGATGACCATCGATTCTTCTACTATGTTATCTTTCTTCAGCAGCCGCGATGTATGCATCAGTGAGATTGTTAGCATGACTCTACAATCAGTATCTGGTATGAGTGGCGCCTACAACCCAAAGGTGAAGTTCTTAAGTTGGCTACATGGTACCTGTCAGCAAGTACCCGAGTGAGTAAATGTTTATTCTGTCATAATAGAAAAGACCCGAATAAATAAGAAAACTGATTGAATCCCCTGGCGCGGGCGGCGGCTTGACAAAACAAACATCAAATCATTCAATTCAAGGATCCGGCGCTGAGCGGTCTTTTCAAAGGGAAATTTTCCATGTTTTCTGTTATTCTGTATTGTTATTGACTGTTCCTAAAAATAAATAAGTATATATTTTTTTTTCAGGAACAGTTAAAAGGAAGCGCATCGGTTAGAAAACTGTAGGTTTTATCTCGGTTAATGAGAGGAACCATTGATCTCGTGTTAATATCATGTGTTCATTTTAAATGTGTGAGATTAAAATCTCCCACACACAATAGCAGAGACTATTTGGGAATTTTATGTTGAATAGTACCCGTTAAGTGCTTCACCAAGAGATCCGATCATCGTAACTGATGAACGGAGGGGGAAGATATTCAGAGCAGAAACATAGGTTTACAGTAGAGCTACCTTGCTTCAGCTTTAAAACAACCCAAAGATCTTCCAACGACCTCATCGTTCCCACGTGAACTTTCCAATATGAGCATATTTCTTGAGGACGGCAATAAGGACTCCACCACCGTCTTGTTTGTTGCTGCTGGCTACACTACGATCACAACGGAACATCGGAATCTATAACGGAATCTGCCATCAAATTATCTCATTGTCAAACACAGAATCGTTAAGTTATGTCGCTGTCAATAAAATTACGTCCAAATCATTTTTAAATAATATTTTTGCAAATTTAACTTGACACTGGCGAAATTGTGTTAAACCAAATACAAAAAGCCATAAAATAAAAAGACAAGACAAGACATGTTACAGTTTTAGTCCTAAGACCCCTTACATTCTGATAATACATTTTAAGATTGTGCTGTGCGTTAAATGGGTTTTTTATAAAGTAAAAAAAAACAAGAAGATAAAAAAACGAATACTTAAAGGTTGGATTTGTGAAAGTTATTAACAATTAAAGGGATGTCAACAAGTCGTGGTCATTCACAAGAATTTTTATGGCGTAACATTCTACTGCCGGCATCCCACGGCATATGGTAATGGGTATCTCCCGATATATGGGTAAATAAATATTAGGTGGCAACACTTGTGCGATATCAAGTTGGAAATCGGTAATGTCAGTTGAATTGGACAGACATCAAATCAGTCAATTTTGAAGGTGTCAGTTGAGTTTGACACATAAATTATTAACCAGTTTAGGGTACTTGGATTTAACTTACTGCAGATTCCGAGATGTGTGTCGATAAATCAAGGAATAAGATTGTGTTTATTGGCAGTTTACGTACGAAGTAAGGGTGAATAACTATACCACAGGTTGCTTTGATGTTGAACTTCACATTATAGGCCTATTAGAGTTTGTTTAAGATGTAATATCACTGAACTGTTATTTATCGTAAGAAAGTAGTTCACAGTGCAATAATGTTGCCAACTTTTTTTTATATAGGTATTAGAAGGGAGATTATACAAAGAGCTAAAACGTTAATCCTAAATAAGAGGCTATATGTGTGCACTACAGTCGTCTCGCAGGCTGGCTCCAAGGGGCTCCGGTATCGAAGTTGTCCAACTACAATCCCGCTCAGCCGCGGCACAGTGGCCGGAGGGACGAACAACGCGGCAGCGGCGTTCCAGATCCCTCCCAGCGCTCAGCAGGGCGAAAGTCCGCCTGCGACGCAAGAGGTTGCGGGTTCGATGCCCGCCTCGGGACAAATGTCTGTACAATCTGAAGATATTTGCTTAGAGTGTTCTAGATGTTTTCCTATATTATAATATCTATCTATGTCATATAATGTAGTAAATATTGAGTCATCTAGCACCTATTACACAAGCTCTCTTTAGCTTGGGGCTAGATGATTCTGTGAATTGTTCAGCATTATTTATTAATTTTTTACCTGTTGTTAAATTAGGTTGGTAAAGAAACATTTTACAATAAACCTTTACTAATCCTTTTAACGGATTATTTAGTTGACCCGTAGTTACCCGTAAAATGATAGTTATTAGTTTATTTTCCAGCATTATTTATTTATTAGTTTATTTACGACTAGCTTTTGCCCGCGACTTCGTCCGCATGGAAGTCATAAAACGTTAAATCCCCTTTTCCACGCAGAGCCACTTTGATTTGAAAATATAAATCTTATTTATTCCCTATCCCGTGGGAATTTCGAAAAATCCCTTCTTAGTGCACCTCTAAGATACTTAAGGTATATGTGTGCCAAATTTCAAGACTTTAGATTCAGTGGTTTAGGCTGTGCGTTGATATATCAGTCAGTCAATCAGTCAGTGAGTCAGTCAGGACTTTGAATTTTATATACATACATATATAGACAATATTTACGATAATTCATCTAAAATCAGCTGTAATAATTGAATTAATTATATGAACTATGTACATAGTTGGTCATTAAACTAATTATTGAATACTTACGGCGGGAAGTTTTTTCCTTTCGAGCAATTGGTTCTTTCTAGTGAATGGGTGGACAGTGTAAATGTACAATCTTTCTTATTATAATAAATGGCAAAGTAAAGGTTTTTTGGGAAGTAATAAAGTGAATAAAAGCCAACCTCTCATGTCTTTTCAATAGTTGTTTAGACTAGCTAGGAGATATTTCATCATCGATTCTCACGTAATACGAGCGCAATAGTATAATAAACAATCTGAACGGGCCCTGAATAGCGGCTAGACCGAAGATTTATTGAAACTTCATTTTATTTATAATTTACGTATCTTCGAGTACAAGTCTAATTTTGTGAGGGGTCCGCGTCTGTTCAACAATCCCACAAGTTTGTAAGCCGATTGATAAGCCGTATCGATCTGCAAAAGTAATGTTGAAATATGACTTGGTACTTATGTTTGTGTTTGTAGCTAAGAGTACCTAGAGATATAATTATATCAGTGTTCGGTGTAGTCAAGTGATGCGGCGCGAGCCGCGGTGATGAACACCAGATGTGATTGTGGGAGGCCTAGACGAGCGATGTGAAGCTTCGGCCCTCGCATTCTGAAGGTTTGGCCGTTGCCACGATGCTCCGCACTGCACTGCCATCATAGCCCATGTTTTTAGGATTCCGTACAAGAAGACCTTATAGTTTCGCTATATGTGTATATACCTATGTCTGTTAACGAAGAGACTAACAGACCCAGAAAGCTGTAATTTTGCATGGAGATATAAAATTCTCACGCCGAGATAACGGTACGAAAAATGCTACAAAAATAATAAAAAAACCCATACACGTTAGATGGGGATGGTTTTTTTCTCTTGTTTATCCCATCGTGTAGGGTATCGTTAAAAAGTTCTTCTAAAAGTCTGATCAAGTCTAGTTATTTGAAATAAAATTTTAACTTTGTTTCCCTTTGAAAATTGGCAATAATGGTTATGTATTAGCATCATCCCTTTATATTTTTGTTTGTGCACATCTATCGGGCCCCAAGTCAACCTCACCTACACGCGGTGCGCTCTGTTGACCAACCAACGAGGCTCTGACGAAACACCCGCCAACACGCACTGGACCAGCGCGGCGGGCTATGGTCCAAAACCCCCGTCTACCCAACATGATAAATACAACCATACAACCAAGGCCCCTAGTGCCCGGCGACCTCAGCGGCTGCGCTGGCGTTGACGGGCGCCATGCCAGCTCTGGGGTCACTCGGGGTGCGAAGAATCTCCGGGTGAGATCCAGCCGTCAAACGACCAATGCGCGAAAAAAGGACACCGAAACTTTGCTTAATATTGTTACTTACAATGTCAGAACTCTTAAATCAGACGAGAGACTATTGGAATTGGATAATGCACTCAAATATATCAAATGGGATATAGTCGGACTAAGCGAGGTGAGAAGAAAGGGTGAAGAAACCCTGGAAAGAGAAAATGATTTATTTTATTATTATGGGGAAACGGGTAGTTTACACGGTGTGGGATTTTTAGTACAGAAAAAATGGAAAAATAACGTTATAAAGTTTATCTCGTTCTCAGAAAGAATAGCTGTTCTTAAATTTAAAATATCTAAAAATAAAACCTTAACCGTCATCCAAGTATACGCGCCTACTACAAGTCACAATGCAGACGAGATTGAAGATTTTTATGATCTACTTAACAATGCCTGTGATAGTCACCGAAGCACCTGGAACATCATAATAGGTGACTTTAATGCTAATATAGGTCTAAGAACGCCGACCGACAATGCAGATATTTTAGGGCCACATGGGCTAGGCATGCGAAACGAACGTGGAGAACGGTTAATTCAGTTTGCATTCGGTCAAAATCTTTCTATTGCTAATATTTTTTTTTACAAAAAAGCTATCCGAAGATGGACATGGACCGCACCGGATCCTAGAATTAAAAATGAAATAGATTTTGCACTTACTTCAGATCGAACCGTGATAAATAATGTAAACGTAATAAATAACTTTAAATTCAACTCTGATCATAGACCTGTCAGAGTCACCCTTTCATTCAAGATAAAACTACACCGCTTCAAAACATTCAAAAATAATACAATTAGGAAACTAGATAAACAATCATTAATAAATAATAAAGAAACTTTTAATTTAGAACTTAAAAACAGCTTTCAAATGTTAAACATAGAATGCACAAATGTTCAAGAACAATATGATATAATACAGAATAGCATTAAAAATGCTAGCTTTAAAATAAAACATGAGCCCCGCAATAAGCGTAAGTTATCAGATAAAACAAAACAATTAATAGACGAAAGATTAGCACTTAATACAGATAGAGATAGCTTAAATTTTAAAATTAAAGATAAACAAGTAAAAAGGAATATCAGAAAAGACCTAAGAAACTACAATTTAGGTTTAATAGAAAATGCCCTGAGTAATAACCGCTCCCTTAAGATAGCCAAACAGGGAATTGTAGCAGGAAAGTCTTGGATTACAAGTTTACAAGATGAGAGGGGAATAAAACATCAGAGCAGGGAAAAAGTACTGGAAATTTGCACCGACTTTTATAAAGCATTATATTCCAAGCCACCTTCTCTCGAAGCTCATGCTCCATTCGAAAACCAGCCACATGAGGCCATCTATTCATGTCCGGAATTCATACCCTCAATCACAGGCTCTGAAGTTCATTCTGTTCTCAAGAGCATGAAATATAATCGCGTACCAGGAGAAGATGGCATTAGTACGGAGGCACTCAAACTGGGTGAACAGATTTTATTACCTCACGTGACTAACCTGTTCAACACGATTCTTAAAACAGGCACCTTCCCCAACCTATTTTGCCACTCTGACATTATTCTCCTGCATAAAAAGGGTGATAAGTCTGACGTCAACAATTACAGACCAATTAGTCTTGTTTCCCATCTGTACAAGGCCTTTACAAAAGTAATTGAATATCGAATCGGAGGGTTACTTGACCTGCAACAGCCGCCTGAGCAGGCCGGATTTCGAAGAGGCCTCTCTACCACTGACCACCTGCACGCCATAAATCAGGTGATAGAAAAACACACAGAATTTAAAATCCCGCTTTACCTCGCCTTTATAGATTATGCGAAGGCGTTTGATTCAATAGCCCACAGTGCCATATTCACCGCCCTACTAAACCAAAAAATAGACCCAGTTTACATTAATCTGATTCGAATTATTTACCAAAATAGCACAGCTTCCATTAAACTGCAACAAACCCAAGGCCCAACATTTAGAATAGAAAAGGGCGTTAAACAGGGCGATCCGCTGTCACCAAAACTTTTCAACAGCACACTTGAGGAAGTCTTCAGGAAGCTAGCAACTGGTTGGAAGGAGAAGGGCATATGCATCGGTGAAGCGAGGCTATCTAACCTCCGTTTTGCCGATGACATTGTTCTTTTCTCTTCATCTGCTAATGAGTTACAAAGTATGCTCGAAGATCTGAGCATGGCAAGCCTCGAGATTGGACTAAAAATGAACATGACAAAAACCAAAATCATGACGAACACCACCAAGCGCAAAATTCGCGTCCATGGGGAGGATATGCAATATGTCAGCGAGTACCTTTACTTGGGCTAAATAGTCTCCTTCAAATTCAAATTCAAAATTCAAATTCAAATGCTTTATTCAGTAATAAAAGGTACAAAGGTTTTAGCCAGGGTTGAAAACACCTTTTAAGTATTATAAATACTTGTGTTAGGTGTTTTCGCTCTTCCAAATCATAGTTATAAATAAAATTTTAGACTTAAATAGGTACTTATAAACACTTGAATTAAATAAAACAATGCAAAATAAAATTAACTTAACATATTATGTGTGTTAGGTATTTTCATTCTTAAATACATTTCAAATCATTACTTAATTAATAAAAATAACATTTGGGCCTACATTTGAACAAAATAAGATAACATTTACATTACAACTAAAATAATCATTTTCTGTGTGCGGGTAGGTCGACCGCTGTGCCATTGTGCTGTGAGGTCCAAGTGTAAATATGTTGCGTATTTGCTTCGGAGTTGAATTAAGAATTAAGGATTTTGTTGATGTGTAAATGCGAGCAATATGTGTGCGTAAAAAATAAATATATATAAATATATCCTTATATGTATATGTATGTATGTATAATGTAGATAATAGGTATGTGTATGTGTTGTTTCTTGAGGCACCAGTCTCGTAAGAGCCTGGGCAACAAGAGAACAACGAGTGTATGTACATGAGTGTGTGTGTGTGTGTGTGTGTGTGTGTGAGTGTGTGTGTTTGTGTGTGCATGAGTGTGTGTGTTTGAGCGTAATGTGTTTAGGGTTTGCCTTCTACAGTTTTAATTACTTTAACCTTTCCAAAAGAAATTCAATATCATCATATCCTAATTGCAATAGCCAGTTTGATAGGGTTATTTTACATTTATAGTTATTAAGGGGGTATATATTTAATATTTTATTAACCTTATTATATAGGTATCTAGATTGGCAGATATACTGTCGACTTGCGAATGTCGAGTTTATTATGAGATTTGTGGGTTACCATATAGTGTTTTCTTTTTGTCAATATAGTGGGGTCAAATTCAAGGGTATTGTGCAATTTCAAAATAATATTTAACACGTACAATTTCCTTACTGTTAGTACTTCTGAAATAGAGTAAATCATGTTAGTGGGGTATTTATACGGCTTAAAATACATTAATTTTAGTAAAGACCTTTGAGTTCTTTCCAGATCCAGAAAATTAATCTTAGTAGCACCTCCCCAAATCGGTATACAATAAGTTAAAATAGATTGTGCTAAAGATATATATATTTGTTTAAGGAGTTTGGGCGGTGCTACATGTCTGAGGTTTTTAAAAATGTACATTAGTTTTCTGGATCTAGTCATGAGTTGTTCAATATGGGCATGCCATGATAGACGTTGGTCTATAACCACTCCTAGGTACTTTGTAGTTTCAACTTTTTCTAGATTAGGGCAAACACAGTAAGGGCTATTCTTGCAGTTGTGTATTTTAATATTAAAGCTAGTGTCAGGTTGGGAGCTGTTGTACATGGTGAAACAAATAAAGTTCGTTTTTGCTACATTAAGTGTTAGTAAGTTTGATGTTAACCATGTAGCAACTTGCTGTAACCCCTTTTCTGTTTTGTCCCTAACGTCGTTCCATGAAGTTCCATGAAAGACAATAGCGGTGTCATCCGCATAGGATAGTATGTGTCCTCCGTTAATTTTCAAATTGCAAAGGTCATTTATATAGGCTAAAAACAATGTGGGTCCTAACACACTTCCCTGAGGCACTCCATAGTCGACAGACACATAGTCACTCATGGCTTTACCAATTTTGACTATCTGTTTTCTATCATGGAGGTAGTCTTTAAATAATTCAAGTGCAGTGCCTCTGATACCCAATTTAAACAACTTTTGAATTAGAATAGGGACAGAGACGGTATCAAAGGCCTTTTTGAGGTCCAGGAACACCGTCAGGCACTTATTTCTTTTATCTACGTGTTCCACTATATGGTTAGTAAGAGCTATCACAGCATCTTCAGTTGAAACACCTTTCCTGAATCCAAATTGAAATTTTGAAATTAAATTGAATTTATCTAAGTACGAAATTAGTCTATTATTTATAATTTTTTCGAGTATTTTGGAAACAGACGGTAAAACAGAAATAGGTCTATAGTTACTAACGTCGTCTCTGTTCCCACTCTTGTAAATTGGTGTGATTAAAGATTGTTTAAGGGTAACGGGAAATGTTCCTTGAGAAAAACATAAGTTTACCAAATGACTTATAATGGGAATTAAAATATTTTTAGACAATTTTAGGAAACTTGTAGGGATATTATCATATCCAGGGGAACTTTTTTGTTTCAAATTACTAATTATTCTATTTATTTCATCAGGGTCTGTATCAAATAGTACGAACGAGGAAACTTGATTTTCAAGTGGACTGAAAGCACAATTATCATGTAAATAGTAATTATTTCGCTGAGTTATATTTTCAGCAAGTGATTTGCCTATACCAGAAAAATAAGTATTAACATAGTTAACGGAGTCAACAGTTGTAGCCTTAATTTTAAGTAGTTGTGTGTTAGGTGTTTTTGCTGTTTTAAAATGTGTTATATTGTTAATCGTATTCCATAATGCTTTACTGTTTGTTGCTGATTTTTCCAATTCCTTCCTTTCATAATGTCTTTTTAGTTTTTTTATTAAATTGTTACAATAGTTTCTGTACCTACAATATGTTATTTTCAAGATTTTATTTTCAGGATTACTTTTAAGTTTTTTCTGCATTGCATTCCTATTTCTAATACACCGTAAAATGCCTTGTGTAATCCACGGTTTTAAAATACGTCTGCTCCTAGGTATAGTTATCGTTTTAGTATAATCTTTTAGATTTTTTTGTATTGTATTAATTAAAATTGAAGAAAGTAAATTAGGGTCATTAATTTTAAGCAAATCTGTAGAATTTAATTGTAAATTTTGTAGTGCATTATTATAGTCAGTGGTCGTTTTAGTATTGCGAAAATTTGTATACTTATTTATTTTTGAAAGTTTCAGTAGTATAGTCAGATGGTCTGTAATAGAAGTATTAAGTACAGCAATTGTAGCAGTGTTTTTAGTTAGGTTAAGTTTAAGAATGACATGGTCGAGACAATTGCTAGCACGGGTAGGGATGTGATGACCGGATAAAAGCCCATGAATGGATAATGCGTTTAAATAGTTAAGTCGGTTATTTCTTTCGCAGCTTCGTTCATCGGTTTTAGGCGTGAGGTTTATATTTATGTCTCCTACTATTATTATATTTTCAGATTTTATTTCATTTAGGTATTTGCTTAGAGAGTTTGTAAAGGTTTCGGCATTATTATTTGAGGGTGAACGATAAATACATAAAATAATTATTGAGTTTATATTAACTTGTAGGCAAGAAGCATGTTCCAATATTACTTCCTTTACAAGAACGTTAAGGTTACTTCTGATGTATACTGTCACACCATCATTTTGGTTCAGATGGTTGCTCGTAGTGAAGGAATTGTAGTTAATGAGGTTAGGTAAGGGTTTTGTGTTTATAAGTCTGCATTCCGTCAGAACCATAACGTCTACTTCAAATTTTAGTTCCGTTAATGTCAATTCCAAGTCGTTAATATTACTATAGACGCTTCTTATGTTTTGCGTTAGTATCATCAGGTCTGAAGGTTTTTTCTGCATCTTAGATGGCAGTTCTTCCACGTTACATATAAATGCATCTGCAATATCCGTTTTGTCTATTTCGTTAGCAATTGTCATAGGCCTATCCATCATACAAATTAGTTAAAGGGATTTCAGTCTCTTCTAATACGTGATTCGTGTCATAAATAAATATTGTACAGTAATATTGAAATAATATTAGAATGGCAAACCTTGGGCATATTATATTGCTAAGTATGTGTGTATGTGTATGATGTGTCGTATTCAAATAAATGTATCCTTCCAGTGCAGACAAGAGCAAGAAATTGCCAGACGCACGGATAATGCCTGGAGGAGCTATTGGTCCATGAAAGATCTTATGAAGGGTACTCTTCCAATGTCCTTGAAAAAGAAGCTTATGGACATGTGTATCCTCCCCATACTCACTTACGGCGCGCAGACTTGGTCACTCACCAACACACAAAGGTCCAAACTCGAGGTTTGCCAACGGGCAATGGAGCGCAGTATACGCGGAGTTAAACGCATAGACCGTATTTGTAATACAGCACTGCGCTCCAAAACTCAAATTATCGACGTAGCTCAAAAAGTTGCAAAACTTAAATGGAGCTGGGCTGGTCATGTTTGCCGAATGCCCGAAGACCTGTGGGCAAAGATCACCACTCAGTGGAGCCCCAACACGGTGAGGCGCCGCGGCAGACCGAAGAAGCGATGGCGTGACGAGTTAGACCGGCATAACAGCGCATGGGTCGAATTGACGGCGGATCGGGATGCATGGAGAGTTGGAGGGGAGGCCTTTGCCCAGCAGTGGGACACTTATGGCTAATTGTAATTGTAATTGTATATAGTTTCGAAGGTCCGCTTGCTCACGTAGGTAGTTTTAGGCCACTATGGATAATCATTAATGTAAAATCCGGTCTCCCGGGATACAGATTCAAGCCTCGTTCGGGAACCTCTAGTAATAAGTGCTATTGTAATTTCATTTCATTTCATTTATTTATTTATTTGTAAACATGTATTTAAATTTCTGCTGTTAAATATATTTGTATTTGTAAAAACATTGAAGGCCGCTCGAAAAAATGAATTATTTTCCTATTTAAGTTTTAGTTTTTTTAGAGCGTCTTAAATCCAAACTTTCCAAATCTAAAAAAAATCATGAACTTTCTATGACTACTACTAGTCCATTAAAAAGACACACATTATGTACCTACCTACTGGGTAGCAAGTAAAATTATTTTATAGTCTTAGCTTTCAGAGTTTCCAAGTAATCTAAAAAAAGTTATCTCTGGATGCGTTCTTGAAGATTTCATGCAACCAAAAACAGCACAATATATCCTACTCGACATATTAAATACGTAGGTAGGTATAGTTCGCGCAAAACTTCTTGAGCTCTGTGAAGTTAGCTTCAGTGACTGCGCAGTACACAGTTTTTAGGGCGTTGAGGGGAAAGAATGATAAAAGGGATTCGAGAGGGGCTCAGTCTGTGAAATTAGGGTTGCCAGCGCGAGTTTTGGTGTATTTTCGTTTTATTTAGCACACATTTTACTATGCATTTATTTACTTTTCAATTATTAAAACAAACATATTTAAAAATCAATTATTATATTAAATTAAGGATTAATAAAAACTTAAATGCTAGAACGAATTCACCTTTATTATCGCAAGAAGCCAATTTTTTAATACAAAATTTCGACTATGTGGCAAGATTATTTATAACCTAGTTGGCAATATTGAATGAACATGTCAACATGCGCAACTTTTCATTTGCCGCAACGTTCACAGAGCTCAAGAAGTTTTGCGCGAACTCTACTTGAACTTATTAGGCTTACATTTCTGCTGGTCCTGTCTGTTAATTAACCACGGGTCGCGCGTCGCCCGCGCCGACGCCCGCGCGCTCTCGTCTTGGCGACCCTCCTCATTAAATCATACTCGTAATCGTTATCGTTGCGAATTGAAATTGTCAGTTACTAACGATCATAGTACAAAGAAGTTTTAGGCCGCGTCACCCCGTGACCGGCGCCCAGCGGAGCACATTTACTATAGATAAACCACTTCCACGGAACATCGGCATTCTACTTTTGGTTCTGCTAAGATCCCATTGTAGATCGCTAGATACAGTTTCGGCTCTCAGTTAGACCAGAAAGAACATAATTTCGCATTTAAGATACTATACAGGGTAATGGTACCTACGTATCTCCAGACTCATTCGTTTATCGAAAATAAAATTCGTTTCAGCAACAAAACTTCTGAATCCAGAATAATACGGGTAAATGAGCCCAAACAGGTCTGACAGGATGGGACATATTATTTACACCTCGTCCCAAACCGGGCCAACATGACCTGGGCCAGTTTCAAAACATACAGAAACTATTCAGAACATCTATTTCTGTTGCGCTAATGTTATTCTATTGGAAAAGTTTAAAATCGTATTGCAAAACATGAACATTGCCAGATGCAGCGGAACGAGTCGAGTACTGTATATTCACAAGTTATCGACGATCTTCAACTGTTTGTTGTTCCGATCAAAGTATAAGGAACAGTTGAATGGCGCTGAATAAACAAAGCACCCCGGCAAATTCAGAGTCGAGCCGGAAACCAGGTAGGCGGCAAATGGTGAGCTGCGGACAATCATGCGCTTACTCGCACCTACTTGTGTACGAGATCGCCGAGACGAGCCTCGCGTGTGTCTCTCGTCCCTCAGCTCCAGCGGCCACGTGCCGAGAGCATCGACCCTCGTATCGTGAACCGCCATCGTATCGCCAGCCTGACTTGAATGATTCACTGTAGGTACTTCCTCGTCTTTGTTGCTGCTAATGAGGATCCTTCCTGTTCTTTCAGATCATGTTTCGTATGGCACAGAGGTACTTACACATCTAGAGAGTACCTACCTACTACAATATCTACAGAGAGTTTGAAGTCAAGCGTTATTTACGAGTTATTTTTTTAACAGTTCGTAACCAGAAGCAGATCAAAATTAGAGTGTAATTGGTTGCGACCGTGAGTCGCAGCGAGCGCGGCGAGTTCACGCTCGGCGGCGCGGGTTCGAGGCCGCGCGGCACCGTTACCGCCCGCGCCGCGACGACAGCGCAGCCGCAGTAGCGGTACTGGAGATGACGCCGCCACCGCACACTGCAACGGAAGACTCGAGAGCCGCGGACAAAAATACAAGCAGTTAGTCCGCTATGCCACTTTTAATACAGTGTTTACGAAAGTTTGTAAACGATAACACAGTAACAATTCATTTATTGTTTCAGATAACATGATCCATAGATTATAAATATAATTTCACACAGCTAGTCATACAATTTTTTAACAATAACGAGACATACACACAAGAATAAGCTAAACAGAAAGGAAAATTTGTTTGGCACAAGGGTAAATGAGGCTTGTCATCCAGTGTCTTAGAAGACTGCTACATGGTCTGTCAGCCAGAGCCATTACTTGACCATGCCTAACCTACCGTCGCACATTATTGGAAAATTAAGCAATATGTCTCTCCACAGCGCCCAATTCCCATCTGGCACGTCCGCGGCCGTTCCATCACCTCGCGAGCTCGTTAGGCGCTGCGCGCGGGACGGGAGACACACGACGCTGTTGCCAGCAGCGCCTTGCATCCCAGGTAGGTAGGAACAGCCGATAAACTCGGTGATTTCGACAGATAATCTTATAAGTTTGTATACCGTGTGCGTCATCTTGAATCTTATGTTCCAGGTATTTATTGGATTTGGAAACGATTGGACAGTTATTAGATTTCATTCCGTTTACTACAAATAGGAATTTCACACGCTTGGAGCAGGCAGGCGGCCGGTGACCTTGGCAGACCGCTTGGCGCTTGGCAGGGAGCATTTCTGACTTTCAGAGGCGATATTTTTCCGTTGTAGATAGGTGTTTGCTTCGGTTAAACAACATAACATGTGAGATACACAGCCCATGTCTTATTATTTTATAGTATTTTTTAGCTTGAATGTACAACCTGCACCTGCCTAAAGTAGAATTTATAAAACCAAATTCCTTCTAGAAAACGCCATTTACCTAAAATACCTCTTTCGTGGTTCAATTAAAATTGTCAAAGCAATTAAGGAACACCTAATTTTAAGTTCTTTTTATTTATTATTATTTCTTAACTGTAAAAAGTCGGTAATAAAGCAAAAGCGCCTCTTTGCCTATAAGTCTGAGCATCTCTGGCCGCTGGCATCAGCCTGTGAGCATTTACTTAATTACACGACTCCCAAACTTTGTTTCATAAAATGTCATTACATAAATGCCAGACTACAAAATTAGTTGAAGTAAGTAAATTATCTTAACTGTTTCATATAAGTTATTTTGAAAAATACAACTAATATGATTTGGCGGAAGTCTATTACTTGCTCTCAAATAATCATTTGCCTTCGGGCGATGGTCGAATGTCCGCAAATAACCAGTACTTACTAATTGCAGATCGGCACACTGCAAATAGTCAATACACTGGGTTGTTTTCTTGGAATGAAAAAGTCTAGATTAAGTAATTATTTTAACAAAATAATGTTTTCGATCTAAAACATTATGTGCATAATGAAAATTGTGTGAGGTTATCATCAACTTACACGTCGTCTGTCGTACTCACCAACCGTATCCCTTAGACGATTTATCTCGTCTAAGTATCCCTGTGTCATATGCCAGGCGGACGGACGGATGAAAGACATAGGTTTAGAAATAGACCCTTTGGGTACAGAACTTTAGAAAAGTAATATCCGGGTTGAAACAAGTTATAATTTATTACAGAACTGATTTGTTCTGGGATTCCCTAAAAGTAAAATTATACAGAAATGTATTTTGCTGATATTTAAATCATCGTACGAATTGAAATAACAAAAGTCTGGATGGTTGCCAGGATTCGTATTATCTCGTGAGCATTAAGGGAGCCTCATTAGCAGAGCCTAGCTAGACGGTAAATGATTCGTGTTGACTCGTGAGCATGAAGGTAGCCTCATTAGCAGAGCCTAGCTAGACGGTAAAGTATTCGTGTTGACTCGTGAGCATGAAGGTAGCCTCATTAACAGAGCCTAGCTAGACGGTAAAGTCGATAAGATTTTCCAAAAGCAGATATTATAAATGTTCGTACCTACCTACCTTTGGTTCGTAACTACCTATTTGACGTAGGTCGGCTGAACAATATGCGGAAGTGCACAGGACCAGTGCTGTACCGGCTCCCGTCCGCAGTTTAAGAATAACCACTGATTTAGCGTGCGGCGCGGGCACGCTGCATTCCCGCACGTCGCGCGCGCGCGAGCGCGACTGCAACTACAAAATAAGCTTAAATCGACACTAATCACAATGCAAACCTGACATGCCCTGCAGTATCTTTTTTTGGCTGATGCTTACGCTTTTGCCATCGAAGGTAAACCATTTATCTTATTGCTGTGGTGTAGGCGATGATATTGAAGATTTGAGCAAATTTACTCTATTGTCACCTTTAAGTTTGTGAGCTCACCGGAGCTTCATAGTTACCGAGTTCGCTTGAAATAAAAAGCTCGTCGCGTTCCATGAGGTTTCGAGGATTCTTCTCGCAGATTAAGGCCGAGAGGACGGTGGT
Organism: Pasiphila rectangulata; assembly: GCA_963082625.1. NCBI lineage: Eukaryota > Metazoa > Arthropoda > Insecta > Lepidoptera > Geometridae > Pasiphila > Pasiphila rectangulata. Next base: position 22,403,479 of record OY720241.1, on the reverse strand, counting down.
GCTGGGAAAATCCAAAACGCCGCCCTCGCAATTAGGCGCTGCACTGATCGCCCAGCGGCTGCGTCAGGCGATGATGGTGATTTGATTTAACGATGAAGGAAAACATCGTGAGGAAACTCGCGGTTTAGTCAGCTTCATACGTATTGACCTGTTCTTTCCTCTCAGTAATAGCCGGGAGTATGGTATAGGTGCTGGGCAAGCCTAATCCATCTAGCAATATCCCCGGCACTGCAGCGTCCTGTATAGCATGAATACCAATTGCTGACGCTGTATATGTATACAGCGTCAGCAATTGATATATTTGTAAAAACTAGATATTTAATTCTGTTTTAAATTACCGAAAGTATTAGTCATAATCATAACTCATAAGTAGTAATAGGCTTTTACAACTATTATAGATGATGTCGTACATAATAGTTGTAAAAGCCTTATCACTAACACTTTCGGTAATTTAAAACAGAATTAAATATGTATGTATCTATTTAGATATTTCACATTGGTGTCGATTCTGTTGTTGCACTCCGTGTATAATAGGCCTTTTCATCTATGTCAGATGTGGCAGCTGCGCTCGTGGCTGTGAAGTCCCATTCGAGAGCGGATCCCGCGGCCGCACTGCACTGCATAAAGTAGTAAAATAATTAGAGAATTGACGTTTCTAAAAGAACACTTTAGTAAGGAGGTGTGCCATCAGAATCGACACCATTATTGATTCAAACTGACATTTAATTCAATAACTGATTACATATTGTAACTACTCTTATTTAAATTAAATTATAAATGTAGCGCGACAAACGCGCCTCTAACTCGTGTGTTGGAACGCACCTTACGCGTGGTATGTTGGTAGTTCTTTTACCCTCTCACCTCTGCCAACCTCGGCTAGGTGGCGTGCGCGGACGCTTCCCGCGGATCCGGCATTACGCCGAAATCCGCGAACCGGCCGCATCAGCGCGCCGCGATCTATTGTGTTAAGCCTGTTTGAAATTGTATTTGTTATATATTAATATCCCGTGTTTACTGATTATATTTACCTTTTATCGTGCAACGAACTCTTTTATTACAAGCCCAAACCCTGAGAGAGACAAAAAGTACCTAGCCTACAAGTGACGCCCAACTCGCGGGCACGATAAATAGTGTAACTTCAGTGCAAAATCGTGTTACCTATCGTAAAAACATCAGTGCCTATTGCGAACTAACATACCCACCAATAGTGCATTCCACGGGATTACTAAAACAGTGAAAATCAAAACACGTGCGTGAAAATTTCAAGCGAGTCCATCCTACCTACCTACTTACCGAGCGGCAAACGGAAACGGAACACCGACTGGCAAGCGCGCGAGGACGAGTCCACTGTGTAACTACGCGGAGAGAAAACACGTGTTTCCAGTGTACCTACCCCTATACCTACCGCCTTCCATTCGACGAGTACCTACCTAACCTTTGTCGTACGTGGTCGTAGAAGAGAATACCATTCGTTACTACCTACTATCTACCGTGTAATAGAGAGCGTGAAGCAGAGGAAACACCTACCTACCCTGTTACTATGCCGCCAACGACACGTGCGAGGAAAAGTAACGAATCGGAGTCGGATACCGACAATGAATTAGACAATACAGTCGTACCACCATCCACCATAGAACCATCACCAAGCATAACTATGACCGAAAGCATGCTGCAGACCCTTGTCTTTAACATCACCCAAAGTCAAGCGGAGACGAACAGAGTTTTGATTGAAAGCATACTGGCAAATGCGAACGCCAGAGTACCATTCACTCCGTCGCCTAGTCCACACACCACGAGCTATGCTACGCATCCTGGGAATTTTTCTAAGTGCACGTCGCGATTCGACGGGTCGACGAAGGACGCGGACGAGCTGGAGGCCTTCATCGATGCCATAGAAGTGTACCGCGACTGCAGCAACATCAGCGAGGAGCACGCACTGCGGGGCCTGCCCATGCTGCTGGTCGGCGAGGCCGCCGTCTGGTGGCAGGGAGTCAAGGCGTCCGTTCAGTCGTGGCACGACGCGATCCAACGGCTTCGGGGGATGTTTGGAGTGCCGAGACCCGCGTACAAGATCCTCCGGGACATTTTCTCGTGCGAACAAAATAGTGAACGGGCGGATATATTTATATGTAAAGTGCGAGCATTACTATCAAAACTACCCTATCATGTGTCGGAAGTGATGAAGGTCGATATAGTGTACGGGTTATTAGACCGTAGAATAAGAAAGCGTGTGTCTCGTGACGCGGTAGACGAGTTGGAACAGCTGATCACTAAGGTCAGGTTAGTCGAGGAGTCATTGGCAGAGGTGAGTACATCCAATATTTTTACCAATGTGAGCCCCATTAACCCTCGAACCGCGCAGGACCGTTCAAACACACGAGTTAACCCTGCTAGCCTGGTAGGTGATATAGACACCTCATCCATACCTACGAATAGGTCAGTGACCGATTTGCGGAATTCTAACGCGAAACGTAGTGAGAATGATGACGGAATTAAACGCGTTCGACCAAAATGCAGTTATTGCAAGTTTTTTGGTCACACGATCGAGAACTGCCGTCGTGTTAAAGAAAAAGGTTCGAATAGCGTAGATAATTGTTCGAATAATAATAATATAACGCAACTTAGTTGTTACGGATGCGGTCAGCTGGGAGTAGTGCGTTCTAAGTGCGAACATTGTAAGAGCGCCACTAGCACGAGTATCTGTGCCCCTAGCATAAGTAAATCGGATTTTTGCACCGCGCATGAAGAGGTAAATGTCGACTCGCGACCCCTAGTGGAGATAAAGGTAGCGAACCGTACGGGTGTAGCTATGTTAGATACCGGGGCGACACGCTCTATCGCGGGTTCTATGCTGTACGATTTACTTTTAAAAGCAGGAGTAGGTTTTAAAAATACCTCCAGTACAATCAGCTTGGCCGATGGGTCCCAGCGACTATGTTCGCTCGAGTGTAGCGTTAACGTTACTATAACAGGTCGTATTATACCTACCACATTTTTAGTTTTACCTGACACGCAGATGCGGACGTTATTAGGTAAAGATTTCTTATTAGACGCATGTATAATGTTGAACTTACCACAAAGTAGCTGGAGTTTTAGCGATGTGCCTAGAAGATGGTATCCGTTTATTACGCGCTTTTACCTACCCACCACCGGTGATAGTAAGCCGCTGAAGGTGGATGCGTCCAACCTGACACTGCGAGGTACCATGGGCACCAACCCGACCATAGGTCAGCAAGCCCAGTGGAATACGCTGTCTCACCCATCACGTACCGACGGAGCCGACTGCGACCTTTACATCGCTGAGGTTTTACCGTCGAGAAGCCCTAGAGTTTGCGACAACCAACTCAAGCACGCCGGAATGTGTAGAATCGTAAAGGAGGTAACCGACGATCCGTCCAGGGGGAGGGGTTGGCCCAAAAGGGGATTTGTGCTGTCGGACGATTTTCGAAATAGACCACGGAAAGCCCGAGCGAAGCAGAAACGTAATGCCAATGAAAGTCGTCGCCCTGCTCCGGATTACAACCCCGGTGATCGAGGCCTATTAAAGGCACAGGGCCGTAACGGCACGGCTAGCGGTCGATTATCGCGTAGCCCTTCAACTGTGGTATTTATGAAAGAAAGCTCATGGAGTCCAATCAACATTGGAGGGAGTAGGACGCATTTTAACCACGTAGTAGGTAGGCCGGCCGTAACGTTTTCTTAGGCTGACCTAGACGCGAGGGCGCTATGTCTTGGTCAGAGGGGGAGGTTGTAGCGCGACAAACGCGCCTCTAACTCGTGTGTTGGAACGCACCTTACGCGTGGTATGTTGGTAGTTCTTTTACCCTCTCACCTCTGCCAACCTCGGCTAGGTGGCGTGCGCGGACGCTTCCCGCGGATCCGGCATTACGCCGAAATCCGCGAACCGGCCGCATCAGCGCGCCGCGATCTATTGTGTTAAGCCTGTTTTAAATTGTATTTGTTATATATTAATATCCCGTGTTTACTGATTATATTTACCTTTTATCGTGCAACGAACTCTTTTATTACAAGCCCAAACCCTGAGAGAGACAAAAAGTACCTAGCCTACATAAATGTATTTTAAATGCATGTTTCTGATAATTTAAGTACTTATCAATTTTGTTTCTTAATGTTTGTATGCCCTAGTAGCAGTATCAAGAGAACAAAATGTATTGTGTCCACCTGACTATATGTACCTGATTTATAAACAATAAGTTAATTATGAGTTACTGATTAAGATGTGTCATCTTTAAAATGTTAAAAAAAACATCAGATCAAAATGTATAACAGCTCTAGAATATCAATAAAAAATACCACTATAACCTAAATAAAAACTAGATCTACTGAGAGTTAAAACCAGTTAAGACTCTCACTAGATCCACACAGGTTCAGTTGACTATTTACCGAGAGTGATCCACATCTCGCTCTGCTCATATTGCTGGAACCTTCACCCGTTATAAGATGGAGTAATTGGAACCCCCAATGACGAACGTCTAGGCTCTACAGTACCTAACTACGCAATAACGGTACTTGCATGATTTTCTGTACACTGAAGAGAAGGTCCAAACGGCCATTATTTTCCAAGTTAGGAACAAAGGGGAGGCAAGTCACAGAGCGCGTTATCTGTAGAGCAAGAAGTAAATTTATTAACTTTTAAATAGGCGTGCGGGGTTTCTGCGACCCAAGTGATATTTATTTCCATTTGTTTTTGTGGTTATAATATAAAGCTAGCGAGCTAAAATTTCTGCTAGCTTGTAAGCTCTGTAAGGCAAATATCTGCTGAAAAGCAAATATTTTCCCCCGGCGGGAATAGAACCCGAAACCGCTTGCGTATCAGGCGGCTATTAGACGAACGATGGAGGCCGCTAATTAACATGCAAGTTCTTTCTGTACTAAGTGTATTATAGCTGCACAAATAGGTGGTACCTTTGGCTTTCAATCAGTGGGTGTGCTCCATTGGGTTTCTAATTTCCGTAAAAAAAATAACAATTATATATAAAAATTGTTTAATTGGAACAAAACCATGTGAAACAATTAAAATGAGAAACTTTAACTACTGCGAAAGTTAGACGAAAGTTAGACGAAACTTTGTTGCAGGCTCAGCTCGGACATGACAATCACACGTTCTGCAAAGAAATATAAAAAGATATAGTTATAGCTAAAGTAAAATATCAAAACAAAGTTACCAAAATAAAATAAATGAAAAAAAAAAGATTTTTTTAATACGAGCTCTCCGAGTATCTACTATGGAAAACAAGCCAACACTTCAGGAATTTCCGGCCAGTCACAGCCCAATACACACACTATCTTCCGATTGTTGTGTGTTCACCTACTAGGTGACTGGTGGTTTGATGCTGATCGTGCCTTGTGTGCACAAGTTGTGCTCGGCGGAAGCGCGGCCGCTCTAATGAGGCGAGTTGAACAGGTATTTCATTAAGAATTTGCAGTCGTTAATAAATGGACTACGCCACTAGACTTGCATTATGTGCTCTTTACTAAATCGAAGAAACCATTTATTAGCTTATTAAGACTGACCATAGTCAGAAATTAACAAATTACCGAGACGTTAGCCATAACTATCTCTCGTCTTGTTAATTTTCAGTAGGTAATTTTTTGTTTATGTGTAACGACATCAAATACAATAAATAAGAATAAACTCGTTGTGCCCACTACAGGCTCCATAAGGTGAAAATATCTTTTAAAGGGCAATGTATGCGCTTCTATAACAAACTCCCAAGTGAGTTGCAGAAGTTATCATTAAATAAATTCAAAAACATTATCAAACGCAATCTGTGCAATAAAGCTTATTATAAAATATCAGATTACCTAGAGGACAAAACCACTTGGGACGGAATCTGCTCCAACTCCGTCAAACGTAACATAAGACAAATTAAAATTGTTGAATGGTGACTATAATGACCGAGTTAGGTTCTTGTTTCGCTTCTTTTCCTAACTCGCGTGTCATCTGAAGTGAACAGATTCAATTTATATGCTTTATTATATTAATTGTGTTGTTTGATTTTGTAATTTGTGACGCGTCAATAAGGTCCCTGCGGCCGCACTGAATAAAGTATTTTTGATTCTTGATTCTTCTTGATACATCAACTCTTGACTGAGTCACGCCATCATCATCACCTCAGCCGTAGGAGGCCCACTGCTGGACAACGGACTCATGGCTACATATAGTACTGATCATGAACGGTTATTGCCATACTCACCCACGCTTGGCAGGCGGGTTGGCCAGCGTAGAGTGACGACTGACGGGATGTTAATACATAGAAATACGCTGCTGCCCATCTTCCAGAGATATCCCTTGGCAGATTCTTACTGCATCCACGGGTAAGAGAGGAGGGGCAACATTGTTCTGCCGGCACCCCACGACATTTATTTAAATTTTAAGTCATAACTGTGCGCCGTGGGGTGCCGGCAGTAGAATGTTACCCCTCCTCTCATACCCATGGATGCAGTAAGAGCCTGCTAAGGGATACCTCCGGAAGATGGGCAGCAGCGTCTTTCCGTGTACCAGCATCCCGTACTGCGCTCGCCAACCCGCCTGCCAAGCGTGGTGAGTATGGCAACTACCCCTCATGGAGATCCATGAGCGAGGCCTGTGTTCAGTAATGGATGTTTTACGGCTGAAACGATATAACTGTGTAGCTCATGCATTATTTTCTTAATAAATGTACATTTAGTGCGAGCGCCCCTGCTTCGACAGGGCCGGTATACATACATACATACATACATACATACATACATACATATGACGGACAGAGATCTGCGCGACGCCGATCGGTCGCTGCTCCGTTACTCAAATGATATAATTGCGGATGCACTTAAGGGCTGCCATTAAAACTATTAACAGTTCGGTCTGATGGGAAGTGGGCGATGCTCGGCTCAAGTGGTTATGGGCCATAACTTGCACAGGCTATTAACCATATGCAATACCTTTGAGACGTGGGGTGCCGGCAGTAGAATGTTAGCCCTCCTCTCATACACGTGGATGCAGTAAGAGCCTGCTAAGGGATACTTCCGGAAGATGGGCAGCAGCGTCTTTCCGTGGTACTGCTCTCGCCAACCCGCCTGCCAAGCGTGGTGAGTATGGCAACTACCCCTCATGAAGATCCTTGAGGGAGGCCTGTGTTAATTAGTGGACGTTTTACGGCTGAAATGATGAATACCTTTGTAAGCAAATACCTAAAATGTTGAAACTTTTAAATATACAGGGTGTATTATATCTGAATTTAGGTGAAAGAGGGTGATTTAGACCATCCCAAGAAACAACTTTTGTTCTACAAATTTTCAGAATTTAGAGATTTTCATTTAAGAAAGGACCACGAAAGTTTTATTTATTTATATTTAGTTTTAACTTCAACAGCTGATTAAACGATAATGACAACCTTAATGCCAGCTGATTCTTGACAGCAAAGAGTAGCCGTACAGGTTAGTTTCTGTAATCTGTGGTACAGGTACAAATAATAATACCTATTACCACAATGAGGTTTGTATTCGAATATGTGTAAAAAAATATCTAATTATGGCATCAGGATCATTTTCAAATAACACAAACTAGTACCTACAATTGTAAGTAAAAATATAAAAAGGGTTATAAAAAAATACGAATTCCCGATTTTTCCCCTTCCAAAACTGCTTGTATTCATGGCCTGAATGAAACCCACCTTTCCGGTTTGTACACGTATTATAATACACCGTGTATTGAGTATTTTTCTCCCCAGTTGTTTGAAAACATCCTGTAGTTAGAGTTTCTAGAGTTAGCCATTAAGTAGGCCCGTTATCAAATTGTACGTGCAAGTGGTTCGCGAGTCGCCATCCAATTAGGGCTGCAGGAGCTCCGCCGGTTCCCAGAGGGCCGGGCGGCGCCCCGGCGGGCGCGCGCCTTATACGAGTCGCTCCTTCGCCGGCGCAGCCCCTGCCCGCCAGGCCCTATCACTACTAAGGAACCCCTTCCACTGCTGTAAAGCTACTGAACTGTAAGTATGTTTTATTGAGTCAAAATCACAATACTGACAAACATAGATATTTTATGTATTATATAAACATATACTTATTACAGATGATTTATACAGCGTCAGTAACTGGTAATCATGCTGTACGGGACGCTGCAGTGCCTGGGACATTGTTAGATGGATTAGGCTTGCCCAGCACCTATACCATCCTCTCAGCTTAGTCAGCTGAGTATACAAAAGTAATAATGTAATCCGCTAGCAAGAGCAGCAGTCAACCCATGTGACCACGTGGTACTTTTTTAACATTTTTTTTAAATTCGAAAACTATACGGCTTAAAGGAAATCAAAAAACTGTTCATTAATGTGCAAATGAAGCCCTTTCATTATGATACCGTAGTAGTAGTAAGGGGTTCGGTTCGTTGTCACCCGGTCCCGTATTCACCCGGTTCGTTCTCCCCCGATTTGGTTTAGCTGCGGTAAATTTTATCAGAATTTTATAAGAAAAAATAAGAATATATAAATAAGAGTATTTTAAACATTTTTCTATCCCACTAATATTAGAGGTATAAAGCCGAAAGATTGTTTGTATGGAGGTTTGTTCTTCACGCAAAAACTATCCCACGGACTGAGCTGAAACTTCGCACACGTACATATATGTAGATGTACATACCTAGGTCTGGATTAAAACATAGGCTACTTTTTATCCAGTTAAACGCGTGTGAAGCGGCGGGCGGAAGCTAGTATTCCATATTAGTAAAAAAGCGTTTTCTTATACCATTTCAAACGTCAGGTCGATAGCATCAGTAGTTCTCAAGACATCCATTTGTGACAGACAAAGTCACACCATAAGGGTTATTTTTACCATTTTGGTCCGGAACCCTAAAAACTGACGTACATTTAAAGGCATCTTTGTGTCGTTTTCTAGATTTCAATTGAATCGTGTCCGTTCCTACAGCTATATATAGCTATATTTTTCTGATGACAGTGGAGGGAACTCTTGCGGAACCTGTTAGAGGTCTTTGAGCCCGCGTCTTTGCAAGCAATATATGGGAAACTATGAGCTACCTAATGGTCAAGTCAGGAAGCGTTTCTTAGAGAAAATCCTTGGAACACGACGGACTGAAATGGAAATGTTGGGGCTTCCATAATTAGTTTTTGCGATCTAGTTACCTTTTAATATAGATGCGCTAATTTCAAGTTTTTTCTATGATCTTGTTTCGTCGAACCAGCTGGTACCTAATACGTATGTTTGCCAGGAAACGAAACATGATAAATAAATAGTAATGTGAAAGTCGTTTGTCGGTACCTGATTTATTTTTGGCACACCGCCTTATTTTATTACCTTCTAGGGTCAATTGGGCAATTCGTCCATGCATGAATGCTAAATAATTACCATGAAAAGCTGGAAATACAGCTGCGTCACTTTCACTGTTTATTATAGATCCCCAAATGGTTGTTCGTCGCCAAGTCGTCGATTTACTGATAAATTTTTAGCTAAAGTTACAAAAGAACGTGCACACTAAAGCTGCGTAGGAACCACACAAAATTAAAAAAAAAGTAAAAAAAGGCTTTTACATCCAGTACTTATAGATGATTTATACAGCGTCAGCAACTGGTATTTATGCTCTAAAGGACGCTGCAGTATATCATCAAACACATTAAGAACATTGAAAGGTAGATGAAATACCAATACAATAATACAACATTATTTATTTGATAATAATAAAAGTATTGGTTGGTAGTTACATGTACTGGACAATAACTATTTTAACACTAGTAAGCTAAAAGTAGTGTAGATCTGTACCCGAATAAGCTCTGTTCCCCGCACTAGGCCACAAAGAGCCCGTATTGCGGGGGCACAGTGACTCACCCCGGTCCCGTTCATATGCCTACGAGTTTTTTAATAGGTATAGTCTTTATATTAGTTATTATAAAGTTTATTTATTAATTTTAATCACCTGGAATGAAAAGGTAGCTTTTGTAAGCAGATACTCACGTTGCTGACGGAATGAGGAAACAGAAGGTAAGGTTTGTTTCCTTTTAATTTTCCTCATTCCGTCAGCAATATAATGAAATCAACCATTGCGTGTATTTTATGCACAGAGTGTCACACGGAATTCTGATAAAAGTCGGGGTCACTTTTCATTAATTTCCGGGTTACGAATTTTGTTTTTAGTACCTATCACAAATAGGCATTTTCGAAGTTACGAATTTTGTTTTTAGTAGGTATCACATTAGGCGTTGACATGGTATGAAAATCAAAATTATGTTTCGTTGTTAGTTAGGAACATGATAATAAAATAAAAGACGGGGGCTCGTAGCGTCATGACTTGCTTTAAACCGAGACACGTCATGTCATGACCACTGCGACATATCCTCAATGTTTCGTCATTACTTTTTAATTACGGAAATAAAGGAAACAAACGTGTCGGATGTTTTTATACATAAGATCGATTTAAAAGTGACAATTGGGCAACTAGGCTATTTTTCCCTAGCTCTCCTGAGATTAAGCGCAGTGTGAAGGTTCGTAGGAAGGCAGGGTCGTAGTTACAGGTTACAGTAACCACAGCGCTAATGGCGTCCCCGGCGCGCCGCGGCCGCGCTGGCGCCGGGCGCGCATTACCGGCAGGCAACCACTGAAAACAATTCGCCAACATCTACTTCAGCTACAGCTACCTCACTTGACTACTTCGCACTCTAACAATGGATGTAACAACCGTGGAACTGCTCCGAAATAACGAGAAACTCACAATTAATCTAATCGTGGTAAATATCCCCTAAAGATTGCATAATATAGTGTTCACAACCATGACAGTTTCAAAAGTTATATGGATGTAACAACGTCATGTAACTAATCATTTTGAAACTAGTTCATTGGATATCGTGGGAATTTTGACAGTGATAAATTCGTACAAAGCGTAAACTTGAACAAACAAATGTACCAGTATTCCACCCGCCTAGACGCAGGTGTATTGCGAAAATAATTTCATTACCCGAAGCACCCGATTTGCTAATCCAATATTTTCTAAGCCGAGCACTCGCAGCACTGGGGGTGCTCCCACTACTGGGCGATGACTATCAATCGCGCTTCATCCTTCACTTCGATGAATTGATCCGGTTTATATGCTCAGATGATTCTGATTAGAGCAACTCTTTTAACTCGAATGTATGGATACAGTACGGATTTCAATATCAAAAAGATAACAAAAGTGCAAATAAACATTTAAAATTCTTAACACAGAAATTGGTCTTGTTCAGTTATTATTACAAATAGGTATTTTATTTTAAGATTCAGTTTTTACTTAAAGACAAACAACTTTATTTAAAGAACCTACATTTTTTACAAGAACAAGGCATTATTTCGACAATCGTATCGTATGATTTGAATTTGGATGCGGTCGTAGAACGCGGCCATGACTCGTTGAATTTAAGTATATTTACGGAACTAACCGGATTCACACTCGTCCCGAGCGACGCGATGTCCCGCAAATAACACTCTAATCAGTGAGTACTTCACATTACCCACATACCTATCTGAGGAGAAATATATAGCCTTGTATTTGTTACGTATAGAAGACGATTTAACATAATGATGGCATAATAATTATGATGATGCATTTGTAAAAAACAGTAAGAAACATCACGAAGCCATATTCATAATAACCACAATCATGGGCAAGACGAGCAACTCTCCGCTCAAGTGCGCATCAAACCATTGGAAAGTTCTCGTTTATTCTGTATTCCCTTTCCATGAATATTTATGGCTTTCGACTGTATTGACGAGACATTGCACAGGACACTAGATTGAACACTAAATACACTGAGCGAGTTTGAGCGTCATTCAATATGATCCGCGATCACTAAGTCTTTTCCAAATGTAACAATACAATGCTGCGTTGACCTTAACCTCCATAGGGCCGTTTGCCGCGGGCTGGAGGCTCCCGGCGGCGCGGGCGAGGCTGTCACCAAATTACCTCGTTCGGGCGCTCGTGCGCGGAATACGGGATCCACATACAGGTGGAAACCGGCTTAAGCTAAGTGAGAAAGGTTCTAATTTTGGATAGAGTTCGCGTTCTTTTATTCAGGAGTACGTTACGTTGATCAATTATGCGAGTCTGACGCTTCTTGCTTTATAACAAAAAGGTGAATAAATTACATTTAAATATTAACTTTTTCCATAAATCTGTGAGTGGGCAGATCACGCAACCCGCCAAGCTCTGCACTGTGCCTGGTGTGGTTGTGTAGCTAGGGATTTGAATATAGCGGTAAAGCAGAAAGGCTGTCGTGTGAATCGATAATTACTTCCGTTTTCGTTCCAAACTCAAATGAAATATACTGATTTATTTAACAGTTTTTAAACAAATAAAAACTTGTTGGATGCTCAAAGTTTACCTAAACCTCAGAATGTATCGGAAAGCAAACTCGATAGTTCATATTACTAGACATGGGTTAAAACTCAAGCTAAGCAGAATATTTTGTTTATTAACTTCTAGTTTCTGAGTAATTTGCGTAGTGATTCAAAAACAAATATGATCTTAGATGATACAATCGAGAAACTGGCACGTGGAGCAAATTAAGAAGCAACTATAGGGAAGATCTTAAACGCGTGCGGCGTGCGGCGTGCGGCGTGCGGCGTGCGGCGTGCGGCGTGCGGCGTGCGGCGTGCGGGGCGTATTGAAGTGTTCGGAAGAAACAAGCCACAAATCATTTGATATTTTTAGCCGATGTGTAACGCGTAAAAACGTTTATGGGTTGAAAGCTAAAGGGGTCGATATCCAATACAAACGTAACCTACATAAATTACACAGATTGCGCAGAATGGCGCATCTTTCGGCGCCCGCGCACTCGACGGCCGCGGCGCCGCCAGCTGACGCATGCGCCGCGCGCCGACCGACTTTACCTAACTAACAAGGACTGTTCTAATGTCACTACTTCTTAAAAGTGAAGGCGTACCCTTGTTTTGTGTATACAAAGTAGTACCTGAACATTTAAAATATATTCCACTGTATGAATACCGTACACATATATCTAGAAATATTTTCAAAATAGTTTATTAAGCGGCCGGTCGATAATAATTAGGTACCTAATCTAATAATTACGACCTCTGATGGGTCGAAAGCTAAAAAACGACTGTATGTAAAGAAAGGTCTTTGAAAGAAATTCTAAATATTTTTTAGCAAGCTGAAGGCATTTTGACTAGCTTTTACTCTTATACACATATTTATACAAAGTCATATGGGTACAAGTATAATAAAGGTAATAATCAAGATCAAGAATAAATTGAAGCCCAGTCGAAATGTCGTCAACTAACTCAAAAATGCTTCAAGCTCATCTCATAAATATTTCTTTACTTACAGTCGAAATAAAAATATACAATAATAACTGTAAACAATGCCTTAGATAGATAATTAATATAAATACAGAGGCGACAGTCTACAAGATCGCGTATAAACAACAGCTGTAGATGAGATGTAATTAAAACCGACTGCCTTTGTGTATGTTATAGTAAAACTAATCACAAAGTAACTCTAAAGAGACATTATAATAAACGTCTTGGACTGACTGTGAAAACTTTACAGCGCTGGCTCGAGGTGCTCGTTTCTGTAATCTGTGGTGCTACATTGTAGTTAACCAGGGTGTTTACATGTCGAAGGTCGTGGGTCCAATACTCAATACTCTATTGTGTTCTATAATATAGATACAGTGGTGTTGAAAATGGTGTTAGGTAGCATGCATGACAGACCCTGTTGGGCACAACAATACATATAGAAGAGAGAAAGACGTCATCGTTAATGTACGTAGGTACATACTAGATAAATATTAGATATAAAATTGTAATATTATATTCATTAAAGCAATGAATAGAAAAATGTTTTTTTAATCGTGAGAGTTAAACTTGTGTCATTTAAAAGTTAAATATCTAAAGGTTAGGTAGGGTAGGTATCAACATAAAATATGGAATAGATGAATACAGTTTCAGTTTAGAAAAAGGTAAGGTTAACTTATTTTTATAACAAAATGAGCAAGCTGGTTTGGTTTCTGCACGAGTTTTATAGAATTGTTTATTATATCTAACAAATTTGCATATTTCCAACAAATATATACAGGGAAGCGATCGATACCGAACGTGCACCAATGAATTTTTCTTTCTTGAAAAATGTATGTGCACACTTAACACGTGCTTTAACGGTGAAGGAAACATCGTGAGGAAACCCGCGGCTTAGTTAGCTTCAGACGTATTGACCTGTTCTTTCCTCTGACCAAACCTGTGATCAAACTCAACCTACAAAGTTTAAGTTTGAGTCCGGCCGCATCCATCTATTTTGGAGCGTGATTCTCGTCTTGCGCATTACACTTATGCAGCTAAATATTCGGTCCTTATATTTTCCTACAGGCACAGATTCCAATGATTATCTACGATGAAAGCCAGATAAGATGACGACACGCCGACGACAGCTCTTATCTGATAGATAACACGGCACTAGCTCATCTGAGGCAGTTGTAAAGTGGTTCATGGTAACGTGTGATGTTTCGCGCGTGGCTGTGTGTGTTGGCGTGCGCGCTGCAGGCGTGCGCGTGCGCGGGCGCGCGCGTGCTCGTGGTGCTGCCGACGCCGGGCCGCGGCCGCGCCGTGCTTGGAGATGCCCTCGTCGGCACGCTGCTGCAAGCTGGACATGAGGTGGGGCTCATTCTTGACATTCCGCCTCAAGACAGTCCCTCACTAATGGGGTTCTTGGCTACAGCTGAATCGCTGTAGTAAGAAATTTGCTTAATCTTTTGCAATATAGAGCCTGAGACATCGGCATTCGTCATTAAATTTGATATATTATATTTAGTAAGGTACTAGTTTTGGTTAAATTACAAATTTTTGAGATGATCTGTACTACCAGTTGTTACAGCGTCTGGAATTAGCAAATTCGTCCACCAGGTAGATCATGCCTGAAGTATCACCTGGAACTAAATGCGTGTGTAATAGGCGTGTCTATGTTTTGTGATTACAAACTGTGGAAATATAGTGAATTAATTTTGAGTTTTGTCCCAATCAATACAGTTGTTTAATATTTACCTCCAATTAATTCTGTATTTTTTATGTAAAACGAAAGACAAACTAATTAAGTTAAATAAAATATTAAGTTACAAAAACTCTAAGGTTATGTTCGCCTTGTACATATCTGTTTCTATACCATTTTATGGACATTATAGATTTACAAGTAAACGGTAATAATTTATGAATTTCTGAATCCAGGTGGTTTACGTGAGTCCTTCCAGTTCCCTACCACCGCGCGCGCTTCTCTCAATTATCAACATCAGCTCAACCACGGAGAATGAACCTGGTAGAGTATCAACCCAACTCTACCTTTCTAAAGCGTACAAATCAGTTCTCTAAAGAATATCACGTATTCCAGAAAAGGAGCGCCTGAGTGTTACGGAACTGGTGAACCAACCTCGCCCTGTGCAGAGGCTGCTAGAGGCGGGCACAGCCCTCGCCCGCCGCGCTATTCAGCACAACAACACCCAACAGCTCCTGGCGGACAAGGAACAGACCTTCGACCTCGTGGTGGCTGACTGGTTTTACACTGGCCTGCTAGCCCCGTTAAGTTTCATTGTTTCTTTCTTATCGTACATGGTCTTATCGCATATTCTGCGTCGATTTTTTACTTACTTTCCTACCTCTTTCCAGACTATCTCACGTGTATAGCTGTCCGTTGGTGTGGTACAGCGCCACGGATGCCTCCTGGTTAAGTCTGCAGCTAGTGCAGGAGCTAGCCCTCACTGCTGACCCTCAGGCGCGAAGTACGCAACACGAGCTCAGCGTCATAGAAAGAGCCTCGCGTCTCTGGAGACAGGCCTATCTTACTGGCTGGGCTTAGTGAGTACACAGGATTACTAATTCATCTTACTGGCAAAACTTTGTGCTAGGCAAAGAAGACATTCTTCAGTACCAACGCGGCGGCATCATTTGAAGTGACTGAGGTTATTGTCAGCGCAGGCAGTAAACTTACTTGGAGATAGTTTCGCTGGGCTGATTTTAAACATTACGTAATGGTTACAGCTACATGACTCACTACGTTGAAGCCCCGTTGTACTACGAGCTGTACAAAGATGCCATGACTCAACGTGGCCTGGCTCTCCCGGAGTACGAGGCGCTGGTTAACAACGGTTCCATGCTGCTGCTGAACTCGCATCCAGTGCTGGGAGAGTCGCTCTCAATGCCGCAAAACGCGAAGTATGTCGGAGGACACCATATCGAAATACCCACCAAGCCACTTCCGCAGGTAGACCTTATTTATTCAATATAGCAAAAAGTATTGACGTCATTATTTTATAATTAATGGAATCAGGCGTTACTTTGCGGAAATCCATGACAATAAAATGCAATAAAAATATTTAGTTTTAATTCCGCTTATACTGTATGTCATTATTTTATATTTTCACTGCATGATATTAAAAATTAGGACTTCATCTCACTGGGATGCCATTAGATTTGCTCATGATTTAAGAGGGGGCCTTTGTCCAGCAGTTGACTGCCTACGGCTAAGATGATGATGATGGCATAATAATAACAAGTGGTTAGGACGAGAAACATAAAAGAATGACCTTTCGGAGTTTTTTCCATCGACAGGGTCTGCAGAAGTTGCTGGATCGTTCCACGAAGGGAGTGATCTTCATCAGCCTGGGTTCCAGCATCGGGAGCAAGGTGCTGTCGGAGCGCATGCGCAGGAAGCTGCTAGACCTGCTCGGGGACCTGGGGCAGACCGTCGTCTGGAAGGTGGACGAGCCGCTGCTGGGGACGCCGAGAAACGTCCATGTTATGAAATGGGTTCCCCAAACTAGTATATTGAGTGAGTGCCTGCAACTTCAGGTTACATAACGATAGCGATTCTGTTATTGCACTAACTAGCTAAACCTAATTCAATTGACGTAAAATAAACTAAAATGTAATAGCGGTAATTGTCGCTCTAAAATGAATATGGAATAAATAGAACCAATCATATACTGACATCTCTTATATACGTCGTATCCCTAATTATAATTAGTTTTAGTAAGTATTAAACAGAATCGACACCAATGTCTTTTTGATGGGAAGTTCAAAAGAGTTTTGCGAAATGGATTACTGAATTCAATAGACTCCAACGACATATTTAGCAGTACATGAAGTCATTTTAATCTTGTTATTATCTTTTCAGACCACACAAATACAGTTTTACTAATCACGCATGGAGGTTTCATATCCTACATGGAGGCGACGTACTTTGGGGTGCCAATCATAGGAATACCCCTGTTTGGAGACCAGTTCCACACTATGGACCTGGCAGAGGCTAAGGGCCGCGGAATCCGGGTTGATTTCAGTGAATATCTTCCGTACAAAATTTATGATGCTATTCATAAAATACTTGGAGATGTCAGGTTTGGACCGCTTCTCTACATTTATATACACATATATGTATACGTTTTAATCCTCATCATCTTTCTGAGATAGAGTTAGTTAATAGTCCCTAGTTAAATGAGGAAGACGTATTTTTATATTCCAGTTACCGAAACAACGCCCAGAAAGCATCAGCTATCTTCCAGCACCCCCTGGCGCCACCTGCTCGCGAGCTGCTGCACTGGACCGAGCAGGCTCTGCAGCACGGCGGAGGCCACCTCAAGGCTCCGGGGCACCAGCTCAGCAACTTCCAGAAACTGCATCTGGATGTACTGACCCTGGTGCTTTTGTTCTTGTGGTTCTGTTCGAAAGTGCTTAAAGTGATTCGAGTTCATTGGAATTCTCACGATGAAGAAGCAATAAAGAAAAATCAATGACAAAAATAATTATAAATATACTTTACTATGACGAGATAGAAAGTCTTCAATAAAATAGTATTATTATTTGAATGGTTTCTTACAATATTGAGTCATTTATCTAAATATGCATATACACGTAGTTGCAATAATTTAACCACAGGTGATTTAACTAAGTACAGGAAGGGTTAGTTATAAATAAACAAATCGATAATGCAAACTGCAGTGAGTTCCTGGTCATTCATCACCGCGGCGCCAGCGACGGTCGCGCCGCGCCGGCGCGGCAGGGCCGGACTACCTGCATGCTATTATTGAATCCATTGAATCCTGTTCTTTGTTAAAACTTAATTATTGTGTGTCCTAAAAGGATACAAATTGTTGAAACTAACCTTTACATTTTAATACCTGTGCATGTACATATGCTGCACACAATTTGACAATAAAAATATCTTTATCTTTATGGGGAGTCAAACAGTTATCATCATTTCTGTCTTCCAGACCCCTTCGAGGTGGGGCCTCGAGATTACACCTCCTTACCCCGTCTTCAACTCCAGGGGCTACTACTCCTGGGTCCTTTGATAAGTGCTTTTTAGGCTGGTATCAGTTTTATTTTTGGTTTCCTTCTTTAATTTTCCTCCTCTCCCTGTTCATAGATGTCACATGGCTGGGAGATCCATTGACCTTTATATTCCGGGGGTCGAGCGTGCAGCGGGGCGAGGCCGTTCAGGTGGTCGTGTGGCCCGTTGTCGGCGCGGTCGAACATCCGACGCGCCGTGTGGACCACAAAGGCATCAATGGGTTGAATCTGCACGTCGCGGGCGATGACGTCATTCCTGACATATCGGCCCGCGCCAGTGCTGATTCGCAGTAGGGCATGTAATATCGGAAGGTTTTCAATTCCGATACTGATTTCCGATATTAGATCTCAATATCGGAATTTCGATATTTATATCGGAATTTGGTTTTTTCTTTAGAAATTGCACATTTTATTTATAAATTGCACAAATTCGGTATGAGGTTGGATTGAGAGCAACAAAAATCATTTTTAAATCGTATTCTTTAATTTGGTTCAAACATTGGTTGTTTTTAAGTATTTATTAAATCACATATTTCTCGTTATTTTCTTATACTTCTTACTAATTAAACTACCTGACTCAAAATCAACAAAACTTCTTATAAGTAATTTAAAATGTGCAAGCTAAATCAACAATAAGGAACAATTATCAGGTATTAGAAATATTTGTTTACAATATTGCTCATTATTATATCCTATACTTGTTACTAATTAAACTACCGAACTTAGAGTCAACAAAACTTCTTATAATTAATTAATTAATTCTTAACTTCTTAAAATAAGCAAGCAAAATCAACAATTATCACATATTTCTTCACTTGTGGGTTTCGGAAATGTATCGTCATCTGAAGCACTGTAGGTGTCGCTGTAGAAGCTTTCGGAATCATGGATTGCATGTAGCCACACTTACAACTTACACAGTTCTTGAGCGCAACTGATTGACAGGATATTTCATATTTTGTTCGTTTGTGCGAATAAGCAAGTCGTACCGCCGACCGCGCAGGTAAAGAGTGAGCCAGACAGACAAAACTATAATATTATGGTTCTTGTATCGCATGCACAAGGATCCAAAATATAGGTTTAGTGTATAGAAAAAATTGTTCGATATCGATATTGGATCACTCAGTATCGGAATTGTAATATCGGAACTTGCGTTCCGAGATTCCGATACTGCGATATTCCGAGATTCCGAGATTCATGCCCTAATTCGCAGTGTTATATTTTGTTGCGCCTGGATGCGCTACCGGTTGGTGAAGGAGGTCAGCGCGTACCTACCACGCTGGGGCAGCGTAGGTCAGTCGTGACCGGATGTACATATTGTACATCCGCAGCTTGGTCCTGAGATGAGGACGAGGATTGGGGGAGATGGGAGTCCAAGACAGGTCGAAGGAGCCCCCGGAGCAGCGCGAGCTTGGCCGATGGGGCTGCATACTCAACGACCAGTCTATCTCCACTCCAAGGTACCTTGCGTGCGGAACCCACGTGACATCCTGGCCACGAAGCTGCAAGGGGGAAGGATTTTTCGGCGTCGGGTGATGAGGAGCGCCGCCATCTTAACCACATTGACGGTGATGCACCACTTGTCCAGCCACAGCGGGAGGAGGCTGAGGAGCTGCTGCATCCTCTTGGCGGCGAAGGCGGGGCTGGATGCGAAGTAGTCGCTATCGTCCGCAAAGAGTCCAAGGGTCACGTCCGTTCCCCTACCCGGCCGGATGCTCTCTGCCAGGGTGGGGATGTCGTCCGTGTAGAGGGCGTACAACGCGGGCGAGAGGCAACTGCCCTGCGGTACACCGGCTGCTCTTGTCGAAGATGTGGCATTCTCAACCGCGACAGAGAAACGTCGTTTGGCGAGAAAGGATGCCACAATCTTTATGAGAGCTGGCGGCGTGCTGGTCTGGAGGAGTTTGAATACCAAGCCCGGGTGCCACTCACGGTCACGCGGTCAAAGGCCTTCTCTATATAAACAGTTTTATTTATTTATTTTATTTCGGAAAGCCATCAGCTATGAAACACAATTTACTTAAAAACGAAACTAGAAACAGTAAGCTAATATCAGGCCTTCACTAGTGGATACAGGATAATAAATATATAATGAGAACACACCAAAATAATAGATACTAATTCAAATTCATAATGAACACACAAAAACAAAAGATCTGTCATTGCCTTCGCTGCAATATAAATAAAAAAACGTCGACGATAGTCTATATCGGTTGCGCTAGTAAAACAATATAAAACAGTGCGCAAAGGCAGCGAGCCAAAGGTTGACGATAGATTTATGCCGACGGTGGTTCAAAAGGACACGCGTAAGCAGAACGAGTGTTCACACGGTACTGACATTATTCACAATAAAGGGGCCCTCTGGCATAACCAGAGACTTTACTTATAACTGCTTATTTTTAATTTATATAAATGTTAAGGCATTTATAATAATAAGAGTATTACCTAAACTAATTTAATTCTAACTTATTTTTAGAATACCCTAAAAATTCACATGATGTAAACAACATTATGTGAATTTTTAAGGTATTCTTATGTCTATTAAATCTAGGCATTCATGGTTATATATTTGCTTATGACAATTTTACTTTATAAATGTATATATATAAACAGTTACTGTTTTGGATTTTCCTTTGATTATAAACAAACCCCAAGTACAAGTAAAGCGGGGTACAACGTGAAATCAAATGATTATAGGACTAAGTTATTCCATAACTAATGTTCTGGTGAGTCCGTCTCTGTGTTGGGCGCATGCAGTATAATAATAGCATTTGTTGATAAACGCGGATTCATTGCGATAGAGCCCCCAGGGACGCGCCGCATCGCGGCTCTGCTCGGTATGGGCTGATTAGTTCTCTATTGTTCTGCAGATTATTACTATGAATAGACATCTAGTATACACACCTTATTTTCGTTCCATAATGTTATTCAGTAAAGTTTTACGATCACTAAATTCAAATCAATTTTACAGTTTGATCACCTCAAGCCACAGACTTGGAGATAATTGGAGTGTGTTAGGTGGCTTCTTCCAAGCCTCATAACGTTAGGTAGAGTACCGATCCATGACAGAGATGAACTTTAGGCTGCATGTGAATGACCGGCGGCCGGCGCCCGTGCCACGTAAACACGATTGATGGCCTTGATTACGCCGCCCATATACAACATAAATCACCGGTAAATCACTCGCACCAAATGCGGGGAATTCGAACCTTTGAGCATAGATTTGGAAGCCTGGCCACTGAAATCTCAATATACCGTAATAAAAAGTGAAATTGATTTATTCAAATGCGTTTTGAGACTATTCCCGAATCGGGCGTTTACGAGATATCCCTAAAGGATGATTCACGCTACACCGTGCCGCGACCGGGCCGGGCCTCGGCCGGGACACGGCCACCGCCGGCCGGGCCAGTCGTCCATGTTACACCATAGCTCATACAGTGGAGCGAGGCTGAACGAAAGGATGTTAGCAAGAGGCGGAAAGATAAAATGTACACAACTCCACACTGTAACACCTCTCTAGCACAAAAACACTTCTCCTTTCTAGCACTATACATCCATAACGGTATATGGTTATTCATTTATTTGAAAATGTTCTACCTAAGTATGGTTAAACACTATAAAAATAACAAACTACATAATGGTATAAGCCAGCGAATCTTAGTGCAAGAGAATAAAGAGGCTGTAGATGTGATTATATGGTGTGCTCGGGATCTTGGTGTCTGGAGAGAATGGGGGGAGGCCTTTGCCCAGCAGTGGGATTATGATGGGTAATAATAATAATAATAATTAGAGCAGCCAAAATTAAAAAAAGCACACACACACTTACACAAACAGACAAACACAGGCTCACAGACTCACATAAACACATACACACACTTTTTTTGGCTGAATTCATAATTAAGTATGAATAGCCATTTGTTTGAATAGATCGATATGGTAGTCTTACTTATAAAGTTTTGGCATAACGTTACATGTTTATCGCAAACTTTCTATTTTTGTTCTTTTTAGAGTTCCGTACCTCAAAAGAAAAAAAACTGAACCCTTATAGGATCACTTAGTTGTCCGTCTGTATGTCTGTCAAGACACTTTATCTCGAGAACGTGTATAATGTATCGAGTTGGAATTAAAACCATATAATCAAATCTACAGCCTCTTTATTATAATTAGTCTGAAAAAAAGACCGTTGATGCCGAAAAAAACACAGTTTTCGACATTTTCAAAGGAATCCAAATTCATCGGGTACTAGTAGAAGCAAGGTTATTGTCTTAAACTGTAGATACTGAGAAAAATCTTAAAACTATACATTTTGAATCATAGAGAACCGTCCTTAAAAAAGTACGAAATCAATCATCGAGGTTAAGCAACCCTAAGCGCGGTCTGAAATTGGATAGGTGACCGAAACTTATTGTGCATTTTTGAAACTTTTAGGTACTTTTAGGTTCCAGATGGCGCTCCATCGTCAAGAGTCGAATGTCAATCATTAGTGGTCACGACCCTCAGTAACTGAGGAATACGACTGAAGGAGGAGGAGGAGGTACCTACTAAATCAGATCAGCTAATATTATACTAATTATTTTGTTGCTACATACCTACGGAACCCTCGGCGGGAGAGTCGAGCTCGCACTTTTATTTGTATATAAAATTGTAATTTTTTTTTCATAATATTACTCAATACTTAAGACATGTACACCTGATAAACTGTGCCGAGGTAGAGATCCCTAGCGCCTGAATCACAAGTCGAGAACTTATTTAGAGCAAGGAGTTAAAACTAACAATTGTTAACTAGGTCCTTCATGCCGTATACCACCTTTATTGGAAATAAACGGTTAGCTACATGCAGCCGGCTGTAACGAAGGTGGTTGAGTTGAACACCGGCCTTGTTTTTTACATGTTATTTCCATAGTTTTGGCCTTGGGCTGCGCGCGTCCAGCGAGGGCGAGCCGCATCGATCAGCGCCAGCGCGGGACTGCGCGCGCGCTATGTCACTCACCTGCCGAATCACACGCACTTTACACGAAAATGTGCCTAGAAATTACCCAGCTTACAAAATGAAATCGTCAAATTCGACTCAACTAACGAGTAGAGTTATGAATCTTAACTGGTAGAATACAACAAATCATCGACCTCTCGTGCTTGTGAGCACTTGTTTAAAGTTCTATCAAACATTAATTATCTATTATGGACCATAATAATAAAGGTGATTGATTGATTTGATTTGATTTACGCGATAAATACATGTTAATCCAATATAGTTATAATGTTGTCGTCGCGAAAGTATAAAAAATCGGCCAAGTGCGAGTCGACTCTCGCACGAAGGGTTCCGTAACATTATTTGGCAAAACAACTTGTTTCTGAGGCGACACCACCCACTTGTGGTTGCAATTTTCAGTTCTTAATATTCTGTGAATATGTCAAGCGTCTAGCTGTTGCCGTTACTAATATTGAACAAGCAAAAACGACAAAAAAATCACGTTTGTTGTATATGATAACAAAATATGTATATTTTATTCTGTTATTAGTATCGGTTGTTAGAGCGGCCACTGAAATACATCAGCTGTGTTTAATATAAGTGTTAACATAAGTGTTGGTTTGACCACCTACACTAAAATTAATGATTCTAATAATATGTACCGATTTAAATATTTAAATTAACACATAAAGTTAATTACTTATAATTACATGTGTGTAATAATACGTTTCCTTATAAACGACATTATTATATTACATTATATTACACATGTAATTTTTAAGTGGGTTATGATGACGATGATCTTCCAAGCCGATGTCGGCCATGGCGACTGTGCGTTCAGAGAAAAGGTCTCCTTTCTACACTTTCGTGATTGTGCTCTGAGGTGACCCAATCTTATGTATGAGAGAAGGCACGAGAGCACCGTGTGGGTTATACAGATTGACTCGTATGATCTCGCTGACTCAGCTAATTGCGTAAAAACAGTCGTAAGTTAACTCTTGAATGCTTTCACAGGAGGTGTCTGCCTGCCCACGACAATTCCGAGAACCTCGTCAATAAGCCGTGTAAGTCGAGCTGTAGCATGCACCTCCCCGGCGCCGGCGCAACAATAATGTTGCAACTGCACCTTTCCTTTCCACATGTATGAAATCGCGTAGTTGTAAAATCAAATCGGATGCATAGATTTGAATTCAGTCCATGCTCACAAAGATTTAGATCGTTAGATGTGCCCTGACACCAAAAACTGCTGCCCATATAAATATAAGTATATCATAAAGACTTAGATTATAAAACTGTTTCACGTGTCCTACCTTGCGTGCTAGTAGTTAAGTTTTATAATGTATCTATATCTAATGTAGCCCATATAAATATATATTATATATTTATATGGGCGTAGAATAAATTTATTACCATCACACGCACGCATATTACATGCACGCACACTGGTTTTGAAAATAAACCATCAATATATCATTTATTGTGCAATCATATTGCATGAACTTTCGTGAAAATAATAACACACACCGCGTCCGGCTAGCACTGTGTTTAGAGGTACACTAATTTCAAATGAGTGAGCTATCTCATTTCGTGTGAAAACAAAACGGCGCGGTTTTAATATGATATAAGTATATGTATCTAACGACAAAGAATATTTGCATGCACTATAAAGGCAAAACTGGCGAGCATAGATTAAAATGCCCATCATTTAGTCTGGATAGATAGTGAATGGTGTCAGTCGGCTGTCCAGGCGGGTCGCTGCTGGCGGCGCGGCGCGGCGAGCGCGGGTCGGGCCGGCGGCCGCGGAGCGCGGCGCGGCCGGGACTTATTGAAATGCCTTCGCGAGCGCGCCGCGGTGGCATTCGATATTGGTTCTAGCACATACGGTCTGGGATGAATGGAATTACATCTCGTCTACTGTTTGCGTTGCCTCGCTCACCAAGTAATTACACCCAGCTTCTGAATTACGCTGAAGGCGTGCTTTAATACTCTACAATGTACCGAGGATTCTGGAAAATTTACTTGCGAATAAATAAACCCGTTTCGCGTTTATTATGTTAAGTACGGATGAGACCTGCAATCATATCAGCGGTAAAGTCGGTTTAGCCATTATATTGTACGTCTTAGATTGTTCGTACGTCAATGTTCAGAAAGCTGCCCAAATAGCGGGTCGGATTACTACGTCAGATCAACTTCACTTCGTGATTTCCCGAACTCCCGAACGGAAATTTCACACAAGATCATTTGGCAGATACCCTAAAATCAGATCAAAGATCACGCGTCGTTGCCGGGTTCACTATTCTTAAATCTGTTTATTGCGTGTAAATAATTCCAGATACCAAGATGTTCGGAAATGTCCGCCCTTGAGATGAAGCTCAGCAATAACTCAAATTAAAATATCTTAAGGTGATGACTGATGACGTAGGGAAGTAGTCCAGATTTATTTTATTTCGTGTACGTATATTTAATAATCGATCGATCGCTTTACGCTGTTCTGAATGTTAGTTATTAGGTTATGTTTTTTTTAATAAATAAAATAAAATGAACTATACTTTAGTGATGTTTTCTGACGTAATGAGAACTCGTTTAATTTGTTTCCCGATACTGTAATATTGTAATTAAAATAAATAAACAAATAATGCTGGACAACTAATACAGCTCCTACACAATCTAGCCCCAAGCTAAGCAGAACATGTGGTATGTGTACTAGATGACTTATACTAAATACATTATACTACATAGGTATTTGTTATTATATATAGAAAAACATCCAGAACACCCTGAACAAATATCTTCAGATCGTACATACATTTGTCTCGAGGCGAGATTTAAACCCGCAGCCACTTTCGTCGCAGGCGGGCCTTCGCCCGCTGCGCCACAGAGGTCGTCAGTTAGTGAATGTATATCAATAAGCGTAATAGCACAGATTATTGGTAATAGTTTAGTTCTGAACAGCGTTTTCGCAGTCGGCTAGGTACGACACGAGTAGTCAAATGCGTCGCCGGACACATCCGGCTTACTTCCTCTTGCCGCACTGATTATCAACTTTCACTACACTTTAGCGTTAACAATCTCTCCTTTCGCTCTCATTTCAGTTATCGCCAATTAACTATTTAATACAAACCATTAGCTATTTAAAACCTTCTAATATACTGTGAGAATAGGACCAACCAATCGGAAATTATCCGTTTGTGTCTAGAAGTACTTTCACAACATATTATGTATTGTATTTGACATTGTGGTTATGGATTATTTAATTTAATTTTATTGTTAATTTAATACTGTGGATTATGTTGTTTGAAAATAAATGATTTATTATTATATTATTATTAACGAAGTAGGAGATGTTTTAGGCAACTCCTTCCGCAAATATATTGCAAGAAGACAATTTCCTATCGTCGAACTGAAACCGTCAACACCTGATCAATGTTCGATATCATCACAGATAATTATAAAATATCTACTATATAATTCAGAAATCATCAAAGTATGGCGTTAAGCTGCTGAATGAAGTGCAACATGTGTCCCATAAATGATACATTCTGACGACGCTCCCCGCTGGGGGATAAAAGTATGCTTTTCTGCAAATATTGTTCTCTGATCTTGGTCTATTTATGTAGTTTAGGAATGCATTTAAACAGAATAAAATATGTTAGTACTATATCAACCTGCGGAACATGGGCAGCAGCGTCTTTCATTGTATCAACAACATCCCGTACTGCGCTCGCCAACCCGCCTGCTCATGATCTGGGAAGTCCATGAGAGAGGCCTACATCCAGCTGTGGACGTGCCACGGGTGAGATGATGATGATGACTACATCAACCATCTAGTATCCATAACTCTGCATCTGCTTTGTGTAAGTACTGTCACAGATAATATAATACACTTGTAGTACTGTACAGATTTACTTGTTTATTTATTTGAAGTGTGGGTGTGAAGGCAATTTATTTTTGTCTTTATGATTTACACCATGCACACCATACATCACATTTCTAAAACTCATATAATCTGTGTGCAAACAACATGTTTCGATGAGTCATACATAATAGATTGGACTTATGGAATAAAGAAGACGAAAATGAATTCCGAATAGAACTAATTTATTGCCCGCAGACCTAACGCAACGACCACGCCGGTCGCGACGAAAAATATAATGAATATGTTTACACGCTAAATAAGTGGCTGTAAAACAAGATATCGCCTAAAAGTAGAGCAGGAGCTAGAGCTCGTCAAAAGGTATCTGATAGAAATTCGTTTGAGTTAAGTGGGTCACAATGTATTTTCATAAATGTCACGTTTAAAACACGACGCGGTTTTACCTGACGTGTTCTCATCAGTCATAAGTAAATTTCTTGTCTTGTCTTGTCTTTTTATTTTATGGCTTTTTGTGTTTGGTTTTACCACAGATAATATAATACACTAGGTTTTACACAATTCCGCCAGTGTCAAGTTAAATAATTAGTGTTTTTATTTTAAATAAACTCATTCTACTGAACTCCCCATGAGCAAATTGGTGCGAGTTGAACAGGTTTCAAAGTCATTAGAAGTTTTTATCTGTCAAAATGATAGCATAGCCCTAGGCGGAATGATTAAAACACGATTACATTACGAAGTAGATAGATTTTTTATGATGTGAGGTTAACGTGCGGACTCCTCGACCACGCGTGTAATCCTATACAAACGAGGAGTCGCCATAAAGCAGCGCGGAAGTGATTTAGTGTCGTTTTCTTTGAAGATGGGCTGACCCCGCCCGCCCCGGGCGCGCTATCAGCCAGCACGAACTTGCGCTTTACTGCCTTTTGTCAGCATTACGTCCAATAAGCCGCCGCCGCCGACAGCGCCAGGTGGGCACGATGTAGTCGTTCTTTGTTACACTAATCCAGCACAATTTACGAGTTATTTTGTTTTTGTACTTTGTCCAAACATTTTACGAGCTCTAAAACCTTTCTTCAGTTTCATGGAACTAATCTGCGAGTTAAGGGCCGGGTACCAGCCAACGACCTTGAGGATTTGGGCGAAGTCAAATATTTCCCCCGCGCCAACCGCATCTAGCCGCGGCACACGCTCGGCGTCTGTAAAAGCACGCCGAGCGAGCCCGAGCTCGCGCTCTCACATTATTATTTTAGTTCTTAGTTAAGTATTTTTATATAATATTTTATTATATTTATTTTAGTGCCGTGGGATGCCAGCTAAAGAATATTACCTCTCTTGATGCAGTAAGAATCTGCCAAAGGATACGTCCGGAAGATGGACAACAGCATCTATTCGTGTATCAACATTTTGACTGCGCTCGCCAACCCGCCTGCCAAGCGTGGCGACACGTCCAGCAGTGCACGCGGACAGCAGGCCCACATCTGAGATAATGATTATGATTATATTTATTTACTTCAGAGAATGATTGAGTAGATGTTCAAAAAGTAATTAGCTACCTATGAAAAGTTCGTGATACCCATCCTAGACTGTTACTGTTAGCCTGTATCATCCCACTTTTGGGCAAAGGCCTCCCCCATTCCCTCCACTCTTCACGATTTTGTGCCACGCTTTGACAGTCCTTCTTGGCAGCGTCCAGCTTGTCTCGCCATCGTCTGCGTGGTCTACCGCGACTCCGTCTCGCTGTCTCAGGGCTCCACATAGTGGTTATTTTGGCCGACGCCGCCGCCTTACATGCGTTGTACCCGGTTAAAAAGTAGCCTATGTGTTATATACATGTGCAAAATTTCAGCTCAATCCGTTGGGTAGTTTTTGCGTGAAGAGGTAACAAACCTCCAAACAAATCTGTGATATGACACAAGTATTCGACTATGTTGACCATAATATTTTATTAAAAAAACTTGAATCTTATGGAATTAGAGGTAATGTTTTAAATCTAGTCGGTTCATATTTAAGTAACCGTAAGCAAGTCACGGAAATAACAAAGATTTAATCCTAGAACAAAACAGGAGGACATCTACAAATCTACGAATAGGGACATAAAGTACGGTGTTCCTCAAGGATGTGTTAGGGATCACTATTATTTATTGCTTATATAAATGAACTGCCGAAGGCATCGACTCAACCTATGACAGTATTTGTCGATGACAGTACAGTAACAATAACATGCAATGACATTAAATCCTACGAAACTGGCATCAGTAACTCAATTAAATCTATAATTACATGGCATGACAATAATAATTTAAAAATAAATTAAAAAAAGACAACAATTATGCATTTTAATCAAAGATCCCAAACTCAATCTGACATAAATCTAATATATAATAATAATTTAATAAATCAAGTTGACGCTACGCGATTTTTAGGTCTTACAATTGATAAACAGCTGAACTGGAAAGCACACACTGAGGAGCTTAGTAAGCGAATCAGTAGCATAGTATATGCTCTACATAGACTGTCATCTACGGTAAATACAAGCGCATTATTGATAGCATATCACGGTATGGCAGAGTCGATAATGAGATACGGCATAATATTTTGGGGCAATTCTACCAATAAAAACTTTGTCTTCAAAATGCAGAAGCGATGCCTGCGAGCTATTTTTAGGATTAGAATAACTGATAGTTGTAGACCGCTATTTATAAAGCACAAGCTTCTGACACTTCCTCATCATGATCACGTTCACTAAGCACGTGACCAACGCTGCACTGCAATGCGCCCGTCACCCTGAGACAGTTGTAAAGTCTCATGTGCCCGTAATTTCAACGGCCCCCTTGCCCTTCATGGATCTCCATGAGGGGTAGTTGCCATACTCACCACGCTTGGCAGGCGGGTCGGCGAGCGCAGTACGGGATGTTGGTATACGGAAAGACGCTGCTGCCCATCTTTCGGAGGTATCCCTTAGCAGGCTCTTACTGCATCCATGGGTATGAGAGGAGGGGTAACATTCTACTGCCGGCACCCCACGGCTGAACTGAACTTCCGTTTACAATATAAATATAGTTTAGTCGCTAATACCTTATTATTACCTAAATTAAATTAGATACC
Source organism: Pasiphila rectangulata (assembly GCA_963082625.1). Taxonomy (NCBI): domain Eukaryota; kingdom Metazoa; phylum Arthropoda; class Insecta; order Lepidoptera; family Geometridae; genus Pasiphila; species Pasiphila rectangulata. Next base: position 22,373,210 of record OY720241.1, on the reverse strand, counting down.
ATGGTGTCGATTATATATAACTTACTTCCACGTTCTACAATGTTACATACCAAGTTTTCGTAATTGATTCTTAAGTTACATACCTACTAGCTGAAGTATTATTGTTTCCAAAAATGATTAGTAAGTTGATACCTACCCACTCTTTTTAAGTAGCTTTGCTTTTTCTTGATTAAAATATTTTAACGAAAATGTATTTTTTTATTTAAAAACATCTTACTATCCACTTGTTAGTAAATAGTCTAACATCATCTTTTAACTAGTGATGAGTATTGTATGTCCGAAATGGATAAAATTGTTTTTACATTAATTTTATTTAAGACCTTCCATGTACATGGAAAATGTAACAATTTAACAATAAAGTTTTCTTATTCTTATTCTTATAACCCGGCGTCATAGGGGATGGGTCAAAATGACCCGGGACTTTTTTGTTAGCTTACAGATTGGTAACTATGCAAGTGACGTTGCCGCTCTTCTCAGTAGCTGGAGTCAATGAGTTACGCTAAGCATTGTTCAAAAGTAACAGTTGGACGGCGACCGTGCTTGGAGCTAAGTGCGTCCAAAGTTGAAAAAGGTATATTTGCCCTGAACATGTTGTACCATTCTGCGGTGATTAAATTTACAACGATGATTCTGATTACTTTCAAGTTAGTATTTTTTAAAGATGTCTTAGTTAAGTTTATAAAAGTGCCATAAAAATTAAAGAATACTTATTAATGGTAAAAAGTGAGATTACGCTAAGGAATGCCAATTTGTTGAATTTTTACGTGATGTTTTTGAACAGGTCTAAAGATATATTAAAATACTCTGATAATACAAATTCTAGTTTAATTTACGAAACCATAAAACAATAAAGCTGTAATCCTAAAATAATTTATAATTTCTTTTGAAAATGTATAAATATCGTTAGTCAAAGTATCGGGTCATGATGACCCACCCCTACGTCCGTGTAGTTATTTTCCACCCCCATGATGCCGGGTTAAATCTACCATTAAGTGTAAATTAGAACTACTTTAACGGGTAGGGCACACTAAAAGGCCCCTAAGACTATGGATCCTTAGTCTTTTTCTATGAAAATCGACTCCCTAACACTTATAAGGAACTTAACCCTATTTAACGAGTTAGGGACTAAAACACGACAAAAAAAAGGTTTTTTAGTCTTCAAATACTAAAAGCAGAATAAAATTAATATTTAAGAAGAGCTTCCATACAACAAACGTGACTTTTTTGCCTTTTTTGCTCGGTATTATTATTATTACGTGTGGTACCCCCGACTTTCAATCCGAAGGTCGTGGATTCGATACCGGCCATGCACCAATGGATTTTTCTTTCTTAAAAAATATATGTGCATACTTAACACGTGCTTTAACGGTGAAGGAAACATCGTGAGGAAACCCGCGGCTTAGTTAGCTTCAGACGTATTGACCTGTTCTTTCCTCTGAATAATAGCTGACTAAGCTGAGAGGATGGTATAGGTGCTGGGCAAGCCTAATCCATCTAACAATGTCCCAGGCACTGCAGCGTCCCGTACAGCATGATTACCAGTTGCTGACGCTGTATAAATCATTTATTATAGATGCAAAGGCCTTACATTTTTTATAACGTATGTTTTTTTCAATGATATTCATTAATGAATTACGCAGGAGTAGCAAAATCAAAACTACGCGTTGTCTCAGGGAGGGCCTCAATCTTGTGCCTATGAAAGTTTATTTTGCATAAATATTGCTGCTTAAAATTAATGTTGTGGAATTTGCTATTTTGTTCTAATTTGGGGCTGAAAGCAACACGAGCCGGCGGCGGCGGTCGCGGCTGGCCCTGGACCTAATTATGATAATAATCAAATAATAACAGCATCATGTTATTACGCTCCGTTTTCGTAACGGTTATTTAACCATGGCGATGAAAGCGCTTCCTGCTCCACTAACAAAATTGAGCCAGGTTCCCGTGCGAGGCAGCTGCAGCCAGCACCAACCACCACCCTCCACGCGTGTCACCTACCTGCTAGAACTTAACAATGAGAATAATCATGATTGTGCGTTAGACATAAACGGTCGTGTATTCTTATTGAAATGCATGACTCAAACCCAAACAAAGGTTAATCTGCGAAAGTGTGCAGAGCATTAACCCAGAGAGGCAGGCGGCGTGACGGCGGCGCGGCGGGGCGGGGCGGGGCGGGGCGGGGCGGGGCGGGGTGCTCCCATTGACAAGCCAGGCGCGGGTCAGCGGTACCGTTGCAAACGAGATGAGATCATGATGAACCATCTGTACTACGAGTACGTACTACAATACATTTTACGTTTATTACTGTTGACTTGCCCTTGGTATCGAGTCCATTCGACACGTTTTGTTAGTTGCAGGAAATAGCGGTTCCAGATTCACGAACTAGCCATTTACCAGCCGCCCGCCCAGCGCCGCGCCACTTCAGATCTTGCTATTTTGAACCAATTTATGACGCCACAAATCTTTATGGGCTCTATGAAAATGTAAATTAAATGGCATTTCCTGTTACTATTACGCCGTTCATGCAGAACTGGACGCAGCACTCTCAGTACTTATTTATTACTAGCATGCTGCAGGAAGATAAAATTCTGTATAAATACTGAGGTGAATTTTGTATGACATATTGGGGACCACAAAAGGAAAAAAACGGAACCCTTATAGGATCACTTTGTTGTCCGTCTGTCTGTATGTCTGTGTCTGTCTGTCTGTATGTCTGTGTCTGTCGGTCTGTCTAGACCCTTTTTCTCGAGAACATGTACCTCTAGAGGTATCGAGCTGAAATGAAAACCATAAATACTCAAATCTACAGCCTCTTTAAGCTGTGAAAACATCGATACTTATTCTAAGTTAACCTGAAAAAAAGATACGGCCGTTTATACCGCAAAAAACGCATTTTTCGACATTCTCAAAGGAATCAAAATTCATAGGGTACTTTCCGTAGACCTAGAACTATGTTTGGCAAGGTTATCATCTTATATTACACTGTACCTAGATACAGAGAAAAATCCAAAAACTACTCATTTGCAATGGTATCATAAAAAAATCGTCCTTAAAAAGTACGCAATCAATCATCGAGGTTAAGCAACCCCGAGGTCATAAATTGGATGGGTGACCGAATCTTTTTGTGAATTTTAAAAACTTTTGCTAATATTTATTATATTCCTACATAACACGGAACCCTCGGTGGGCGAGTCCGGTTTTATTTGTAAATAAAATGAAATGATGGCAGTCATGTGGTTACGGAAAAGGTAAAGTCAGACTAAGTAAATATAATAAAACTGCACTCTGAGATGACTGTCTAAGAAAATATACCGGTCTAGATGTTAAACCAGCCGATGTCTATAAGATGCAGAAATATAGACACTTAAGTACTACAATAAAGAAACGATACTATTATACAATATATACCTCTATAATAAACGAACCTAGATTTTGGTAGTCTTGTAGCCCGGAGAAATATTTGTGGTTAGACAAAATACAGTTTACAGCATGTACGAGCTGCACTCGTAGCTGTACTTACACACAAAGCTCCTACATAACTCCTACATAATTTCCCTCAATCTTAGAAGCAGGTGGTCGTTCGTAGAACTATAAAGCGGTACCTACAACGCTCGTTGGAATGAAATGGAATGGTTCTCAGCAAGCAATAACCAGAGCCCACTTCCCGTTTCAAATTAACTAGCCGCGTGTTTTGAGAGAGAGCACGGAGCACGGATGTTATAATTGCACGTGGCTTCTCAGATGCACATCCACAAAGTATGGCTCCTGCGGTTCTAGGTACATACATGTACGTGTGGGAATCTTGGTCCGTGAGCTGTCATCGCCATTCATCGTGTGTCCCATAAGCTGCATGTTCTCGGTATGTTCCTACCGAGACACATGTAATGTAGGCACTTAGGCTTTCGAATTGAAATGTATTCTCAGTGCATCGGAGACTCTTGCGCGTACTAATGGCACTCGTCTTCCTGTTTGCCTGCGCCTGCGTTTAACGAATGCTAAGTGCTCTGATTACGATTAGTGCGCTAATGCGCCAACACTTGTAAACAACTTGCGCAATCAGTGAGAATTGATCACTGAATCGGATCATTCATTATCTGTAGAAGAACAATGATCCAGTTAAAAGGATCTTAGAGGTTTTTTTTCCTTATTGCCTTACCCAAACTAAGTATAAAGACGTCCCGGTAATTATATTGACTTGAATTATATTGGTGGTCCGCTTGCGAAGCAAATATCCACAAACCTCTCAACCACACAAGTGTGAATCTTCACATTTATTTGCCGTTCCTATTTTAAGCAATCACATAAACATTTTCTAATATAAACAAATCAGGATCAAGATCAATGCTGTTTACATCATTTAATAAAACCACCACTAACCTCCCATTAAAGAACGCAAATATTCAAAACAGCCACAATGTTTACATCTAGTAAGCTATTTAACACGTGGGAATTCAACGAATCGGAGAAAAAATAAACTCCTACCTCTCGATACTATGAGTCGAGGTGTTTGAAGATAACGCAGATGTTCCGGCTGACGATTGATGTGTTCGTTTGCTGTCCGTCACTGGCTCTCTGCTCTGGCAGGTAGAGAGCTCTGTCGTCTCCCAGCGATGTATGCAACGCTGAAGATCTTATAAAGTGATTGGGTGCGGTTCGGCGATTGATAAACATACGTTCAACAACATGATATTCGTGGATCTATTTTGGTTGATGACGTCAGATAACGGTAAAATCATTTTGGCACCAAAGTACCTAATAGTGTTAACTGTGTTACTGAATTACAGATATCAAATTTCCAACAGACACCATTTCAAAGAGGAAAATTACTATACATTCAATTTGATCTGTGAGTTGAAGAGTTGAAACACACCTAAAATTATAATTATCGTGTTAAACACACCTGTTACAATTTTACGTTATTAGCAACTAGCTTTTGCCCGCGACTTCGTCCGCGTGGAAGTCATAAAACGTAATATCCCCTTTTCCACGCAGAGCCACTTTGATTCGAAAATATAAATCCCATTTATTCCCTGTCCCGTGGGAATTTCGAAAAATCCCTTTTTAGTGCACATACTCAAGATATAATCTCGATCTATCTATAGATAAGTTCAATCTCACACATATAACTAAGTTCATAAATGCGGAATTTTGAGGACTATAATAACATAATTAATTTGTGGCAGTAGGTATCTTCAAAAAGTGGCGAAACAATGGTTCAACCGCGTTTGTTGTATTTTACCGCAACTTTCCACTCGTGTAGATTAGTGCGATGATCAACGCTGGCAGAGTTGGTTCGTACTGCGAGTATCCATCATAATATCTGTCGACGATCCAACATGTTTATCATCCCATAAGCTTGTTTACTGCCGAGCAGCCACTTACAACTTTGGACGAACGAACTTCGTCACTTTATTCCAGTTCTTAAAGAGTTCTTAAATTTGTAATACACTAGGCGTATAAAAAGATTTAGATTACAGATAACCGTTGAACAGATTAATTCCGTAATCATAAAGTATATTAGATAGCAGTGATCTATCATTCAAAACATGCTCTTGCTTACTTAATTATTAATATTTTTTTTATTTTTGTTTACGGATAATTGAGATACCTACTACTAATCTACTGATAAAAATAATTTGTACCTTCTCTAAATGTTAAAAATTAATTTTATATTTTAGCTAGCTAACGCCATCTAGTGCATTTTCATACAATTAAAATCGTTGGTTGGTTCGTACTCTACATTCTTGACAGGGCTTGCAGCTACGAAGTGCTACGTGCCATATTGTAGCTTAAACGAAGATCTAATATCGTTGGAAACCCAGAGATGGCGGTGTAGCGCCAGTTTTCATTGAACAATTGCTTTACAAACTATAGTTTTTGATGTAAATAAATGTACCATTTAGACTTTTATGAAAATAAACTAAGCTACAAACGAGGTCGATCAAAAAGCCAACTGACGACTCATGCTTATGGTTTTGGGTTGGGGTCGTTAGAAATGACAAAATGATTTTAGCAAAAACATCTTTGGCTTAGTATTCCATACTTTTGGCGTTGCTCTACTCAGTTGAACTTCAAAAAGGAGGTGATTGCGCAGCCTTGACCAACTCCTCGCACCCGCACCTCCACAGAGCAATCATCTCCACAGACGAACGATCTGATAAAGATGATACTATTCAATTTTAATGGAACCTTGTAATATTAGCTGCAGTTGTTACTTAGGTTTCTTAAGACTGTTTAATTATGTAGATTAAGAAATAAAGTATATTCAAAGATTTTATTTATAACGGACTTACAAAAAGGAAAGTTCTTAAGAGGTTTTATGTAATCTAAAAATATTACCAGTGAATCATGGCGTGGGAATCCTGGCGTGGGAATGTCGTGTGATATCAGGGGTGCCTATTTTTTAAGCATGTTATAACAAGCCTTAATCTTTAAACACAAATGTGCTTGTTTTGTTTTATTACTTTATAAAGCAAAAATTTCTTAACACACATATAATTTCAATGACCGTGGGGTGCCAGCAGTGGAATGTTACCCCTCCTTTCATGCCTCTGGATGCAGTAAGAGCCTGCTAAGGTATACCTCTGGAAGATGGGCAGCAGCGTCTTTTCGTATATTAACATCCCGTACAGCGCTCGTCAACCCGCCTGCCAAGCGTGGCAAGTATCCATGAGGGAGGCCTGTTTTCAGTAGTGGTCGTTTTGCCGCTGAAATGATACCGTCAATATGATCTATTCCACTAAGATCAACTATGTAGTTAAACTAATCATGCCTATAGTAGTTAAGGTTATGTTATGACATTATAATGACCACATGATATTTTTTTTATCATCTTGTTATTATCTTGTGGGTTTGACAATCAAAAATTGCATGTACTATTTTTCCTTTGGTACTGTGACTCATCTTCGCAGGTCGCCGCTCTACGTCGCATGCTCCGTGTGACTGCATCGTCGCCATGACAACGCACGCCGCCCGGCCGATGACCCCGCGCCTCCGCGCGCGCCGCCCTGCGCGCCGCCCGCCCAACCACCTAAACCTTATTTATAAACAACTATTTTACCTTGTTAACTTGACTGTGTGACTGTCGAGGGTGCGTCGTGAAGAGCTCAATAGATCGTTACGGCAGGGTGTGTTTTATTGTGATAACAAGTGATTGTTTGTGGCGGTTGGCGCCCTAGTCTGATAAGCTGATTAAACATGAGTTGGTGGCCAGCATGCGGCGGCCAGACAGCGAGGTGGCTGCGGGGCGCGCGCGGGGATGCGGAAACTGCACACAGGTTCATACTCTCTGATTTACATATACAAGCTTTAAAATTTTTCTTCATGCCAAACTAACATACTCGTATTTACTTTTACCATAAAAGAGCTTGAAAAAATACCGGGGCTCAGTATGATCAAAAATATGCCCTTAAGATTGATTGAATTACCCTTGCTTAAGAAACGCGAGTCAGACAAAGAATCAAGTAGGTACCCTCACCGACGTACGAGTATGTTTGCCTGCTGGCTAAACGGAATAAGCAAGTGATTCAATAACAAAAGTAAGTGTTCAATGTGATGGAACAAGATCAAATTCTTAAAAATATTTCCTGCGATACTATCGTTATTCGGAGCAGCAGTCAGTCGGATCTATTTGCAGTGTGTTTTGTCCTGGGCGCACGTCGTTGGGCGAGCCGGCTGACGTAGGTGCTTGAGATTAATAACTATACTTACATAATTCACTCGCTATCATTTCATACGCTCGTTAACCTTGCTTTTATTTTATTTCGGTCTCTAAAACGATACGGCGCAGATAGGTGGAGCTAGAAAGTACATAACAGTTTAATACTACAGTTAATTTCCCGCATTATGTTCGTGACGCGGCTTGTCACGCTAATTATTAAACCTGCTCGTTAAATAATCCTTGAACAGGTGGCTGAAGCAGGCGAGCTGGAGCACGACAGGCGAATTAAACGAGGTCTTTCGTGAAGCAGAGGTGTAAATTTTAATAAAAATTCCATATTAGAACAGTTAAACCTGTGTACATTTTGCACGCAAATTACTCGTAATAATAGCAAAAACACAGAATTTAAAAATAGTAGGAAGCTACATGGAATAAGTTATTGTGAGATCGTTTGCGAATTGTTATGTTTACTCTAAGATTTAGAGTCTGAATAGGTTGTGATCATAAAGTGTTTTAATTTTGTAGGTGTTTCATTCGAGATACTGACAGGTACCATGGCGCTACGCTACTCAAGGAGCTAAAAATAGATTTAACATCTTTCGAGGCAAGCATCAAAAAGATTTCTAAATTAATGGAAACTGCTTCCTGGTTTAAAAATAACTATGAAATTTGTACCCGTCATTTCAGAATATTTGATTTTAATTAACATACAGATAAGTACCAAGGGATACCTTTGGAAAATGGGCAGCATCGTCTTACCGTGTATCACATTCCTTACTGCGCTTGCCAACCCGCCAGCTAAGCGTGGCGAGTATGACAACAATCCCCTTATGATTTTAGAGATCCATGAGGAGCCCTATGTCCAGTACGTAGGACGTAGACACCAATCCTACGGCTGAGATGGTGATGATGAAGTATTTTCCACATTTTCTGGCAACATATTAACACTATGCTTGTAAGTAACAAGTGTGTTATCCTGTAATCCGTGCTCCGATATCGCGCGATAACCCGCCGAGCTGATAACGGCCGAGACATGAGAGAGACCTACTTGTAATATAAATGAGGGTTCTTCTATTCAATCACACTATAATAGAGGTATAAACTATGCTTCTACAACAATATTTAATAAATTGTACAATAGGAAAATGTCAGTTTAAGCTAATTTTGTGTAATAATTACATAAGTTCATCGTGAAAACAAAACAAAAATCAATAACATAAACATTTAGACTAAGCTACCAGTTTACGTGAACCGATGAAAATTTTCTATATTCGAATCACAACTTTTGAAATTAGAATTATTTTAAAATTAAGTTCTGTTATTACTACAGAACTTTATTTGGTTTTCGGTAGAGTAACAAGGAACCCAAAGGTGCGCAAGGTGGAGAGGCTGATAAACTAGCACTGAGTTGTGAGTGCGCGTCTCGGGCACGCGGCCGCAGCACGCGGCATCGCGCTGCTGTTCTCTGTCGCGCGGAAACAAACACGCCTCAATCCACTCAACAAAAATATAGATTTTTTTCAAAATAAATAATAACCTTCTAAGTCAAGACTTTCAAATCAGCTCGAAGAAGTTCATTCCAAAAAGTAAACAAAAGTTGGGATTTCCGTTTTCAGTACCCATACTACTTTAGTGTCCTAAAATAGCAGAGCGGCGGCATAGTATCCTCATCGACAAAACGAGGTAAATAAATGATTTAAGAATAGTAACTACATAAATTATAAATCATAATTTGTAGTATTTATTATTAGTGTATTTATTTTGCACATGCGGTTTTCCTTGTATCTGTGGTGGGTGATAGCACAATGAAGGCAGGATTTATTGCATAAGGACTTGACTTATAACGACACGATTAGACTGACTATAATTAAAATAAAATGGACAAGTGCGACTCACTTGCGCCTTACCAGTTCCGAAGTTAGAATATTAAATAAATAAATAATTTTAAAATTCACACAGCATCATCTAGCCCCAAGATAAGCAGAACTCAGATAAGACGAGCTCTGTGGCGCAGCGGGCGAAGGTCCGCCTGCGACGCAAGGGGTTGCGGGTTCGATTCCCGCCTAGGGACAAATGTCTGTACGATCTGCAGATATTTGTTCAGGGTGTTCTGGGTGTTTTTCTAAATATAATAAAAATATCTATCTATGTAGTATAATGTATTAAGTATATCAGTCATCTAGTACCCATAACAGCTATATAAGCTCTGCTTAGCTTGGGGCTAGATGATGCTGTGTGATTTGTCCAGCATTATTATTATTATTATGTTTTGACTACTAAATGACTGATATACTTAATACATTATACTAGAGGTACATAGATAAATATTTTTATTGTATATAAGAGAACACCCTGAACAAATATTTGCAGATCGTACAGACATTTGTCCCGAGGCAGGAATCAAACCCGCAACCTCTTGCGTCGCAGGCGGATTTTTCAAAATTCAAACGCTTTTTTCTTTAAACTTAAAGGGGGTTAAAATAGCTAAGCTCTGCTTAGCTTGGGGCTAGATGATGCTGTGTGATTTGTCCAGCATTATTATTATTATTATGTTTAGACTACTAAATGACTGATATACTTAATACATTATACTACAGAGATAAATATTTTTATTGTATATAAGAGAACACCCTGAACAAATATCTGCAGATCGTACAGACATTTGTCCCGAGGCGGGAATCGAACCCGCAACCTCTTGCGTCGCAGGCGGATTTTTCAAAATTCAAACGCTCTTCAAACTTAAAGGCGGTTAAAATACGAAATTCCTAAATATCAGATTTTTTTCTTAACTTGTGCCACAAAAGCTCTAGTATTTCAAATTTTAGAGTCGTGAGACTTCTGGAAGTGCCCTGAAGGTTTTCCATTTTTGCCATTTCGCACTCCATTTGACACTTGTTGCTATAACTTCTAAATGGCCTGAGACAGAACTTTGATTTTTGAAGAGCCCGCAGACTTTGATGTTTAACATAAATTTCAAGTTGATACCTTTAGCCGTTTTGGAGAAAAAAAGTCTTCACAGACATACAGAGAAACGGGTGATCTTATAAGGGTTCTGGTTTTTACTCTTCGTAACCCTAAAAAGGAACTTTAGCACATAATTTTAAAATGTTGCCAGCATCCTATGGAACTGACACAAGAGAAGGGGCGTGATCACGCAGCACATGGCCATCGCTGGTAATGGTTACAGTCACACGTGGTGTTGGAGAGATTCAACGATAGAAGCATCATAATGTATACACTGTGTGGTACCTAGCAAGTTTGAACTTCAGTAAAGATTAATGTCAATAAAGACTATCGTACAGGATTTGCTTAGTTTGGGTCTAGATGGTCTTGTGTGTGGTTTCCAGCATTATTATTAATTGTATACTTTTTAAACTTATAAAATCATTGTAGGTCCGCAATAGCACATCTACCTAAATTGTATACAAGTACATTAGTTATTAGTATTTTAAGTAATAAATAGAGCCTTAACGTAAGTGTGCGAGTTGATAAACACGTTGGATATTATAAACAAATACAACGTAAATCCGTAGTAACGAAACAGGTCAACAGTTTTCGTCGTTTTTAAATTAATTCACTCAAGTAACTACACAAATAGTTATGTCTATTCAAATTGGAACTAACCAACTATGGGAAGAAAAGTATACTGTATGAAGGTGCCCAGATGTACAATAAGTGACCACAAGATATTGAAGACGCTAAAAGTATGTATATTATTTTGATCTATCTCGTAGGGTTCAGCCAGCATTTGCAATGTAAGCGCAAAAAAATGTGTTTATTTACGACATCCATCACATTAGAAACCTATAAAATTATTAGTGTATCTCTGCTATACTATGCATGTCTTTTATAAGACCTTTCTCTTGAATTACTCCATCTATAAAAAACTGCACCAAAATCCGTTGCGTAGTTTTGAAGATCTCAGCAAACATAGGGACAGACAGACAGCTTGAAGCGGCTTTGTTTTATACTATGTAGTGATTGAAAATACTCATTTATTTATACAGCGGCAGAAACTACTATTCATGCTGAGGCACGTGACACTGCAGCCCGGTATGTAGAAAAGGATACGGAAATTCCCGACCTTTACTGGATGTCATATACAGTACTATCAGAATAAAACATACTTAATCAAAAACACTTTATTTTTAAAGCTAAAGCAGCCTTTTTAGCGCAAATAACAAACAGAAACAAAGTATGTCGATTAGAAGATAGGAGCGGATAAGAGCACGCTTATCAACAACAGCACAGTTCCTACCTAGTTACGGCATCTTTGATAAGAAAACAATTATAATACCTTATTACTACTGTGTTGTATGTTTGTAATAGTTAGCGGCTAGTTTGTCTGAGTGGCCCATTTGTGACAACATTTGATGCCGTCCGATAAGGCCCGCAACTTGAAGTAAACCAGGCAATTAGATAAAACTAACAATACCTCTGATGCAGGAGCCACCCAATCACCCAATACGCAGCTACATCCATGAGTTGTGCTCTACATTTTTAGTTAATCCTATGAAAGAGAACTCATATGTTAGTTAAAGCTAAAACCACTTAATTAGGTACCTCTTTTATAAATTGTGCTAAGGGAATGCCTTCCCTAAGTACATAGTATACATCAAAATGTATCCTAATATAACACAGTGGAAAATCTGCACCAACTGTTATCTCTGTTGGTATTTACCAAACTAAATATAGTCACTAAACTGGTATATAAAACAACCAGCATTATTTTGTAAGAATTATATCCAATATTTAGAATTATAGATGGGGGAGGCTTTTGCCCATCAGTGAGACGATTTAATTGCTACACAAAAAAAACATAGTCCCGCAGTAAGTCAAGTAGTGCTGAGTGTGAGGTCGGCAGCGCGCCCTATTACCGTATCGCCGACTGCGGCTGTCGCGTCGTCGTCGCCGCACATCGCCCGCCTTAATTAGAGTAATTGCCAAAACGCTTGCATTATTCGGCGTCAAAACCGTGTGTCGCCTTTCCGGCCTCTACGTAGAGGCTCCCTTCAGGAAGGGCCCCCCCGGACAGTGCCACAGGTGCCAGTTATATGGCCACTCTGCGCGCAACTGTTTTGCCCGCCCCCGCTGCGTCAAGTGTCTGGGTGACCACGGCACCGCTGACTGCAAGCGCGTCCCCAATGACCCCATGCCGCCTAGTTGCGTGCTCTGCGGGACCGAGGGGCACACCGCGAACTATCGCGGTTGCCCCAGAGCCCCAAAGGCAAGCGCTAGGAGAGCGCATGCTAGGGCTCCGGAGCGCTTCCGCCCCGCCCCACCCCAACACGCGAGGACATCTCCGAAGGTGTCCTTGTTGCCCCCCGCCCCTCCTGCTGTGTCAGCTTGGGCGAGACCTTTGGGCTACACCAGCCGCGCCCTTCAGGCAACAACTGGTGTATCCTCTCCCCCGCGTTCCCAGGAGCTTCACTCCGCCCCTGCCCCCGCACCCCTACCCCGCCCCACTAGGCCCTCTCAGCCAGCTCCCGCTGCTGAGAACCCTAGCCTGGGGCTACCGAACATCGATTTCGGATCGGTGAATGCGCTCCTGCGCAAGCTTAGCCTGGCGAAGTCGCCCATAGAGAAACTGATGATTATCTCTAATCATCAGGATGTCATGGCGTCTCTCGACGCCCTCACTTTCAAGTCTTTTTAGTATGGCAGTGCAGAAAGAAAGACTGAAACCCCGCTCCCTCTCGTTAGCATTTTTTAATGCTAACGGCCTATCTCCTCAGAAAGAACTCGTGAAGCAATTCCTTGTCAATCACCAAATAGATATTCTGCTAGTGCAGGAGACCTTCTTGAAACAGTGCCATCGCGATCCTAGGATCGCTAACTACCAAATGGTACGAAATGACAGAACGAACGCCCCTAAAGGCGGTACTGCCATTTATTTCAAGAGGTCGCTGCACTGCATTCCCATTGATCCCCCGCCCTTAACAGACTTAGAAGTCTCTGTCTGCAGACTTGCAATGACCGGTCATCAACCGGTTATCATTGCATCCTGCTATCTTAGCCCCAATAGGAAGCTTCTTAAAAGCGACCTAGAATCCCTTCTCAGTCTTGGAAGCTCAGTCATTCTGGCTGGCGACTTCAATAGCAAAAGCCCTATGTGGAATTGCTCGATACGTAATAGAAACGGCGCCCTCCTCTCAGGCTATCTAGATTCTTTAAATCTAGATCTTATTGCCCCCATGTGTCACACTCGATATTCCCCACGTATTGGTTTTTCCAACCAAACTCTAGACCTCGCACTGCTGCGGAACGTATCCCTTCGGATGAGCTCCATAGTAGTGATACAGGAACTAGACTCTGACCACCGTCCCGTCATATTAAGACTTGGCCCTCTGCCGGACCCTACTCCCCCGACCAAGACTGTGGTGCAATGGTATAAACTTGAGAAAGCCCTCAAGGTTATCCATTCTCCCGACTTGGATAAAATCCCCGACGACATTAGGTCCCCTGACGACATTGCTATTGCGGTCGACTCTCTGACCAGTCATGTCCAATCCGCCGTTCGCGACTTGTCTAGACAGGTCCCAGCTACGCCTGATCGTAACTGTGTCCTGCCTGATGAGATAAGACGACTGATCACAGAGAAGAACGCAGCAACTCGTCGCTTTAGTTCTTGGCCCTCCGAACTAAATCGCTTCCGAATGAACTCGCTTCGCCGCAAGGTGAAGAGGGCCATTCAGGAGCACCGTAACACTTGTTGGGACAATCTGCTTTCTAATATCGAACCCGGGCATCTAGCTTACTGGAGCCTGGCTAGATCTATGAAATCAGATGGTATCTCAATCCTGCCCCCTCTGCTTCGCCCGAATCACCAAACGCCTGCGTTTGATGACAAGGAAATAGCAGACGCGCTAGCTGAGAGTCTTGAATCCCAATGCTCTCCTAGTCTTGAACCCGTCGACCCTGATCACCTCAACATGGTGAACAGTGAAGTCGACCGCCTAGTTTCCCTTCCCCCCTCTGCTCCTCCTTTGGACCTCATTAGAGCAGCAGAGGTTGCCCAGATCATTAAAGATCTTCGCCCTAAGAAGTCCCCTGGCTCGGACGGCATCAGCAACAGAGTACTCAAGAAGTTCTCTGTTGCCCTCATACATCTCCTGGTCAGCATCTTCAATGCTGCCATGGCTAACTGCTCTTTCCCTGATGTCTGGAAGGAAGCCAATGTAATTGGCATCCACAAACCGGGCAAAAAGGCAAACGAGCCTTCCTCCTACCGTCCCATCAGTCTCCTCAGCTCCCTGGGGAAGATCTATGAGCGTCTCCTTCTGAGACGTCTCTGGCGTCACGTCAATGAGCATAGTCTCTTGCCTGACGAACAGTTTGGCTTCCGAGCCCATCACTCCTGTCCCCAGCAGGTGCTCCGCATCACGGAGCACATCCTGTCCAAGTGGCATCACACTTGGCCAGCAGATACGGGCGCTGTCTTCCTCGATGTAGCTAAAGCCTTCGACAAAGTCTGGCACAATGGCTTGGTTTACAAGCTTTTCCTGCTTGGAGTGCCAGACAGGCTCGTACTCATCTTACGAGACTACTTGTCGAACCGCTGTTTTCGCTACCGCGTGGAAGGCACGCTCTCAGACCCCAAACCCGTCCGAGCTGGAGTTCCTCAAGGCTCAGTCCTTGCTCCCCTTCTTTTCACGCTGTACACCAGCGATATTCCCCGACACCCGCAAGTCGAACTTGCCCTCTTCGCCGATGACACGGCTCTGTACGCGTCCGATAAGAACAGGAATCGCGTACGCATAAGGCTGCAGGCTGCACTAGACACCCTAGGTGCCTGGTTCAGAAAGTGGCGCATAGAGGTGAACCCGACGAAAAGTGCAGCAGTGTACTTCACTCGGAGTCCCTTCTTGCCCCAGCCTCTCCTCCTCTTCGATAAACCCATCCCTTGGGTTAGGTCAGCTCGCTACCTAGGAGTAATCCTAGATAGACGTCTCTCCTTCTATCCCCACATAAGGTCTGTCACTAATCGTGCGAAGTTCGTGCTTAGCCGGTTAAACAGCCTTCTCAACTCGAAAAGTAAAATG
Organism: Pasiphila rectangulata; assembly: GCA_963082625.1. Taxonomy (NCBI): domain Eukaryota; kingdom Metazoa; phylum Arthropoda; class Insecta; order Lepidoptera; family Geometridae; genus Pasiphila; species Pasiphila rectangulata. The sequence continues at coordinate 22,357,511 of OY720241.1, read as the reverse complement.
TCCTTTAGAAATAAAGTGACACTTTACAAGACAGTTGTACGGCCAATAATGACATATTCCTCTGTCGTCTTTGGCCAGTCCCGTCATGTTAGATGCCTTCAGGTAGTCCAAAACAACTTCTTGCGCAGGGCCACGGGTTGCCCATGGTACATGCGCAATGTAGACCTCCACCGAGATCTCAAACTCGAGTCCATCGAACACTTTATTAAAACTGCTTCAAAGCGTTTTTATGAAGTGGCGGCGGAACACTCCAATCCCCTAATCTCGGGATTACCCTCCGACTACCCGATAGAGCCATTGCCCACGAGTTCTTTCCTCCGTCGACCGAGACACGTTCTCGGCTTGCCCGTTGACGAGCTCACCGCCGCTAACCCGGAGGTGACGTCAACCCGTCCCACACTAGCTGTTAGACACATATTCAAAAACCGGTCCCGCCGGCGGGGCCGAAGAATACATTTTTCCGTCTAAAGGTGCAGTTTTGCACCTAGACGCTATCCTTCAGTAGATTCAAAAATTCTGGCAACAGTCCAAGCCGTGGTTCGAACCTAAGTGGTGCCCTTGAGCTTGTTGCCCCAACCTAACTTTTGCGGCTGGGCGCCTTCTGCGCTCGCCATAGTCCGGTAACGTTGTCATGGCCATCTGCGGTCAACAACATATATTGTCATTTCGAAAAAAAAAAAAAAAAAAAAAAACGCTTGCATTACTTACAGAGTAATGTATTCATTTGTCGGCGCTCCCTCAAACATGCTATATTGCGCGCTGTTCACGAAGGTCCGACCCAGCCAACAAGTATTTTTAAAACGTGAATTAGCCCTCTTACTATATTAAAATTGACTGTGTGACTTAAAATGGGAATGTTTGGATAAAGAAGTTTCTTTATAATAAAGATAGTTAAGATAGACATTTTCTTTATTTCTTACGAGTACAAACGGGGTAATAACATTTAACTACAAGGTCATTTACGAATACTTAATTTAATGTACTTACCATCAAATTAATCTTAAAGCTAGCGCACCGTGCAACCTAGGTATGTACCTGTAAAACTTTATAACTCTCTAAGAGACAGAACAACATGATTAGTAATAGATTAGTCACTTGTGCGAGATGTGAAAAGTGACTCTTCTATTAAAAGCTTTCGTCTGCAGCGACAGCGAAGGAGAGTTCAGTAGGTCTACCATGCGTTTTCACAATCTATACTCGCTAGCGACTGTAGTTAAAAAAATGTTTGTAAACTTGTACAGCGCCTCTAGCGGATAGTTTGGTACTTAAAAACGCAGTAAACTATATACTACAGCGACTGTAGTCTGGGCTTTATTTGCTTAGAATTCGGTACCATGAGTTACACACACTGTGATGGTTGCCACGCCTCGCGCCGTAGTTGTGCTAACTTCTCCAAGCCAAAGTGCCAAAAAGTTCCTCAGAAATTAAGAAACAAAATGCCACAGCGCATTTGGTTTCTTAATTTCTGAGGCACTTTTATTTAACTTATTTTGAGATCGGTTATGATTGACTTTATTTTAACTTTGCGATTTTTTTGTAACAATTGACGAACCAAAAGCTGAAAATATGCATATATAAATCTAGAGAAATTGTTAGCACATTTGACGCGGGAGTCGAATTAAATTAGACAAAACATCGTAAAAATGGTTGAAATAACAACAATAATTCTACGTTTATTGATATCAGACTGCCGACCAGGATATTTGTAAAATAACTGGCGATGTCGACCGACAGTTTGATTTCTGATTTGAAGTTCTTTCTTCCGATATTAGCAATTCTTCTTTCCCTCATTTGGAAAAATTACATTATTTAATTATTATTTAAATTTAGTTTGTAATACTGATATGGACCTTGTCTGAAATAAAGATAAATTATTATTATTATTAATTTAAATCTGTATTATTTTTGTATTGTAAATTGACTATTTTATGTTGCTTTTTGCTCTATTGAATAGGTACACTAATAAACTTTGACTTGGAATAGACAAGATTACGAATTGGTACCATCTTGATTGTTTAACGGTCTAGTAATTAAAATACCGTTTTCCAAGCAGTGACTTTAAATCCTAAATAGGATTAGCGAGACAAACTGGTTTTGAGTTGAACCAACTTCAGTATATTTATCTTAAAGTAATCGCTGCAATATAAAACAAGAAGGATTCAACTAAATCCTATATGATATAACTATATTAATTTGTATCTGCAAATATCGGACAATACTAGGTAATTTCCTTAATAAGGCCACATAGATACAGGCAAACATTGATGTTCTCAGGAAACTCAATTGAATACTGTCAATAGTTTAATATAATAGAGCCAATTAAAATGGCACAGATATCTGGGTTCCCGTGAATTCCCGTCGCCGCCGGGTTTTCCTCCAGGTGACGCGACCTCTATTGAACTAGTTTTAATGGTATTGGTATTATCTGAAACATATGTTTCGTACCGCTGAATTCATTGTTATTCTACTGAGAACCAAAATAAACAGGCAAATCAAGCTGGTTGTACCGAGAAGTGTTTTTGTTTGTAGGATAATCGACTACTTACCAGTTGGTATAATGAACACACAATCATGTAACTGGTATTCCCAAACAATATAGAAAAACTAAAAGAAATGTAAGGTTTATTAACGCTTTGAAGGATTTTTTTTATTATAAGCAGAAAGGCGAGCGGACGGGCCACCTGAAATCAAATTACAAATAAAGCAGAATACTTACCATGTCCTGCCTTCCAACTGTCTGGGTACAGTTAAACATTCCTAATTTCCTATTTATATTGTGAACTACATAGGTACAGCCCCACAGACTTAGCTGCTTGGTACTGCTCAGTACTCAGTGTAGTACTTACTCTCTGCTGTCCAACCACATCTTAAGGGGAAGTTAATGTTTAGGAAGTAAGTTATTTTAAAATAACTTTCTTTATTCCTTAAATTAACTCTGCGTAGTTACCTAAACAGATGAAATAAGGGCATTGTAGTACACAATTATTTATTAAACAATAAATAAATCAGAATACATGTAACTCAATGCCCTAGCAGAGACGGTCTATTGATGAACAATCAAATTTAAAATTAACATTAGAACCATAAATAAAGCATTATTCTGGCGCATTGTTAATTTTTTTTTTATTGTAAAACTTTCATTGTTATTTCTCAGAGGTTGTATTGGAAGTGCTCGCTGGTGTACGGTACGGGTTTATACCCTTGGGTCCTCATTCCTCAAGAATCCTGCGAACAGATGTGGAATCACAGCTGTCGGATAACGCACATGCGCGGGCGCACAGGTGGGGAGCGGCCCGCGTGAGCGCTAGGCCGACGGCACACAGACTTACAAAAGCGGTTCAAATGTAATTTCTCAAAGTTTAAATATAATTTTGTCTTCGTGAAAAAACTATTTCTAAACTAAAACTAAATTCAGGATGTTATTAATGTTTGAACGTAATGATATCAATCTAAAACCATTAATCAAACAAATAAACAAACATCAATTTAAATATATCTTGAGGAAAAAAATGGTACCATGAAAGAAAAGAGTATACTTATTTATAAACCATTTGCGTAATTGGTTTATAAATAACCAGGCATATAACGCGAAAGGTACACTTATTTTACTCGTACTAACAGGTCATTAATAATATTTTAAAACAATCTAAAATAGTGTTTTCACAGTATTTTTTTTTCAAATAGTGTGGTTTTAGCAAGAAAGTACTCGTATCTACTCACGGATAAGGTTTTATTTATAGGTGGTAGTGGTGGTAGACAAACATGCCTGCACCTAGTGGAAACCAGTCTACCAGAACTTACATTTGAATAATATCATAATGGTTCAGAAGATATTATATTAAATGTTGTACAAATAAAAAACAAATGTATAAAATTGTAATAAGTTACCAAAAGCATAGACAAAGAGTCTATGGCTGGCGAACGCTTAGTGCCATTACGAGAAGGAAAATAAAAAAAGTCTACCATTTCTAGCTCAAATACTAATTGACGAGTAAGACTAATACATAATACTAATTACAAGGTTGTCTGGTAGAGATCGCTCTTTAGCGATAAGACCGCCAATTGTCACTTTGTGTTTAGTGTTTATCTTTCTGTTGTTATTTTTATATTTAAGGTGTGCAATAAAGCATTTTCTATCTATCTATCTATCTAAGAATATTTATTATCCATGAGTATAATAATAATAATAAATTGTTACAAAAGAAGCTTAATAGAGGGACATTAGGTCTAGGAATAGCAAATAACGGAACGAATGTAAAAGCTTCGACCGTCCTTGAGTCGGTTTTGCGAGGGTTCGTTGAAAGCGCGCCTAAAGCGCAGAGTCGTGTGCGCAGGCGCTGACAGGTGCAAGGATCGCAGGTACGCGCACCCTGCCACCCGGCTCACTGGACACCCCGCCCCCGAACCGAGAGGTAGCCTCACTAATCAGACTTCTTTTTCCGAAATATGTAACCGCGATACCTACGTAATTATTAACAGTGGTACAAAATTCCTAGTTATATGTGTAGTATCAACGCCTGTTGACTTGCCAATTTGGATTTGGGTGAGTTTTAGTCATAATATTTTAGCCTGTAAAACTAAAAGAAACAGAGGACGTCCTACGGCTGAGATCATGATGATGATGATGATGTACGAGTAATACTACTAGTACATCATCATCATCATCATCATGATTTCAGCCGTATCATACTATTCGTCTGTCGATCTGCCACATGATACTTGCATAGTATTTATACTTTTATAGTTCCTACTTTGCATGTCATAATGTTATCATTCTCAGCTTGCCATACGCCCATGCAGATGAGACCTTCAGTCTCCAAAACAGCGGAGTCAAGTTCGCACTTCCTCGAGCTCCTGGCAGACCACTCCGGTTATGTACATATGCATCAGCGACAAACAGACTGACTGACGGCACATCCCTGTAAGGCTGTAGTGCTTATTTATTTATAGATTATGTATGTCTACACTAGCTTTTGCCCGCGACTTCGTTCGCGTGGAAGTCATAAAACGTAAAATCCCCTTTTTTACGCAGATCCACTTTGATTCGAAAATATAAATCCCATTTATTCCCTATCCCGTGGGAATTTTAAAAATCCCTTCTTAGTGCACCTCTAGGATACTCAAGGTATTATGTGTGCCAAATTTGAAATTTGTGTGTGAAAATTGAAGTCTTTAGGTCCAGTGGTTTAGGCTGTGCGTTGATATATCAGTCAGTCAGTCAGTGAGTCAGTTAGGACTTTGATTTATATATAAATAGATGTTGCACAAACATTCGACTAATTACGTAAGCAATTAAACAACGTAAACTTTAAATTATGAGTTTTACAAACTACTTACCCCCGACACTAGTAACACCTAGAAACATGTTTAAGAACCAGCACTAGAAAACCTTTAAAATAATAATAATAAATTAGGCGCAGGTGTGTGTCGGGCTGCGCGCTATGTAGGGTTCCGTAGTCAATCTCAGACCTGTTGTTAGAAGTGGGCACAGGCAGAGGGTGTATGTTTATTTACGTTTACTAAACAACATTAACAGGAATGAATAGAGTTTTCGTTCTAAAGTATTCCGGTATATTTGGAAAACCGCATCACTTATTTGAGCGACTATTTCTCCGAAACTAAAAAAGCTAGCATGACCCGTATAGTTTTCTTAGAAAGTTATTAGTTAAAACTAAATTTATGTATTTTTTCAGATTTGTAAAGCTAGTAGTTTAGATTTCAGAGGGAAGGGTCGCTCGAAAAAAGTTTAAAAGTTCAAAAATCTTTCGCAAACGAAACCCTAAATCAAAAACTGTCTTTACAACCCCTAAATGGTTTTAAAATACCTACCTATTTAACGATATCCTACAGCACGGGAAAATCAAGAAAAAAAGTTTATCCCACGTTACGTGTATCGGGTTCCAAAATTTTTTTTAAATATGTTTTTTGAAGCGTTATCTCAGCCGTTGTTATTTTATATGTATATGCTAAATAACGGCCTTCTAGGACTAATAGTGCTTTATTCTAAGTAATAGACTCTTCGCAAAGCCAGTGACGGACTGACAGACAGACCGATAGACCGACAGACTGACAGAACGACAGACCGATAGTATCATTGTACGGACACTGGTAGAATTGTGACCGCTGGTCACAGAAGCCAAAAAATAAGAAGTAATAATAAATAATATAATAAATACGAAATAAGAAGAAGAAGACCAGAAGTCTACAGATCGACAGACCGACAAAGCGAAACTATAAGAGTTTATTGTTTTACTACGAAACCCTAAAAACTGTATTCAAATAATCAGTCCACGTGTTTATGAGCTTTGCGGTGCCACAGACAGACAACATATAACACCTCTCTTCATTGTCGGGGTTAAAAATGTATGCAGTCCAGCTACACAGTTCTGGTCACCTATTAATGGCTAATGGTAGGTATCTTCATTAGGTATGCTTTCTACTATAGCTCTGCCTCAAAAGATGTCTGCAACTAAAAGTATAAAAAAACTCGGCAATTGATTGTATAAATAAAATGAAACAGTAAATTCACTTCCTATTTTTAGTGTCACGGATAAAACCTTTTTTTACCTAACTGCATTTATTATCCTCCATCGAAAGCAAAACACGTCAATTTCTCACTGAGATGACAATATAATTGACGTGTTTCGGTCGCCATGGAGCATATAACAAGTTTTACGTCTGAATTAGACTTTATTTCATCATTAAACTTAGTATAATATTTTTCAAGTGAATTCTATGCCTATAAATAATAAAAATTGCTTCTACAAAATTAAGTGAGATCAGTTAGTTTTGGGCTGAAGTCTGCGCACAAGCGCCTCCCTGACCACATTTAGGTCACAATAGTGCCGGGTAACAAGTAACCGCAAAGTAGGGCGAGTGCCTCTCGGAGACGGCCGCCGCGGCGCAGTGGCGGCGCGCGGCGCAGCGCACGTGCCATAGGTATCCTCTTATTATCCTCCCTTTGTAGCAAAGCCCACTATGAAGTAGTCATCCCTATTTCTATCTAGGATGCGCTTTATTGCATAAGATCATTTTCCGGGATCTATTTATAAATCGATGGGTATAAAATGTACTAATAGAGGTAAATTATGATTTATGAACATCTGGTGCAAAACCGCAAACTAATTAAAATGATATGCCCCATATCGAATTTGGAATTTCCTAAAGTTGGCCGGTTATCCTGTAGCTTTGTGTATATAAGAGGATACTCACGCGCCTAACGCTACTTTGTACATGCACCCTCAGAGAAGAAGACCAAGCATGAGCTCCGCGTGAAAATAAAACGAAGCAAACATGACTCCCGATGCAGAAGACTGTGAGACGACGCGACTGCACGTGGAGGACGAGCTGGGCGTGCACGGCGGGCGGCGCGTGCGGCCGGCGCGGGCGGCGGCGGCGCGCGCCTGGGCCGGGCCCGCGCGCCGCCCGCGCCCCGGAGAGGACCAGGGGCTGCTGCCCTCCCTCCTGAGCGGGCACAAGTCGCGCCTGCAGGCCGGACTCACCCTCGGCGTGCATTCCAAATACCCAGAAAAACCGTTCACAAACACAACAGATCACAAAACCAAATTTCAAAAGAGAAAGGAAAAGCTGATAGAAGTCCTCAAGCCGCCTTATTTTATTCTTTCGATGATATTATTGATCGTGAGTATCTCTCGTACATTCATCTCATGTATTTGTAAATGCCATTGGATCCGATTTAGTAGTGTAGGCATATGTGTGTTGTGTTCAGATCTGCATCCACCTGTTCGGGTCGGAGGAGCTGCGCGGCGCGCTGGAGTGGCTGCCGGCGCGCTGGCGCGCCGAGCCGTGGCGGCTGCTCACCTACGGCCTGGTGCACGCGCACGCCTCGCACCTCGCGCTGAACGCGCTCGTCGCTCTCGCTGTAAGTATATCCTCACCTGAATACTTTTAAATTAGGAACAAACTTTTCACCTTCAACTTTCAAGCCTTTGACCTTCAACTTTTAAAGTTCCTTGAAGTAATGTGGCGTTGTGTGTCGTGCAGGTGGGCTGGCGGCTGGAGCGCGAGCAGGGCTGGTGGCGCGCGGCGGCGGTGTGGGCGGGCGGCGTGCTGGGCGGCGCGCTGGGCGCGGGCGCGCTGCAGCCGCACGTGCGCGTGGTGGGCGCCTCGGCCGCCGTGTACGCACTGCTCACCGCGCATCTGCCGAACGTCTGCTTCAGGTGAGAACATCGTATCTATAATTCCTCTCCTCATCTCACTGTTCCAATATTTTTGTGTTTCACTTTAGCCGGCTTTTTAGACGCTGCTTATGATTTCGATTCAATATTTTAGCAACTCGTGTCATAGGATATCATCAATATTAATAAAATGTGTGTCGTTAACAGATTCGGCCACATCCCCCTGTGGTGGTTCCGTCCGCTGAGCGTGGTGGTGCTGGGCGCGTCTGAGGGGTGCTGGGCGCTGGTGCGCGCGCCGGCCGAGCCCAGCGACCACGTGGCCTGGGCGGCGCACGCGCTGGGCGCCGCCGTCGGTGTGCCCATAGCCTTTCTTATATTTACTGGTGAGCTTACACGTTCAGTAGTTTGCTGTTTCTTATACCAATAAGAGTTTTCAATATTCTCAAGATTCTTACATTATTGCTAAATCAATTGTGTAAAATATCTAAGTGACCTTCAGAATGGGCGTTCAATGTTTTTCTTCATTGTTTCAGGTGAGAATGAGAAGCGGCCGTACGTGATAGCGTGCCGTGCCGTGTCGGCGCTGCTGCTCGTGGCTGGGGCGGTGCTGGCCGCGCTGCACTACAGCCTGCGGGCGGACGACACCTGAGCCTCCCCGCACCCGCCCCTGCCCTCGCGCCGGTGGCGGGAGTTGGTTCCAGAACGTTACACGGTCTTCAAAAAGAACCCTGGCGAGACCGCTCGCCAGAAAGGAGTAATCCGCAATCCGAGGAGTTGCAGATTTCGAGATGATTCTTTACGCTTTTGATATCGATATTTTTAATAGCTATAAGGAAACATTTGATCGAGCCATGTGCAATTGCCATCTCCGTCCACGATAAGTGTTCGATAGATTTCGATAGAATTTTACACTTTGATATATTGTATATAAGATGCTAAATCGACTGATTCTTTTAACTACCTTATGTTGTAAGGAGTAGTCGCCTAGGTTGCCATATTTATTCGAATGGGATAATATTTTTATCTTACCTACATGTTGAGATAGCAAGGAATAAATAAAAAAAAAAAACAAAAATATAATATGTTAACCAAAAACAAACATGTAAATCAATAAAATTCCAAAAAATATGTGGAAATTATACATTACCATTTTTTGTAAATTTATTATTAGGATTGTAAAAGATTGTTAGGCTTGGCCAAAGATTCGGATAACTCTTTGCTTGAGCTCGGCCAGAAAAAAACGATGCCACGACTAAGCCTTACAAGCGTCCAAAAAAACTAAAAAAAGCCATAGGAACGATTTTTTTATATTATTTTGGTTATTTTATTTATTAACTCGAAAATAATCAAAAGCCAACTTCAACGAACCTACAAGCATTTATTATTAGAATTTATATAAGGATATAATTAACTGAACAAGAACTCGGCATCAAGCAGCGTCTATATGTTCTGGTCCAAACCCGTATCCTTAAATACTTCGGACATGTCTCAAGACGCAACGCTGACTCCATAGAAGGCCTGGTCGTGCAAGGCAAAGAGAAGGGCACCAATGAGATGGACTGATCAAATCAAATCGGCAGTAGGCGGTCCCCTAAATGAGTGCTATAGGAAAACCACTCAGAGAGAAAGATAACGAAAAATCGTGAGGCGAATCACATCAGCCCCAAATGGACAATAATTGAATCAACCATGATGACCACAACCACTCTGATAAGAGTGTAATGACATAGAAGGAGATAAATAAATCATCATTATATATATAATTAAAACGATTTCTATGAAATTAAATTAATTTGATGTTTTGTATCAAAACATTAAGCTAGGGATAAGTATTTACTGAGGTGTTCACATAGTACCTAATTAACCATCGTCAGGTAACTATGTACCTGTGATCTTTACTCTAGTCTACTTACATCAAACCCACGAACAAAAATATTTGTATTGTGCCATGAAAATATGTTTTATCATATCATTACTAATTTTCATTATTGTTTGACAATTGAAAATTTATTTTTGAGGCACGCGAACTTGTGTATGTAAACGTGATGTAAAACAGCTTTTGTGCAACTGTGATTCTAATTAAAAATGTAAAGGCTTTAGGAGTCTGTTTTATTATTCTAAATACTTTATCTTACGAATTACAAAACCAATATCTAAAGTAACCGGTGAGGATTATGATCAGCATCTTGGTGTCGATGTGGCCTTTTTCGGGAATCATTTATTGTGACCCGAATTTTCTGCAAAATGAAAGGCACTGGTGATCCCTAAAACTTTTATTTTAATACTCAATTAAATAATAACGTCTAGATAGATCTAATACTATCACCTACATTAATACTACTGCTAGATTCTAAAATTAATGATTTGTGTTTCATAGACAATAGTAAATAAATGCATTTTTTCTGAACTTATTACAAAACTGAACACTTTAAATGATGAAATACTGTCTATTATGGTATTTGTGCTTGAGATCACTTTCTGCTTTCTTTTTAATGGTGAATCTTAACCTACCCAAATATACAAAACATACATACATTTTACTTACTTTGCAAGGCTAGGAGTACAGTTCAGGAATACAAAATATATAAAATATATGAACTTACTGATAGGCGCGATGCCAAAAAAACAAAATGATCTTTCAGCACCTCAAGTCCTTACACTGGACACCGAACTCCGTGCACCAGCACTCCTGGCACGGCGTCGACAGCTCGGCGATGATGCGGCCGACGCGGTACATGCGCCCGTAGATGTTGCAGCCCGCCAGCTTCAGCCCGCCGCCGAGCCCCGCCAGCCCCGGCGCTGCTGGCGGGTGCAGCCCCGGCGCTGCTGGCGGGTGCAGCCCCGGCGCTGCTGGCGGGTGCAGCCCCGGCGCTGCTGGCGGGTGCAGCCCCGGCGCTGCTGGGCGCAGCTCCTCAGTGCTCGTGTACTGTTCCTCCTTCCTCGTCACCTCGGACGTTTTCGTGACTAGCCTTTGCGTAGTAGCCCTAGTCGGCGGTCGGCTCGTGCTTGTGGGTCTAGGTGAAGTAACGAGCGGACGGATGGAGGTCCTCTTGATAGCAGTCACTTCTCCGAGCACGAGGTGGTCTATCCTGTTAATGGGGTTCTGCGGTAGTTTCGGATGGATGAAGGAATGGTGTGGCATGGGCAAGAATGGGGCTACCGTGGGCTTAGGAGAGGGAGGAAGGGTGGGCCGTGGTGTGTCAGCGGTCGTGAATCTTTTGGGAGGCGGTTTAAAAGTAGTAGTGGTAGTGGGTGTTCTTTTAGGTACCGTGGTAGTTGCTTCATAGCTGTCACCGCTCAGGAGAAGTTTCAGGACGTTTCCAAATGAGAATCCTTCGTCATCTTCCTCCTCCTCGTACTCGAGCGGCTCCTCGGGCTCCGGGGAGCTGGACGGAGCTGCGGTTGAGCTGGTTAGTATTTGTTTCATGTCAGTCTGTTCTACATTTTCTGTTGTATTATAAGTCGTATAGTTTTCCTGCGTTCCAATTATGTTTTTGTTCACTGACGTAGTTTTTGATGCGTTTTGAATACGATGGATTGGTTCATGGGTTCCGTTCGATATGCTTCCTTGATACGATACACTAACTGGTTCATCCACCTTGATATGGGTAATATTCACGGCATGAGAATTTGCAACAGTTTCTAGGCCATTCGTCAATGTTTCATTTGTAGTTTCTGTTGTTGAACTCAGGAAAGTGGTCGCTTGTTTCACGGTGGTGGTCTCACTTGTTGTTGATTGTATATCTGAAAAAAAGAATCCCGATTATTACTGTATTTTAATTAAGGTGCAAAAAAAAATTATTTGGATTTGACCATGAGCGGCTCGTATCAGCTTTATCTATATTTATACCACAGATAATATAATACACTTTATACTAATATTATAAAGAGGTAAAGTTTGTGAGTTTGTAGGGGGTAATCCCTAGATCTACTGAACCTATTTTCAAAATGAGCCGTTTTCAGTAACAAAACAAAAAGAGTTTTCTACTAAACCTAACAGATGGAGCTGACAAGCGGAGTAAGCAGTTTGTGATTAATCCTGTCAAATTGTCAAATTGTGCCTACCAGTAAAAGAAAATTAACGCCATCTATAAGGTACGAGGTAACTATTTTTGAAGTTTTTACTTTTTAATGAAAACGCCTCATTATTTTACAAATTGAAAGCCACAGTATTCATGAGTGTCATAGGTTATAAATTACCGCCCAACGAAGTGGGCACCGGGTCAGCTAGTATTTGATAAAGCTAGTTAAAATGCAGCATACTAGGTCACGGTTCTCATCGATTAAGATACCGACTATAAGAAAATATGAGAGTGAGACATTACCATCATCACAGACGAGCTCCCCGCAGCAGAGGTCGGCCGAGCTGCGGGCGGCGGGGCGGCGGCGGCAGCGCGCGGGCGCGGGGCAGGCGCGCGGCGTGCAGCGCAGCCGGCCCCACGCGCACGCGCACTCCGAGCACGCCAAGCTGAGCGTGTCGCCCTCGGGGATGCGGCGCCCGTCGCTTGACACGCATTCTCCTGCTAATTAAACACGAAGAAACATTTAAACCTCGACTACAATTTAACTTTTTAAGGTTTGCAACTTTTCAGCAATATACTAGAAATTGATTTAAATCCTGGCTTACAAGGCAAAATCGACACCTCCGTTTCTTTTGAACTTGGTTAAAATGTACCTTTTACAAAGAGTTGACCGACACCTCATTAAACGAGATCAGTTAAGTGGAATAGGCGTTACGGTGGAACATCAGTCAATACCTACCCTCTGTGGTTGTGTTACATACGTAGACCGCTAAACTTCCTTGCGTAGTTTGCTGTAGTCAGGTAATCTACGCTTTAACATATAATTTGTTTCTTCATAAAGTTTGGTTTTAACTAAGGAGACTAGAAATAATGGCGTATCATTGAAGCGCCTTATTTAAAATTAAGTGTAACAATTGTGCAACCGTGCCTGTACTAATACAATAAGGATGGAGTCCCAGATAGTAAGTACCTACCTTTAGAAATGTCCACTTGCATCGATGTGGTGTGGTGCGGCACTGCAGGCCCCGACGGTGTACTGGGGAATACCGCATAGTATTCATCTATGAGCCCTGTTGGTCCTTTCGGCACAAATCCTCCTGAAATACAACCATAGCGGGTTGGGTATTGCTATATAAATTGATAAGGCGTCACGTTATCCATTCCTACTGGACCAAGTCCAATCGCTTTGACATGGCATATAAATGAATATGAATATAAAAATGGTATAAAATTGTAGTGGTTGGGTTTTTTCTTCGTTCGATTCAATAATCGAGGTGGAATTGAAATGGCAGTTCACAGAGCGCTTTGTGCTAATAAGGTCGGTTACTAACTTGATCACCTCGTGTAAGCATGTGTTTGGGAGTTACCTTCTGTTTCAACTGGAGGAGAGAACAAATTTTTTGCAGGGGTTTCCAGCTTGAATGTTGTTCTAGGCACGGGTCGCGGAGTGGCCGCTGTCCTCTTATGATCGGAGTCGCGGCTGTCGAGACTGGGGACCGCATACCCGCTGCCCAGGGTGCCCAAGTCGTCATGTGCGTTGGAATACCCCGTGCTAGTCAGACCCACACCGTGTGTCATGGACGGATACTGCTGGTTTCCCTTTTCCGTTATGAAAACCGGATATTGTGTGGTTTGGTAAACGTCTTCTCGTCTCGTGAACGAAGTGTCTTTATCGCTGATGCTGGGATAGTAGACTGGAAATTTATCTTCCCGTTCGTGTATTGGGTATGTGTGCGTCTCTTTGGGATGGTCATCTTCAACCACTGCGTCGGCTGCTAGGAATGGTATTATTCTGAAATGAAATGGATGATTAAGATTAGTTTGGTATCTATTGAGCAGGCAGGTATGTACCTATATACAAATAGACGGTAGCTTACTTCAAATTGGGCAAAGAAGGTGGTAAAGTCGGCTCAGGGTAGTCATAGTCATAATCTCCTTTCGTATTCTTAGAGCTGTTAATAGCTTCCGCAATGTCTGTTGGGATGGACACCTTTGTCAAAATTTGAGTTGGCTTGATTGTAGTTGGAGGCTTGGCGGTCGACGTGTGGCTGGCGTTCGTCCTCAGAGAGCTAGTCACATTGATCACAAAGGATTCATTCTCATCATAATCTCCGTACACGTTTCTATCAGTAATTATATCATCGGGAGAAAAAGTGTGATCATCAAGGTTGCTGACGTCGATAAGAGGTATTCTCGGCTGTGATTCCATGGTGATCTTCTCCTGTTTTTCAGTATCATTAAAGGTGAAGTTGAGTGGAAGAGAGGTGGATGATAGTTCAGCGGTACAGTTGATGGTTCCGTTAATCATTATTCTGACGGAGCCCTCGGGCTGGTTTGTCGACGTGGCCTCCGTGGTCGGCTCCAATGTAGTTGGAGTTGTCAGTGCGGCTTCGGTAGTAGCAACTGCTTTAACAGTCGTCGTCAGCTCTTCCGTTGCCTTGGTGCTTGTGACTTCAGTTGTATTTTGATTGGAGACACTCGCAGCTTCCGCAGGTGAAGGATCACTGGTTTTCCTCTTTACTTTTGTGGTACTCACTAAGTTATTAGTTGCGGACGTGATTCGGCTGTTCTTCACCAAATAAATGTTGGCCAGGGTAGTTTTCGTTGTGGTATCTTTTTTGTTTGGCAAAGGATCTTGAGATGTGTCGTGGTCATTTCTTGCTGATGTCAAAGCGTTTGTCGTTAGAGCCAAGAGTTGAGGTATCGATGATCCTGAAATTTAAAATAAGGCGTTAAAGTCATTATACTTGCCCTCCCAAATTAATAAACTCCTGATAAGAATCTCTTGATCTGACTTGATCACAATCTCTTCTGACCTCTGTATGGACTATAGAAAGTTTAACAAGAACCTACTTTGATACCCTCCACGATGGACAAAAAAAATATTTAATCGCAACTAGTTTATTGTAATCAGTTGTTACTCTGGTCGTGCGGGCAGTGGTACTGGTGCGCGCAGCAGTCGCCGGCGCGCAGCAGCGGCGCGCAGCCCAGCAGCGGCGGCGCGCACGCCAGCGGCTGGCACGCCGCCGCGCCGCGCAGGCAGAAACACGCCGTGCAGTTGGACGCGCCTGCGCCGGAAATTATCTTCTCGCCTTCGGATATCCATTTTCCAAGGATTTTGCAATCTGAAATTTTAATGTTTTGATTTATATAAGCATACCGAGTAAGTTTGCTTGGATCAAATATGTTGCGGTTGTCTGAAGCGCTTTTGGTCGACATCATAGTCAAAATTGCTGGGCAAACCTGGATCCGAATGAAACAGTATAATTACAATATAATTTAATACTCAGGGGTGCCGGTAGTTGAATATTGCTCCTCTCTTGCCCGTGGATGCAGTAAAAATCTTCGAAGGGATACCTCGGGAAAATGGGCAGCTGCATCTTTTTATATATTAATATCCCGTTCTGCATTCGCCAGCCTGCATGCCAAGCGTGGCATGGCCAAGTATGGCAACAACGCCTCATGATCAGTACTTGCTGATTCAAGGGAGGCTATGTCCAGCAGTGGACGTCCTACGGCTGAGATGATGATAGTCGAGCAAATGTAGGAGTTACCGTGCTGATGTTTCTCGTGAGGCGGCTTAGTGGTGTTGGCGTCGTGTTCGCAGTAGTAGCGCTGGGGGCAGCAGGCGCCGGGCGCGGGGCGCGCGCGGCAGCCGCGCGGCGGCGGCAGACAGCGCGGCCGCACGCAGCGCCGCGCGCCGCCGAGGCAGAAGCACTGCTCGCACGCCGCGCCCGCGCCGGCGCGCATGGCCGACCCCGCCGACCACACCGTGCCGCCCTCCACGCACGCTGGAAACACTGACGCACGTGAGTCGTGAGCCGCCCACCCATGGTCACAGTGCTTCTGAATCTCAATTCTATATAATCCGTCACTTAGATACAAATATAAAAGACACGTATTTTCACTTTTTAAACCTTGAAGAACCTTTTTAAAACGCAATAATGTTTAAAAAAAATAAACAGATCGTGACGTCATAACTAGTCATAAACTGTTGGAAGGCGTAAGTTTCATGTGTTCAAAATTTTTTTGTCATTCTTTATGACGAACTAAAAATTATAATTTAGTCATCTGGACTATACCGCCGCGCGCCCACTCACCGTGGCCGATGGAGGCGGGCGCGGTCACATCCTCGTCCTCGAATCTGGCTGATACGCCATGTTCCATGTCCATTTGTACTACTCCCTCTGAAATTAGAAAAATATTTTTTTTTTGTTTTAAATACTTCTCTACTCTCCTAATTATTTATCCACTCTTTTTATTGTATTTCCCCCTTGGTGCTATCCCGACCCGACCAAGAAGGAGGGTGCAGCGTTCTGTAATCCACGAAATCGATGTAAATATTAATGAAAAAGAAAAAGCCCCTCTATCCCTACCATAGCAATGCTTTCAGGCTTTTCAAAACGAATAATTGAGCAGATACGTCATCTTCATCATCATCTTCTGGCATCATATTGTACGTCTAATATTTGTAATATTTGAGGGGTAATATTCTACTGCCCCACGACAAGAGAGAATGACACGAGAAGAAGAGCAGATAATTATGTAAGTAGTAGTAAAATACCTGGACAGTGCAGTTCAGGGCAGCAGGAGCCGCGGCGGTGCAGCACGTGGCAGCGGCGCGGCGGCGGGTCGGGCAGCGGCGCGCAGGCGCGGCGCCGGCACGCCAGCGCGCCGCCGTGGCACGCGCAGAGCAGGCAGGCCTCGCCCGTGGGCACGCGAGCGCCTTCCTTGAACCAGCGCCCTTCGTACAGACAGCCAGGGGGTAGTCCTGGAACATCACACATATTTTTCACTTAGAATCCACTAACAGAAATAACTATGCCTTTTATAGATGATTAAAACAGCGTCAGCAACATTTTATTAAAATACATTAACCGGGTTTTTATCACGTAAATATATTGACAGGGAACTGTTATTATATTAATTTCTTTAAATTTATCCCGTAGTGATTCTCTAGGGCCCATATTGTAGATTGTACGAATAGCCCTTTTCTGCAGCACAAATACAGTGTTTATATGTTTAGCTCCAGCGCATCCCCATAACACTATGCCATAAGACATAATACTATGAAAATGGCTAAAGTAAACAAGTCTAGATGTAGCTATGTCTGTAAGCTAACGAACTTTTTTAACTGCATATACAGCAGAACTGAACCTGTTCGATAGCTTATTTGTGTGGGACCCCATTGAAGCTTATTATCTAGGGTGATGCCTTAAAATACAGTGTTAGCTACAAGTTCTAGGTTTTCACCTTTTATTTGAATGTCTGCCTTAGTATGTTTTACATTTGGAAGTGAAAATCTGATACATTCCGTTTTGTTTTCATTAAGTAATAGATTATTAGAATTGAACCAATGGACAACTTTAGAGATTGCATTATTCACATTGTCATAATTTATTGTACGGCGTTTCATTTTGAACAATAGTGAAGCATCATCAGCGAATAATACAACCTCGTGATTATCCTTCATAAGATATGGCAGATCATTAATCATCATCATCATGTCAGCCGTAAAACGTCCACTACTGAACACAGGCCTCCCACCTAGATCTCCATGAGGGGTAGTTGCCATACTCACCACGCTTGGCAGGCGGGTTGGCGAGCGCAGTATGAGATGTTGATACACGGAAATACTTTTTCATATGAGGCAGAGGGCGGAGTGTACACACCTACTACATTATCTCGTACCAAATCTACGTATGCTATTTCGAATTGGCATTCCACAGATAAGCATACTATATCTTGTCTGTCTTTAAACTTAAAATTTTTGATAATGAATATTAAAAAATGAGCTTCCTCGAATATCTGCAAAAGTAGCTACCTATCCGGTTATTACTGAAATTGAACATGATTTCATATTGTCTTAGCCAATGCTCTGTAATACACAGAATGTTAATATTAAAAGCGTTCATATACCATTCCGATTCTAATAATTTACTTCTAAACCTTGAATATTTTGATGCACCAGGTAAGTATTCCCTGCATATTGTTTACATTTTTGATTTACCTAGAAACTACTATGCCATCCGTGTTTTTTCCCCAGTCGTTAAAACCCAACAGAATCCACCTTCCAATTAAGCGCACAGGAAATTACATACCGAGCGAGCGGCCGGCCCGTCTGGTCCCGTCCAAGGCTGTCTCGGCCGCGGGGAACCCTGTAAGGAAGGATATCAGTAACACTTTAAGTTCTAAGCTTTAACTCGCTCAGGTTTACTTCAGGATACAGGATGCTAAGGATACTAAAGCCCAATTTTATCGCCGCATATCTTAATTGGTCGGTACGCGGGCTCTTCGAGAAGGATTATTGCTCTCTGTCATGCGAGATGATTAGGTACCTATACGTATATGTGTTGTGTACCTAAGTAGGTAGATGTTTGAAATTTTGGGAATTTGTACAAAAGAAAAACCAAGAGCGGATCAGATTATTACTAGTACACGGTTCCGTCCCGAATGAAATTACTTAACTCAATAATTTATATATTTTTACATATTTTAGGCAAGTTTACAATAAAAACCATTAAAGCATCTTCCTCATATTCGTTGCTAGCAAATCAAGTGTTGTCGTGAGAAGGCTCCACAACTAGTAGGTACCATAGCCGTCTGTGGTGGAGGCAGGTTTACGCAAGCCGCGACAAAAACTCGCTCCCGAGCGACGTCCCGTCCCGCGGGCGGGCTCATCACTGCAGCGCACTACAACCGGTTACTCAAATTGCTACGAATATTGCTGAAACCCGTTGAGAAAAGCTTTATTGCAGAACTGGATTTTGGGACTATGTTGAAAACGCTGCGAATTCTCAGTACCAAATAACCGCTCATGCGGCAGGTGTCAATGAGAATGCGGTTAGTTGCAGCAAACAATGCTGAGCCGTATCACTTCAAAAGTTTAAATAAGTCTAATAACATAGAAAAGGTTATTCCTCATAATTCTTCTCAAAACACTGGTTAACACACATTTAGCCCCAAACTCATATATCAATTATTATTATTAGTATTATTATGAGCCATTTGGGTCCCACTGCTGGGCAAAGGCCTCCCCCAATTCCCTCCATATATCCCGATCCTGAGCTGCTTCCCTCCAGTCAACGATGTACTGATTCGATTCAACTCGATCAGTACATACATTAATAAAAAAAGAAATTTTCCAAAGTGGGAATTCTGCAATTTCCGCCATCTAAAATATTTATTTACTTGTAAAGCGCTATTATACTGGTGACTTACGTATTTAATTTTATCAGGATTAATGTTGTATCCGTCTAATTAGCTTTTTATTTTTAATTATACATGATATTTTATATGACATTTTTTTTACAATTAAATGGTTTTAGTAAGTTATCCTTAATTAATTATTAGGTAAGTAAGTTATATTTCATTTGACCATTTTTTTAATATTTAAATTGTATTGCCTCCGCTGACTCCTGAAAACCTGTATAAGAGGAACAATTTCATAGTACATTATTTTGTTAGATTGCAGCGTTTTCGACGATAACTTCCTATCGGCTTGATTTTTTTTCCAAACACTTAATACTGAATACTCAAATTTCTTAATACTAAAAACTCATATTAAACAGTCTTCGGCATACATACATTAACATTTTTTTTATAACATTAATAAATAAAACAAAAACTCTTGAACCAATCTATTGATGAAAACGTATGAAAATCTAATAGTTGGTGAGTTATGCCGTAAAAGAGGGTGCCTGCCTACATGTTGTAAGTTTACTGAAAACTTAACTATTAGATGTCGCTGTCTATTTCGTTCATTTTGTAGATCGCCCTGCCCTGCACAGGGTATGACTTCAAAGCATTTCTCATATATTTATTTGAACCACCTACTAGGTGCCGTATGTGGTACCTTGTATTGACCAGAGCCAAAACAGACGGTGACTAGTAATTCGTTTGTCATTTTCTTGCGTCATTATTCCGTCACTTCTTCGCGTCATGACTCCGTTGTTTTATAGCGTACGTATCGAGCTGAACGCACTTTGCAAACGTATAGATGTTGACTAGGATTAACACATGGGCTACTTTTTATCCAAGCAACGTATGCGAAGCAGCGGGCACAAGCTAGTTATTCAATAAAGAAGCCTGCTTAGGGATACCTCCGGAAGATGAGCAGCAGCGTCTTTCCGTGTATCAACATCCCGTACTCCGCTCGCCAACCCGCCTGCCAAGCGTGGTGAGTACGGCAACTACCTCTCGTGGAGATCCATGAGGTCCATCCTGTATTCAATAGTGGACGTTTTACGGCTGAAATGATGATGATGAATTGAGTTTTCGGTTTAAAGTATTCCGGTATGTTTGGTAAACCGTATCACTTATTTGAGCGACGATTTCGCCGCAGCTAAAAAACTGTTAAAGTATTCCTAGACAGCTCATGACAAACTACATTCATGTTTTTTTTTATTTGTAAAGTCAGATTTAAGAGGCGCTAAAAATAAGTTTAAACTATATTTAGCAATAGGAACCCGAAATCAAACAATTGTTTTTGAAATACCCATTCAACGTTACCTCAACGATGGGAAATAGAAGAAAGAAAGTTCATCCCCATTTTACGTGTATGGGAGGTATGCCAAAGCATTTTTTGTACAGTTATTTCGGGGTTATAATATCTTTATGCAAAATTACAGCTTTTTTAGACTAATAGTCTCTTCGTTAAGCCGAAGACATACGGACAGACAGAAAGACTGACAAAGCGGAACTATAAGGGTTCCTTGTTGCTCTACGGAACCCTTAAAACAAAGCTACCAGTAAAAGAAACAAATCCTGCCACGATATCCACACAACACCTACATACACTTCGCCATACTAGCGACATACCGGTGTATCTTCTTATTGACTTGGCTTGGGAACATGAATGAGCCACCCACGCGGGCCAATATATATTTTGCTCACATTTTATGTGTACGTGGATCCATTGACCACTTGCTAGGGCATTGACATAGATCTCGTAGCGTCAGAAAAACAAGCACAATCAAGTAAACTCCATTTACAATGATAACTAGGGGCGGCTACCGACTTGTAAAAGGATCGATCGCCTTTTTTGAGCTGCGAATGTAGACAAATGAAGATCTGTAGAATCGAGAACCTGTACGTTGAATCATCTCTAGTTATCACCTCTAGTTTTGCTCTTTTTAGGGTTCCGGACCAAAATGGTAAAAAGGAACCATTTTGGTATCACTTTTTCTGTCTGTCGGTAACAAATGAATATCTTGAGAACTACTGATGCTATCGACTTGAAATTTGAAATAGTATAAGATAACGCTTCTTCACTAATATGGAACATATAAAAATGTTGAAAAATATTCTTATTAAGATTGCAAGGGGCGGGTTTTAAAAAATGTTAAGTGAACTAGGTCATGTGGGGTATCATACAGAAAGGTATTCATTTGCACATTATTAAACACTTTTTAGTTTTGCTTTAAGCCGTATAGTTTTCGAGTTATTTACAAAAACGCTGAAAAAATTATCCCCCTTATCTCTGAAGTTTAGAGAGATAAACCCCTGAAAATTTTATTGCAACTCCTGAAAATTGTATGTAAAGATTACATGGAAATTATAGCGAACTCTCTAATTTGTATAGTTTTTTAGATATGGGGGATGGTAAGGGATTCTTAAAAATTTGAATGAAGTTACTTGGTCATGTGGGGTATCTTATGAACATTAATAAACATTTTTAGTTTTGCTTTAAGCCTTATAGTATTCGACTTATTTACAAAAACGTTGAAAAAAATAGCGTTCCCCTTATATCCTAAGTTTGCGGAGATAAACCTCTGAAACTTTTATTGCTAATAGAATTGTATGTAAAGATTGCAAGAAAATTAAAACGAACGCTCTAATTTGCATAGTTTTTAGAAATCATTGAAAGTGTAAAAAAATCTACATAAGTTCCGCTATCAGACAAGAGATGGCGCTGTCAAGGTTCTCCAACAAATATAAACCGCCTTTATCATATTCGCTCTCTCTCTTTTGGGCTCGCTCTTGGCCGGTTTCATTTTTTCATCTAGTGTATGCCCTAATCAATGAAAACACCACGAACTGATTTGCCCTTTTCTCATAGCTAGCTCTTTCTAAGTCGTTACCCAAATTCCTTAATTAAGGCTTTAGGCTTCTGCTCTTTCTGCCTCTGCTTACGGTCGTGTGCTAGCATGATTGAACGCTTCCCCACAAGGCTATTGCTTCATCGTTATCTATCTTGACATTTCTGTGCTCAGTTCTTGGACGCCATTTGGTTAAAGCTCTATTCCACCTGTCGTCAAGTCTCCGTGTCCTGCCCAGCTCTATTTTTAGTTACGTAATACAAACTTTTATTCGCTTTCGAATTTTGACTTTGAGAACACCGAGTAGTTCGCACTCCATGATACTTTAGTGAAGATCAGTTGCATACAAATAGGATGTGTCCTAGAGTGACGCCTGCGCGCGTGCATGGGGTCCTCGCTGCATATTGTATTGCGCTGCTCGTAACCGCACCGCTAATCTACGAGCCAGCCCGAGTGCATCAGAACATCTGTTGATGAACTATGAACTATTTTACTCCATCCTATGTATGTATACATTATTCATTTATAATGAATACATAGGATGGAGTAGAATACATCGTAAAACTACTCATTAGTAGTTGACAGACATTTGTCACAGAACAGCATATCTGAACACGTATCAGTTGAATGAATACGTTTGCGTTATTTCAAATTCAGGCATTCTATAGTTTCAAATGAGAGGTTGGTAATTTACACACAACTTGTGATCGTCTCTAAGAACAAGCAAATATTTATTTTGGAAATCCCGGTTTGTGCTGAACTTAGTTTAGATTTGTTTTGTCCAGCTCGGCAAACAACAACGTCCACGGAGTCGTGCCACCGGCGCCGCGTCGGATGACTTCATATGATATCAGATAAGTCGACATCAAAAATACGAATTAATACGATTGCTGCCACATACTGTTCGTTTAAATGATCCGTCCATATAAAATTAGCTAGCCAGAACCTTTGTTACATAAAGGCTTTAAGCCTTGCTTGTCTAAGTTCATCTCACAAAGGTTCTGAATAATTTGAATAACCCAAAAGTACGTAATAAAAATCACTGACTTGGTCTAATGATCTCGTTCAGTAAGTAATGAAAGTTCCTAGCGGAACATACGAGTCCTCTCACTAATGCAAATAAATGCTAAAAATCTTACATTGATGGCCACTTTCCTACATCACAGTGCGAGATAGCAGAACTGTACGTCATAGCTTAATAAACACTTATTTCTTTATTAAATTTTTCAAAGTCAAAGTCAAGTCGTCGAAACACTATTGACTTGAAACAATTCAATAGAGCAAAACGGCGCATAGAATAGTAAATTTACAAAAGAAGAACAAGACACATTTAAATTAAACAAAGCACATAATTTAATTCGTTCGCTTCAGACATTTTTTTCCAAGTGAGGGAAAGAAGCGAACAAGAAACCTCACTCTTTCACTTCTATTAATTGTTACCATTTCAAATTTTATGACCCTTAGGTACAATTATTTTCATCCCTTGAGTTTGTAAGATGAAATCGTTGGATAATTATCAACAATAGTATTTTATAACATGGGCAAGAGTTTTTGTCTTGCTGTTTTGTTTTATATACCCCATATGACGGCGTTAGAATACATTATTTTAGTTAAATTTTAGGTATTAACAAAATCAATGCCACCAAGTCTCCACCTCACGTGGTCTGCAAAGACTATGCCAGCCATGAAACCAGTACGGATGCTTCTTCGTAGATACAACAAAAACCTTCCCAGCCTTAACACTATAAAATGCACAGAACTTTTTATCTGTTCTGTGATAAAATGTATGTACCTACTCTAAGACTAACATGACCTGTCCGCAAATTCTAATAATACTTATGTAAATGTATTTTTTTATTGGTTCCTCTTTCTTATATTTACACATCGCATTAATTTACATAAAAACAATGCAAATTATGAAATCCTTCTCGTGCTCTGCTCCAGTTGAGCCCAGGGTTGGCTGTGCTGTTCGTTAATAATTTACAAAAACTATACAAATTCAAGCATATGTAGGTTCTATGTTCGCGGTAAAATAGAAAAAATCTAAGGAAGAGATTAGACTGAATTCTAAATAATAAACTCTGATAAAGATTTTGCCGTACCCAGTTGAACTGTGTGTGTGTTGTGCGGCGCTCGCAGCCCTAGAGTCGAATATCATAATTAGCATAGTCCAGTGGCTCCATCATAACTGTTCAGAGACAATGGTGTTCCCACAGGGGCCTGGGAACCTGCGGACACTTCCTGTCTATGCTCAGACGATGACCTTTGACATACGAAAATAGATCAGAAATCTATCTAACGAGGTAAAAGGTATGTTTTACTGTAGTCTGTTCGCAGAGTAATAATGCTGAATTAAATAATATAATTATGGTACACATCATTGCTATGGGTGCGCCTTGTCAGGAGTGATATTTAATATGATTTCATGTAACTGACACTATTAAATAAACGATTTTTATTTTCTTTATAATGAGAACTCATAGTAATGCAATGATATAAGAAGAAGGTAAGAATGTCCGTAATGGCGGGGTAAAATGATGATTGTGCGAACTTGATATCAGATACTTGTTGCGAAGCTTCCAGAGCCTTTCTGCAAGAGCGCTTTTATTACTTTTATAATTCTTGCTAAAGATAAATATTATAGCTATAACCGGAGGAAAATGATCTCATATTTACAAATCTCTGTACACAGTTATTATCACAACTTTGCTGAAAGTTGTGTTCAACAACCTCTAATTAAACAAACGAGAATGTAGAACGGCACTTGTTTTTACCAACTTCCAAAAAGAGGAGGTATTCATTTCGTTTATAATTATTTATCTTTGCTACTTCAAAACTCATTTGTGTAAACCGATATGGAATATAAGTTATGGGTTTGTACATTTCAGATCGGTTGATCCCATCATCTTTTGTTTGTTATGTTATTTTAAGGTGTACAGTAAAGCGTATTCTACCTCTCATCAGAATCGAGTTTATGTAAATTAGGCCAGGTGCGTGTCAGACCACGCACTATTAAAAACGTTCATTTCCCACCTGAGGTACGTGTATGGGAGGTATTCCAAATTAATTATTTTTTAGCATTTCTTGTAGCGCTATTTCAGCTTTGTTATTTTATATCTTAAGCAAAATAACAGCTTTCTAGGGGTAATAGTAATTGAAAATGGAAAGAATTCAAAAATAGTTTTCCAAATCGGTTCTGCGACCGGAGTTCTGAGGTAACAAAGAAAGAAGTTAAAAATTAACACCGGCCAAGAGCGAATCGGACTCGTGCACCGGGGGTTCCGTGCCACCATAGGATATACTTTGCGTTAAAGGCGGTTTATATTTGTTGGAGAACACTGACTTCTAAGAAATTACGCTACTAAGTGAGTTCGTTATAAGTTTCCCATTATCTTTGCATACACTTCAATTACTTGTAAATGTTTTAGGTGTGTATCTCTGCACAACTCGAAGATGAGGGGAACAGTATTTGTTTTTTTTTAATTAGTCGAAAACTATACGGCTTAAAGGAAAATTAAAAACTATTTATTAAGGCGCAAATTAAGCCCCTTCATATGATATCCCACATGACCAGTAACTCCAATTAAAATTTATGTGACGCCCTTTCCGCCCCCTTTGCAATCATAATATTTTCCTTATTTTTTTATATATGTATGCTTTTTTCATGAAGAAGCGTTATTTAATACCATTTCAAATTCTAAGTCGATGTCTCAGTATCATCAGTCGTTATCGAGATATCCGTCTGTGACAGACAGACAAAGTCACACCATAAGGGTTCCTTTTACCATTTTGGTCTCTGAAAAAACGCACGGAATTCCAAAAATGCAGACGCTCCTCTCTTCGGTTATATAAGTATTTTTTACTTAGGCACAGTTATATTAATCCTACTACACTTCAGTCAATCTCTGTGTTCGTTGAATAACAAAATTGCTTACAAAAGCTAACTGTTTGGCCATTAAGTTGATGCGGTTTACCTAAGATCGGTAGCTCATTAATGAAGCTAACAACCCGACACCGCGACTCGAGGAAGTGATGAGCGCCTTCAGAAGCATTTAAAAGTTAGTTTATACCTAAGATGGTATTGTGTGTGTCCACGCATGCGCCGCGGTCAAGAGCCCTATATCTGAATCTTTATCCTAACAAATTCGTGTACGCTAACGTTTGACGCAATTTGCACGCGAAACGAGTGGTGAAACTCGCGTTAATTTTCGAGCAATTAAAAACAAGGACATTTTAAGAGACGGACGAAAATTTGTAGAATTCGAGCGTTAAATATCACCTTATGAAGTTATGAGTGATTCATGTAAAAGAAAATTGGGCCATATTGCGCGCGCGCGTTTATGTCTTTTGTATCGCGGCGGCCGCGGCACAGCGGGGCGACGCTCATCGCCCATTGTCTGACACTGCCTTTTACCAGAAGGAATTGTCACTCTGTGTATATATGTATATTTATATAGTAAACACTCATTTGGAGCACCGCTCATACGCCGTTAGTTTTACACATGTAGCATTGCGAAGAATAATGTAATGTGATTTATTAAAATATTTTGTAACATCTGAGCAGACATGCCGGGTCCTCTGTATTTAATATAAGACACATAAAAAATAAAATCAAATGGTCTTTTTTTTCAAAATAATATTTGACTCCTACGGATTTTCACGGAACAACATAAAGCGGTGTAATAAGCACTAGTATTTTTTTGTCATGTTAAATTATTTTTGGCATTTTTGACAAATTAGTTCCTTTCTTCACTTACATAATACCCAGCAACAAAAATGTTGATTGTTTTATATTTCTTTTAAATTTACCTACTAACTTATTAATCGTAATATTTCATCTAATGAACCTGAAAGGACATTGAACTTGAAATGATCGATATAAATCTAAAAAGCGCGAAAACAAGAACCTTCTCAATGAGCCAATAAATAAGGCTCGTTCAAACGTAAAAGGTAATAAAAAATGGGCGGTAATATCCTTCGCATATATCACTGGGGTCGTCGACCGTGGTTTCGCGACGGACCTGCGAGCGCGAGCGCGGCCAGCAGGGCGACGAGCGGCGCGACGAGCGGCGCGGCGAGCGGCGCGGCGGGCGCGCGGGCGGACATGGCGGGCGGCGCGTGCGACGGACCACGCTGCACTGGCGCTGCCGGCGCGCCGCCCGCGCCTTGCGAGAGCCTCTCCACAACGAACAGACCTGCCCCACAATCACGCCTTTAATTAAAACGAGAGCGTAAACTAAGCAAAACCCCTTTTTCCTAAAAAAATATTCGCCCAGCTCCGGAATGCTCACTAAAAGCTCTATTGCACGTGGTAATTATTATTTCACTGCATTTACAGTAACATTGCCGTGGGGTGCCGGCAGTAGAAAGTTACACTCTCATGCCCGTGGATGTATTAGTAATTGGCAATGTTGCACTTTGCTAAATAATTTGCCAATAATTATTTGGCAAGGTGCAACATTGCCAAATAATTATTGTAAATATTCCTTATTTTTTATTTTATTTTTATTTTTTTGATTATTGTGGTTGTTTCAATTTGACTAATGCTTGATTTGTTATATTCCAATTTTATGTACCTATTCTATGGACCTATGTATGAAGTCTGAAATAAAGAAATTTATTATTTAAGAGCCTGTTAAGGGAAACCTCCGGAAGATGGGCAGCAGCGTCTTTCCGTGTATTAACATCCCGTACTGTGCTCGACAACCCGCCTGCCAAGCGTGGCGTGTATGGCAACTACCCCTGATGGAGATCCATGAGGGAGGCCTGTGTTTAGTAGTGGACGTTTTACAGCTGAAATGATGAAATGAATTAGTAATAAAATAAAATACCAATTATCGCTCTCAGATTTAAATATAATCTGTAATCTAATCGTGAGAGTCTTGTATTGATTTAATACACACTAAACCAACCGAAATATTTTTGTGTGTAGAGAGGCATTATTCATGAAATTATCATCATATAGGATCAGTTCTAAAGGTTCTAGTGCCTACAGTAAAGCACAAATGTTTTGGCCGCGCGTCGACTGCAGACTTGATTTAATTTGATCGATTGATTACTGAAATGGCTCACAAGAGCATATATTTTACCGATCGATAACAATACTTTAAGCTGATTTGTCTAATTAACTACCTACTTAGGATCATAATATTGTTTTTAATGCGTTTTCAAGGCACCTTTCCATCATTTTCCTCCCTCCGGCCGCGTGGTTCGACAGCGTTGTCCGACACTCGGACTACAAGGAATTTTTATTTTCCACTTAGTCCGACACTCGGACTGTAAGGAATTCTTGTTTTCTACTTCGTCCGACACTTGGCTCTAATACTGCACGCAGGAAACAAAGTTGTATAATTCATAATCAGCTTACTAATTAATGACATTGCATATGATCGAATGTTGTTGTTTTTTGTTTGTTTGAAGGTTTCCCCATAAACACAAACAACAACAATGGGTTCTGCGCCGTGGGGCACCAGCAGTAGAGTGTTTCCCCTCTCTTTCCCATTTGTGCAGTAAGAATCTGCTAAGGGATACCTCTGGAAGATGGGCAACAGCGTCTTTCTATGTATCAATATCGCGTACTGCGGTCGCCAACAAGGATGGCATGGCAACTACCCCTCATGATCGATACATGAAGATCCATAGGAGGGATAGAAAATATTTATTGAAAATTATTGTACATAAAGATCTATAAATTAGTTAGTTTAATATAATAAGTAGTAATTAGTTAATGAAAAATGTTTATTTTATTATTTTTAGTCCGTTTAAATAAATGCTTGTTTGTTAAAAAGTTTTTTTTACTTTTAATTTATGTGAGTTATTCTCAGCAAGCCCTTTCATTATTATAGGAGCCCTTTCATTGTCATCCAAAGAAAACATGTATATAATATTTCAGCTCAATTGGTTGAAGATATCTGCTTCAAAATTGAGTTGCAAGATTCTGCGAACAAACATAGTTACATACATTGAGTGTCGTGTCGCCCCACGCACGGACGGGCATTCAATCCCATGATGATGATTTTCTTGAAAAATCGAAAAGTGTCGGATTAATCTTCGACACTACAATACTACATGAGAAATTCCCGTTTTTACAAAATGAATAGTTACATACATACGAACATACATACATACAGGGCAAGCTAAATAAAAGCTTGTAATGTGTTGATGTGCACATATTTATAGGTAATAAGGATAGCTTAGTATTAAAGAATACTTACATATATGTATGTACATATTACTACCTACAACAGTCATCGTTCAAAGTGCTCCCCGAGACTATAGAAAGAACCAGCAATTGAAAGGTCTTATTCCAGCAGTGGACTGTCTACGGTTGAGATGATGATGATGGAGTTCTGCGGCATCGCGAGGGTTTACGCGCCTTCTCTTTGAGGCGCGGGGCGCGGGGCGCGGGGCGGCGGCCGCGGCGGCGGCGCTCGTGGCACTCCTCGGCAGAGGCAGCTGCTTCAAGTTACCTCATACACAGACCATAATAAAACAAGCAATCGGTATATTGCTGGCATGCTTCCGCATCTGCAAAGCTCTTAAACCTTCGATGATTAGGTCAAAAGCTGTTGCTTTTATGAAAGGGTTATTAAATCTTACAGTATTTACAAAACCTATATGAACTTTGAATGCTTACAAAACATATGTATGTAGTGAGCTGCAACAACTGTGTGACCTGTCGCTAGTTGTGAAAGTCTAGCACTATCAGCATGCGGGTCGGCGCGCGGCGTGTCGCAGATCATGATGTAAGGACCTTATCTTTTGCTGTACAGTTCATATAGTGAGTCTTTCCATCCACCACCATCCTCATCTCATCTCAGCCATAGGATGATACTGTACTGATAGATAGATAGATAGACATTTATTTGGCACTAAAAAAACAGCACAGACAAAAAATAGTACCTAAATCTGATCATGAGGTAACGTTGCCGTACTCACCACGCTTCGCAGGCGGGTTGGCGAGCGCAGTACGAGATGTTGATACACGGATAGACGCCGTTCCCCTATTTTTCGGATAAATCCCTTGGCAGATTCTTACTGCACTAACGAACAAGAGAGGAGGGGCAACATTCTACTGCCGGCACCCCACGGCATTTGCTGGTGTAACAAAATGAAATGTGTTTGTTTTATTAATCAATTTCCTCGTCGCGTCGCGTGATACGTTTGCTAGCTGGCTACGTCCTAGCCTAGGTATGGGAGATCAAAGAGCCGCATATCGAACAATAGTTTTTGTTTTAATTAAAAGGCCTGCGCGCTAGGGCGCGGTGGACGGCCCGCCGCGCCCGTTACTTCCCGGACAGACGGCGGCCGCCAATTAAAACTAACGACCGCACAAAAACGCGCGTTTTGTCGTCACGTACACTCCGCGCTGTAATTACCCTTAATAGAAATAATTCTCTTAAGTGAGGACAAAACCGTGTTAATTCTATTAGCCGGACTTTATTTAGTTACAGTTGTAACAGCAACGTTGTTCTCAGCTTTACAATGTTGCTGCTACCGACTGCAAGTACTTACTTTTCCATTAAATAACTTTTTCCAAGTACTGAAACGGTGTATGTAATGCACTCTGGAATATTTGTCGCGGAGTAATGAAGATTACTGTGAGTCTTCTCACGTCGTTTAGATTTCTCCCAGACATCGCTATCATACCTCGCAGTAAAAATAGTATAATACTTTACTGTAAAAAACTATTGTGAACAAAAGATTACTTAATTAAGTATATTCAATGCCATGGACTATTTTCCAACATTTATGGTTTCCGACAAAAGGTATCCCTTAGCAGGCTCTTACTGCATCCACGGGCATGAGAGGAGGGGGTAACATTCTACTGTCGGCACCCCACGGCAACAGACATAGGTCGCAAATGGCGGGTTAATAGAGTTTTCGGTTTGAGGTATTCCGGTAGGTAAACAGTATTTCCTTAGCACAAGCTAGCTTAACCATCATAGTCTTCCTAGAAAGTTTATGGTTGAATTTACATTTATGATTTTTTTTAGATTTTTAAAGTTTAATTCAGTTTTGCAAGACTTTTTCACTTTAGATTTAAGAGGGGGGGAGGAGGGCAAACAATGTCTAAAAGTTTAATATTTCACAAACTAAATTGAAAAATTGTCTTAGCAGCCCTAAATGGTTTAAAATAAAAAAAAAATCATCCACATGTTACGTGTTCCTGAGGAGAGAGGTACCCCCAATTAATTTTTTTTTCATAATTTTTTGCTAGCGTTCCCTCGGCATGATCATTTTATTTATATGACCATGCAAAATTACAGCTTTCTTCGTAAAACCGACGACAGAGAGACAGAAAAAGCGAAACTATAAGGGTTCCTTGTTGTACTACGGAACCCTAAAAAATATTCATAGCGCACGTTGCAGCTGGTCGCAGGCAAGCTCGCGTCGAGGCACCCCGCGCCGGGCCGCGTCGTGGACAGCCGCCTTTACGGCCATAGCCCCATAGCCCACACGCCTCCGCTCGATAATTGTGTGACGACGGGTAATCGAGCAAATGAGCTGGGAGCTAGAACGATATTTAATAATTGGAGGAAATTAAAAAAACTCTCTTGCCCTTATGCGACAGCGGATACGTCATGGGTGGGTACGGTGCGAATAACACCATGCGATCAAAGGTACCGACGATATCAAAGCCTTATTCTCTTATGCGAATTCTGCAAAAAAAAAAACACTTTATTAAACCCAGAAAGTCATCACATAATATATCACTTGTGTATATGGCTTGTCATGACAGAACTTCATTTTATGTATGTAATTTAATGATTAAAAGCTCAAAAGCAAATATCGTGGACAATGCCATCTGTGAGCGGAGCCTGAAACAGGCGAGTGGGCTCTACCGCGAAAAGAAGTTCAACCAATTTAAAAGTCTCCAAATAAATACTCTAATCCCCCACTAGGTAGCGCCACTGGAATCAAGCTTAGGCTCGTAAGCTCAACAATAATCGGGTATGGTACTTAAGGTTATATATGTTTTATTTTGTGCAAGTATATTGTAACTAAATCGGATTCACTCATAGGTAGATGAGAAGTGTCGTATATTCTTCAGATCCTCAGATCCTAGCCAAATACCTTTAGAGAGACATTTAAACAAAACAAACGCAATTTTATCAATAAATCTCATTACAAACATAAGATTAAAATGTGGATTATATAATTGATATAATTCTGAAAATATCATCTAAATCATTAAAACCGTTTACCAGTTACGCAAAATATATTATGTATATAGAGGTACAAGAATCGCTTGTTTAAGGTAAGAAGGTAATAAAAAATTCAAACTCTACTTTAGATAAGATAAGATAAGATAATCATTTATTTGCTGAATGTAGGTACAATAGGTCTTATATAATAATAACAATTTCCAATACATTCTACCTCGTAAGGGCGTGCAAAATAGAATATAATAATTATGATTAAGATTCATGCAAGATAGGTAGTAAAATTAACAATTATTTTTTTATTCATTAAAGTCATCGATTTAGTTAATGTCAAATAAAATAAAATAAAATTAATACAATGTCAACATTTATAATCAAAATATTCTTTTAAGTCATAAAAACATTTGTCTTGTAGCCAATATTTTAATTTTAATTTAAATAAATGTAATTGCATTTTTTTATGTCATTGGGTAATTTATTAAAAATTGTAATTGCCTGCTGATAAACATTATTTTTGATAAGTTTTAATCTACAATGTGGAACGTAAAGCCTGTCATTATGTCTACCTCTAGTTTGTCTTTCTAACATATCTGAATGGATTTTAAAATAATATGGATATTGTTTCACAAACACGCATATTTCCCTTATGTACGCATAGGTATTTAGAATTGGGCCTAATTCGAGCTTAAACATGGTGTCATTCATTATTTTATATACTAAAATAATATCCTTCTCCGAGATCAAGTTTAACAATTAACAGGATAACTCCCTTAATTTCACGCTTTTTCTTTTTACGTGATCTTACGTAAATATTGATAAGTTTGTTTATACGCATAGGTATTTAGAATTGGGCCTAATTCGAGCTTAAACATGGTGTCATTCATTATTTTATATACTAAAATAATATCCTTCTCCGAGATCAAGTTTAACAATTAACAGGATAACTCCCTTAATTTCACGCTTTTTCTTTTTACGTGATCTTACGTAAATATTGATAAAGAGCCAAAAGTGTGCAACGTATTCCACAATTGATATTCCTCTATCACCTCTGAATTCTTTCACAATCATACAGATATAGCAATACCTAGCATGTACTTAACTCTTATATGGAAAGGACACCGTTCGAAGTACCCTTCAAAAAAGTTTAGGCGAGTGCATAACAACAATTAGATAACAACACTATAAAACCTGTTCAATCAAACTGTTGTTACAACAATTGAATGAATAGTTTAAGTTATAATAAAAGTATTTGAGTCACCCCGAACGCTCCCGGCGATGCAGGCCCGGCCTGCGCAGGCGACTGGTATCAATAGTTATATTTTGCTTCTCGATGCTATAGAAATAATTTCACTCACACCATCAATCACACAGATAATAATGAGTAATATATAACTTGTGATTGATTGCTTATCCATGTCTGAATAAATATTTTTATAAGTTATATGCCTAGCGTTAGTAAAATGGAACGAGAGATATACAATACATCGATATCCTATCCTATCCTACTTTATAATACATAAAAGTGTTTGTCGGTTCGCGTAGGTGACGTTGACGTCCAGGTGGGGCCGTACCTTAAGTACTTGGGCCTCACCTTGGATAGTCGCTGGGGCTTCGAAGAGCACTTTAGCCGCTCTGTCCCCCGGATCCAGATGGTAGTGGGTACTATGCACAGACTGCTACCCAATCTCGGAGGACCAAGGGAGGGCGTTCGCCGCCTCTATGTGGGGGTCGTGCGGTCGATGGCACTCTACGGAGCGCTTGTCTGGTCCAAAAGACTAACAGGTGTTAGGCGCTGCAGGGCTATGTTTAGTAGCCTGCAGCGTTCTATTGCCATCAGAATCGTTCACAGTTACCGCACGATTTCGCATGAGGCGGCGACATTATTGGCGCGGCTCCCGCCGCTCGACCTTCTGGCGGAGATGGACGCACGAGTGTACGTTCGTCTCCGGCAGGAGAGCGATGGTGGGGCTGCGCCAGCTGAAGTGCGGCATGAGGAGCGTCGACGTGCGCTTGGGAAGTGGCGCGAGCGGCTCGAGGAGCCGAGGAGCTCGCGCCAATGCGTCGTCGGCGCTGTTCTGCCTAGCTTCGAAGCCTGGCTAGGGAGGGAGGGAGGTAACGTCACCTATCGAATTACTCAGGTAGTCACCGAGCATGGTTGCTTCGGTGAGTACCTGAGTAGGATCGGACGCGAACCAACACCGCAATGCCACCATTGTGGGTGGGGCCAGGATTCCGCCCAGCACGCGCTCGAGGATTGCTCGGCGTGGTGCATGGAAAGGCGGAATCTGGCACTCAGGATCGAGCAGGATTTCTCTCTGCCTAGCGTAGTTGCGGCTATGCTGGCAGATGAGACGACGTGGAAGGCGGTGGCCTCTTTCTGTGAGACAGCAATGGTTTGGAAAGAGGCCGCGGAGCGGGATCGCGAGAGGTGTATGATGGCTATGCACCATCGTACGTTCCGCGAGACGTAGGGGGCGTTAGTTGTGGACGCTCCCGGGACGTGCTCAGGCAAAATGCGATAGGGGATCCGGAGTGTTCTTAACAACCGGAGCTCCTAGTGCACCAAGGCCGGCCATCGGGGTGATTTTAGTGAGTCTTCGGGAGACAACCTTACATAACCATGCTGTGCCCTTACGCAGCATGTTGTTGTTACTGGCCTAGCAGATTTCCACCCCGTCACCAAAAAAAGGGTAGTAGTAGGGTAGTTGTAGTATAGTAGTATAAGTAATAATATAGTAGTATAGGTGCGATACGAAGTTCGCCGGGTCAGCTAGTATATATATATATAGAGGTACATATATATAATATTTATTGAAATGAACACAGTGTGCAGTCCTCAAAGCGCAACGGTCATTGCTATAGCTTTGAAAGCACAGTCATTGCCTCATCGCTTCAACGACTATTTATGTACATTAATTCGATTAGAATCGTGCGTCGCCTCTGCTGAGTGTATCGACCTCAGCGAGTTGATTTACCGGAGTTTAGCAAACACACTTATCCGCACTTTGGAACAGCTTGTTTTACGATTATGCGAGGTTTATTGTTGGGATGATTGCGCTAAACCTCTCTAGCATTAATTATTAAACAAAACTATTGAAATGAAGGCGTGGGGTGCCGGCAGTAGAATGTTACCCCTCCTCTCATACCCAGTTGATGCAGTTAGAGCCTGCTAAGTGATACCTCCGGAAGATGGGCAGCAGCGACTTTCCGTGTATCAACATCCCGTACTGCACTCGCCAACCCGCCTGCCAAGCGTGGTGAGTATGGCAACAAACCAAATTTAGTGTTAGCTATCAGTAGGTAGTTTCATAGCGTCACGTCTGTCGTATGGAATACTGCTTTGGGATGAGCAGCTGATGCAGAAGCAATATTCATTATTAAAAAAAGAGCTATCAGGTATATTTACAAACTTGACTCGTGTTAAGACATTTTTTTAAAACTTACAACTAATGTCTTAACAATGCCATATATATTCATTTATATTTATAAAATGGTCAAACAATATAATATTAGGAAAAATAGAGATTTTTTTATTAAAATTGGAGACGGGCAAATATACAATACCAGAAATAGAAATGAATTGGCATGTCCTACAACAAGACTGGCTAGTTGGTAGGTAATTTATTGTCCTAAGTGTAAAATGCTACAATACAAAAATAAAACCATTAAATTTAAAAGATCTGCAAAAAGGCTTAGGTAGGTACTATAATGTTGGTGAATGCATACCTCAATGACAATTGTAACATTATATTTTCAATCCTAAAACGACACTAGTCGCTAGCGAGTAGCTGATTTGATTTTACCGTCATTCAGGTTCGAGCAAAGCAAGTTGAAGATGTAGCTAGCAGGTACATAAAAAGGCCGGTCGCCATTCTGATGGGAGAGTCGTTCAGTAACTGAGCTCGGGGTAACTCTGCCCAAGTTTTGTGTCATAGTGTTCTTAAGAATATTTAATAAAAGTTGTAAGTGTTAATTAAATCGTTTTATTACAAAACCAAGTACAGTGAAAATAAGAGTGTGAAAGTGTGAGTAGCTTCACAGCTCAGAAGCGGGATAACAACCACAAGCCCACGGAAAAGGTACGTAATTTTTTTTCTTTTTCTCTTGTCGAAACACGAAATTTTTATCATGATGGTATTTAAACGGTACTGTAGACTCAGGAAAACGCATTTGGCGTAGAAATTTTGGAAACTGAACATTTATTTTGTTACTATTATAGTTGACACTTTACATACTATACCGTTACATCTATCGTTTCAAATTTATTATATGTATAGAACATAACACAAATCGTACTTTTGTCTTGCCAAGGCTACTCTTTGGAGATAAAAATACGATAAAAATTAAAGATACTTCTACGCTTCCGGGAGAGTATCCCGTAAACGAAGATGATCGAAATACAAAATTATTACACAGGAACAAAAACACTACCTACAAATCTACACATAGTCGTACTTTCGTCTCGCCAAAGCTACTCTTTGGAGATAAAGGTACGACAAGAACAAAAACCTCTCTACGGTTTCGGGAGAATATCCCCTAAACGAAGATGGTTACTTACCATTTACTTACATACTACGCTTATTCTTACAAGAAGTATTAAAAAACTAAATATTCATTGTCCATTTATTACTACCATTTATTTCCTTATTTTATGATTGATCATTACACCTTAATTTTATTAACACTGTATATGTACCACCTACCTTGTTTAAATCAAAACTAAAGTCCTTTCAATACAATCACCTAAGATAATATAAGTAACGCGAGTGACGTCACTAAGATATATATTTGTTAATGCCTGATATTGACATAGTTTTTTTTATGAAGGTTTAGTGTAGCTTTGCATTATTAATGAACGCACAATATCAAACTCTTATCATACGTCCACGAAAAAATAATAATGATACACTACCTACAATATGCAACAAGTCTACAAATTTATTTTCTAAGTTTCAGATGGATGTCGATGTTGACGAAGAAAGGGAGATGCGGCCGAATTCTCAAAAGAGCCCTATCCTTCAAAGAGTTACGGTTGCCGCCACTCTTTGAAATGACGACATGACCAGCTTCATAACTGGAGACGGAGCCCACGGAGGGACACTGAGGCCGAGAGGTCCAATGAGGCCGGAAGGTCCAATGTGGCCGGAAGGTCCAATGAGGCCGGAAGGTCCGATGAGGCCGGAAGGTCCGATGAGGCCGGAAGGTCCGATGAGTCCGGAAGGTCCGATGAGGCCGGAAGGTCCGATGAGTCCGGAAGGTCCGATGAGGCCGGAAGGTCCGATGAGGCCGGAAGGTCCGATGAGGCCGGAAGGTCCGATGAGGCCGGAAGGTCCGATGAGGCCGGAAGGTCCGATGAGGCCGGAAGGTCCAGGTTTGTCTCAACGTCTAATATTTTCTACGAATTCCTAAAAGCAGTTAAGTCACACAAGAGTGAACGTGATAGTTTTCCTGTACTAAACAATGTAGTGCCAGATTTCGACCCACTAAGCAAAGAACAACCTATTAACATTTGGCTGAGCAAAGTTGATGAGTGTGCTGATATGCATGACTGGAATGATAGACAGACCATCCATTATGCTCTGCCAAAACTAACCGGACATGCCAAGGCGTGGTATCAGGGGCTACCAACTCTAAGAAGAACTTGGCACGAATGGAAAATACTCCTCGCAGAATCCTTCCCCGCAACCGAAAATTATGCAGATTCATTAACTGAAATGCTAAGCAAGAGAGCTCGTTTTGGAGAATCCCTTGAGTTGTATTACTTTTCAAAAATAAATTTGTTGAACCGTTGTAAAATTTTCGGAAAGGAAGCAATAGATGGTTTAATACATGGGGTAGATGATAGGGGGGTAAGAGTAGGTGCTCAAGCCGCTAGTTTTTCAAAACCTGAACAAATACTGCTATTCTTTGAAACAATAAAAGTACAGACTAAAGTACTGGATTCTTCTGCCATGGGAATTTGATGATAACCGGACGTCAAATCCAACGAAGAAAACGCAGTTTGACCAGATAATTGATCTAGTAAGTAGGTCTTCGATCAAAGGAAGAGGGTAGTGGTCACGTTTTGTTTTATTATTGAGTGCGCGGTAATCCTCACAAAGACGCTTCTCCCCAGACTTTTTTTTTGTACTTGGATAATAGGACTAGCGTAAGGTGAATTTGATTCACGGATGATGCCACACTCGATCATTTTATCTATCATTCCTTGGACCAGATGTCGCTCAGAATGAGACATTCGGTAAGGTCTATAGACTACCGGTTCAGAGTCTTTGAGTCGAATAACCATTTCTGCTTCAGTTGTGAATCCTAAATTGCGCAACCCCGTCGAAAAACAGGTTGAAAATTGAGATAATAGATCTTTTAACCGCTGTTTTCATCTAGAGACAATTCGTCTCCACAGTTCATCGTGTCAGGTGTATTTTCCTCGCTTGTAGCAATATTCACGTTTAGGACGTGTTTAATTTCGTCCAAGTATTTAGACCGACTGATTAGCGTCCCCTTATTAATAGAAATAGGATTTGCGCCCAGGTTTTGCACCAGTAACAGACAAGTTCCAGCATGAAGTTTATATTCACCTGGTAGAAGAAAGTACTCATAGCCCATGCAACCTCGTACCGAACCGTCGACGTAGAGGTTGCCACTATATTTATTACAAGTGGTGACTTTGATTGTTTTCAGTTCTCCTACCTTAATGATCTCGTCCGTTTCCGTCTCTAATCGTAATTTGGTGTCTTCGCATTGATCGATTCTTTCGATTTTCAATTCTGTTGCTGTTTTTATGATACGTACATTCGGTCGTTCCGTGAAAGTGTGTCCAAGCAGTACGGAAATGGTTATGAGATGATGCCAGAAGGAGTTTTATGGTGAGCGCATTCCAAGCAGGCCGATACATAAAAAAATAAATACATATTTCTTTGTGAATCGGCGCATTTTTGGAAACCAGTAATATGAACGTAGGCGTTGGAGTGTTTTCTCGAACCCAAAATGTCCGATATCGTCGTGGTTGGCTTTTAACAACTGCCAGCGGACTCCTCTCGGGACTACCTAGCGCAGTGTTTTCATCAATTATGAGAAATACTCGGCCATTTGTAAGCTAGTATTCCTTGTATATATTGGCAATCTTGGTTGTTGTAGTGTCTGATAAAACCTCCTTTATTATCTTTATTTCTGGGTCGCTAGACTGAACTGTTGATATCCAGTCATCGTTGCTTACCATAAGGATATCAAGCGTATGCGGTGTTTCTTCCTCGTCATTGATGGGACTTCTGCTAAGTGCATCGACGTGTGACATTCTATCACCTGAACGGTACTCTATCTCGCAATCATACTCTAAGAATTGTATCCACCATCTCGAGATACGTGGGATAAGATCCCTTTTGGTGAACGTTGAGCGAAGGGCGTTACAGTCTGTGATGATTGTGAACTTGACACCGAGCAAGTAAACTCTAAACTTACTGAGCGAGCTTACTACTGCTAATATCTCGAGCTCGTACGAATGTAGCTTTTGTTCGCCGATTGTCTATTATTTATTATTTGTATTGATTATTTTAGAGAGACCAGGTTTGATTCCCTTACTACTTATTTCAAATCCCAGAAATTGTATTTTCCTCTGAAAGAAGTTACATTTTTGCATTTTAAGGGTAAGACCACTCTGTTGTAGGACTTTAAATACCTCTTCTAGACGAATCAAGCCTTCAT
Source organism: Pasiphila rectangulata (assembly GCA_963082625.1). NCBI lineage: Eukaryota > Metazoa > Arthropoda > Insecta > Lepidoptera > Geometridae > Pasiphila > Pasiphila rectangulata. The sequence continues at coordinate 22,317,447 of OY720241.1, read as the reverse complement.
CAAAGGAAGACGCTGGTATTAGGATGCCGTCCATGTAAATGATAACGTATTTTAATTTTCCTAAAACCTTGTGCATACATAACCCTCTGGAACACAACTGGTGAGTTGGCCAACCCCAACGGCATACGAGTATATTCATGGTGGCCATCTGGGGTGACAAACGCTGTCTCAAGTAAGAAATTCAAAGCATATATACAAAAACTAGGAATCAAACATGTCTTAAACTCTACTGCTACCCCACGTGCCAACGGACAAGTTGAGCGATATAATCGCACAATTTTGTCAGCTCTTAGCACAATATCACACGGTCAGAGTTCATATAAATGGGACCAGTATGTTCAAGACGTTCAAGTAGGAATCAATTCAACAGTGCACGAAACTACCAAGATATCACCAACAGAATTACTATTCGGCAGGAAAGTTACAAACGCTTCGCAGGGGGCCTCACGTGACATAATTGATGATTTAGGTTTTTTTTTTTTTTTTTATTTATTTCTTGTTTACAAATAATATTAAATGCTTAATATAAAATAGCAACTAGAAACCGCTAAGGTTTAATACTTATGCTATTTAATGAGTCACATATTAAGTTTGAGTAGATATTGAATTAATGAAATGTTTTTTTAATTTAAATTTGATGTTTGAAGGCGTTATCTGATTACAAAGATCGGTTGGTAGGTTGTTAATAAGCCGAGGAACAATGTACTCGGTCGTGCGCTCGCCGTATGCATTCCGAGCGAGCTTCGTGCGTAGTCGGTTGTTTGCGACGGCCCGAGTGCATACAGGGTGTTCAATAACAGTTCTAAGTGCGTCATTGAAAAACTGTTCTTTTAAAAGTATTAAGTTCACTTGAGTGTGGACGGGTAAGACGTTACAGTGAATAAAAAGACCTATTTCATTATTACAATAGATACGTTTTATATTAGGTGATACTAGGGTTTTTAAAATTTTATGTTGCAATTTATAAATATCATCGAGATACGTCTTATAGGTTCGACCATAACTACTGAGCCCATACTGGATGTATGATTCTGCTAGCGCATTATAAAGCATAAGCTTCACCTTAAACGGAATTTGATTTTTTAAAATTGTCATGTTCGCAAGAAATTGTCTAAGTTTATTGCAGACCCGTTCAATGTGAAGGCTCCAGTTAAACTTATCATCTATGATTACGCCAAGATAATTCTGACTAGTAACAGTTTCTATCACTGGACAGTTACAACCTGCTGTGCTGGTAAAATGTAAACAGTCATGATTATGTGCAACTAGATTTTGTACGTCCTGTATACCTGCCTGCTTAGTGTAAGGTGATTTAATAATCAAAACTTTGGTTTTGCTTGAATTAAGCACTAGGCCGGCGTCATGACACCACCAGCTCGCCAACACATCTAGATCTTCTTGTAAATTTCGACATGCTTTTTGTGGGTCTCTATCAGCAATTACAAGGCAGGTGTCGTCGGCAAACTGGTAACACGTGCTATTTGTAATGCAGTTCCTCATATCATTAACATAGGACAGGAAGTGTAAAGGTCCCAATACAGAACCTTGTGCTGTTCCCTCAGTTAGGTAGTGGAATGATTGATCAAAGTCTAGATGAAATCAGAGACCAGGCCAAGGATATGTGGGACAAAGATCAAGAGCGAAGTAAAGAACGGTTTGATAAACACAGAAAGAAGGGCAATAACTGGAGGTACTGGTCAATCAAAAAACTTGAACCTAAATATCAAGGACCCTACAGGATCAAAAAAAAAATTGCCTCACGATCGTTTTATTATCGAAGATACTCCCTTAACAAAAAAAAAGGACGACGTTACGAAGGTACTGTTACAATTGATAAAATATTCCCCTGGTTAAGTTTTGACAATAATCCAACTGATGACACCTCAAGTGAGGATGATTCATCTGAGGAATTAACATAGGACAAAATCCTCATCTGCTTTTTAAAAAAAAACCTAATAAACTTTTGAACATAACTTTTGTAATCAAAAAAAAATGTCATTAGATGTTGATTCAATACTGATAGAACTAAGTATTATTATCAAACTAAACTTAAAACTGAATTATGTAAGTTAGCGTGAGGATGATTCTTGATGATAATATTACTGGAATAATTGTGAATTATATCAGGAATTTGTTTATTTACTGTTTATGATTATATAACTTATTATAATTATGAATAAATATATTTATGTTACCTAAATTAGGATTCTGATTATATAATGATTAATAAAATAACTATCTTACATTCCTTCTTGTTTTGTATAACTTATTCTATATTGAAATAATTACCGATTATATAAAAACAGTGACTGAACGAGTGGACTCGTTAGGAATCGGATGGCCGACTGTAACATTATATTTTCAATCCTAAAACGACACTAGTCGTTAGCGAGTAGCTGATTTGATTTTACCGTCATTCAGGTTCGAGCAAAGCAAGTTGAAGATGTAGCTAGCAGGTACATAAAAAGGCCGGTCGCCATTCTGATGGGAGAGTCGTTCAGTAACTGAGCTCGGGGTAACTCTGCCCAAGTTTTGTGTCATAGTGTTCTTGAGAATATTTAATAAAAGTTGTAAGTGTTAATTAAATCGTTTTATTACAAAACCAAGTACAGTGAAAATAAGTGTGTGAAAGTGTGAGTAGCTTCACACAATAAGGCCTGGGAGACTTACATTTAATTATATATTTTTATTATTTAGGTTTATATTTTTAAATTTAGTACTTGTAATTTTTTGTAAATTCTTTTATTTTGTTATATGTGATATTACTATATAATTTGTTAATCACTTCCGAGAAACAAATGAATTGAACTAAATTGAGTAATCCTGTAGGTAGAGTAAACTGCCATATAGAATATTATATTTGTTCTCTTGTCAGCTTGATATTCACTAGCAAAGAGCTTATTATTGATAAGCCATGACACCTACATAGTGTAGAGTAGACATGTGTAGATATCGGAATCAAATATATGCGAGCTCTGTGGCGCAGCGGGCGAAGGTCCGCCTGCGACGCAAGGGGTTGCGGGTTCGATTCCCGCCTCGGGACAAATGTCTGTACGATCTGCAGATATTTGTTCAGGGTGTTCTGAGTGTTTTTCTATATATAATAAAAATATCTACCTATCTATGTAGTATAATTTATTAAGTATATCAGTCATTGTCTGCGTGGCCTCTTTAAACGGTGGCGACACCGAGGGGCCGAGCCTACGAGCCTACGAGTTTTGGACAGAGTAAAAGTGGAAAATCTACAAGAAACAGAAAAGAAAGACGAGTATGTAGAGAAACTGAAAGAAAGTTTTAAAGGCATAGAAGAGATAGGTGTGATTGAAGATTTGTGGGAAACATTTAAGAAAGGGGTCGTGAATGTTGCTATTGAGGTATGCGGGGTAGCAAAAAGAAGAAAACGAAGAAAGAACTATAATGTGTGGATGGATAAAGATGTACAAAGGGCTGTGCAAGAAAAGAAGAAAGCGTGGTTGGATTGGTTAGCAACAAAAGCTAACCAAAAAGTTCAAAAGGCAACAGATGACGAGATAAAGGAAACAAGAACGAAGTATAAAAGATTGAAATCAGCAGCGAAAGAAGTTGTGTCTAGAAAGAAAGAAGAACAAAAGGATGATTTTGATAGGAGGCTCACTAAAGATTTCCAGTCAAACATCAAGTTTTTCTAGAAATCCATCAAAACAGCAAGAGAAAATACTTCTACCTCGGAGCTGAGTAACATCAGGAGTCAAGATGGGAGCATTATAAAAGGAGAAAAAAGTGTGTTAAAGAGATGGAAAGAGTATTTTGAAAGTTTGTTTGAAAGAGAGGAAGTGCAGGTACAACATCCGGCACCTTCCATGGAAACTGATATAAATGTTGATGAAAGTGAGATAAGCATGGATGAAATAGTGAAAGCGTTGAAAAGTATGAGATTAGGTAAGGCTGCAGGGTATGACAGGATTACCGTCGAGATGCTGAGGGCTGGACAGGGCATAGTGGCTAGCCAGCTGTACCGCCTTTTCAATTTGTGCTGGCGAAATGGGCAAGTACCGGAAGACTGGTGCAAAGCCGTAATCGTGCCATTGTATAAGGGAAAGGGGTCACGGCAGGACTGCATAAATTACCGTGGTATAAGCCTTCTCAGCGTCGTCGGTAAATTGTATGCAAAAGTATTGATTGAAAGAGTTGTGAATGAAACAGACGAAAAAGTATGGGATGCACAAGCGGGATTTAGAAAGGGAATGGGATGTACGGATCAGGTATTTTCCTTGCGGTGCATAGCCGAAAAGTGTTTGGCTAAAAACAAGAAGGTCTATTGCGCGTTCGTGGATCTAGAAAAGGCCTATGATAGAGTGGTGAGAAATGAATTGTGGTCAGCATTGTCCGTGAACGGTGTGAGCAGTGTCCTTATACGAGCATTGCAATCCCTTTATAGGGATTCTAGTGCTTGTGTAAGGATAAACGGGGCATTCACTGAATGGTTTAATATCGAAAAAGGTGTTAGACAGGGATGTGTAGCGTCACCGTGGCTGTTTAATCTGTTCATGAACAATTGCTTGACAGATTTAAAAGAGAATGAAAGTGGGTTGAGAATGAATGAGTTACTCGTCAAATGTTTTCTCTATGCTGATGACCAAGTATTACTTGCGTCTTCGGCCGAGGAGTTGCAGGAGATGGTAACTGCTATGACTGGAGCTTTCGTTAGAAAAGGAATGAAGATGAATGTAAAGAAGACGAAAGTGATGGTGTTTGAAAGAGATGAGGCAGTGACAGACTGCAATATCGTGATTGAAGGTGAACAAATTGAACAGGTGAATGAGTTTGTGTATCTGGGTTCAAAGTTTACAAGAGATGGAAAGTGTGAGAGTGATATTGAAAGAAGAGTGAATGCAGGAAACATGGTTAATGGAGCTTTGCACTCCTTTATGAACAGTCGGAAGGTGTCTAACAAGGCTCGTTTGGCTGTGCATGAGGGAGTGTTGGTTCCGACACTCATGTACGGAAGTGAAAGTTGGGCATGGCAGAAGAAACATGAAAGCAGAATAAATGCAGTTGAGATGAGAGCGTTAAGAAGTATGATAGGAGTTAAACTGAGTGACAGGATAAGAAATAGTGAGATAAGGAAACGTTGTGGCCTGAAAGAAGATGTAGTGACGAAAATTGAGAAAGGTATGCTGAGATGGTTTGGACATGTCGAGAGAATGAATGAAGAACCATTGACGAAGAAAGTGTATAAGGCGAGTGTGAATGAAAGTGTTGGAAGGGGTAGACCTAGGCGGACGTTCCAAGACCAAATCAGGGACGTCTTGAAAAAAGGCCAGGTCAAGAGTACCCTAAACCGAAGAGCATGTATGAAGGGAATAATGAAAGTGGACGAAGCGAAACAAGTATGTAAGGATCGTAGCAAGTGAAAAGAAGTGGTCTCTGCCTACCCCTACGGGAAAAAGGCGTGATTATATGTATGTATGTATGTATGTATCAGTCAACTAGTACCCATAACACAAGCTCTGCTTAGCTTGGGGCTAGATGATGCTGTGTGATCTGTCCAGCATTTTTTATTATTTATTTATTTATTTATTTATATATATATATTAGGTCGTTACATTATACTGAAATTGGCGTTTTGTATGAGAGGAACATAAAGTCGTTTTTTTTTATAAAATATTTAATTAATCAAAGTATGTACTATTGATATCTATGCAATTTTGCCATCTCATAGGTAGTTCATTGATCCCCTTACTAAAAAAACCATTCGGATGAAAATCAATAAAATCTTTGAAGGCGGTTTGGACTGCCCCATCGGAGTTAATTTTTTTCCCATGCAAGAAGTTATCCAAATTTCGAAAAAAATGGTAATCTGTTGGAGCAAAGTCCGGAGAGTACGGTGGAGTACGGTAGATCTTAGACATTCCAACTGAAAGCTCCTCTAATTTGGTAGCCGTCTGTTGAGCAGTATGTGGTCTAGCGTTGTTCTGAAGTAGCAGTGGCCTAGAGCGATTGACCAGCCTCGGTGGTTTAGCAGCTAGCTTTGCCATCATGGTTTGCAGTTGCTGACAATAGACATCTGCCGTAATCGTCTGGCCAGATTTGTAGAAAGCTGTAGTGGACGACACCGGCACTGATCCACCAAACGCTCACAAGTAACTTTTTTTGAGTCAGTTTTCGCTTGGGGCATGATTTGGCTGGTTCACCAGGGTTCAGCCACTGCGATGAGAGCTTCCGATTATCGTATAGGATCCAATTTTTATCACAGATAATGATTTGATTTAAAATCCCTTTATTATTGTGCCGGTTGAGTAATGTAACGCAGTAGTCGACACGCGTTTGTCGATTTGCTTCACTCAATTCGTGAGGTACCCACCTTTCAAGCTTTTTCACCTTCCCAATTTGCTTCAATTGGATTGAAACAGTTTCATCACTAACACCGCAGCCTGCAGCTTACACGGACGTGGCTTGCGGTGGATCCGCTTCCACAATAGCCTTCAATTCTTGATTATCTACTTTGGTCTCCGGCCGTCCACGGGGCTTGTTCTGCAGGTTGAAATTTCTAGAACGAAAACGTTGGAACCTAAAACGCACTGTTTTCTTTTACGGCACCGCCGCCATACACATCATTAATCCTTCGAGCCGTTTCTGCAGCACTCATGCCACGGTGGAACTCGTACTCGTAAATAACGTGATATTTTAAGTTTTCCATTTTGTAAAAGAGGAAAAACAAATCAACGGTTTTCGAAACAGAAATGCATGAGTAAATGGACATAAAGCTGTCTATTTCTTCATGCATTTGTGTTTCGAAAACCATAATTCATTTGTTTTTATACAGATAAATTTGAATTTGGAATTCCTAACCAAAGAGGAGTTATTTGAGATCAAAGTGGCCAGTACGACAAAACACCAATTTTATATGTAACGACCTAATATAAATAGTACCTGGTGGGTGTGTTTAGGGTCCACTTTCACTCAGTTTTTAGCTGCTAATTTGAAGAACGAAAATACGTATTTTTGCTTTGAATTTTATTGTGCGACTGGTGTGACAAATACAAATGGTAGGCTGGTATGGGATGCTATATTATTATGATCTACCTACATACATACACTACATTGTTTTATGTTTTTACTTAGGTTATAGATATTTAAACATTTACGCTAGAGGGTTTGATTTGATTACAACATACCGCCCACCAAAAGGACTGTAGGCCCTTTTACTTAAAAAATGTTCATATTTTACATAGGTTTTTACAGTTTTGTTTCCTCTTCCCTTGGACATCAGTGTTTGAAATGGGCCTGCAAAGTCTACACCGCTTAAAAGGAATGGTCTTGATGGTGTGACTCTTTGTTCAGGTAAGTTCCCCATTATTTGAGATTTTGTATTGGCTTTTATTCTGGCACATATTAGGCATTTATGGACATACTTCTTAACCATTGATTTTACTTTCAGGATCCAATATTTCGAACGCAAATAACACAACATTAATTGTATTCCTCCATGAAGTGTCTTAGCATGTGCGTCGGCGAAGGTCAAAAGTGTAAGTGAGTTTTATTTTCCCAAAATCATTGGATTTTTTCTATCATTATCTAGGTTTACATGGCGAAGACGACCGCCCACCCTGAGGATATTTTTCTCGTCGAGGTATGGGGTAAGTGATCTTAATGAACTTTTATTCTTTACTTGTTTCTTTAATTTTAATCTTCCTATTTCCTCGATGAACTCTTCTTCTTCTACCTTTCTTATGCAAATGTTGAGGGAATCATTTAATTCTTTGGTTGTTAAATAATTTTCCATGTTATTCAAATCTTTTTTATAGTTTAAAAATCTTCTACTGTAGGCTAGTGTTTTTATTAATTCTGTTAAGTTATTGAATGTTTCAAGTTGCGATGTTAATGATTTTTGTTTTTCAGGTACTTCTGCAGTCAGGTAAGTATTCATTTTTGTTGTTTTCATTTCCATGTCTGTTGTTATAATTTCTTGTTTACTAATCTTGATCTCTGTTTCAGATAACCAACTCGGACCTTTCCACCACAAGTCACATTCCTTCAATGCTGAGAGCAAGATTCCTCGAGAGGCTAAGTCAGCGGGATTTTCATGTGACTGTACATGGTTCCAATATTTGTTGTTGATATTTTCTACGATTTCAACTACACGATTTGCGATAAATGGCTTCCACCAGTTAGGTTCACCACAAAGCCATGCGATGACTATCGTTGAATCTGTCCATGCATTCATTTGGGACGTTGGTATCCTCATTGCACTCCCAATTTGTTTCATCAGTTTGGATAAGAGCAGAGCACCACAAAGCTCCAATCGTGGTAAAGAAATCGTCTTCAGTGGTGCTACTCTGGTTTTAGCAGCGATTAGCTTTGTTTCAATGTAGTCATCTTCAGTTTTGATTCTGATGTAGACAACAGCTGCATAGGCACGCATTGATGCATCACAAAATCCGTGGATTTCTACGTTTTCTATGTTTGCGTTGGTTGTCCCAATCCATCTGTCTATTCGTATCTCATCAACATTGTCGAAGTCCAATCTTATCTTTCGCCATTCATTTTCTAGGGTTTCATTAACTTTTTCATCCCAATTTACTTTTTCGAGCCATAACTTTTGGATTAAGATTTTAGCCATGACTGTACTTGGAGCTAACCAGCCAAGGGGATCGAAAAGCTTTTGGACATCTGATAAGATACTGCGTTTCGTAATGTCTTTTGGAATTGGTGCTAAATTCAGTTTGTATTGATAGTTGTCCTTGTTTAAATTCCAAATTATGTATACCCAGTGCCTTAATTGTTCCGTCAAGATTCATATTTACTTGAATGTTTGTTGATCTTTTGTTCTCTTCAATGGACTGTTTAAATTGAATATTGTTGGATGACCACTTCGTAAATTGGAAACCGCCTTTTTGTAGTATGTCAGATACTTCTCTGGCTACTGTTATAGCGTCTTCTGCTGAGTCTGCGCCTGACAGAAGATCGTCCATGTAAAAATCTTCCTTAATTGTTTGTTCTGCCAGTGTCTTGTGTTTTCCTTCATCGTTAGCTACTTGTTGTAGGGTTTTTACGCTTAAGTATGGTGCTGGAGCTGTACCGAAAGTGACTCGGAGAAGTCGATATTCTTCTAGAATCTTAGATTCATCAGATCGCCAGAGGATTTGTTGATAGTCTGCGTCGTTTTTTGATACCAAGATCTGTCTATACATCAGTTGGATATCTGCCACAAAGCAGACTCTTTTCATCCTCCATCTCATCAGAATATTTCTTAAGTCTTCTTGCAGCTGCGGACCAACCATCAGCTCTTCGTTTAGTGAAATGTTGTTCATGCCTTTACAGGAAGCATCAAATACGACTCGTGTTCGAGTGGTCTCCTTGTCTTCACGCACCACAGCGTGGTGAGGTAGGTACACTGATTGTTTTGATTCTCTTTCTATCTCAGGTACCTTCTCCATATGACTTTTTTGTAAATAGTCTTCAATTACTTTTGTGTATTCTTCTCTTAATTCAGGTGATCTTTTGAATTTTCTCTCTAATTGTAAAAATCTTCTGGTTGCTATTTCTTTTGTGTTTCCGTCGGGAGATTGCGGGTTTGCTGTTTTGCTGGTTCCTGTGCCTTGTTTACATGTAGTAGAGAATGATGACGACGTTGACATATTCTACAGGATACAGGCAGTCTACATTTGAATGCTGCATGCCATTATGCTATTCGTTACATATTCGCTTCGTTTAGTAGGTTCCATCTGCGAGAATTCTTTGCAGTGGCTCAGTGTGTGGTTATCATTGCACTTGATACATTTTCTTGTTACAGTTTCGGCAACGTGATGCGATCGTTGGCTAACAGGTTTGCCTTCCTTCGTCGTGCTGTTTGTGATTAATTCCAATGTACGGAACTTTGATTACATTAATTTCCTAAATTCATTCCATGTAGGTATTGCTTCCGTTTCTTTCTTATATGATTGCTCTTCCCAGGCCTTGTGAGTCTCTGGGTCCAACTTCTGGACTAGCAGATGTATAATGATAGGATCCCAAGAGTCCGTTTTTATCTCCAAATTATGTAAATTATTTAGGCATTCAGTTGTTGTATCTAACAAACCTTTCAAATGAACAGCTGATTGGGAAGTCAACTTTTTTTGGTTAAATAATTTCTTCATGGTATTATTCAGAATTAATCGTTTGTTGCCATACCTTTGTTTTAGTAATTCCCATGCGTTACTATAGTTGTTGGATGTGATTTGGACATGTCTCAAGAGTTCGGCTTCATCGCTGACACTTGTTTTCAAATAGTGTAATTTTTGAACATCATTCAGGCGTGTGTTGTCGTGAACCAATGATATAAATTAATCACTATATGCTGGCCAAGCCTCGTAGGTTCCGCTGAATGTAGGAAGTACAATTTTAGGTAATTGTACTTTCATGTACGACTGATTATGGATACTTGTATTTGTCGCAACTGATTCATGCATAGAACTTTCTTTTATTTGAATAAGCATGTCTTTCAGGTCACCTTGTAGTATGTTATACAAATCTTCATAAATAAAATACTCTTCATTTACATAAAAAAATACGGCAAAGCCACTTTCATTTCCTTCGGTGTAATTTTTACAAGTTCTTGGTGAGCATTCTTGAAAATATCCCAATGGTCATCAATTATTTTCATACGTGCTTCGATGTATCCTCTTGTCAATCGAGCTTTCGGGCATTTCTTCAAGTTAGATTGTGTTTTTTGTAACGTTGTAGCACAATCCTCCAACACCGTGATAACTTGTTGTTGCTCCTTTGTAGCAGGCATTTTTCCGTAGTAGGTAATTAAGTTGGTATAACACTTGAATATAGTTTATTTAGTCCAACACTATCACAACATAATAATTGTTCTGTTATATTATAATAACCACACAGCAAAAATAACGTAATAAGTTCTTATAATGTTCACTTTTATAACTTAGATGCACAGGTAATTAGCAAGCGCTCGCTTATCAGTTCTTGGAATGCGGTCTATTGTTCTCGGGTTCGCAGCGCTGCACTGATTGATCCGGCTCGAAGGACCATATGGTGGGTGTGTTTAGGGTCCACTTTCACTCAGTTTTTAGCTGCTAATTTGAAGAACGAAAATACGTATTTTTGCTTTGAATTTTATTGTGCGACTGGTGTGGTGTGACAAATACAAATGGTAGGCTGGTATGGGATGCTATATTATTATGATCTACCTACATACACTACATTTCACTTTCAAATGATTCGTGAGTTACACTATTCATTGTTATGTTAACGGGTTTTCTACTCACGTTAATTATTTGTTGAATATAGGTATCCAACGTGTTCAGTTCCTCCCAGGGGAACTTTCGTCAGGGAATGGAGCTTCTTTACGCGGTACCGTCTCCTTCCCTCTCACGCGCTCGCGTTGCACTGGCATTCCCTGACGAAAGTTCCCCTGGGAGGAACTGAACACGTTGGATACCTATATTCAACAAATAATTAACGTGAGTAGAAAACCCGTTAACATAACAATACACTACATTGTTTTATGTTTTTACTTAGGTTATAGATATTTAAACATTTACGCTAGAGGGTTTGATTTGATTACAACAGTACCTAAACTAACAACATTTCTGCTTTTCTGCGTAAATGTAAATTTAGTTCTTAATGCTTTCTCATTATCATCATTCAAAATCTACTCCTCACGGGAATAAAAACAGACATCATATCCAAAAATATATATTTTTGTAGTTTTTGTTATTTTTATAGTGTTTAACCACACTTAGGTAGAACATTTTCAAAGAAATTAATAACCTTATCAAAACTTTTCGGTTTATATTAATGATCTCCCACCGCTCATGAGTCTGATTGTGTAAACTTCTCGATTACTTAATTAGTCAGAGGCTCAGAGGTGTAAATTTTAATTGGAGTAGTTTAATCTGACACCGGTATAATCTCAAAATTGGGGTATCATAAATTGTATTCAATGAAAGGCGTTGTATGTTCAACGGATTAACTATTATGTCATTGAGCACACGTTTGTTACCGCACGATATCCAGCCTTATGTAACCGGATCACGATTCACATTCGCTTCTATCATTGTCGCATCGCCCTACAGGTTACGTAAAACAAAACCAGCTGGTGGACATCACGACCAAATTTATTACATTACTTATATACAAAGGTATAAAAAGATGTTACACAATATCACATTCACGGTCTGGACTTGCATCACAAATAAATAAGAATTCATGTTTAAAACGTAACGGTGATAAATACTAGAATAACAGTTCCAATAGTTGCAGTCACAGTGATCGCCGTTCCACTGGAACAGGCACTTAGGGTTAAAGCTAACTAAGTGGTGTAGGCGCGGCTAGTGGTGGCCGACCTTGTCGATCTGGCTCTGCAGGTTGTTGATGACCTCGGACGGCACCTGGTCGCCGAGGATCTCGAACAGGTTGATGCGCTGGTTGCCGGGGATGGACTCGTACGCCGCCAGCTCGATGCCCTCTTGCACCTAGAAAACGCAGTACACTTAGAAAGCACATCACATTATCTAAGAAGTTCCTAATAACATTCCTAATTAAAATTGGTAAATTCTTAATACTTATTTCCTTATTTGCGACGATATAAGTTCAAAAGATCATTCTTAATGTTTTGTCATACCGAATGATATAACTTTTGAAGCACGGAGAAAAAAATTACTTTTATGATTCTGATCTACAATCTAAGCATGGACGTGGGCTCATATCCGACTCGACACTGCGCTCGATGGAAAGTTCAGATAAACATAAACGGTAGCAGCTGTGTTGTATTGTACTGCTCCAAGCGTTCTATATAAACTTTATCGATATGGCCGAGTGTTCCATGTTCAATTATTTTCTTCCCTGGCGCTCCGGTGGTTTCCTCATTTCGTATAATGTTTCCACTACATATCAGTTTTGGTAAGATATATGCGTAATTGCATCTCTTTTGGAAAAATTGAACCGCGTCATTTTGATTCTGCTACTACTTCTACTACTACTACTTACTAGATAGACTATTTTAAAAAATAGTGTTAGAAAAATATAGTTAGAAAAAAATCATAGAATTAGCAAACTTTTATATGACTGATTTTTTAGTTGGTAAGGATATGAAGCTCATTTTTACCACTATCTTATACTTACCATAGCAAACTTTAAAATAACACAGAAGCGTCACCGTGACACTCATGAGTAAGCGTTGATCCGTGTCAGCAGCCGTCACACTTGTCTGTTTTGTCTGTGGAAGGGCAGAATTAGTCTCACCTTCTGGATGACAGCATCATGGGGGATGAGGCGCGTGTTCTGGGCCTGCTTGATGGCCTCGTTGGAGTAGGCGGCGCCCTCGCGGTTGCCCGGGAACGCGCTCGCTGCCGCCACCACCACCAACAGACACAACACGAGAGACTGCATGCTGACCGATCTGTAAATATCACAATGATCTTAAATTACCACGTCAAACCACTCGCGTCCATAAACATACCTCCTTAGCGCGGCGATTTATAAGGAGAGGTTCAATCGACATTACTTAAAAATCTTACCAACCTTTCCCAACAATAGAATAATTACGACTCTCGGTAACAAATCGGTTAAGACGATCTTTCAAAACAAACCATGCATTATGAAATAAACACTGTTACTATTCATTAATGCATAATCAGTTTGCCAGTCGTGTAGTATTTAACATGGGTGATTACAGCTGGCTTCGTGCGCCGTCGCAACGGGGTCAAAAGGAAACTTCTAAGAGCCATCCGCGTCTTCCTTTCACATGACTGATTACAAAACCAAGTACCAACAGTTTAAATTCCTGAAGTTACATAAACGGAGGTTTAGTGAAAGTGCACTAATCATATGTACACACTTTTACACTTTTGAAGTCGTAAACAGATGCACTCCTGAGGATGCTGTTACAAAAGGCGCCAGTTTTCGTATACATAATGAGTTTTGCAAGACTCCACAGAATTTAGAATATAATGTTTTTGAACAAATGTAGCAAATTATTGATCAATTAATAGTAATTAATATAACTGAAATAATTTATTTATTTTGGGCCTCAGGAGGTTATAGAAATAATTTTTTTCCATCCATGAATGGTTTTTATACGATTTATTTTAAGATAACGATAGATTTAAATTAAAAGCACTGACTTCCACAAAGACAAGTGAAGACAGAGGGATGAGCCGGAACGCACTAGTTACTGTTTTAAATGTAAAAACTATTGTATTGTATTCTCTAACCTTTTTTATTGCCGAGTAATTGCTGATAAACTATCTTTGTAAAGTGATGGGACCCATCTAGGTGTAGTTATGGTATTAGGTCTCACCTGTGAGTTTGGGCGGGAGTGTGGCGCGCGCGCTGCGACCCGGCTCATATAGCCGCCCCTCCCGCGTGAACTTTCACTGCGAGGAGCCGCGTGTGCAACTGTCCTGGCCATCTCGCGAGGCTTCTAAACCAGCGATCGATCTGACAAATTAGACAGGTTTACAACCAGTCTATTAAAAGCGATCAAAACACGACATCGAAACGCTAGATGAATGGAATGGAAATGGAATGTGCATCAATAGTGGTAACAATCCACAGGACATCAACCCCTACAATCTATTTGTTTTTAGTCGCAAGTCTGATCACAGATAAGCCGAAACAAACAAATAGCCCGGTTACCGGTTACAGTCTGGTATGCCTTACGTTAAATGCGGCTTTGGCGCTACAGACACAGCTCAATTGACTCCGATCAGAGGAGACGAGACTATTCTCGTATTTATTTATCGGACTTATGTATAAACACATGACAACTTCACTTATATAAACAAACTAGCTTCTGCCCGCCGCTTCGCATCCGTTGTACCCGAATAAAAAGTAGCCTATGTGTTAATCCTCGTCAACATCAATACGTGTGCAAAGTTTCAGCTCAATCCGTAGCCTAGTTTTTGCGTGAAGATGTAACAAGCCTCCATCCAAACAAACTTTCGGCTTTATAATATTAGTGGGAAGAGACTTAACACTATGTGCTCTCCCAATCATAGGGTGTCACAGATACAGGGATAATATATGTTTGGTTTGAATCAAAATTAGATTTCTAGAAATGATATCTCCGTGCGCCTATCAAAGTGATTGTGGGTCAGGTAACACCGAGTACTGATAGTTTCATTGTAGATCTAACTTTTGGCGTATTGACTTATTTGATTATTCTCTAAGCGATGCACGGCTCGCCACATTCGTGGCCACACATTCGTAGAGGATATGAGCCACGCTCCGGAACCACTTGCAAAAACCACTTAGTATCGATAATGTGATCGATACACTTCCGGATTACGACACCACGCGTTTTTCATAAATTGAATACAAATAGAAAGATCTAGATAGAAGCAATAGAAAGTAACGTAAGGCTGTGGTTACGGTACCTAAGTGGTAAATTAACCACTAGGATGTTGATGATATTGTAACTGAGTAAATTTCAGAATCTATACGCATCATAATATTGTATGGCTTTGTAACGATAGAAATCATATAAAATGCCCATATGTAGGAACGGCGCCGGCGGCGCGCCTCTATATTAGAAGTCTGAAAGCCATTTAGAAGCTTGAGCTTAATTGAGTTTAAGCTAAGAAAAGTTGAAGTAAGATCAAAATATTATCTATTGTTCAATTGAACTCCTTGTGGGCCTTGTACATACATCTGGTCATTCCTAATCTTCCCTAATACTCTACCACTTCCTTTTAGATATTATTCTTCATCTATTTTTATGTATTAACACAGACAAAAGCTATAGAACAAACATGTAAAAAATACTCTATCTAACGTTATATTATTCGCCAGCAAGGGTAATTTTTTAAAAGTGACGTACAGTCGTAATTGCTGCTCATTTGCGTCATTGTTTCGATAAGATCACTACTAATTATGTGCATCGGGAAGAGTGTTTAACTGCACTGTTGCTGGTTGAGGAGGAAATTTGTTTGATAATTCATAGACAGATTGCATAGTCAGTGCATTCCATGATGCAGTATATCATTTGTCTAACCTAACGCAACGTCTGATTTGATCTGTGGATTTGATAGTTTATAAATTGCCTATTTCGTTTGGTTTATGAATAAGTGAAACTTATCAATTAATTCGGTTACATCATTCATAATTTCAGCCTTAAAACGTCCACTAATGAACACAGGCTTTCCTCATGAATTTCCATGAGTAGTTGCCATACTCGCCACGCTTGGCAGGCGGGTTGGCGAGCGCAGTACGGGATGTTGATACACGGAAAGACCGTCCTCCGGAGGAGCAGGCTCTTACTACATCCACGAACAGAAGAGGAGGGGTAACATTCTTCAGCCGGCACCTCACGGCTATTCGGTTTATTAAAACATTAATCTCACATACTTAGGGGAGAGCGCGGTTCAAAGTGCCGATTTTCAAATAACACGCAAAGATAACTTCAATAAAGGGATGGCAATTTAATATTTAATGATTTTTTAGATGCAGAATTTATTCTAGTTTTTCTTGATGTAGTCGGTTTTACTAAATTATGAATATTTTTAGCGTGAGGATATTTTTTTTTTGTAAAAAGTTGACAAGGAACAACTGACCCCGTCATGGGGCTGGTTTATTATATATATATTGTATATTATATTATATACACACCAACGCTTGTTCATAATTAATTATATTGCGATGCAGTTTCGTTACAAATTATGCTCATTTTGAGCTGCTTTTCGAACACACGAAAACAAAGAGTGTGTTTATGATACATGAAATCGAGGGTTCTAACCAGCCCCTCAATTGCTGGCTTACTGTTTAGAATATACCACCCTAAAATTGGAGGCATGTCTTATGATTAATAGTACAAGACGCGTGCTTCGAAATAGCTGCTCAGATCTGTATGACCATAAGACGAGATAATGTGTGACGTAGCGGGTCGGAGGTCGACGCGCTGGCGCAAGCGCGGGCGCAGATCATCCGCCGTGCCACGGTCGTGTTGGGCAACCCGGGGCACCCGCTAATTACCCGCCTATGCCGTCAGCTGGGAAAGCAGCCGTTAACACTGCGAAATAAAGGCGACTTTGCCATGAAGTCCTTTTGCAAAAACTCTAACGATTAAGAAGACAAGTTCACATCACATTGTCGAATGTTATTTTAGTCAATGTTAATCGTTTGTTGAATTGTTGTGTTAGTCGTTCTATATAGCCGCGCGCGACGTGCGACGCGCGCAAACTAGGTCATCGCTCAGATGGGCGCGCCATGGCTCCGGCGCAGGCGGCCTTCTATACCTACTCGTATGGAAATCAGAAATCATACGCTGATTTGAATTTGTATTCGTTGCCTAATGATTTTGTGTGACGTAAATATTAAAAAAAAATAAGTTATGCACATTGTAACACATTAATAATCGAGCCGTGCGGTGACGGCAGTAGAATGTTGCCCCTTCTCTCTTGTCCGTGGATGCAGTAAGAATCTGCCAAAGCGATACCTCTACCAGCGTCTTTCCTTGTATCGACATCCCATACTACGCTCACCGCGAGTATGGGAACAACCCCTTATGATCTTGGAGATCAATGAAGGAAGCCTACGGCCAGCAGTGGGCGTGGAAAGCACGTCCCGTTCCTACGGCCAGCAGTGGGCGTGGAAAGCACGTCCCGTTCCTACGGCCAGCAGTGGGCGTGGAAAGCACGTCCCGTTCCTACGGCCAGCAGTGGGCGTGGAAAGCACGTCCCGTTCCTACGGCCAGCAGTGGGCGTGGAAAGCACGTCCCGTTCCTACGGCCAGCAGTGGGCGTGGAAAGCACGTCCCGTTCCTACGGCCAGCAGTGGGCGTGGAAAGCACGTCCCGTTCCTACGGCCAGCAGTGGGCGTGGAAAGCACGTCCCGTTCCTACGGCCAGCAGTGGGCGTGGAAAGCACGTCCCGTTCCTACGGCCAGCAGTGGGCGTGGAAAGCACGTCCCGTTCCTACGGCCAGCAGTGGGCGTGGAAAGCACGTCCCGTTCCTACGGCCAGCAGTGGGCGTGGAAAGCACGTCCCGTTCCTACGGCCAGCAGTGGGCGTGGAAAGCACGTCCCGTTCCTACGGCCAGCAGTGGGCGTGGAAAGCACGTCCCGTTCCTACGGCCAGCAGTGGGCGTGGAAAGCACGTCCCGTTCCTACGGCCAGCAGTGGACGTGGAAAGCACGTCCCGTTCCTACGGCCAGCAGTGGACGTGGAAAGCACGTCCCGTTCCTACGGCCAGCAGTGGACGTGGAAAGCACGTCCCGTTCCTACGGCCAGCAGTGGGCGTGGAAAGCACGTCCCGTTCCTACGGCCAGCAGTGGGCGTGGAAAGCACGTCCCGTTCCTACGGCCAGCAGTGGGCGTGGAAAGCACGTCCCGTTCCTACGGCCAGCAGTGGGCGTGGAAAGCACGTCCCGTTCCTACGGCCAGCAGTGGGCGTGGAAAGCACGTCCCGTTCCTACGGCCAGCAGTGGGCGTGGAAAGCACGTCCCGTTCCTACGGCCAGCAGTGGGCGTGGAAAGCACGTCCCGTTCCTATGGCCAGCAGTGGACGTGGAAAGCACGTCCCATTCCTACGGCCAGCAGTGGGCGTGGAAAGCACGTCCCATTCCTGCAGCTGTGATGATGATCAGCAGTCGAGCTGCTCTCTCTTCACGTTTATTAATATACCAGCTGACCCGGCGAACTTCGCATCGCACCTATAACTACAACCACCACTTACAACTTACCCTACAAATACCCTACATTTCCATACAAACTTTCATCCCCTATTTTTTAACCCCTTCTGATTTAATTTACGCAACGAAAAGTAGCCTATGTCCGTCTCCATGATCTAATCTACTCCTGTACATTATATAAATTCATCCAAATCGGTTCAGCGGTTTTGATGTGAAAAGGGAACATACATACATACATACATACATACATACTTACATTCTTACTTTCACTTTTATAAATCAGTAGGATATGATAGGATAGGTACTATGTCATAAACACCTGATAGGGCAAAGCTGTAGGTTGGATCTAGAACTGTATCTAAAACTTTAATCACTTAATTTAAATAAAGGGAATTGAAAATAATAAAACACCTCTATCAGTCTAGGTTTCTTTTATTTGTAAAAAAACAATAGAATTAAATAAAAGAGTGAGCGATGCGCTTATTGCTGCGGAAAAGGGCAGTCTTCCGGAGCAACAAGCCGCACACAGTCAACTGAACCGACCGAACCGAACAACTCAACTCACGTACACAATAAATAGAACCTTACTCTACGCTTGAGCCTTCTCCAATATAACGAGTAAGTGCATAAATAAACGTAAGTGCGATCACATTCAATACTAATCTATATCTAAACAATGTTAAAGGGATCTGTAACTTTAAAAATTTTGTACGAATTTAGCTGCGTATCGGATCTGCGATGCGGTGCGTTCTAGAGCGGACGCAGAAACTAAAGCGTATCACACACTACGCAGATGCGGTAATATTCTATCTGCGTATAAAATCTTATCTTTCTGAAAGTATCACACACTTCGATTGCACGCACATGCTGCGCCGCCTCAATGCAAAACAACCTGTATAAAATCAAATCAAATCTTATCATCAGCAGACAACATCTGCCGATATATTGGTATACACAGATAACATCTGACCATCTTTTGCTATACGTCGGTGCCTACAGGTAAAGACGGTAACATATAAGTGATCTGCGCAGTGTGCGTTGCTCCTATGGCTGTTGTCATGTTCAAAGAATAGAGGGGTGCAGAAGGCACGGGCAGGCAGGGACGCAGGAGCGCAGGGCGCGGGGGCGTGGGGGCGCGGGGGCGTGGGGGCGCGGGGGCGCGGGGCAGCTAGTGCGGGAAGCTGATGGCAACGTGGCGGGCCCGCGGACTCGTCGCACGGTGACTAGCTTGGTTGCTTACTTATCGATCACTCATCGCGATTATGTCGCTAAACAAATAAATAACTTACTCTAACACGAAAGGCTACTTACTATTTTCGCATAATTTGACACATTACGAGCGACGCGTGGCGCGTCCCTCGGTCCTATGGCTAGAATTACAAATAATTTGTCCGGTTAATACACCATGTCAATTTGAACAGGTCGACGGCCGCCACCGCCAGCCTTCGCCGATTTGCGATAAATCTGGAGACATTACGAGTCGACCAAAGTTATTCGACATACTATAACCTAATAGTCTCTACGTTAACTTATAGTTTCAAGAACGAAACATATTTACTACAAAATGCTGATAGCTGAGGTTCCATGGACAGGCACCGGCAAGGATCGTCCTAATGGTCGCGAGTATCTGCCGAGTCTCCTTGAGGCTCCTCCAAGCCCTTCACCTCGGTCGCCGTTTCTGCGGAGGCGGAGGCCGGAGCATCGTCCTGAGGCACATCCTTCGTCAGTTCTGGCGTGTCTTCCTTCAAAACTACCTTGGTTGGTCGTCTGTTGATGGTCGGTACGTAAGACTGGGCAATGATCTCAATGTCCTTCTTGTCAGACTTAGCCTCAGGCATGTCGTCGGACACGTTGTCTATGATTGGCCGCCGCGTGGTAGGCTCCACTTTGTCGTTAGGCGGTGGCGAATCGGTTATGTCTGATTCATCATCCTCGATTTCGACCACTTTTTGTTTGTTGACGGTGACGCTCTTGCTCTTGAATGGAATCTCAGTTATGGAGTTTTGATTAAAGTTACTATTTTTACTTTTGTAGCCTGCGTTGATGGGTATTAGCTCTTCTGAGTCCACGAGGCCGGTCGAGCCAGCTTGATGAAGTATCACAGGAGCATCGGTGTGATCACTCATAGATGCTACATCACTAACTAACTTTATAAGATCTGTCAGAGCGTTCTTGTTTCCATCAGCTCTATCGATAATAGCAGCATTTTTATCAGCATTTCCTGGAATTTTTATCAGTTCAACGGCATCTGTCGAACTTTCAGAAGATCCAAAAGAAGTTAAGATAAATTCAGTCGTCTCTACATTTTCTATTGCTCTGCTGTCAGCTGTTTTGGGTACTGTTACGATTTCAGAGCTAGCTGGTTTTTCAGTGGTGGTACTGGTGGTACTGTCAGAAACTGATTCAGCTGTCGTAATGCCATTAAAAGAATCTTTGGACACATTTTCCGATACCGACGACTCATGAGGATTTTGGTCACTAGTTTCGATCGCAATAGAACTTAGTAGCTCAGTTTGAGATGTTACCTCAGTGGCAATATTTGACTTTGCTATTGAATTAGTTGTTTGTTCTTGAGAAGTACTTAATGTTGTTTCTCTGTACGTAGACTCGGGTATCTTCTGTGTTGTAGGTTGGGAATCTGGCACGGGCTCAGACTCTGTGGTAACGAAACTTACTCTTTCAATGGGAGCTTCAGGTTCAACTGTAGGTAATTCTGTTGACAAAGGACTTTTTTCGAGCTTCCTCATTTCGTTAGAATTCCTTGATTCAGAATATCCAGTTTCTTCCGATGTTGTTACTTCTTGATTTTTCATAATTTCTTCAGAATGCACAATATCTTCATACGGAATAAGTTCGGTAGTTTTTGCGTCGCTATTTGTAAATTCAGGCAACCTGTGAGTCGTTGGATGGGATTCGGCCACAGACTCGGACTTTGTGGTCACAAAATTTACTCTTTCAATGGGAGGAGTTTTAGGTTCTTCTTTTGATATTTCAGTTGACATAGTTACCCTTACAATATCCTCAAACGTTTTGATTTCGGTAGTTTTTAGGTCGCTATTTACAGAGTCGGGTATCATCTGTGTTGTTGTGTGAGATTCAGCAACAGACTCAGAGCCTGTGGTTATGAATCCTACTCTTTCGATGGGAGCTTCAGGTTCTGCTGTATATATTTCTCCAGAGATAGTACCATTTTCTAGTTTGCTCATCTCGTCAGACTTACTTGAGTCATAATATCCAGTTTCTTCCGATTTCATTATTTCTTGTGTTTTTACATTTTCTCCAGAGTTTATAATGTCTTCATATGTATTGATTTCGGTAGGTTTTGTTGTGCTTTCAGTTTTTATATTTTTTTCAGACTTGATTGTTTCATAATTTTTTGACGATGCTTCTGTCGTTGTGCTGGTTATAGCGATCGATTCTGTTGCAAAAGGCGTTGACGTATGTGTTGGAATATTTGAACTGCCTTCATTTGCAGCTACTTTGCTATTTATTTTTACCTCCTGCGAAGAGGTGCTAAATACCTCAGTAGGAATAGCTGATCTGAGTTTAATAGTAGGATTTTCCCTCACGATTGGAGCAGCTGTACTCGTAGAATCTATCAGAGTACTCAATTTAGTTAGAATTTTCGATTTTTCTGTTGTAGGAGTATCTGGAAGATTTTTGACAGTTGTGGTCAAAGGCTCAATAAAATCAGTAGTTGTAGAAGTAGACATGCTTGTGATCACTACTTCTGGTTCTGAAGAGTGCTCAACAGGCATGTGGTCGGAATCTACTGATGGTTCCTGAGGTATGTCGTCGCCATGATTACTGAAATCATCGGGTAAAGGTGGAAATGCTGGATTGTGATCTAAAAACGACGGATCATCCTCTTCAAGTACAGGTGCCTTTGTAGCGCTATCTACAGATGAGGAAATAGGAGTAACAGGAGACCCCATAAGAGCAATGATGGGTACAATAGGCGAGGGATAGATCTCACTGTTGATGGAAGCCTGAGTTGATAAACTTATTTTAGAAGGTGCACGTTGATTTTTGTTACCAGCTGAACTATCGCTGTCCTCTGTGGAAACAGTATCAGGGAACGACTGAACCTCAACTACTGAGGGCATTTCTAGTTCTACTTTAGGTGTTTCTTCAGAGTTCGAGGTTTTTTGTGAAGTGGCTTCGCGGGGGATCAGAGGAGCCTTAGAAGATGAGTATTCGGCAACCTCGATACTCGGTGACGGTAGGATCTCCTTAATCTTCACGTCAGTGATGATCGGGATCTCGGCCTTGGGGGTGATTTCCTTGATGGTGAACGACGGCTTAACTTCCGCGGGCGCGGCGGGCGTAGCGCTCTCGGAGCTGGACGTAGCTGCAGTAGCTGTTGACGTTGAAAGACCAGGCAACGATGTGACACCTGAAAGTAGACATTATTTGGTGAATAAAAATTAAATAATTCTTTGATGTTTCAACAAAAATACTGACTTTAGTAAAAAAATTTTGAATGTTGCTGAAAATACCCCTATAATATTTTTACTTATTACATTTCATTATTATAGATCCTATCATCTGAACTGGGTTTCAAAGCAAACAAACATTATTTATTTATTATTTATTAAGAGCCATTTGGGTCCCACTGCTGGGCAAAGGCCTCCCCCAATTCCCTCCATACATCCCGATCCTGAGCTGCTTCCCTCCAGTCAACGATGTACTGATCGAGTTCATCCCGCCATCTGCGCTTCGGTCTGCCGCGTCGCCTTCTCGCCGGGTCAGGCCGCCACTCCGTGACTATCTTTGCCCACAGCTCACTCGGCATGCGGCAGATATGGCCAGCCCAGTCCCACATAACAAAAAATAAATTAAATTAAATATAATTTAAACATTATTAAATAATTTAAAATGAAGGCATATAATCGCATAATATATGGCTTGAGGGACTCAATGAGACACTGTTCACTTCAGGTTTAACGCCGAGATGTTGACTGGTCGGCGGCTGGAACGAAACTGGACTGTTGTTTCGTTCCAGCCGCCGACCAGTCAACATGAAGATGCCTCGCGGAGAGGCGAAACACGTGTCGTCGTGTGGGTTTGGGTATGCATGTTGCACTAACAGCCTGGTTCCCCCTGCATGTGCATAATTAGCGGGCGGGAGGGCGGTGCATATGCATCTCAGCATTAGCGGAATTAAAACTAGATATTTTTCTTTGTTTATCATAATAATATGGATTTCCGCAAAGTAACGCCTGATTCTATTAATTATAAAAAATGAATATCTATGTCTATTGTCTATTATACATCATTGTTATTTTTATTTTTAGAACACCAAATAGTAATTTTGACCTTTTTATAAATACCTTAGAATCAATGTTTTATAAAGTGTCCCTAAGGTTTAGAAATAGAAGTAAAAGATTATATCAGGAGATTTTAACATAAACATTCTTGAAAAGAATAAGAATAGTGATTTGTTCATAAATACACTAAAACTGTTTCATCTAAATCTTACCATAGACAAGCCTACCCGACATACCAAGCACTTCACACTTATTACAAGTGTTATTATAATTACCAATATAAAACGTTATGATGCCGAGATCATAGACTGAGGTATCTCGGATCATACTGTGCAGTTGATAGGAAGAGAGACGATTTCGTCTATATTTATGGATACATACATCAATATATTTATTAAATACTTGTCTCAACTTAGTTTTAGCGATGTTTATACTGAATCTGAACCAGACAAAGCCTACATTAAATTTATAGAGTTTTTATATTTAATCATTTAATATTTAATCTTTGTATCCCAATAGAAAAATGTAAAATAACTTACAAAAGAAAACAAAATTGGAAATCAACAGGCATATTCATATCAAGCAAAACTGATGGTCAAAAATATTTACAAAACAAAATTAATAAAGACAAAAAACAAGATGATTTGTGTATAAAATACAATAAAACATTAAAAAAGGTCATTCAATTTAACAAAAAGTAACGAACATAAGATACATAAATAAAAGTACAAACAAAACAAAAGCTACATGGAGAATTATCAAACAATACACAAGTAACACAAATAAAATCAAAATGATTATAGATAAAATAAAAATAGGGGATTGAAGAGTAAATAATCCTACAGAAATCTCAAAATTATTTAACGAGTACTTTATAAATATTAACAAAAATAAACAAGTCCACCATAGTAATCAGAATGGAATTAAAAATAAATTGTTAAAGTATGTTTCTCACACCAGTCGCTGGGCATGAAATTAAAGATATTGTTATACAAGCATTGGTACAACACCGGGGGTTGCCAGAAAAGGGGACGAAAGTTTCTAAAAACACAAAAAAAAACTCGTTTTAAAAATACATCGAGGTCTCAATAACTCCGGTCCCTGTGACCCTATCAGTTAAGTATGGGCCACACAATCAAAATGCCTTTGATAGATCTATAAATAGGATTTTTTATTATTGATTTCTTCCTATGCTTGTCTCAAGGTCTTAAATACGGCTAGCGTTGTATATCTTCCTTTCAGAAAACCATATTGATTTGGATTAAGTACGTTGTTAGCTTCTATGAATGACATGATTCGAATGTAATTAGCTTTTTCAAATTTTTTTTAAACGCTAGGAGGATAGCTATGGGTCTGAAATTTCCCATGTCAGATTTTGTGCCTTTTTTGTGCAATGGCTTGTTAAGAGCTATTTTTAAATCCCTAGGAATCAACCGTGTTCAAAAGATAATAATATGTTAATAATATAAACTAAAGGTTTTACAATGAAGATCATGACCAAAGCTTTTAGTGTTTTTTTAATATGCATAGCGCTATCTGTCTGTCTGTCTGTCTGTGTATGAGACGATTACAACCGAACGCGTAGACCGATTTACATAAAACCTTTTTTGTTAGCACCGTCTTAGTGAGAGACGGGTACTGATTGATTTTGGTGACCCCCTAGGGTCACAGGGACCGGAGTTATTGTGACTTCAAAAGATCACCAAAAAAAAAAAAAATAGCAGAAAACGTCCAAAATCCCAAAAATTCAATTTTTAACCTTTGATGACCTATTGAGGCCTTTGCCCCTTTTCTGGTTCCCCCGTACCAATGCTTGTTTTAAAGAAATCACTATATTGACTCTCACAAGTATATTTATTCTAGAAATTTGTTTGTTTGTAAAAAATAATAGTCACTTATTTTCGATAAAGCAAACCGATCAGATAGCTTGAGGAATAAGTACAAATTTAACCTATGTTTTCCACAAATCAACAATACCATGTAAGTATCAAAAAAGCACTATATAACAGCTATCAAAGTATTTAATCATTTAATACATGAAATAAAACAGCTTACAAATTGTATTGTATTTTATAAAAGTTTGTAAAGAGAGTTATCAAGTTTAATATACCTAGAATGACCACTTTATATGTTTTTAACACTTTTGTATGTCCGAAAAGGATAAATTATTTAAACTACCTACATTTTATATAAGATCTTCATGTACCTACATGTAAATTGAAAAATTTAATATAACAAGATAAAGAAGGCTTTATCTTTATCTATGTCTATCGAGATATAATTATCTTAGCCATGTTTTGATGTTGTCATCCGTGAATTTTGTGAAATTGAATAGTTTCGATAACAATCTGTGGTTTTCTTCATCAGTTCCACTTCACCAAATCATATGATTTCTGAATGCAAATACTTGACCTTGAGCTAAATATGCCTAAATTGCTATATATTTACCTACAATATTTGATGAGTTCCCTCAATACCTCATGGATCCCATTAATAAAACGGAGTTTTATAAAATTGTAAGCAAATTTAAAGTATTATTGAAAGTACTATTCGAACTCCCTAAGAATTTTCGAAAACTGTTCAAAAACCACAGAGATATAAAAAAGTACAGACGACTCAAAAACCTCCTCCTTTCTGAAGTCGGTTAATAACCTCTTCTTGGCTGTAGGCTACATTTAATGATACAGTATGCTGTAAGTTATTAAATAAAATAAACTTTAATCGACGATTTTGCACGCGTCTTTCACGAATTAAAAGTTGTTTTAAATCGAATTTGTTTTAAAGTACTCTCTCTATACTTTGACATTTTTCAACCGATTTGGTCTGGAGCCCTTAAAAACTTGGTGGTAGTGTTACCTCTGAGCGGGCAGTTGTCGTACTCGGGGCAGCAGCGGCCGGGCACGCGGCGCGGCGAGCAGTCGTCGCGCACGAAGCAGGCGATGCGGCGGCACACCACCTCGCCGCCCTGGCAGTAGCACACGCGGCACAAAGACTTGGTGGTAATGTTACCTCTGAGCGGGCAGTTGTCGTACTCGGGGCAGCAGCGGCCGGGCACGCGGCGCGGCGAGCAGTCGTCGCGCACGAAGCAGGCGATGCGGCGGCACACCACCTCGCCGCCCTGGCAGTAGCACACGCGGCACAAAGACTTGGTGGTAATGTTACCTCTGAGCGGGCAGTTGTCGTACTCGGGGCAGCAGCGGCCGGGCACGCGGCGCGGCGAGCAGTCGTCGCGCACGAAGCAGGCGATGCGGCGGCACACCACCTCGCCGCCCTGGCAGTAGCACACGCGGCACAAAGACTTGGTGGTAATGTTACCTCTGAGCGGGCAGTTGTCGTACTCGGGGCAGCAGCGGCCGGGCACGCGGCGCGGCGAGCAGTCGTCGCGCACGAAGCAGGCGATGCGGCGGCACACCACCTCGCCGCCCTGGCAGTAGCACACGCGGCACGGGTCCGCTGGGTCCACCAGCTTCTCGCCGTTGCCGTACACGCGCCCTTCTTGCTCGCATTCTGGAATACAACAGAAGGAACATTACTACATTATGTGCAGGCCATTCACGTATCTTCAATCTGAAATCGTATTGTACAGAATTAGTAAAAACGCATTTAATAACTTGGGCAAATAATCAACTTCACTTTTTCTATTTAACAGCACTTTTTTTTTCAGCCTATATTGTCCCACTGCTGGGCAAGGGCCTCCCCTAAATCCCTCGGAAGGTGTTAAGATCGTCCCGCCAGCGCTTTCGTGGACGACCACGACTACGACTTTCTTGTGGGACCCATGTTGTTTATAGACTAGCCCATCTCTCTGAGTTCATTCGACAGATGTCCCAGCCCACTGCCATTTGAGTTTGGCCGTCTTGACTCCAACGTCGGCAATACCGGTTAAAGAGCGTAGCGTCGTATTCCTAACGCGATCAATTTCCATTGCCCTCTGGCAGATCTTGAGTTTGGAGTTTTGCAACTTGGTCAGTGACCATGTCTGCGCACCGTAGGTTAGGATGGGCAGAATACAATTGTTAATGAGTTTGCGTTTAAGTGTCAGAGGAAGGTTTCCCTTCATGTGCTCTTTTATGGACCAGTAGCTCTTCCAGGCGTTGTCGACACGACGATCGATCTCCTTGTCCTGCCTGTTTTCGAAGCTAGCTAACTGGCCCAAGTAAGTATACTCATTGACATATTGTATAATCTGCCCACCTACCTCGACTCTACGTTTCGTGCTGTTAGACATGATCTGTGTCTTGGTTCGATTCATTTTAAGTCCAACCTCAAGACTTGCCTCGCTCAGTTCTTGAAGCATTATTTAGAGTTCTTGTGATGTTGGAGCAAAAATAATAATGTCGTCCGCAAAACGCAAGTTGGTTAGGCGTTTACCGTTGACGTCAATTGCTATTGTAATTTTTAGTTGCACAAGAGGTTCCTAATTTCTTAAAAATTTCTTGCAAAGTGGCTGTGAATAGTATAGGAGAAAGAGGGTCACCTTGTTTACAGCAGGTACAGACATTATTTTGTTATCAAAGGACTTCGTGTAATGTTCGTGTAATAAACAACCCTAATTTATTTTGTCAGCTGTCTGATATCGTCATACGAAATCGACGAGATCAAAGTAAAATCTGTATGCAAAATTCAAGAACCGCGTTGATGCGCAAAAGCATCTTTTGCATGGCTCCTTCCATTTATAATAAGCTACCTAAGTCATTAAGGGAACTACCACTTTCGCAATTTAAGAAAAAGTTAAAAGCCACATTGGAAAGTAAATGTTACTACACAATAGATGAATTTATGAGAGACAAAATGTTTTTATAAAATAATTTTATTGATGATTCTTATTATAATTTTATCTAACTGACATGTATAATAATTGAAATATTGTTTTAAAAGTTTGGACATTGCACACCGTTACACGGTAGGAATACATTGATTCCTTTTAATTACATAAAACATCTATGTTCAATGTACACATGTATTTCAAGCAATAAATGATACTTTACTTACTTTACTTACTTTACTTACTTTAAAATGGAATGACTTCACTGCTATAAAAATAGAAGATAAAATTCTGATAGAACCGTAGAGATCCTATCAACGATTAGGCTTCACATATTGTACTTATAGCATTTTGTGTCTCTATCCTAAATGAATTATAGGTTCTTGTAATGTAGCCACATAACACACTTTCCGGTCCGTGGCCTCAGTGGACTCAAGAACTTTTCGGCCCCATCGGTCATTTGTTCTGCGAACTACATGGCCTGCCCATTGCCACTTCAACGAGCTAATCCGCTCGGCTATGTCGTTATAAAGATGGTACAGACAAGAAAATCCGGGGCTTAATCACCTTCCAACGTAATTACCTGTTCTTTCCTCTGAATATGATTGACTGAATTAAGCTGAGGGAATGCTCTTAGTCAGTCATATTCAGAGGATGACACAGATGATAGTGATAAAGGTGCTGGGAAAGCCTAATCCAACTAACGATGCCCTAGGCACTGCAGTGTCCTCCGTGTCTTTAATAAGGGTAAAAACCAAATTATATAATAAATAATAATAATAATAAATAATGCTGAACAAATCACACAGCATCATCTAGCCCCAAGCAGAGCTTGTGTTATGGGTACTAGATGACTGATATACTTAATACATTATACTACATAAATAGATATTTTTTTTATTATATATAGAAAAACACCCAGAACACCCTGAACAAATATCTGCAGATCGTACAGACATTTGTCCCGAGGCGGGAATCGAACCCGCAACCTCTTGCGTCGCAGGCGGACCTTCGCCCGCTGCGCCACAGAGCTCGTCCTCGTCCTCCACAGAGCTCGTCATATAAACTATCTATAATGAATAAGAAAGATGTCTATGAAGATTGGGATGACTGACCGCACTGGTAGGTGGGGCAGCAGTGGTCGGGGCGGTGCAGCGCCTTGCAGCCGGGACGCGGCTCGCACTCCATGGGCGCGCAGCGCACGCCGCCCGCCGCGCACGCGCAGCGCTCGCACGGACTCGAGCCCGGGAACTCGTCGCCGATCATGTACACCACATCACCGAGAGCACAGTTTCCTGTAAACAAACATTTTTTTACGACTTATTAAGGAACTAAGCCGAAGGCCCACCAGATGTTTAGCGGTAACCTCTGCCTACTACAACCGCAATACCGCGGTCGGTAATCACGTTCGCGAAGCACGTGATCAACGCTGCTGTCCGTTAAGACATAGAGTTGTAAAACTCATGTGCCCGTAACCTCATGGTGTATTCAGGGGTTCGAGGGGTAGCAGAGCAATTTGTAGGGGGTTTTCCGGGGAAATACGGCCACGAAGCCGTCAAGTAGTGGTTATAATACTGGTGACTCTATAACTTGTTAAACTTTCGCGATTTGTTAACATATTTTTAGTTTTAAAATTACAGGATTTTATCGCGTACCTTTTTTATTATTTTCCCGACGTTTCGAACACATTTCAGCGTTCTTGGTCGCGGGAGGACTAATGTGCTGGGAGCTACCGCCGCGAATTGATGGCAGAATCCACGACTACCCTCAATTCGTCTTCAGATTCAGAAATGTCCAAGTTCACATTACGACACACTACACTGACGGTATCGGACTGCTGTACCGTCGGAACACAACGCACACACTTATTCAACACAGGATTCCATGCAGAAGAGAGACGAAAACCATCTTCACGATTGAAATTTAGGTGTTTCTTGATCTCAATCGCCTCTCGAACTATCCTCTTATAATAGTGGCGTTCTTTGGATATAACTTTTGGGTCGTGTAGTTCTATCCAGTGGTTAGGTCCTGACTCCAGCAGATGTTCGGCAATCGCTGACGATTTTTGACCGCGGCTATATGCTCCTTGACACGTTCGGCTATTGTGCGCTTAGTTTGCCCTATGTATGAACGGCCACAGCTACAGTCAATTTTGTATACGCCTGGCATTTGCAGCGGTATGCTATCTTTTGATGTTCGGAGCTGCTGAGACACTTTTGAGTAGGGAGTGAAAACTGACTTAATTGAAAATCTCTTGAGAATATTTCCAATCTTATCCGTCCATAAAGCTTCGGCGGCTGCACTATTGCAGGTTTATGGAGACGTTCATACATATCCTCTGTGAAAAGGTCCTTCAGGTCCGTAATAACACACAGAGGATATGTATGAACGTCTCCATAAACCTGCAATAGTGCAGCCGCCGAAGCTTTATGGTCTACCTAAGGTACACAAAACCCTTGTGCCTTTGCGTCCGATTGTAAGTCAGATAGACTCGCCGACGTATGACCTGACTAAACATATTGCTTCGGTGTTACAGCCCATTGTAGGCAAGACATCGAAGGCGAAAAGGAAGTCCACCAGTTAACAGACACATTGAACGCCATACACCCGAATATCCGGTTCACGCATGAAATGGAGATTAATAGGACTTTAGCTTTTCTGGATGTCAAAGTGATGGTGAGATTCGATGGCTCCTTAGCGCATTGTGTCTACCGAAAACCGACTCATACTGACCGGTACCTAAACGCTGCATCGCATCATCATCCGTGCCACTTGCAGTCTGTTGTGGCTTCATTAATTAACAGGGCTCATGATCTGTGCGACCCTGAACATGTGGAGAGTGAAGTCAGCCATGTTCAGGAGGTTCTTAGACACAACGGATATGTAAGTAGAAAAACTATAAAACGGAAAAGCCGAAAAACGCCGGAGGTCAGCAGACAACCTATCTTTCTGCCGTACGTGAAGGGGGTGACGGATAAGAATGGAAATATTCTCAAGAGATTTTCAATTAAGTCAGTTTTCACTCCCTACTCAAAAGTCTCTCAGCAGCTCCGAACACCAAAAGATAGCATACCGCTGCAAATGCCAGGCGTATACAAAATTGACTGTAGCTGTGGCCGTTCATACATAGGGCAAACTAAGCGCACAATAGCCGAACGTGTCAAGGAGCATATAGCCGCGGTCAAAAATCGGCAAGTGTATAAGTCAGCGATTGCCGAACATCTGCTGAAGTCAGGACCTAACCACTGGATAGAACTACACGACCCAAAAGTTCTATCCAAAGAACGCCACTATTATAAGAGGATAGTTTGAGAGGCGATTGAGATCAAGAAACACCTAAGTTTGATAACTTGTTAAACTTTCGCGATTTGTTAACATATTTTTAGTTTTAAAATTACAGGATTTTATCGCGTACAGTCCTCCCGCGACCAAGAACGCTGAAAGGTGTTCGAAACGTCGGGAAAATAATAAAAAAGGTACGCGATAAAATCCTGTAATTTTAAAACTAAAAATAACCTAAGTTTGAATCGTGAAGATGGTTTTCGTCTCTCTTCTGCATGGAATCCTGTGTTGAATAAGTGTGTGCGTTGTGTTCCGACGGTACAGCAGTCCGATACCGTCAGTGTAGTGTGTCGTAATGTGAACTTGGACATTTCTGAATCTGAAGACGAATTGAGGGTAGTCGTGGATTCTGCCATCAATTCGCGGCGGTAGCTCCCAGCACATCAGTCCTCCCGCGACCAAGAACGCTGAAATGTGTTCGAAACGTCGGGAAAATAATAAAAAAGGTACGCGATAAAATCCTGTAATTTTAAAACTGGTGACTCTGTTTTGTTCTTAGAAGTAAACTTCCAAATATGTTGTACTTATTACATACTAAGTATACTTATTTATTTTTTATGAACAACAAAGGAATCACAATAAACCATAAACTCGTCACTAATTTTACTTAGGTCTATGTGTCTCTCCACTTATAGAACAGCATGCACGAATGCCATTTTAGCAACGTTAAATTTAAGATCAATAATTTTAAATAATAATGGGCTAATGTCACAAGACATTTTATCATTTACAGACATTAATTTTTAGGTAAAAAAGGGATGCTCTTTATCGCTTCAAAAGTAGTACAAGTTGAGTTTCTTCTTTGTTATGTGACTTGTAATGTAGGTATTACAAGTCACATCACTATTATCTATTATTATTTTTATTTCTAGCCGTTTCCGTCGCACTGCAGAGCAATATATCCCCCTTCAATTTTTCCCGGTCCTGTGCGATGGAGGACCAACCATAACAAAGATAAAATTCAACTTGTACGGAATATGTTTTATAAATTAGTAAATACGTTTTTAACTTTTTAAAAGCCGACCGTGCATTGTAAAGGGCGAAATAGAACTGTGCTTTGATAATAAATCAATCCACGAAAATGAAATAGCAGATAGTAAAATCATGTAAAATAAACGACTTATTACCTTCTTTGAGTCCCATGTTCGCGCTGGTGACGTTGAGCGTTGGCAGCGGGCCCAGCGGCCCTGCAACAAAGGAAACACAGATGTAACAAAATAAATCCGGGCAAGAGCGAGTCCGACTCGCGCACCGAAGGTTCCGTGCCATCATAAAATATAATATAATTACAAATACAAATACAAAATACAAAATAATTTATTAGCCAAAGTTAAAAATTTTACAATACATGTTTGACAGTGGTCCCCGCACGAGGCAAGCCTGTATCGCGGGAGACCTCATTACAGAGTTCGAGTTACAAGGCAAACAATTAAAAGAGAACAGAATGACAACTATAACTATAAAACATTGAATTTAAGTTTACGAAAAGAAAAAGAAAACAAAAATAACTAATATAACAGTCCAACTAAGCGAAAATGCAATTAGAGCTCTCTGCATAGCAATATGATCGATTTATTAGGAGTGTGGGAGGGGAAGGGGGAATATATATGGGATAATAAGTAAGTAAGTAAGCTTGGAATACTCATCGCAGAATGCTAAGGAGGTCTTCAGTAGCATCGTAGTCTAGGGTTAGCAGCCAACGTCTTATTTTTTCCTTCACGCCATAAAGGGAACTGGATAGATCGCAATGTTTGATCACGCGACGATAAATGAAATGGAAGGCAAAATATTTAAACCGTTTGGCAAAAGCGGTTTTAGTGGTAAGGATCCTAACTTTTATACGACGACCTTTTTGTGTTGATTGTGTTTGTGTTTGGGCAGAGAAAGTCCTGTGGTATGATGAAACTGCACATGAGATACAAAGCTGGCGAACAGTCAACGTTTGCGTTTCAGAATGAAGAGAAGCAGTGGGAAATCTAAATGGTTTTCGAAACATAACTTTTAAAACAGCTCTGTGTGCGCGCTCCACGCCGATCATTGCAGACTTGGTACCGCCACCCCAAACGGTGATGCAATAGCTCACGATAGATAGGCAGAGAGCCGAGTATACGATCATCAGCGTGTCTTTATCAGCGCTATCACGAAGGAGTTTCATGATGTGAATTAGTTTTCTGGTTCTGCCTGAGAGAGCGTTTATGTGTTGGCGAAAGGTGAGGTTTTCATCCACAAGGACTCCCAGATACCTAACGCAAGTAGAACGTTCAATCTCAGGACAGAAAACGGAACAGCAGGTATCATATCTCGAGGAAGAGCATTTATGAATGCGCAAGGAAATATTTTTGGGCGGCGCAGAAACTATGGTCTTGTGATAGCAAACATATTTTGCCTTGTTGGCGTTGAGCGTGAGTAAATTCGCATCCAACCAGGTTGAGATGCGTGCTAAGACTTCCGCCGCAAGCCAGGAGGTATCTTGCCATGAGTCACCCTGAAACACAATTGCCGTGTCGTCTGCGTAACACAGGATTCGTGCTCGGTCAGACTGGCCAATCATAGAGAGGATGTCGTTGATGTACAGGGTAGATAAAGTGGGACCCAGAATACTGCCCTGGGGGACTCCAAAACAAACGCTCCGGATGCCACTGGAGTGTCCATCTACCGAGACACATTGGGTTCTTGCAGATAAATAACTTTCAAACCACCGCAATACGACTCCTCTGATCCCTAGACCTTCCAACTTCCTAAGAAGGATTTTTGGCGACACCGTGTCAAACGCCTTAGCTAGGTCAAGAAAGACGCCGATACATTTTT
The DNA here is from genome assembly GCA_963082625.1 of Pasiphila rectangulata. Lineage (NCBI taxonomy): Eukaryota > Metazoa > Arthropoda > Insecta > Lepidoptera > Geometridae > Pasiphila > Pasiphila rectangulata. The sequence goes on along the minus strand of OY720241.1, from coordinate 22,282,654 downwards.
TATTGTTGTCAAGAGCAGATGCAACAAAATCAATTAGGTAATGAACGGCGTCTTCCGTTGACTTTCCACATCTGAACCCGAATTGATAGGGTGACAAAATATGATTCTTCTCTAGATAGCTGTTTAGTCTTTTGTTGACTAATTTCTCCAAGATCTTAGAAAAAGCTGGTAGGAGTGAGATAGGACGAAAATTACAAGGGGATGACTTAGAACCATCTTTATGAATAGGAATAACTGTTGCAATCTTCCAGCAGTCAGGAAAAACTCCTGTAGATATACTTAAGTTTAGGACATGACACAAAGGTTCCATAAATGAATTGCCAAATCTTTTGAGAAATGTATTTGAGATGCCGTCCTTACCTGGTGCGCAATTGCATTTTATTGCATCAATTATGCTCGAGATCTCATCACAATCAGTGGGAGCCATGAAAAATGAGTGCGAAAAATTACAGAACACCTCAACCTCAGCAGCAAGTTCATCCTGCGACTTGTTAAGTGTTTTAAGTATAGAGTTAGCCAGAGTTTGACCAGCTCCAACAAAAAAGTCATTACAAACGTCCAATGATTCCGTAGGAGAAGATCTAATGTTAAGTAGCTCATTAGAGCTGTCTTTCCGCTTAGATAGCTCGCAAACTGATTTGATGGTTTTCCACATTAATTGTGGTTTATTTTTGTTTTTAAGGAATAGTTCTTTGTTATACGAGGCTTTAGCATTTCTCATCGTGGATCTAAAGACGTTCTGGTACGCGATATAATTAGCCCTAAAAACAGGATTGTCTGGGTACTTTTTAGTTTTATGATAAAGATTTATATTTGTTGTAGAACCTTGACAGCGCCATTTCTTGTCTGATAGCGGAACTTATGTAGATTTATTACACTTTCGATGATTTCTAAAAAACTACACCAATTAAAGAGTTATAATTTTCCTGTAATCTTCACATACACTCCTATTAGCAATAAGGTTATTTCTGCAAACTTCGGAGATAAGGCGGGAACGCTTTTTTTTGCAACAATTTTGTAAATAGTTCCTAATTAATAATTTAATTAAATACTATTAGTTTCACACGACCTAGTAACTTCACTTAAAAGTTTTGAGATCCCCTATCCGCCCCCCTGCAATAATAATAAGAATATTTTTTAGCATTTTCATATACGCTATATTAGTAAAAAAGTTTTATCTTTAACCATTTCAAATTTCAAGTCGTTAGCATCATTAGTTCTCGAGATATCCACTTGAGACAGACAGACAGACAGAGTGATTCTATAAGGGTTCCTTTTTACCATTTTGGTCCTGAACCCTAACTAGCGTAATTGGACACGCCGAGACAAATTGGAGGGAGCAAATTAAATTTTCAAGTTCATCGGGTCTGATTGCGGAGCGAGTTTGCTAGACAAATACACAGAACTTATCTATCTCGAAGCATATTCCTGAATATGAATTAACGTTTTACCTAATGAAGAGAGGATTTTCACTTTAATGTCATGGTTATCTCCTTGGCAGTAATATCTCCTAAAAAAACAACGAGAAATCACAATACTCGTGCACAAATCCTCGATATATGTTCAGTACGTATGGTGTATCTTCAGACGACTGAATACATCAATCAGGCAAACACGTATGTATATATATTCTATTCGTAGCGCATGAATGCCGACCTTAATGTTTCCTTGTATTGATGGAGTGCCTTCACGGATCCACGCTCATTTCATCCGCCAGGGTAAAGCCTCATTCAAAATCCTAAGTAGTTACTGTTCTTTGATGTAATTTCATAAGTTCTCCTTGCACATTAAATCAGAAAAAGTTGAATTCGCTGATTAAAATAGGCAAGTTTATATTATTATTATACATATATTTCGTATGTATATATTTCGCATGTTCAGTCAGTACAAAGGTTTTGTTTCCGTTAACTCTTCGTCATGTTTAATGACTTTTATTCATCCCGAGATCGGGCGGTAGGGACAGAGCTATACTTCCCCTGCCATTACCTTTCCTTTGATATATGCCTCGAATCGGAGAGAATGCTTTACCTACGCACTCTGGAACTTTTTGGGATAAATAATTTGTGTTGTAGGTACTCACAGTACTGTGTTTATTGGTACATGGTGGGAACTTATAATGAATCAGTTGCCTGAAATACATTAATATTTCACTTGCATTAAAGCGCCTGACGCAATTACCGCGCAACTCGTGTGCGACCTTATGACTACAATCTTTTATAAGCAGTATTATAGCTAAATGTGTATTCTATTGACTACGCAGTACCAACTTTTATATACCGCTTTATTTACACTCTTTACATGGTAGTAAATTTGTCTTAAATATAACATGTGGTGAGCACCATCATTCAGCTCGCGCGTGACGCTGCGAAGCGAGCAAACAAAACAGGACATTGCGACCAGCTGCGTATATGAACTTTGTTTACTTTAAACATAGGTAATTGATAACATGCGTTTTTCGGTTGTTTTCGTTTTTTTTTGCCTGACTACGGCAAATCTAAGAGGAACGGTTATGTTTTATGTTCATTTACCTACGTTCCACTGTAGAGCTAAACGAATCAATTTTACCTATTAACCAATATTCCTACCCTTTTTATTGGAAGTACGAATCAAAAAGCTTTGTTGGCCTTGTGGTATGTACTCCGACTTTCGATCCGAAGGTCGTAGGCTCGATACCGGCCGTGCACCAATAGATTTTTATTACTCGAAAAAATGATGTGCACAGTTAACATCGTGAGGAAAACCGTGGCTTAGTCAGCCTCAGACGAATTGATCTATTCTTTCCTCTGACTAATAGCTGACTAAATTGGGAGGTTGGTATAGGTGCACATATGCACGTTCGTTTCACTCACTCGTTCGATTACACGGACCACGGACCGCCGCGCCATAGTTGGGTTACAGTTTTTAATAATATCTTTATAAGTTAAGAAAAACAAAGGACCGTTAATGCGGTGCTATATTTTTCGAAACGATTCTTGATGTTTTCCTACAAAAGTAACAATTGTATACATGTGTTAAGTACGCTAGTCACAGATGCGTCGGCACGAACCGGTCGTGTGCCGGGGCCGCGACCTCGCCCTTGCTGGGCGGGCGGCGGCCTCCGGGCGGCACCCCACAGCCCGACCACTCACCCCGGAAAACTATAAGCACCTACTTTTGTAAAACTTTATCAGCTGCAGTGAAGTTTTTCAATCATTTCTTACTGAGTTTTGTGGAGTTGCAAAGAGTTTTCAGTTTTGTGTAGAAAATATTTTTTCCAATTTATGAGAAATTGGTCATGCATTTTTTGTGCTACCGACCTACTTGTAGAAGATCCCGATTCCAATATTTCTTTAATAAAATGTTTTTTTATTTTTTCTCTCAAAAAAGTGTATCACATGGAGTATGCCATAATAGAGAATTCTCAAAGTGAGCCGAACTACCGTCTGCCTGTTTTCAGCTTAAGTCACTTCCTACTCTAAATTTATTAATCACTACTTATACGAGCTGTAATTACCAAAATCTCCCCAATAGTAATGTAATGAAACCGTTTCAACTCATACAGCCAGATTCATAGTTAGAGCATTAATCCCGACCCGAATATATGATCAACGTGCCACTCATATAGACCGCTCGTCGTCTGGCACACCTGTCATTCAATCAGCCGACCCATCGTCCTCGATTTCCGGAGCTCCACCGCTAATTAAACGTAGCAGCTTCGATAGACCTACTCGCATGCCTCACTTGATTTACTACGTATCTGTGCGGCTCCCGAGGACACGCCGCAGAGCCCGGGGGTAGAGTCGCCTTTAATTAAAAGCTAGCGCACTCGCCGGTTCTTAAATCGTTAAAGTAATAAAGTGCATGTGAGCGGAATATGAGCTCCTCTATAACTAGCGCTCTCGGGAGGGCCTTTACCGGGGAATCCTTAGCAAACGCCTTGCTCAACTCACTATCAAAATATAACGTCATTCTCCTATTTATTCCCACATTTTATTTTCATTCTACGCTATCAGACTTTGAGTCGCACTTTATTTAACTCACTATTATTTGAGAGTAATAATCATAAACAGGGTTGGGGTAAAACTTTGGCTCGTTAACACACAAGGAGCCAAAGCTACCTTTCGTAGTTAGCCTTGTAGGTAGCCTTAGAAATACTTAATTTTTTTAAGAAAAACAATATAATTCGGTTTTACATTTTAGCCCAAAAAGTACATTTGTCGAATCAAACAAGTTGATGAGAACAAGAAGCTACTCATTCAAACTTGTTTCCATTATCCTACACGTAAACGAACCCTCAACTACCATTGTTCCTTGCATCTGAGAGGGCGCGTGCACTCACTCGAAAATAGCTAATGAATATCTCAAACAGCGCGTCAGTCAGGAATGCAGACTTGTGCCCGCGCCCGGCTGCGCCCGCGCGCTTCCAAACAACAGTGCAAACGTGACAGGACAAGTTGGTGCAATGCACGCACTGACGAATCCTAGAGCATTTGTGTGAAGCCGGCTTAGCTGAGAGAATGTTAAAGGGGCTGGGCGAGCCCCCAACTAACAATGTTCCAAGCTCTGCAGCCACCCGTCCATCACCATCTTCCTGTGTATCAACATCCTTACTGCGCTCGCCAACCCGCCTGCCAAGCGTGGTGAGTATGGCAACAACACCTCGTGATCAGTACTTAGTGATCAATAAGGGAGGCCTTTGTCTAGCAGTGGATGTCCGACGGTTGGAAGAGAGAAGAGAGGGGCGGCTAGGCTGAGAGGAAGCTAGATGTGAAAGGCCAATTTTTTCTTTGCGTTGCAATACAACCTGGTGAGATAAGCACGACTTTCCCTTTGAAATTCGCTTTCGCTTGTGGTTTACAGCCGCACTATCTTTGATTAGCCAACGTCGCCGTCGGAATGAAAATAAGACATGATTCACTCCTCGCTATCGATGACCTGCAGGACTACTCTTAAAAACGATTATATCAGCGTCGAAATTGTTGAAAACATACTCTAGGAGATATCGAATCGATGTCAATTTGTTGTTATGTTACCTTAATGTATTTTGATAAATCTAATCAAAAGCTACCACTTGCCAAAACATTATAAAATTCTATTCTATTCTATTCTGTTCTATTCTATTCATTAATTCCTTTCGTATTTTCATTCGTTTCAACCATCCAATACGAATTTCGATAGACGATGTGTCGGACGATCTACTTTAAGAGTACGCCAGTATGGCCAAACAATAAATCCGGACGTCTATCATGTCGTTTCTTCGACATCGAAATCGTTTATCGGAGTAGGACCCTGTATGACCCACAGATGGTTGAGTATAGAGTAGGTAGGTAGTAGCAATGAACGACCTATTGTTGTCACTATAGCATTGTAGATTACGAAATGGTGAGCAATCTGCAACACATGATTAGTATGCAAGTTTAAAGTTAAGTACAATATCAAGATAAGGATAACAGAAGACAATTTAGTAGCACTGAAAGCCCTAGTGTAGAGCACACCTACTTTAAATGTTTCCGTTACATACGCCTTCTTCGGTTTTCATTTCATATCGAACTTTCGCAAATAGCTTTACTATTTCAATTGTTTATATATTTGAGGAGAACCCACATAAGATACACAAAACAAACAAAGTAACAATTAAAGTTTAAAGTCTAGTGCTCTTATAATGTATGGTGCCAAACATTTGGTGTATTCATAATTTACAATATTTTTTTTTTATTATTTGGTTCACAAATTGAAATCTACGCTACACGTATGAACTAAAAGAAAGAAAGAAATGAACTCTTACGGCGTAATTTCTAAAAAACACTGAACACTATTTATTTATTTATTTATTTATTAATCGGTTCACCAACACAGAGTACACTGTTTCATTAAGAAAGAAACATTCCTGATTTGTACTAGCCTAGTGTCACTATAATTAATGGTGAAGACAGCATGTTAAAAATATTTATAAACTGAGCTAGCAAGTAAAAAGCAAAATTACAGCAACATAATAGACAAATTATTACAGTATAGAAACTGATGATTAAATAATTAAGATTAAAATTACATAACAGTTAAAATAATAATTGATTGCAAATACATTAAAATTAAGACAGTAATCATTAAAATAAAAAAAAATAAAAAAAATATTATCCCGATAAATTATATTAAAGTAAATGTAAATAATAAAAAAGAAAATATTTAAATTATATCTAAATAAATTAAATTAAAATCATAACAAATTAAAAATTACAAATTGAATTCAGATTTAAGATTTGATTATGTCACAAATAAATAGCGATTTGACCTTATGTTATGAATATTGTCGGCGAAGATATCAAATTGAAGGGACCCAGAATACATGTTGTACTGTCTGACCATTCTTGCAAGCGGTGCGTGAAGTCCCAAATTAGACCGCGAGCCGCCTGGGTCAAACAGGTTGTACCTGGAGGCCCGGGGCAGTCTACTGGGAGCACAAAACGAGAGTTTGGACAATAGATTAGGGGCGTCAACAACACCATTCGCAAGCTTGCACAGAAATACTGTATCGAGCATACATACATACATCTGCGATCCACCAGCTTACACATGCTGAAGTGAGCTAGCCTTTCTTCGTATGTCAGAAGCTTCTTTCCCAGGTGACAAGAGAAAGTGAGATGCCAAAGAAAGCGTTTTTGGACACGCTCCAGGCGCTTCTTGTGGACTTCGTAGAAAGGACTCCAAGCTACACTACAGTACTCGAGGTTGCTACGCACTAGAGCGTTGTACAATAGGATTTTTGTTTTAGTACACTTAAAGTCTTTCGAATTGCGCAACAGGCACCCCAAGCACTTAAACCCTTTCAAAGCAATATTCTCGACGTGGATGTTTAGGCTTAGTTTCGAGTCGATAACCACTCCCAAGTCGCGCACCTCATCGACGTTCTTCAAGATAGTACCTTTAATTGAGTAACTAGGTATAACAGAAGTTTTTTTTTCTAGTGAAGAAAATCGAGAAGCATTTAGCGACATTTAGAATCATGTCGTTAACTTCACACCAGTTATCCAAACGATAAAGATCTTCCTGAAGCAAGGTAATGTCTTGGTCATCGTTGATAGTGCGGAATAGTTTCAAGTCGTCAGAAAAGAGGTAATGACTTGAGTTTCGGAAACAATCGCCAATGTCGTTGATAAAGATATTAAAAAGTAGCGGGCCAAGGTGAGACCCCTGAGGGACACCAGAACAGACAGGGAAAGGCTCCGATTTATACCCATTTACCACCACAACCGCAACCGCAACTATTAAAGCAGATCAGTCATTTTAAGCCGTGTGGTGCCGGCAGTAGAATGTTACCCCTCCTTTCATGCCCGTGGATGCAGTAAGAGTCTGCTAAGGGATACCTCCGGAAGATGGGCAGCAGCGTGTATCAACATCCGTACTGCGCTCGGCAACCCGCCTGCCAAGCGTGGTGAGTATGGCAACTACCCCTCATGGAGATCCGTGAGGGAGGGCTGTGTTCAATAGTGGACGTATTACGGCCGAAATGATGATAAAATGAGTCATTTTAAGCAGTAAAACTAAGCAAAGGTCTCGTAAAATATACAACACAACAGACCAAGATCAGTGTCATTCTTTAACCATGGTACCATCAGATTGTACGATCAATGGTACTACGGCAAATAATGTTTGCCGTGGTTCTGGTTTTTAGATTTTGTTGCTTAGTTACTGAGTACTTATGTTACCAAATAGTTTTATTCATCATCTGGTTATGGAAAGATGAATAAAATTATAAATTTTAGGGTTTTCTAGCTTGACATGTTGTGCTGACCTCACGTAAAAGTAGGATAATGGTTATGATGATGGATCCTTTTAATACGCAGGGGAAGTCACAAATGATGCATATTTTAGCATAAACTAAGCCGAAAAATTATGCAGACTAGGGTTCATCTGAATTATTCCCCTACGCTTCTTCAGGGCTGGCGGGGCGAAGTGAATTATTCCCCTACGCTCCTTCAAGGCTGGCGGGGCGAAGTGAATTATTCCCCTACGCTCCGTCAAGGCTGGCCGAGCGAAGTGAATTATTCCCCTAGGCTCCTTCAAGGCTGGTGGGGCGAAGTGAATTATTCCCCTACGCTCCTTCAAGGCTGGCGGGGCGAAGTGAATTATTCCCCTACGCTCCTTCAAGGCTGGCGGGGCGAAGTGAATTATTCCCCTACGCTCCTTCAAGGCTGGCGGAGCGAAGTGAATTATTCCCCTACGCTCCTTCAAGGTTGGCAGGGCAAAGTGAACTAGATTAATGCTAAGGTTAGGCGGATTTAGATTAGTTTTGCTCTGTACCTCATTTATTTATTACATTACTCTTTTTCATTCTTCATGACCAATTCGTTTAGCAAATCCATTTTTTCACGACATTGACTTGTGATTGCATGAACTTACACATTGTTTACGTTCAGTGGACACACATCTAGTTTCCAATTACTTTTTATATTCCAATTTATGGAACTGTGTTGGTAATAGGCTATTTGAACTTGATGGCTTATGGGTAAAATGAACATAAATGTTAATAAATAAACAGTCATCATTTTCCGGAAAATAAAGTAATATTTTATTTTATCTTTATGTCACATATATGTACTTCCTATCGTAATCTGTTCTTTTCCGCATATTACTTTTACAAAATAATGTCGATGTTTCACATCTGCCAGGCGTCCCGTGACGGTTCACAATTTTTAAACTCTTATGCTACCGACAAAATGGAAATTGCTGTTATTATATTGATAATAACATAAAAATGCGAGCGTGACTCGCGCCCTAAGAGTTCGGAAAATAGAAGATATATTGGATGAAATATCAAATTAGTATAGCAAATTAGTACTTGATCTTCATCTCAGCCGTAGCACGCCCACTACTGAACAAAGGCCTCCCTCATGGACCACTACGTACTCATAAGGGGTGTTGCCATACTCACCACGCTTGGTAGGCGGTTTGGTGAGCGCAGTCAGGGTTGTAGATACACGAAAAATGCTGCTGCCCATCTTCCGGGGGTATGCCATAGCAGATTCTTACTGCATCCACGGGCAAGAAAGGAGGGGCAACATTCTACTGCCGGCACACCACGGCGAAAATAACAAAGTATTTGATTAGCAATACTTATTAAAAAAATAACCTCTTAACTACTTCGTATTGAGTTTGACGTGATACATATCTAGACCAGTTATAAATTTTGTTAAGAAGACGCATAACATTATTTTTGTTACCTCCAATCTTTAAATCATTCTCAAATCATCAAGGCATATTTCTTATTTCAGACGTTATTCAAATTTCAATACGGTATTATGGGGATACAAATAAAAAATCCCGAGTTTTAGAATTTTTCCTTTTCTTGTGCCACAAAAGCTTCCAGAGTTGTGAGACTTCCTCTCGTTTTCCATTTTTGTCTCGTTTTTATTTTCATACCAAAATTACACACTTAATGTATGAATGCCCTGAGGTAGCACCTTAATTTTTGAAGAGCATCATTTGACTGCAGTTATTGATTTTTAGTATAAATTTCAAGATACCTAAGGCTCTTGACAAACGAGTGAGCCTATAAAGGTTCCGGCTTTTCCTCTTGAGGTTCGGAACCCTAAAAACATGGCTACGTGGCGCCTTGTGCTCGTTGGTATTCAATTCCATACAAAGCGTAGTTATTTTCCGCGTGATCCCCACTACCCTCCGGCGGTCTGTGTAATATTCCGAATACAAAGCGTTCGTTGGTGACAAATAGTCGGTCCCCAAATTTTATTATGATGAAACGGTAACGGTTTTTCCAGTTTTCCAACAAATGAATTCCCTTTTTGGGTAAAACCATTTTCATAAGGTTACTTACTTACATTATTACTTATATTATTGATCAAATTTATATTTTAGTTAATTTTTACATTCGCATATAATTGATAGATACAAACAGAGACGATACAAATTACAAACGCGATTCTCCAAGAGTAACAATTTAATCCTCATACCCACTTTCTATGCGACTCTATCTTTTACTCAACTTGTGTAGGTACTTCTTTTGTAATGTGTAAGTACAAAGACGTCAATGTATCGGTGCGGATAGTGGCGTCCCGCGGGAGCTGGGGATAGTACGGCGTGTCACGGCCGATCGATAGCCCGCCCGCGCCAAAGACAAGGTAAATTGTCTGCCGTTTTTACTGCTACACGTTTTTGTTCGAAAGCATCGACATTTGTACCTGTACCTGATATGAACTCGTTAGGTACAATTGAAATATCTTTTCGTTTGAACAGACCAAGACTGGATCAAAATAATCCCGTAACCATACTATCCTGCCCAATACTAACAAGCGTATCTGTGGTCGTTGCTGTAAACTTTCTATATAGAATTTACAAGTGAATTGTACTTATAATGTGGTCATGTCCAGTTGTCGGGACAGCGGCGCGTGGCGGCAAGATTTGTCTGAGGAGAACCTCGGACAAAGAATAAAACCTTAGACGCGTAGATGTTGCGATCGCTTCCATAAAACGAATAGTTAACATAAATCGCGTACTATACGCATATATACGAGAATCAATGAGTGAGTCGGATTTACAGCGCCCTTGCTCTTCATTAGCCTTTCTCATTTATTGCAATAGATTATTTAGACAACGTCAGCAACCGTTTATTCATGCTGTCCGGGACGCCGCTGCCCGCTGCCTGAGATATTGTTTGATCTGCGGGGTGTCATAGACTGTCCCATTCTCTTAAACGAATAAGTAGACTATATTTCGATGCTAAACAACGAACCAGGTGGCACTCAGGGAACAAACGGACCCGCCGTTTATTGCAGTCAAGAATTTTCTACGATCAACTTAAATAACAATAGTCTTTTTTAAACTTTCGCGATCACGACACATTATTAACACATATTAAAACGGCTATTTATCGCGCTATTTACCTTTATTATTGCCCGACGTTTCGACAGGATTGCATCCATCGTGGTCCCGGGAAGACTCCTTCAACTTAAATAACCTTTTCGACGTCCACCCCCCGTTTGAGGTTTTTTCGGATAGATAGAGGTCGATTGAGCGTTTATGTTTAAAGTATTGTGAAAATGTTAAACTAATAACGGTATACCATTCTCAAAGATAAGTCTGCCTTATTCAGAGGAAGAAAAGGTCTGAAGCTCAAAATGCCAGGGTCTCCTCACCATGTTTTCTACCACACATTTTAGCGTGACGTACTTTCATTTATACAAGAAGTTAACATGACATACTTATAAATAATCCTCAAGTCTGGTCAAAATTGTCAAACAAATGATAAGTGAGCTGTCCACTGCCAGCTGTACGGAAGCATTAAGTTAAGTAAAGCTTACTTATTGTAGAAATAAACTGTTATTGCTGGCCTTGATTGTCATTTTTCGTATTCCAATATCATGCGATTAATAATCATCACACGCGGTGGACGGCCCGCTTATTTCTGATAAATTGTATGAATTGAATTGAGGAAGCCCGCGTTTCGGGAAGCAGAGGCTACGAATCCTCTTCAAACTTTGTCGGTATTGGAACTTTGCAAATGAATCACAAGAGGGTCTCGAATCTCTCTGTCAATACAATTCGCCATCGAAAAACCATTATGTAAAGAGTTACTTCCAACAGAGCTTTGCAAAGTAAAAATATTGATTTTTAAAAAGGAAAAGCAGGAGAAGGCTTTCTCGCCAATATGCGTTAGGAAATACAATATTTAGAAGAAAGAGGCGTTTTTGTGAAAATCATGCTGGAGTAATAGATCGACCACAAAGTTTCAGGTTGGATGCGAGGGTGGGAAATCCATTTGTTATGCGGAAAGGGCATATAGGGCACTATGCAAGACTATTTTGCTATTCTGACCTACATAATAAACTCTGACCTTTTCTGTTAACACCTTGTGACTTGGCGTTGTTAATAAAAAATTGTATTGTATTGAGTTATGAATGTATGATCATCATTTCAGCCATAAAACGTCCACTGATGAACACAGGCCTCCCTGATGGATCTCCATGAGGGGTAGTTGCCATTCTCACCACGCTTGGCAGGCGGGTTGGTGAGCGCAGTATGGGATGTTGATACACGATGTATGATACTATAAATGTAACTAAAACTAAATTAACTTATAAATGTAGTATAGAGTCAAATTTTACAAGCTCTATCTAGGCTTGTCTAGAAAGTGGTGTGTTATATGGAACGTAGTATTCCACGCTGGTAGCGAGGCATTGCTACTGTTACTAACCACATGTTGTCTGAATAAATGAATTAAATTATAATTATTATTGCTACTGCACTGCCTCGCATCATCATCATGCTGGACATAGGCCTCCCTCATGGGTTTCCAGGTATTGCGGCCTGCATCCCATCGTCGACCCCATCTTCACCTTGCAGATCACAGATTGCAGTATATGTGATCAATTTTTGACAGATCTGCGCCATTATAATTATAACTGCCACACTCCGCGGTTTACATTCGCAGTTCCCGTTCCCGGAGGAATACGGAGATAAAATATAGCCCGTGTTACTCAGGGATAATTTAATATTCTAATGGTGAAAGACTTGAAAATCGGCCCAGTAGTTTTTGAGGTTATTCGTTACAAACATACAAAATACAAATCTTTCCTCTCTAATAATATTGAGAGATGAGAGATGTCTGCTTGGTTCTCCCAGCGTTGGTGTTCCAACACATCGACCTAGCAAATTGGCAAAAACACGACATAATATACTGAGCTACTTTTTGTACCTTATCTGTCCCTAATGTAGACAATCCATCACGGCGGCATTAGGCTTCTGGCCTTATTATATAGAAAAACTAGCTTTACATATTATAAATAATACCTAGACACGGGACAAATATCTGCAGAACAAATACAAGTAATTGTCGCGTGACAGAAATCGGACCCGCTACCTCCTGTGTGTGTATCAGTTGGCTATAGACTACCTGAGCCACGGAGGCGTAAAGCATGAATTCCCAGATGCTGACACTGTATGAATCATTTATTTATTTATTTATATTAGGAAGACCATCGGCGTAATAATTCTTAAAAAGTACCAAGTTAAAACAGTTTATGAAGCCATTTAAAGGTCTCCACAGCTAGAAACGGTTAAGACATAGACATAGAATTCTAATATTACTTGCTAACAAACTAAAGCTAAATATAAAACAAAAAAAAACAGATTAGTTCAACAGCACTCACGATCACCACTATCCATTCATAAAATATATATACAACAATAAATAATGTTACAATGTATTTAAGTTGCCAAATAAAATTGTCTATAAAAGTAAGTTGGGGTAAAATGGGTTATGGGGTAAAGTTAAATTAAATTAGTTATTTTAATCTTACAATTAATAACATATACATACACACAATAGTGTGTGATATCAATATTTATATTTATTAAAGAAGTTATTATTTAGCTTATTTTTAAGAGATTGGTTACTAATGAGAAAAACGTCAAGGTCACTTTCGTCACTTAGCAAATTAAACTGCTTACTTGCACGGTAGATAAAAGAATTTTGGCGATAGTTAGTCGAAACAGAGGGAAGATGAAAGAGTTGATTTTTTCTTAAAGTGCGCATTGGTGCATTAAAATTTATTTTACTAAGAAGAGCTGGACAATCTATCGAAGAAGCAATAATTTGTAATGTTGGCATAAGGCCAGAAGCCTAATGCCGCCGTGATGGATTGTCTACATTAGGGACAGATAAGGTACAAAAAAGTAGCTCAGTATATTATGTCGTGTTTTTGCCAATTTAATGATAAGTACCGCCGTGGGGTGCCGGCAGTAGAATGATACCCCTCCTCTCATGCCCATGGATGCAGTAAGAGCCTGCTAAGGGATACCTCCGGAAGATGGGCAGCAGCGTCTATCCATGTATCAACATCCCATACTGCGCTCACCAACCCGCCCGCCAAGCGTGGTGAGAATGGCAACCACCCCTCATGGAGATCCATGAGGGAGGCCTGTGTTCATCAGTGGATTTTATGGCTGAAATGATGAAATGATGAATGATAAGTATGTATTTATGTATCATCTAGTACCCATAACACAAGCTCTGCTTAGCTTGGGGCTAGATGATGCTGTGTGATTTGTCCAGCATTATTTATTATTTATTATTATTTTTATTTATTTACAAAAAAAAATAGTTTTGTATTCTGCCAATCTTCTGATTTTCATAATATAAAGTTTGCGTGGTTTGGGACTAGATGGTGTTGTGTGTAATGTCCAGTATTCATTATTTTACTCAGTTATTTTATTTATATATAACGGAACGCTGTAGTGCCTGTAACCAGTTGAATTAGGCATTATCAACATATTTAAAGGATGTTCTAAAGTTGACTAAGCCCAAACAGGCTTACAATACATATTCCAGATAATGTATGCTTTGTACTAAAATAACTTACTTTAGAATAACAAGTGTTATTTCACTACAAAAAGACTATCTTCTAGAAATTTCAGTGTGCATTTGCCGTGACGAGTAATCTTTGGCACGTTATGGCCTATGACGCGGACGGAGCCATCGCGGCTGCGCGGGCGCCGCCAGACCCGCCGCCGCGGCCGGGGCTGCCCGACGGCATTCCGCAAGTGACTCATGCGCATACCACCACACTACCAGGGAACCAGGGACTTATTTCAATAAACTTGTAATCTTTTCTCAAAATATAATCTATTTTTTAGTTCACCTCTTTATTTAGTCGCATGGTTACTCTAGAATTGTTCTGTCAATAATATTGTAAATTACATATAACTGAAACTTCCATTCCTCTGTCTTAACAAGGATGAGTTACTTGTTAAGATTGGCAGGTACGGCTACTTTATAGGTGAGCGGGTATCTATTCGTCATATCAGCTATAAAACTTCCACTACTAAACACAGGCCTCATGGATCTCCATGAGGGGCAGTTGCCATACCAACCACGCTTGGCAGGCGGGTTGGCGAGCGCAGTACGGGATGTTGATACACGAAAAGACGCTGCTGCCCATCTTCCGGAGGTATCCCTTAGCAGGCTCTTACTGCATCCACGGGTATGAAAGGAGCGGTAACTTTCTTTTGCCGGCAAGGCCTTTAGGGTATCTAATGCTCTCAAATTAATAATTTAATAAAATTAAGAAAGCTAGATCGATCATTCGTGAATGATTGATCTTGCTTTCTTCATTTTATAATTCTGTCAGATCATTGTCAACTGATTGAGTACGTATAATTTCTGAATAATTATTTTAATTAATTAATAACTTTATTCATTGTATACAAAACTATTTTATAATGTCACTAGCGACCCGCCCCGGCTTTGCACGGGTGCAATGCTGATACTAAATATACTACAGAATATCTTTCTATACAACGTTCACAGCTTTTTGTCAATAGACAATACAAAAATGTTTTCTTTAGAGATTCCTCTTGAAAGAGCGATATTATTATTGGAAACACTTGACGCTCAAATGTAAGCCTGCAACTTTGAAAGTTTGACTCTGCGATTTATTAATGGTCATTGCAAAATATTCCATTACCGGTATCAGAGGAATTTGGGGTGTCAATACATCTTCTCCGTCAATACGTCGTACCACATCCGGTGAGTATTGTGCACTCTATTATGGAAGTTAATAGTGATTTTACCAGCAAACGCGTGCCATTGCATTATTTAGGTGGATTTAGGTTTTTTTTATAAAATAACAGGACAACCTACTTTCAACACCATTCTATGTGGAGGGAGTCCAGACGGGTGCAAAGAATTAAGAAATTCTGCAGGAAAATGAACAGCTTCTTCCAAATCGAGAACAGTATCGACCGAGTTTTATAAGCACGCGCGCCGGCCCCCCGGCCGGTAGGTACCTTCGAAACCGCTATGTCAGGGACATAGCATTTTAAATCTGTAATATCGAAAATATTTACATGCTGTAAAGGGCCAAATTGTTGCATATTAAATGCACAATGTATTTAAGATAATTGGACAAGGATTAATGCTGTATTGTTTAAAATCGTTTCATAAATAAGCCATTCTTTCTCGTAAAAAGTAAAGGATAAAAAATGGTTATAGTGAGTTATCCCTAAAAGATAGACGTATACTATCGTAAAATTTTATTGTAGACTTTTTTAATGTGTACAATACTGTAGTACATTATTTTGATCTATCTCGTAGGGTTCAGCCAGCGTTTGCGCAAAAAAAATGTGTTTATTAACGACATCACATTAGAAACCTCTAAACGTATCAGTGTTTCTCTACTATATTACGCATGTATTATACTTAGAAACCTTTCTCTTGAATCACTCTATCTATTAAAAACGCATCAAAATCCGTTGCGTAGTTTTAAAGATCTAAGCTAACATAGGGACAGACAAAGAGCGGGATACGACTTTGTTTTATACTATGTTATTAAGATTTGATATCAACAATTGTTTCTATTAGTTCGGTAACATTGTCAGTTCCAAACGACTTGTTGCTATTGTCAAACATATTGCATAATATTATGTTAGCCCGCACTCGCACCGCGGAGCGCTAGGCTGGCGCTGGTAATGCGCTCCGCGGCGCGGAGTGCGGGCTAACATAATATTATGCAATATGTTTGACAATAGCGAGTGAGCAGAGTGCAGCCATTGAGGTACCTGGCCTTTATTCTGGTTCATTGACAACCCAGCTTCAATGCATCTATAGCATACATCGAGGTCCCGGCAAGAACAACGCTAAGTATTTACTTCTAATGCTGCATCTCAAATTAATCAATAATAAAAACTGCATTGATTTTGCGAGAGGCAATGACTGAAGTTCATAGCGCTTGTGCATGCTATAAAGCGCACTTCTCGCTATCTCTTGGAATGCAACAAATACAAGTTCACAGCCAGTACCACATAGCCAGCTGCCTCAAGGATAAAGTAACAAGCGATAACTGAGAAATCATTAACATTTTCGTCCTCAGTCGCTGGAAAATATGCAGGGTTCTGTGCTGAGGTTAGGTGTAGGTAAAGTAGATCATGCATAGCTCGGACCGATTAGAAGGTACTATTGTCTACACACACGGGCACACACACCATAGTATCGCCTCCGAGATACGTGCTTCGGGCCGCCGCGCCATTCCTTGACATTCGTGATAAGTTTGTCACCGAGAATGAGCAATGTAGGACACACCGCATTGTTCTAGACAAGGCTTTTTACGACTGCATTGTAAACAAGATTTTATGCTTTAATTTATTCGTGGTTAGTTCGATTAACATGTCAGCAGTGCAACAGTTTACATGTTTAAAATGTGCTGTTGTTGTAGAATTTTGTTGCGTAGGTACGTATAATGGTTATTTGAGTTTATCGTTTCGAAAATGACTCCTTATGTAAATGTGCAGCCTTGAGGCGCCTAGGGGAAACCCACCGCATCATCTCCAGGCCGCGTGCACGGCCTGCCAACTGCCTCATCAAACCAGCGTGATCTGATCTCCAACGTGCCCTTATTGGAACATAAGGTGCGACGGACACTGAATAATGGATGCTATATTACTACATATGTACCTACGCCAATGATAATTGTCTAAGAACCTATGCTAATAGATTGCATTAAATTGAGGTCCATAGGAGATAAGATAAGTCGTTGTTTGAAATGTCAAAAAATATGTTCGCATATCATATCATAAAGCACGGCTCTCGGAATTCCAAAGGTAAACAACTGCAGATCAGCATACCTATGACGTCATACATAATCGTTGCGACCTTCGCTCATCGTGACTCACCCAAAAATCAAAAAACATAAACCAACATCGCGAGACGTCTCTGTTTCACCAGCCCCGACAAAAAGTTCAAACCGCGTGCTTATGTGTACAGAACATAATGTGCCAATTACCATAACAATTGAATATGTTATTTTTAAAACAATTAAAACGTTCTTACCTATTTTTAGCGGGTTCACGTGGTCGTGTTTTTGTACTGTCGAATAACTCAAGTGTTTTTGTGAAGTATGAGGTATGAGAAGCTCATTAGGACATTCCGGATTGTGAATGCAAGGTCGAAATCCAGGCACAGTCATCTGCCTTATTGTACAGCACAGTCAGCACCTGGAGTACCTCGCACCGGTAACTTCACTCTAATCATCGAAAGAAACTAAGTATTGAAGATCGTATATACCTACAGCAGAAGAATGTGCCTATGTGCATCAAGGGGTGTGCTGTACATTATAGTTTGATGTCTACATACCTGCGCTAGTTAATGCTATTAAGTTGAGTGTTGCCATCAGCCCTATAAAACTCCTCGACGACCCCATGCCGCGTTTAGACCTGAAACAAACAAGCACTACTTAGAAATACATCATAAAAAACCATCATTAAATCTATTTGCGTCTTAACCATCGGTTAATAAGGTAACTAACGGGTAAATGTGCGAATCATCCAAAATAAGTAGAATGCAAGGTGCGCGCGCGCAGAGCGGCGCGTGCGATGTCGATGACCTGGCTGAAGCTTATGCAACCTCACCACTCCACATTATATTTATTATTTGTTTTCAATTATAAAAACATTCAGACCTAATTAAAATTTTGAAGGTATTTAATTACATCATGTCTGAATAGAGGTAGTTAATAAAGTTCTATCGTAAAAAACATTAACTACCTTAGTACCAATATACCTTACGAGACGTGACGGATAGCAATGGATTCTGTGTCGATGGCAACAAGAGGAATCCCATCAACTTGACGGGTAACAATGACCCAGATTCCTTCTTCACCTTCAATCAACGCCTTCCATCGCGATAGGACCGTGAACGGTGTCACGACAATTTCGTCGTAAAGCACACGCTACCATAAAATAGGTTGTAGAGATCAAAATTCGACGTAAGAAAACGTATTTGCTGTAAGTAGAAAGAATGGCGTAAGTAGACTGAATACACAGCCATATTCAGAAAAAAATTCTGCGTCGAATGGTCGGGGTCTCATATCGCTACGACGACAAAAACTTTTAAAATAGGGTATAATTTTGAAAAGTTTACGTATTCAATTTGCTGTAAGTCACTAAAAAAACGGTGTTTTAACACTGTTTTTACTTACAGCAAAAGTGCGGTTCATTATTTAATCATCTGATATAACTTACAGCATTCTTATGGGATGAAAGTAACATGTGAAAAGATCACTTACAGCATTCTTTTAGAGTGCAAATTAAATACAAGATTACTTACAACTTGCAAACAAAAGAGCATAATTATGGAAAAAAATAATACTCATGAATTTAAAAGAAAAAGAAGAATCTCAAAATAGATTCCTTTTTCCTAAAACACTTTTTGAGTGACTTGTAAAAAGTCTTATATACACCGCATGGTAGTAACATGTCTAGCAGCCGCAAAATAGCTGCTTACAATTTTACGGTTTATGAAAGTGGTACCCGCTTTGGTTTTTGCAATATTTGGTCTGAAACTGACGCTCATCGAGGATCAACGGAAATATCTTCTTGTCTGCTAAATTATATCAAGAATGTTTATAGCAGAAAAGTAAAAACCTTGCTCCTTTACGCAGATTCGTGCTTTGGCCAAAACTAAAATAAAACCGTACTAAGCATGCTGCGATACGCATTGAATCGCTACATAAATTTAGAAGTCATTCAAATTAATTTTATTCTTCCAGGGCATAGGTACATTATACCAGCCGACAGTATGCATGCAACTATAGAACGTGCAGTCAGGAAAACGACGGTATAGGCTCCATCCCACTGGGCAACGTTTATAGAAATGGCAAGGAAAAATCCATGTCCCTATAAAGTTACCGTGCTTGCAGGAAAATATTTAATGGGCTTTGAAGATGTTGTTAATAAACAGTTAAAAAAACTACAAAAATTAAGATATCTCACATACGTATCGCAACGTTTCAAAAAAGTAAGCCAGATGTAATGCTCGTAAAACACTCCATGGCTCCTTATATTGAAATTAAACTTGGTGACATTGGAAACACAGAACCAAAACTTAATGTATACCCAGCTAAGTTGCCAATTTGTGTCAAGAAGTCTAATCTAAAAAAAATGATCTATACCTACTAATATTATAAAGAGGTAAAGTTTGTGAGGTTGTAGGGCGTAATAACTGGATCTACTAAACCGATTTTAAAAATTATTTTACTAAAAGAAAGCTACAGTATTTGTGATTATCATAGGCTATAAATTACTGCCCAACGAAGTGGGCATCGGGTCAGCTAGTTGATAATAAAGTGATATATAGCCACAATGGCTAGGTATCACTTTAATAACAGCTAAAGAATATTTAGATTTGAAGTTTAATAAAAAGACAGTCGATTGTTTAGCAGACACAGATGAAGAAGAATAAGTTTAGGATTATGTTCCTTGAATAATAATTGAATCTTTAGAGAGCAAGCAAAATTTTATGTAACAGTAATAAACAAAATAATAAACTTACAGCAGTTTATTTGTACCACACATACAAACTATTCTTTATATATACCAATTAGGTGGTATCAGTATTTTTTTAGAATTAGTCTTACATCTCTTTAATAGTACGTAATTTATTAAATATTTCAATTACAGCATTTTATATGTCTGGAAATATACGGAACTTAGCTATCTGCATAGAAGTCACTAAACTACTTACAACGTTCTTTATGTCTTTAAAATGAAAAGTCAATTGCTGTAAGTAATGAAAAGCCTACTGCTAATAATTTTAACAAAAATATTTTCATTGCTGTTCATGAGTAATATTTTAACAAAACTGTGTTCCAAAAATCATCTTTCTGTCACTGATAAATAAAAAGATATGATTTTTTTTCTAACTTTTTAAAAGTTTTTTGGCTCTGGTGAAAAGTTGGGTTTTGGCTACTTACAGCAAATACGTTTTCTTGCATCGAAATAATGTTCTAATCTATGTGCGGCATAACTGCTCATACTCATTGGCATAGTCGTGTGTGTAATACAGCACTATTCCAAACCTTGTTTTACTAGCCGGAAAATAAACAAAAGTATTAAGTAGCTATGACTCAAGGTGACCACGGAAAAAGCCAAGCCTGCGAGGCGCCAAGGTGGCGGCAACAAGATATCAATACAAACGCATCATGAAAATAATACTGCTAAATTATGTAAAGCAATTAAGTAGCTTAAAATTATTTCACAATGTAAGTCGATCTTGGAGCCTACATTATTATGTTACATAGTTATCTTCAGTATGTCGAAGCCCGGCTGGGTGCGCGACGGCCGGTCATTTTTCAATCGTGTGCTCTCAATAGGATAATGGCACTGGTGGCGATCAGCTCATCACTCATCAAGACGCGTGTGAAAGTAGTCTTCCCGACGGTTCCAAGCCGTGACACTGTTTTCACATTATATACAATACGATGTCTGACTTCCGTTTCAAACCTCAACCTATAGACATTTGTGCAAAGTAATGAATAATTGAAGAATAAAGATTTTACTGTATGATGAAACGTTGCATAGCTATTGCAAAATCACCAGGTCTAGCTCTTATTATTTTATTATTCTGTGGTACCTACTCACATATAAAAATGCAAAGCTCATATGTGCATAACAAGGAATTACATCAGAACTTGCAACAAACCCGGCTCTCGGACGTTATCTGATGATACATGACACTCAAAAATACTTCTGCAACCGGATACGAAATTGACAAATTAAGTGACATTTTTGACCTGCCTACTCGGATTAGCGATGTACTTAATTGAAATACTTACAAATAGGGATCAGAAATAGGTTGAGTTAGGAATAAAACATGAACGGGATAAGACGTCATAGGATGAATACGGAACGACCCAAGGGAAGACTATGTATAATCTTATGGTATCGCATTAAGCTATTGAACCATTGCCTACATTCCACGTAATAAAAAAGGGTCGCTAATATTTTTCCTGTCGCCGTTTAAACATTTTCGTTAAGGTGATGGCCCCGGAGCTCGGTGCGAGCTAGATTGCTGTGATAGCTCTCGTCGCGACTGGGTCAACGTACGCGGCATCGCAGAGGCTGGCGCTCAGATTGGCAAGGTCCTAAGCCGCGCGCACCGCCCGCACTCGCGCCCTAATACGGCGCTTTTGGCATGTCTGCCAAACTGGCCGTTGTGTCGGTGAATTTACCGTACGTAGTCGAATAAGACGAACTTTTTTGCATTCCGCTAACTGATTAGATCCACAAGTAGCTGTAGAATTGTCGGCTACTTCAAAAACATTGAGCAATACCATTCGGCTAGAAATTATATAATGTGCTCTAACCGACTTCTTTTCATTTCCGATATAACAAAATACCCTATAGCTGGTTTTTATATTTCTTAAGCTCGAACATTATGACTTTTTAACATAAAGGATTGCATATTTGCTCTTGTTAAATATACGCTTTAGTTGATATTGAGGATTAGAGGAAGATCAATATTTGACGCGGAAAGCTCAGTTTGCACAAGGAGTTTATGAGCAATTCATTCCACACGCTGTTTGGACTCTACCACAGACCTACATGTTTTTAAAAGTTAACTTATTTGGTTACAAACAAAACAGCACCAATAACTAATAACAGTTTAAGAAAACCGCTTAAATGTTCTTTTTCGTTGAGAGCAGATTACACCAAAGCATTTGGGCCTGGCATTGGGCCTGATGATACCTAATAGCTTCACCTATGTATTCACAAGTTCCAACTTTCATTCAATTACGAGAGGATTCGGCAAAATAAAGTTGACATTACTGGAAACCATCGACAGCCTTGTTGACTGTTATATTAAACAGGGATTGTTGATGAAACCCAACTCTGCGATACCGACCGAGCACCGTTCCATAACAAAGCCCGCTAGCTACACCTAAGTAGTTCATTCATAACGTTATCTGCAGTTATGTAATAAATAACACGAACACGGCGAAAACATCAAATGTTAATCATAAGAACGCTGCTCCAGTCTATCGTCGGCTGATTGTTTGGCGCTGCAGTCGGATGTCAACGCTGTATACGATTGGAGTTCTCAAAATAAAATGGATTTTAATGCCGAGAAATGTTACGTGATGACTTTTGGTCGAAAAAAGCAGCCAATTAGTTTTGCTTATGTTATTAATAACGTAGTTATTAGCCGGCAAAATTTAATTAGGGACCTAGGTGTTATCTTCGACCAAAAGTTCACCTTTCACGACCACGTCAGTCAGTTGGCCAAGGAGTCTTTCAGACGTTTAGGCTTCGTCCTTAGAAATGCTCGAGACTTCCACAGTCAGCACGTGATAAATTTGCTTTACTGCGCACTCGTCCGAAGCAAGCTGGAGTCAGGTGCCTCAGTGTGGAACCCTCATCAAAGCACCTATATACTTCTGCTTGAAAAAGTACAGAAGAAATTCTTGCGGTTCTTGTACAAGCGCCGCTTCGGATACTACCCGTACCTTTACCCCACTCAATTTCTGCTTGGCTCCCTGGGATACAACTCGCTAGAAGTGCGAAGGGCTTACGGTCAACTTGTCTTGGCCTGCAAAATCTTCCGTGGCAAGATAGATGCCCCTATCCTCAGTGATGAGTTGTGTCGATTGTTTGTCCCTAACAACTATTGCAGGGGTCGACATCATCGACTTTTTGATCCCCCACGATGTCATACGGTGGCCCGTGCCTCTTCACCACTCCCGCGCGTCCTCGCTGCACTCAACGCTCTTCTGGATGCTAGTCCCGAATGTGACTTGTTTTTTGATAACTGGGCGAAAATTATGCGCGAGCTTTTGAGTTTTTGTGAGAGTACTGTATGACCATTTTTCTGATTCACATTGTTATTTGTATTATTGTTATGTTTGATATTTTTTTTATGCACTTTCTTCTTTGACATTTGATTTGACTAATTATTATTCCTGATGATTATTATTGTTATTATTATTATTATTTTTTTACTATATGTATGCAAAATTGATTTCCTTGACATTTGATTATTATTTATGATTCATGTAAAATTTACTTTTTAATTATCTGAAATATTTTAATTTTAACTTGCTCAACTATTATTATTGTTTTTTTTTTATTAATCTTAATGTGTAGGTAATCCCTGTTATTTATTAATCTGAATGTACTTCTATGTTGTGTATTGTCTCTGTTTAATTAATGTTATTGGTTTTACCGTTTTAATTAAAGTTAAATAAATAAATAAATAAAATAAATCGTTCATCTTTGAATATAATTCTTTAATTGTTTAACAAAAATGCCGACTTCAATGATAAAATTTAAAATGTTGATAAAATACCAAATCGCTATGTGTATGCTTATTACATCTGGGTATTGCCCTCGATTTAACATGGATACCATCATCAGAACTAACAAAATTTACTTAGTTAAAATGCAAACATTGGCAATCGACCTGTTATTAAACTGAAGTAATAGGTATGTTGTCGTCACCACGCGTGACGCACCGCAGTGTGACGTTCCGACTGCGCCCGCGACGCCTTTTTCTGTGACATTGTGCTCTTCCAATACCTAACATATTTATACACATTTACACATATTTAATTTTGTTATGTAATAATTATAGCGCATGCTTTAAGCGCATAGGTACTATACAAATGCAAGGTTATTCGAGGCCCTGGGATGATCGTAAAAAACTTAAACCAACAAACTATACACAAAAATGACCTCGACCTGTTTCAGTACTTATAGTTAACTACGAGTAAGTCGTATTTAAATCATACATAATGTACATACATACATCGTCATAGATAACATAGCTAAGTATGCATAAGACACAGCTTTAAATCCCTAGGGCGGGCGCGGCTGATGGGGGATTACATAATTTTGACGGCCACTATACTTGTTTTATGTTACCTTACATATGTTCATTTTGTGCTGTAAATTGCAGCGGCTGAGTTGATCTGGTCCGCGTTATCGCCGGATCGCATCCCGCGGATGCGCGCGATCCGACCCTCCTGTTACCTGAGACGATTCTTTTATCTAGATCGCGTGGGCTGAGGGCGGGTTAACGACCTTTCTGTGCAGATTCTCTGCAGACAATGGTGCCAGTTTTAATTACGTGACAGATATGAATACACGATATGGTTTTGTTACTTATATTGATCATGCGATCATAACCCGGTTTTTATAAATTTTAATGAAGATGGCCTAGGCATGTACTGTGTGAGCCTACGCTACATTTATGGCAGCCCCCGATGTAATATCACTTTGGCTTTCATCATCGCAACGGCAAACCAGTCGTGCGCCCTATAAAAAGCAATGGTTATCGGCTACATGGTGTCTGTATTTATAGCAGCAGTTGGCCCCAGGTGCATTCTTGGTGATTATTAGCATCGAGCCATTTTACGTGGCAGAACTAGCTAGGCGAGGATGCTGCACAGCACACAACCTGTCTGTGAATCTACTGCGCTAAATAAAATACATACAACGTTTTCTAACACAAGAGGCAATAGTCGTGATATGTTAATAATCCATTATGAGTAGAAATTGGTAGAACATCTCAAGGGAGAGACATGACTGGGGAGATTTCAGGAAGATCTATGACTATGAGACGAGATGGGTAAAAAAACGAAGTAAAATTACATAGTCAAAATTTAACGAACACTTGAATTAATTTTACATCTTTGTCAAAGAATTCACTTTTCCGATAAGGCATTTTGCTATGCCTTAGCTGTGTTATTTTAATATATTGTAATCTAGTGTACAATATAGTGATAATCTATTGATTTTAAGTTTTCTTGGTTCAATCTTAATAGCAAGTATGGGGAGGCTGCAGGCCAGGGTCAGGGCTCGGCGCTGACGCAGGGTGAGTTGTGCAACGCGCGTTGTCTGTCACTGACCCATATAGTGACAGGTGCCGGCGGCAGCGCACTATTATGGCAACCACGAATTGGCACCCGGGCTTTGGATTCTGTACAAATCTAGCGAGATCAAATGAACATAAGTTCATGATGACATTGAAAGAAAGAAAATACATATATTTTTGATGCACACACAACACATACAAATTATATAAGAAAACGCTTAAAATAATCAAATTAGGTGTCTAAAAGTTTTAACATGTAAACAATGCTGAATGCCGCAGTCACATAGCAAGCTATGAGGCTGCGGCGCTGACATTGATGATAGAGTCTCGTGAAATTGCATTCTAATGGCTCTGCTGTACCTATATTATGCTAGTTTCTGTCTGCGGCTTCATACGCCTTGAACGCCGAAAACATGAAGATGGCGTTTTTGCCGTTGCGAGTTTTATCTTCAGGGCGTGCGGGCCACGCCGCAGGGCGGAGCTAGCGAGTATTATTTATTTAAAGCAAACTGGTTTTTATGATCACTCGAAACTTACACATGGTATGTGTATGAAATCCCAGTGTCAATGTTAGCATGTTTAAGGTAATCTCCACCTCCGCTCGTGACCCTCTCGGGTTATCCGGATAATCGATTTGTTTCACTTTAAAATGCCATTAAAATAAAACATAATGCTGGACACAGGCCTCCTATGGGTTGTTGCCATACTCATCGCGCTTGGCAGGCAGGTTGGCAAGCTCAATACGGGATGTTGATACAGGGAAAGACGCTGCTGCCCATCTTCCGAAGGTATCCCCTGGCAGATTCTTAATGCATCCAAGGGAAAAAAGAGGCCTAGGGCCAATTTATCTGTTTGCTTTATCTGCAGATATTTGTCTCGGGTCAGGGTATTTTTATTTATGACGCATTATGTATTAAAAAAATATTTATTTATGCACTAATTTTTATAAAAAAATTTACCCAGCTTTTATAACTGTGAAGTTACCAAACGCTTATTTATTTTATATGACGGATGCTGCCTACCTATGAACAGAACTAGGTAGGTATAGCTAAGGTTAATTAAAATAGTGTACTGTTATTACAAAGTAGGCAGGTACTTATTAAGTGAGATATTCAGCAGATAAGGATCAAGTAGAACGCCGAGGGCGGAAGGATTCCCACTATTGTGTGATTTTTTTATCTCAAACCAAATGTATAATTATTTTGTGCTTATGAAATCAGGATGCTAATCACAATATTGTTTTAGTTTTTTATTAAGGAAGAATAGGCAGCTCCTTAGTACCGCAATTTAGGTGTAAAAGTAAATCGAGTTATATCATTATCATCATTTCAGCCGTAAAACGTCCACTACTGAACACAGGGAGGCCTGTGGATCAACAAGAGGGGTACTTTCCATACTCACCACGCTTTTCAGCAGTGTTGCCACCTTAGCCATCTTCGGGCTAGATCTTGCACTTTTTACTGTAGGTGAACTCGTTTAATGATGTTCGGCCCGGAAAAGGCTATCTGGCCCTTTTCATTTTCTTATAAATATTGCACCAAAATCTGAAATATGCGTCATGCTAACATCACGAATATCATGATAACATCGAACTTTCGCGATTTGTGTCATATCTATGACACAAATTGTGTCAATATCTATTGATTTACATTTTTGTGGTAGATGCCATTTGTTCGATTGTGGTAACATACCGCATCTCTACGCTACGCCGATTCGGGTATACCCCGTAGTCTACGCCGTGGCGGCGGCAGAGAATATCCGGAGCGTTTACCTACTCTTTATGAATCGACTAATTAAAGATGTAATCTAGAGATCTGATGTGCATAGCATAAACACAAGAAACAAAAATACATTGCATATCCCCAAATTTTGGCTCCAAAAAGTAAATAAATCATTTATGGGAAACTGTGTGCGTTTCTATAATAAGCTTCCATCTGAGGCGACCGAACTATCGATTCATAGGTTTAAGCTTTTTATAAAACAAAATGTCATAGAAAAAGCTTATTACTCCATAGATGCTTATTTGAATGATATTGACTCTTGGCCTAGTGCTGCTCGGTTCAACCGCGATAAGAAATGATGTCATCCTGCAATATCCTTATCATCCAATATCCTTGAGGACATTAAATCAAGCATAATATTAAGACAAATATTGTAACAATAAATATAAGTGAAAGATTGAGGTTTCTTGTACGCTTCTTTCTCTCACTTGGTAAAAAAAACTGTTTATACAATTTTACAATAATGTTTTCCGAAGCGAACGAATTCAATTATGTGCTTTATTCAATTTAAATGTGTTTTTTTTCTTATTTAATATATTGTAAACTAACTATTCTAAGAAGCGTTTGCTCTATTGAATAAACACTTATTGATTTTGATTTTGTGTATCAAAACACAATTTTTCCATAAGTTGATGTGTCAATTGTTTTGTGCAATATAAAAGCAATGCACGTCGTAATTTGAGGTTTTTCATAGAACATTATAATAGTTTGAGTTTTCCGTACCTATACAAAGTGTAGTGTGTGTGAACATTTCAAAAGTTCTTGTGAGTAATAAATAACGATCTAAGATGGATTTGCCGCTTCAAAAAAAGACTACATATAAGCAACATTACAAAAAAGTGGGAAATAAGTAAATAATATTTTTAATTTTTGAACCTATTGGTTGCTTAATTTTTTTTTCTAATCCAGTTCAATTTTGAAAAACGTGATTGTGATTCAAACTATAAAATAAATAAATAATTGAAATCATTAGCAAAGGTGTTCTTTTAACCTTATTTTACAGCAAGTCTTTTCTTAGTAATTTTCGCCCGATCTAGCCCTTTTTTGCTTCTTCAACTGCCCCCACTACTAAAACTAAGTTGGCAAAACTGCTTTTCAGGCGGGTTGGCGAGCGCAGTACGGGACGTTGATAAACGGAAAGACGCTGCTGCCCATCTCCCGGAGGTATGCTTTAGCAAGCTCTTACTGCATCCACGGGCATGAGAGTAGGGGTAACATTCTACTGCCGGTACCCGGCGAATAGAGTTATATGACTTGTAAGATTGTCTTTTGTGGATTTAGTAAGCTGCGTAATATTTTACGATAGAGACCTTGCCGGCTTGCATAAATAAGTGTGTAAAGCCGTTGCAGATAAATCGTTGATCAATGGTCTTGCACTTTAGCTGATCTGTGGCTAGCTGGCCGTTGTTTCATCTGCGGTTATGTAACGGAGCGGTCCGTGCAATCCGCTGCCGTAAAATTGCCAATCACTCGGGTAGGGTTTTAGCGTATAGGATTTTTTAAAACGCGCTCCTACTGAGTAAAGCCTTTCACAATTATTATATAAAATGTATGCAGCATCGGCCATTGCTGATTAGTGCTACGATGCCTGGAAAATTAACATTAGGTATCAGATGGATTAGGCTTGCCTATATTCAGAGGAAAAGTAGTCCTAGAGGAATAAATTTCTTAGTAGAAAGGGGGAAAGGTAAAGAAGAAGCAATTTACGAAATGTTTTAGATAGAAACATAGAGGCACTCTGGTGAACACGGTTCCAAAAGCAGATGGCTTGCATCTCTGAGCTCAGTCAAGCAGCTGGCTCGGGAGTACTTTCTACGAATCCTACTACACTACTTACTTGTATTGCTGCTTCGGTTTGAACATACAAGGTTGAACATTGTCATTGGACGACGGAATGACGACCTCTGTGGCGCAGCGGGCGAAGATCCGCCTGCTACGCAAGAGGTTGCGGGTTCGAATCCCGCCTCGGAACAAATGTCTGTATGACCTGCAGATATTTGTTCAGGGTGTTCTGGATGTTTTCTATATATAATAAAAAATATCTATCCATGTAGTATATTGTATTAAGTATATCAGTCATCTAGTACCCATAACACAAGCTCTGCTTAGCTTGGGGCTAGATGATGCTGTGTGAATTGTCCAGCATTATTTATTATTATTATTTATTATTATTATTGGTGATGTTTGTCCTTTGGCATCAGATCAGGTCTGTGTTTTTAAGTTAAAAAGTAAACCCGGTATACAATGCCAACCTACAAATCCTTGTATTCCATTTAGTGAGTGTCGTGACCCGGGCATCTTGCAGTAGACAGCCCGCATATTTACAAAACAAAATACTATCATCATAACACATGAGTTGTTGCCCATTTACAGAATGAGTCAGCCACGTCAGCTTCCCAAAGGCCGGCGGAGACGTCAAAGTGAGATTTGATGAGCTCGAGACAATGGGGTCAGTGGCGCGGACTCCGAGGCAGCGTCTCATAATCACAAGGCTGGCATGGTGATATTGCGAATGACGTTACGTTTTTAGGACCGCTACTGACGGCTTCTCTTACTTGTTAACTTTGAAACTCTTTCATTGGACATGTCTTGTGGTTAGTAGAAGTTCACTTGAAAATGCGCGCTCTATGAGCAAGTTACAGCGTAAAACAACTATTCTGTGTCACCCCTGCCATCTCTGCGCAAGCTACAAAATATAATGTTTACCTCGGGATTTTTGTTTTTAAACTATTAGTACGACAAGAAAATATTGTCTAAGTCTGCAGCTCTTTGCTCGCGAAACATTTGAAATAAATGTACATAGTACTATAGGCGAAGACCATGACACCATTGTCTGGCATGGTCTATCAGTGTAAGGCAGGACGGATACCAGAAATGGCCTACCTTAGATCGAAAAGTACCCAGGTCCGGGTAGTCGACTAGGTAGGTCCAGTAAATTACAACTGTGACAAATCGCTTTAGAAAAATGTGTGCCGAACAGCCTAGTTCTTATTCCAGTAGGCCTACCATGAGTTTTCACAATCTATACTCGCTAGCGACTGTAGTTAAATAAATGTATAAAAACTTGTACATCGCCTCTAGCAAATAGATTGGTACCTACTAAAATACGCAGTAAACAATAAAAAAACAGCTGTAGTTTGTGCTTCATTTTCTTAGAATATATTGGTACCTACAATACTGACAGATGTCATAGTAACGTCCTTGTCTTTTTATTTTATTCTATGGCTTTTTGTGTTTGGTATAACACAATTCCGCCAGTGTCAAGTTAATTTATAAATTCGTAAGTTATTTGGCTGGCCATGTTGGTGGCCATGGAATCAATTACTGCTGTAGTAACGGCAGGCGATCTAACAGTGACAACGCATGGTAGACACACAGAACCCAATTCGCGATGACACATTCATTCCATTCTAGGTATCCGGCCACGTGAATTGAACTAACGGCTTCACGGAACAATCGCGGTGCGGTCGTTTAGCAATTCGCTAACATCTTATGTTACGGAAATATAACATTTCAGCTAAATAATGGCCTTCATATTGTTACAAATTAATGAATTATGATATAAATGAAATTACTCATTAGAAAACCGGATTATCACGAACCTCATATTTTCCTCAAGTTTTTACCGTGTGCAATGTAAGTAACCTTGAAGGAAGGAAAACCTCACCACCCCAATCACCGTGACAATATTGGAGCGCGGCCTCGTGCTGCGGCTCCTGACGAGAATGCCGGGCGGGTATTGCCCAAACGCGTGGAGGCAGCATGCTAAATCCATGGGAACAAGGGAGCGGCGGCATTTGCATTCAATCGCAGAATTACGTCATTAGTCGTGGAACGGTGGCGGGTCACGCGTGCACCCCACCCTCGCCGCACTGGCTTGTGGCACGGCACGAATCATTGTTCCGCTGTTAAACTTAACTATTCACTAGACAAAACGCCGGTACAGCAGCGCACCATAATTCAACGGTGATATGCTAGGCGGAAGAAAGAACCTTGACATAAAAAAAACCAAACAGAAAACTGGCGGACTCAAGAATATTCCTTTTTCTACAAATCGATTGTATTCTCTAGCACGTTTTTACTATGAATGAAAGTAAAACAGACTATTTGGTAATTGGCGTGTCTGCGGCAGCGTACGATGCCTGACTTGCATGCAGACATCCTAATTCTCACCCAGAACTCGTCTTCTCTTACATAAGCTAGATCAGACTCTAGTCGACATGCAGTCACAGCACTTGACGAATTATAAGTACTGGTCACCAAGCCACAACAGTTTTGTCAAAACAGAACAAAACTGTAGTTCGTAAAAGTTAGTATTTCTCTGTTCTCAAAAGTTCTTGACACGTTAGCGTGCTAAATGACCGAGTGAATCAACACGGAGCCCGAAACAAGATCAGACAAATTGGTTAACTTTTTCGGTGAATCGCTCAGAATAAGGAAAAAGGTACAAAACTTTTCCACATAATGAGTAAACCAATAAAGCAGGCTTCAGTAGATCACGAACCTTTTAATTTAAAAGCCTTATTTATTTATTTATAGAAAGGAACGCCGACCGTATATATTATATTAACACATTCAACAATAAAATGACAAGGATCAGAGTTCCTATATATATATACATATATGTCAATTATAGGCGAACACAACACTCTTTAAACTTATACTACAAATAACTAAATATATGTCATATTTATAATATTTTTTATATTATTTATAAATATATCATATTTATGGTAACTAAATTATAATGAGATCATCAGTAAAACAAAAGACACAATAAAGTATTCAAACAAATTAAAATTTATGTAAAGAAAAACGTTAAAATATTAAATAAGTAACCAACGGTCTTACGTAAGAAGATCCTATAGTGAGGTCAAGAATTATTTCTGGATTAAGATGCTGGAAATATTCCAGCACTGAATGTTTAAATTTATTAAAGTTATCTCTGAAAACATCTAAGTTAGGCATCTTAAAAAGTATAAATAAGTAATTAGGCATATTAAGCTTTGTATTAAAAAGGCGATATTTATTAAGCGTTGTAACTTTTTCTATGACAGTTTTTGTCTTTGAAATCTATGTGGGTTTTTGTAATACATACAAAACAGTATACGACAAAAAATATATAACTTTATTGAGTTTGTCCTCCCTTTTTTGAAGTGTTTCTTTAAAACATTAGTCGTCAAGAGCTCAGCACGAATGGCTCGAATCTTCTCTGCCGGATACCACAAACCGCCTGAACATATCGTATTTCTTAGTGACATCTTTAAATATGATAAGTACAGCATAGGTAGTCGAGGCTTCTAATTGGCTGGCTGGTCAAGTAATTAAATCATAACAAGTCCGAGGCAGGCACGGGTCGTACCTACGCAGAATGTAAACAAAGGCTTCATGCGAGGAAAACCCTGGTTAGTCACAGTTTCCCAGACGTGACCCACATCCAATCTCAGCTCAACTAAATAGTGGCCGTGATGTCAACGCTGACTAATTTACATAATTTATTCCTATTTGTATTTAAAGTACCCATTGGCTTCTATGTGAATCTTGAAACTGATATTATTAAATAAGCTGTGATTAGAATACTAAAGTTTCTGTTATAAATAGTAGAGCCGTTTGCTCATTAACTTATGCAGGTATGTAGGATAATCTTGGCCCAACTTTCAGGATGCAACCAATTAATGAGAGCCTGGGCTGTTTTTATCCGGGTTATGTACTATCAGTATACCTAATGCAGGCGTACAAGCAGTAGTTATTAACTTAGTGGAAAAAGCGCACAAGCCTCTACAACAACGTACACAGATAAATATCTCAAAGTCAAGGTTCTATTAACAAGATGACTTGAACACCACCTCCCATGAAGGCCAATGTCGCTGGTTGAGCGAGATGGCCGTTCGGCAGTTATCACACGTTTATTTGGACAATTCTAGCTAAATGGCCGTTTCAGGCAGTGACGGCCGCGATGAGGCCATCTGGAGGCTCGCTAGTGCTTCCGCCTTCCAATACATCTTGATTTAAAATGCCTGCGTCTAGGAAAAAACGTCTAACCAAAAAAAAGCCTATGAGGTCAAATTAGCCATTCCGCCATTCAGCCATTTTCGCTGAAAACTATGCTGCTTTTGGTGCAGTATTTAATAGATTTAGTATTTCCTGGTGTAATCCTTACCTATGACCAGAGTCCGCGAGCCACACAGAGCCGACCAAAGTCCCGTACACTTTCACCCGCAGCACGTCCGTCAATCACGGCGGCCTCCTTGCGCCCGCGCACACTCCAAAACAAACCATACACTCTACACAATAAAATTGAAACTCCTATACTGTTGGCCCGTACATGGTAACGGGGCTTCAGATGCATTAGTTAGTGATTATAAGTAATCTCTGATACAGTTAGCCAAATGCAGTGACCCCTATCTGTCAGTTAGAGCCTGCTGCTCCACTGGTACTTTCTCGAGATGTTTCCATGTCAAACTCGCGCCTAACGGAGACGGCGATCGTGACTCATGCCAATGAAAGTTTTGGGTATTTCCCAATGTGAGCCGCTAAGAGATTCTTCTATACGCGGCTATGGCATTTCATATACGACAAACCTAACATATTTTAACATATTTTATTTATGAAACAAAATCCACATCTCTTAATTAAATACAGTTCAAAACTTACGCACTAACTTACAGCCAATAAAGGACTTAATTTTTTTGAGTAATAATCATAACTAAAAACCGACATCCACAAAGCAAAAAAATACGTTCCAAACATAACAAATTAAACAAAAGAATTAACAAATATAATAAAAACTAATGAAAAACAAAATTAAACATGTAAGTAACAACAGAATATTTTACATATGTCACACCAAGAAAATAATATACATCATTATCATCATTTCAGCCGTAAAACGTCCACTACTGAACTAGGCCTCCCTCATGGATCTCCATGAGGGGCAGTTGCCATACTCACCGCGCTTGGCAGGCAGCTGCTGCCCATTTTTCGGAGGTGTCCCTTAGCAGGCTCTTACTGCATCCACGGGTAGGAGATGAGGGGTAACATTCTACTGCTGGCACCCCACGGCTTTATACATACATACGAGGTAATATAAGTACATACTTATTATAAGCATTACCTAGTCACCCTCACTCTCCACACCCAAAACCTTAAGAACTTCTTGCTTGAAGAAGCTATTAAAGATATCTGCGCTGTCAAATCTTTTATTGGATTTCCTTTGCAGCTTTGCAATCTAATAACAAGTGAATGTTGGGCGTAATTGGTGCAAGTATAGGGAACCTCAAAGAGGTTTCTATGTCGAGTTAGGGTTTTTGGGGCAGAGAACCGTAAAATTTTCAACGCAAGTTCAGGACAATCTATATAGTTGTTACATATACCATGCAAAAAAGAAATATCTGCAAGGCTCCGCCGAGCTTCAAGAGTCGAAAGGTGGTGATGTCGTCATGGTTCTTGACACAGCTTAGACCAACGATAGCTTCGAAAATTAAGATGCTTGATAAATTTTATGTATATGTTTTCAATACTCTGTATGTGTGTTATGTACTGAGGGTTCCAAGTTGAGCTACAGTATTCCAGAACACTTCGAACATAGGCACAGTATAAGACTTTGAGACAGCCTATGTCTGTGCACGGTCAACCTACTCGCAATATAAATCCAAGGCTCATAAATGCTTTTTAACATGTTATATGTTTAAAGAAATAACGACATTTCTTACTTCACGTAGTTCCCAGATTAATAAAGGAATACAACTCTTGCGCCTTGACACAACCTTGACCACCTAATTAAGTCAAACTTGCAAACAAGTTAGTTTTGAATACATTCGTATTTCAGACTTTCTAATCCTAATGAAATATTAGCGTTCACTTTTACGTTTACAATAATTATGAATAAGTAAAGCCGTAACAAGCCGTGGGGCGCCGGCAGTAGAATGTTGTCCCTCCTCTCATGCCCGTGGATGCAGTAAAAGCCTGCTAAGGGATACCTCAGAAAGATGGGCAGCAGCGTCTTTCCATATATCAACATCTCATACTGCGCTCGCCAACCCGCCTGCCAAGCGTGGTGAGTATGGCAACAACCCCTCATGGAGACCTATGAGGGAGGCCTTTGTTCATTAGTGGACGTTTTATGGCTGAAATGATGAAAGCCGTAACAAATCCAGGCTGCAAAGAGCCCGCCGCGAATCAGTATGTTGATAGGTCACAGGTGTGCCGGGCTCCGCCGCCCAAACTGGGGTACGCAAGCACAGTTCAACGAGAAAGTGATTAGTGTTTTTTTTTAATAGCCTTTCGAATAGTCTTTGAATATACCACATTATGAATGTTGAACCAATAACCTTAGAGGTGCCATGTTTCCAGCTAAAATAATGGATTAAGTAAATTAAGTATAGGTCCCGACAGTAGAATGTTACCCCTCCTCTCATACCCATGGATGTAGAAAGAGCCTGCTAAGTGATACCTCTGGAAGATGGGCAGCAGCGTCTTTCCATGTACCAACATCGCATACTACACTCGCCAACCCGCCTGCCAAGCGTGGTGAGTATGGTAACTACCCCTGATGGAGATCCATATAGCCCTGTGTTCAGTAGTAGACGTTTTACGGCTGAAATAATGAAATGAAATATAAAAAGGCGAGCCGGTATGCGAAGGCGGTAAATGATAAAAATATAATTACACGTTGCCAGAAAGGCTAAGGGACGACACGGTACGGTCCATTAACGAAGCGTAATGAACAGCAACATCAAAGGGATGGCTAATTAAAGGCTAAAAAGATTCACAGGTGATTAATTAAATCTCTAATTCATTATAATCAAAAGGGCACCCTTATTTATGGACACGAGATTGCTAAAGCGTTGGCTTTTTCGCGAAAATACACTCGTTTTTCCGTGATATTTTTATGCTAAGAGACGTACAAACACGTGACAGAAGAACACGACCTTCTACACCTTGATTAGACTGAAGCTTAGACTTCGGACCTTGGATTGATGATTTGACAATGGTAGTGCAAATAATTGATTTTGTCTTGTGATATTGATTCAATGAGCCGGCGCGAGTCTCCCCGCGGCGCCGGAAAGCGGCGCTGCTCGCAGCTCTGCTTATAGGTAACTCCAGCTCGTGTAAAACAAGCAAACTTAGAAATGTTGTAGAATTATTTTACTGTAACTAATATTGTTTCCTATGCCCCGATTAGTTCAATGCAAACACTTTAGAACAGTGACGAATCTCGCTTACTTGGAAGCAATCAATATTTTTAGTGCCGTTTTAAATTCGTATTGAGCGTTTTTTTATTATTTGTCTAGCGAATGGTTCGGAAAACACGTTTACTATCGCACAGTTAACGAAGCATTAAATAAATACGCGGCTTAGTAGGTACTCGTTTTGAACTCGAACATTTTGGCATAGTGGGTCACTTTGCTAATTTGAAAGAAGAAAGAAAATAATATTTATTTATGTCTCATTTACACATACGGAACTGTTACAATAAAATATTTATAGACATAAATCGGTCGCCAACTCAGCGTACGCTGTGTTAGACACAGCACTGGTTTTCAGTGGCGCCGTGGACTTTTTTCAAAATCGCGGCGCACAATGCAACATGTAAATACGGATAGAGGACACTTCAAGGAAAAAAAAAGAGTTTCTATAACGTAATGCCTTAAAGTGCCAGCCTACATACAAAAATGTTCGTACCCCTTTCTAGAAGTTCAATAAAATCATAAGGTTTTGTTGTAAGCGCTTATTTGGAAACATTAAATTAGGCCAGGAACGTGTCGGGCCACGCGCTATGTAGTGTTCCGACAGTGTTCAACAGATCTTCGCTTAACTAAAGCGAAGATCTGTTGTTAAAAGTTGGTGTATGTTTTTTACGTTCACCAAAACATATATACCTAACATGAATTATTTTAGTTTTCGGTTTAAAGTATTCTGCATTGTTTGGAAAACCGTATCACTTATTTAGCGAGAATTTATCCGAAACTAAAAAAGCTAGCTTAACCGTTATTTTAGAAAGTTCATGGTGAAAACTACATTCATGATTTTTACAGATTTTTAATGCTAGCAGTTTAGATTTTAGAGGGGGGGACGCTCGAAAGAAGTTTAATATAATATTGCGCAAACAGATTATTTTTGCAAACCCCTAAAAATTGTATTAAAATATATATTCAACGATACCCCACACGATGGTATCATCCTCATTTTACGTGTATGGAATGTATTTACCCCAAATTAATTATTTTGTTCATAATTTGTTGTAGCGTAATTTTGGCGTCATTATTTTATATGTCCATGCGAAATTACAGATTTCTAGAAATAATAGTCTCTTTGTAAAACTGACGACCGACATACAGACAGACAGACAAAGCTAAACTACAAGGGTTACTTGTTGTACTACAGAATCCTATAAGGAACTAAAGAGAGCGCTACAACCAACAAAAATATAGCTATGAGGAGGTAATCGAAACTAGAAACACTAGACTCATGTAGTTATGGAGCTCATGCAGATGGGCCCGAGTCACTGGCACCTTAGTAATGGAGTGTGGTATGCGCGGTGGTCGGTAGCGCACTCAGAACAATGGGCAGATGGGCAGATAGGCAGATAGGCGTGAGAAGTGGACTCGTCCAACGTCCATCCATTGTGCTAGTCCAAGTCCGGCTCGAATAATCCGATCGCAAACAATGGTAGGAATGCAGGACGACATGAAAGATTTCATCTATTTGTGTACAATAAATTTATGATCAGAACCGTTGGTATCGCATAGGATTAATTAATCCTACCAATTGGTAGATATTCCTTATGCAGGTATAACAATGGTTAAACATTTCATCTGCCAAGGCGTATTAGCTATCACTCAAGGTACCTATAATTGCGGTGATTGTTACAAGCGGGGCACGTGTGCACGGCGCCGCGCCTGAACTTTAAAACGTGATCCTTCTCATTGAGACCACTTCGATGCACTATTGTAGATGCTATACATTGCTTTTTCTTCTTCTAAAAGTTTACATTAATTTATATGTTTTTCCAACCGCCAGTAGAAATTACATTAATTCCAATAATCTTTAAGTTAACAACGGAACCTTCCCCAGGCAATATTACCGGTACTGGACCAGTGTGTAAATTGTAATCCTCGTCCAGCGCTACCAAAGGAGCGTGACTAATGCTCGCCAGCAAGTACTAGGTATGTCTAATGTCTGGCAATCAGGTCTGCGGTCACAGCCAATCTGCCACTTCCTTCCCATCGTTGGCTTCACTATAGACGGGTGTGGCGTCTCTATGACCAACCACACATTTTCCTGCTCTACGGAAAAGTTTGATAATACGATGAGGTAATGCAAATTCTATATAAAATTAGGTATATAAAATTCATAACGGGCAGGTAGATATATTGACATCTCCGACACCTCTGACATTGGATCCCGAACAATGTTATTCGTGGGCCGACGACGTAACTTAAGTTTATTATAATTCGATAATGAAATCTTTATTAGCATCTAATATTTTATTTGGTGATCTTACTCAAACGTCAAAAGAGAATGCAGAGGATCAAACACTCCATTCTCGTCTTTGATATTGCATAATTTTAAAAGCAAACCACTCACTACAGATTTTTATGAGTTGTTAGAACGGGCTACAACTTCTCTGATCTGCATTAAGAATCAGTAATATCACGGAGTGCTGATCGGGCTAGATAATGACAATTGCAATCAAACGGCCATAGTTCATTACATGTTACTCGTGTTGTAAATGGGGATGCGGAGCTGTTTAAATTAATATAGAAGTAGTGTTATGGTATCGACGTGCATGGTGTATGTATGTGGAGTAGTGGGTAGAGAGCGCGCGTGCGCCGGCATGCGCTAGCGGAGCCTTCCACCGCCTTATTCTAGTCAGCGAGTCGAAAGTAAGGATTTATGAAATTACTGACACACGCTGGGTGCCTTTATACCGAAGCGAAATCCAACTTAAAGGACGGTAAGAAATCAGTTAATTAGTTCATAAGACGACTGAGAGCTCGGAAGCGACGTTAACTCAGTTTCTTGAACATTGACTCGAAAGTAATAAGTAATGAACGGTATAAGATCAAAAACAAGGCGGGTTCTCTTCTCCCACAAATAATTCCACCACTTTGCCAACGTCTATTTATTCAAAGATAATTTTATTTATTTATTTATACATAGTTTGATAGTAGCTCTACAGTTACAACCAAAATGCTTACTATCAAGGATTACAAAACATCATAAATCCTAAAAGTTCTAAGCTAACATGAAAAAAAGAAAAGAAACAATCTGCATCAGAATACAAAAATATAAAACGGGTTAAAATTTTAACGGGCTATGGTGTTTCATAAGCCTCGTGTGTCATTCTGCATCTGCAGGCTATTGTACCCACTGCGCCACGTGCTTGACAGCGCAATATATCAACGATATCAAACATCCAAATGTTCATAACCACACAACACAATCTTGTCTCCCCCCTAAGTGTTACTGAAATTAACAGTAAACTGTAAAAACTAAAAATTACACGACGCAGTACCGAGCACGCTTTCACTTCCTTCTCGATGGATCACGATGTTTGGTCTTCTTCTGGTGACCAGCCATTGTTCTCAAACAATGTTACTGAACGCCTCCCTTGTCATTGTGACATGCCCGTGTGTATCCACTAACCGTTGTGAGACAGGATGAATTAAACAAAGCTACCAAGAGGCAAAGAGCTAATATGAAATGTTACAGAAGAACAAAGGCAGGCTGGATTTGAAAAGAAAAGAACACGTTGATGTCTAACAATTTTGGATAAAAATTAAAAGACAAGAAAAGAGATTAAAACAAAACAATATCACACAAATAGTAGATCAGCGATTGTTGGTTGTCGACAAAAATTCGAGGAGAGTGCTCATTGTTGGTTTTCCTGTCACGGAGCGGTCGGAAATAGGACGTTGAAAGGGACATTCATTTTGTGTCGTTATTATGGAATTTCCTTTTGCAATCAGGACGAAACCAAGTGGTCGTTTACGATGATACTTTAGATAAATATGATTAATCAACCACAAGAATGTTGCGGTCTTGAAAGGGTTAATTATGAAACTATCATAGGTAGAGCCTAAATTTGAGATGTCAATGTATAAAAAAGTAATTTAAACCAAATCAAGATTCAATTCTTATAAAAAAATAGATCCCAGCGGAATTCGAACATTGGTGAAATCGATCTCTGACCCTCACTAAATCCGGAATTGCTTTAACCAACTGAGCTATGGAAACCCATCGGGCTGTCTCGAAAATCCTGATAGGATCTATCTAATCTATTATCGCTCATGGGTTGACCAAACTACATAAATTATATTTAAAACTATTGAAATCGTAATCAGTTTAACAGGATAACATTTTTTTCAAGCCAAAGGTTCTAATAATTATGAAGCAATTCGAAAAATATCAGCAAGGCGTGATGAGTCCTAGAATGATGAGGAACTAGAACCTAGAACGTGTATTACATGTTCTAAGTTGATGTTCGTCATCGGTATCGGATTCATATTCTCGGCGATCGGCGTTAGCCTGTTCTGTTGTTGCAGGATGTCTCGAGCGGTGGTGGCGGCGCTGTGCAAGCGACGCATGTGTCCGGTGCAGGTTGCTATGCGCCTGCGGCCTGTCGCGCCTAATTGCGATTCTCCATGCTCGCCGCGGCTGCGACAAGCGCCGCGCCACCACCGCCGTGTTCGCGATTCACGCGGCGCACCAGCGATTACGTTGCGCAAGTATCCGCATATATGAAACTTTATTATTCGCCACGCGCCCGCGGCGCGATAATTCGACGATCTTAATTGCATAAGCTACGCTACGGGCATTTATCAGCTTGTCATTTACTAAAGTCATCAGTAACTATCCGTGTATCGACTCCATCACCGGCGAGGCCGCGTCACAGCACGGCGCGACGTGGCGCGGATGGCGCGACGCGAAGCGCTCCGCTGCTGCACCGGCTTTTATCGTAACCTACATTGAATTTTATGTCATGTTTGAGTTTTATATCTCTAAACTAATCAAGGAGTCAATCAATCAAGCAGGCGGCCTGAAACGCAGGTGCTGTACTGTAACAGACCGGGGACACTGGAGGGGCGGGGCGGATGTCCCGAGGGTGACGACTCCAGCGCAGCCTGCCTAGGCGCATCCCTATGCGGGAATCTATTTCTGTCCAGTCGCTTCTCCAAGGATAACCGGCCTGACTCACGCATTTCTACTACTTTTTGCAACGATGATACAACAGGTTATTGCATTGTTTTTTGATCGTTATGCAAAAAAACTAGCAGAGGCCATTGCGTCACCAATTAAAATCCCTTGTATTGTGCCGAGCAGCCTTCCACCACCGCCGTGACGAGAGCCTGCTTCTCACCAGCGAAGTCGCCTGCCTCACCGGCCGAGGCCCGGCGCCCCGGCCACCGGCGCCGGCTAAGTCGCTGAAGAGTCTCAGATGCTCATAAAATTAAACGTGCCTAGAATTTGCAATCACTATTTCATTGCTACAGGATAAGTTAACGATAATACACTATCGATTACTATTTAAATAATTAATGGCGAAGAGCAGACAAGACTGTCATAAAAATTTCACCCTCGAATGCAACCTTAAACTACCATTCGAGGGTATCACGATTCCAGATTCGATTTGCACTGAGTCAATAGTGAATCACTTTATTCTTAGTTCGTTTTGGCCTCACGCGCTCTGTACACAAGGCCCGTGGAACACCTGATTTAATTAACGTGCGCAGTATTTCACGTTTGCAAATATTCACCGCAACGCAACGTTCCGAACCGAACAGAAGGACGCAGGACGTTTCCATTTTCCGGAGCGAAAATAAAGAAAACGCCGGATAAAAGAACGCAACCTACGGACTAGTAGATTAGGTTATTAAAGCAGTTGCTACGAAGGAAGGACTCACCGGTTCATGGTGGTGTTGTTGTCAGATTGTGGAGGAGTGGCGCTGGCGCGGAGAGCAGCGTGTTGGCGGCACAGTCGCGTGTTTATTGAGGCGCGGGAGGCATGCCGGGACGTGCGCGCGGGGCCGGGCTCGGAGCGCGAGTGCCGCCGCGCGCCGCCGCCGCCGCCGCCGCCGCCGCGCCGGTGATCACTCTGCGACATCCTGACCCCGCCTGCGAGATACTACTAAGCCTTTTCTTACTCATGTTAGAATTGTAACAACTTAGCCTTCATTACTTATCATATCACTTTTATTTAACTAGCTTAAAATGTTGAACGATCCTCTCCTAATTTTTTTATATGGCACTTTATTTCGCAAGGGCCTTTTTGACGTTTCAATATACAAACAAAGCAAATTAATAAGGGATAATGCTCATAACTGGATTTATTCGCTTCAGTTTTCATGACCCGTGTAGAAAAGAAGCAAACCGTAAAACCTAACTCGGTCGCTATAGTCAAATTTCGATCATTACTTGCTGGCTGATATTATACATACATACTTAAGTACCTACTCCTATTGGAGCGTAATCTTCTTCTTTTGGCTTAGTTTTGCACCGATCCAATTCATTCATTCAAAGCGTACGACAATATTAAGTTAATTTGATCTCTATCTTCCTCTATAGTAGGACTTACGATAATTCCTACATGATACTGTGTAGCTAAGCAGGTCAACGGGAACATACTGGTCTCTCTTGCAAGATTCTCTTTAAGATTAGCAAATCCAAGAAGCGTTTCCCAGAAGATATCTATATCAGTCATTGTAAATGACGCCCTCCGGGACGATCGCTTCTAATCCTCGCTAGCGCCACCGCTTCAGGATATTACACAAGGAAATACATTGACTTGGAATTATAACAGGTCAAGGATTGCGAGGAATTCACTTGCATAAACTTGCGTGAGTCATTGCGGGTGCCGTAATCCCTGAAATGCTGGCCGAGCGAATTATAGAGTTTTTTTCCTGTAGTTGGGAAATTCTGCCTTATTTTTCTGAGAGAGAGTAAATTCTGAGAGTTTTCTATGATAATTTCACAATTTGTTATATAATGAAAAAAATACGAAAGATCTTTTATTCTAAAGTAGTCTGAAACAGTGTCCTTATTTAATAGGTTGTAATAACTTTTAGATTTAGCAGATATTTGCTGAACTGCAATAAAATAAATAAATAAAATTCGTTTATTTCAGGCAGATTACCCATATTACAAAAACACAATATTCATATATTACGAGTAAGTATATACTTGATACATTGGCTATAGAGATCGCACAGATCCTACTAATATTAGAAACGCGAAAGTTTGTAAGTATGGATGGATGGATGGACGTAAAAACTACTGAATGGATTTTAATGAAACTTTACAATAATATAACTTATATACATCAGAATAACACATAGGCTACAATTTACAAAGATATTGTGTGAATAGTCCGAAATATGACGATGAGTGTCAAGTTAGTAGGAAAAAATCTACCATCTGCGAGCTATTCTGGCGTGCGCTGCCAAAACCGCTGGAGTTACACATACGTAATGAATGTATGATGGAAATGTTTATCCTACTAATATATAAAAGTGAAAGTAAGAATGTATGTATGTATGTTCCCTTTTCACGTCAAAACCGCTGAACCGATTTGGATGAATTTTAGAATAGGAGTAGATTAGACCATGGAGACGGACATAGGCTACTTTTCGTTGCGTAAATTAGTAGTTGTAGGGTAGTTGTAGGGTAGTTGCAGTAATTAGTTGCAGTGGTAGGTGCGATACAGAGTTCGCCGGGACAGCTAGTGTTCTATAATTTTATCACTACCAAAGAGAATGTGCTCAATGCTGCAATGGCGTTTCATTTTTGTTATAGCCCTCCACACATCTTCTTGTGAAAACATGGCAGGGCTATCCCGCAAAACGGTATTATCAAGGTGCACAGTCTCTACTGGTTGAGTGCTTATTTTAAACTTTTTCGCAAAAGCTTCAGCTATCAACCTTGGTTCCTGTATGCCGTCAATAGTAACCGGAAGATTTTTTTTTAAGTTAAATTTCTTTGTAGCGTTCCAAAACTTACCAAAACTGTTGTCCGCTCTGAATTTAAAAATAAATTAAAATGGTGTCAAAAGAATGAGGATCTTATAAAAAATAATATTTTAGCAACACATCGGCCAAATTCAGAGCGGGTCTTACGCATATTTTTATATATGTATATCACCGCCCAACAGCCTGCCCGCCAATACCTAGCAGCTAAAAAACAACCTAGCATTCTCATGACTATCCCTGACGTGGTAA
This sequence comes from Pasiphila rectangulata, assembly GCA_963082625.1. NCBI lineage: Eukaryota > Metazoa > Arthropoda > Insecta > Lepidoptera > Geometridae > Pasiphila > Pasiphila rectangulata. The sequence continues at coordinate 22,238,021 of OY720241.1, read as the reverse complement.
TTCCATCCTGCGACTATTTGTGTTTTTCTATATAAATTCAAAGTACGTGTATTTCTAATTGCAGCCGTTTGCAATCATCATCATCATCATCATATCAGCCCGTTGACACCCACTGCTGGGTATAGGCCTCCTCTTCAGCACGCCAACGTAAACGGTCCCGTACAAGTCTCATCCACTGTCGTTTGCAATACATTCACAATATATTCATTATATTTATCTATAAATTTAAAGCTACAATTTAAGTGGAAACATTCTAAATAAGTATCACAATCGCATAATGTTAATTTATCAGTAAAGTTTAGATTTTCGTAGCAGTATTTAATATAGTTTTTCTTTTGCATTTCGTTTCTATCCCCCCATCTAATATTTTTCAGTTCGTCATAGCTGCCGAAAGTGGCCGAACCAACCGCTGCACCTGCTACGTCACACACAATACGCAATGGGTATTGGTCTGACCATTCAACGTCATAAATAACACTCACCGATACAATATACATAAGTATAAGTATTATGTGCGCAGGTACAAGCGTCATCTCAAGCAATAACAACAAAATCAGCAATGTTCATACGATGCTTCTCTGTTTATTTATCCATATACATATAAAATTCAAAGTCCTGACTAACTCACTGACTGACTGACTGATATATCTACGTACAGCCTAAACCACTGGACCTAAAGACTTGAAATTTGACACACCAAATTTGATATACCTTGAGTATCCTAGAGGTGCACTAAGAAGGGATTTTTCGAAATTCTCACGGGATAGGGAATAAATGGGATTTACATTTTCTAATCAAAGTGGCTCTGCGTGAAAAAGAGGATTTTACGTTTTATGACTTCCACGCGGACAAAGTCGCGGGCAAAAGCTAGTCTAATGATAAAGTATTTAAATGCAATTAGCTGAGGTGTTGAATTGTGTGATGATGACGAAACAATAGAAAAAACCTGATTATCGATTAAAGCTAGCAACAATGTTTACGGCTTATTGTTTGAAAGGATAGAATCATCAACATCATAATCGGTCCGTTGATAACCACTGCTGGATCTTTAACTCTTTATTTCAAAATAGGGCAATAAAGAAAAATTATTTTGTTATGTATTCATGATCATCATTTCAGCCGTGAAACGTCCACTACTGAACACAGGCCATCATGGGCCTCCATGAGGGGTAGCTGCCATACTCACTACGCTTAGCAGGCGGGTTGGCGAGCACAGTACGGGGCGTTGATACACGAAAAGATGCTGCTACCCATCTTCCGGAGGTATCCCTTAGCAGGCTCTTACTGCATCGACGAGCATGAGGGGTAACATTCTGCTGCCGGCACCCTACGGTGTTTGTCCTGTGTTATCTGCATTTAAATTTTACATTAGCTATATCATATTCTCCTCTTTTCTATCTCTTTTCTATTTCCCTATCTCATCTCTACATACTCGTAGTATAAATTGTAGGTAGTCGCTTTCCGCGTCTGTTTATTTGGCCGCTTACGCCTCCTAATCTACGCAACAGATTTTGATGCCATTTTCACTAATGGATAGTGTTTCAAGAGGAAGGTTGAAAAGTGAAATTCATTAAGATTTAGTGTAAGTTCGCTGAAGATTAGTGCAGATTGTTGAAGCGGTCAAACAAATGAAACCAGCCAAGAGCGAGTCATACTCGCGCACCGAGGGTCCCGTGCATTCATACAATATAATATATGATAAAGGCGGTTTATATTTGTTGGAAAACCTTGACAGCGCTATCTCTTGTCTGATAGCGGAACTTATGTAGATTTTTTACACTTTCGATGATTTCTAAAAAACTATGCAAATTACAGAGTTCTGTATAATTTTCTTGTTATATTTACATACACTTTTATTAGCAATTAAAGTTTCATATGTTTATCTCCGCAAACTTCGGAGATAAGGGGGGGACGCTATTTTTTTCAACGATTTTGTAAATAAGTCGTAATTTTTCATTATTTCAATAGTATTGTTTTTCAGTGGCGCCAGTGTATGCAGCAGAGCGGCACAATGAGCTACTACTAACAATTATTATTATTTTAATATAAACAAAACAACATAACATACATCAAAATGTTTGTTATACTATTAAAGAATTATATTAAATTGTGTACGAAAAATACAGAATAAAAAACTAATTAAGTACATACATTTAATACTATTTAATAAAACGAAGCTCAGGAAGACTGCTGATTTTATTTACAGGAAAATCCTGTAAATAAAATAAAAATTATTTACTTTAGACTCAGTATCCACTTATCTTATTCATCATCATCATCAATTTAGCGGTAAAACGTCCACTACTGAACACAGGCCTCTCTGATGGATCTCTATGAAATATATATAAATCTCTATAGTTGCCATATTCACCATAAGCAAGCAAACATAAAGTAAAAAAGAAAAATAAAAGTAACGCGCCTGGCAAGCATGGTCTTTTCTTTTGGTGGTGGTGTTTGTCATCTACTGACCCTTTCTTTTAATTTTTCACACGCCTATCTGCGGAAACTTTTAATTAGCCATCAGAATGTTAACGTGACAAATTCACGTTATATTCTCAACCTGTATTAGTTCCTAAGAATAGCTGTAAGTTTTCCTAAAATTGTTAAAATAAAAAATAAATAAATAAAATAATTAGCTTGCCCTGTAAATATGTTTGTTCGCGAAAACTTGAAACTCAAGTTTGTAGCAGATATCTTCAACTAATTGAGCTGAAATTTTGTATACATGTTTTCTTTGGATGACAATGCATGGTCAGCTATGTGACGTCACTCTGAATCCAACATGGCGGAACACCCAAGATGGTGGACTACTTATTTTTAATGTACTACTATAATATGGGTATCAAATGAAAAGGCTTGCTGAGAATAACTCAAAAAATGAAATGACGTCAATCTGAATCTAACATGGCGGAACACCCAAGATGGCGGGCTAGTTATTTTTAATTGACTCCTACAATCAAATGAAAGGGCTTGCTAAGAATAATTTCGAAAATTAAATGACGACGATACTCTGAATCCAACATGACGGAACATCCAAGATGGCAGACTAGTTATTTTTAATTGACTCCAAAAAATGGGTATTAGATGAAAGGCCTTGCCGAGAGTTACTCGAAAAGTTAAATAACATCACTCTAAATCCAACATGGCCGTATACCCAAGATGATGTGATAAAAAAGCTTGTCGCGAGATTTAAGCAGGTGCACGTATTTAGTTTGTTTGAAAAAAAAATTAAATCAATTAGATCAAGTTACAGGTACACAGGTTAATCTCGCGAAAGGCTTTTTTATTACATAAATGCTTAAATTTTTAAGCCTGTATTAAACTACACGGTATTCAGGGCCCGGTAGTTAGGGCGACTAGGGAGCAAGGCTTGCTGGGTCCGCCCTAACTCTTATTACACCACTCTTGGTGTATTCTCTTATTACATCACTTTTTGACATGTAAATTGGTTTTATCAATAAATTGTATTTCTGTATTTCTTGGTTAGGGTAAGGGTCCCTGAATATCGTGTAATGTAATACAGGCTTTAACTTTAATTATACTTGAATGGAAAATGTTTATTTAATTATTTTTAGTACGTTTAAATAAAAGCTTGTTTGTAACAAAGTTTTTTAATATAAATTTATTTTTGTAATAAAGTAATGTATATGTAGTAGTAAAGTCTTTAACATCTATTATAGATAATTTATGCAGCGTCAGAAACTGTATTCATTCTGTACGGGACGCTGTAGTGTCTGGAACATTGTCAAATGGATAGGCTTGCCCAGCACCTATACCATCATCGCAGCTTAGTCGTATATTAGTCAAACGAAAGAATAGGTCAATACATCAGAAGCTAACTAAGCCGAGGTTTTCCTGTATACATGATAGACATGTGCCTATAAACTCAAGTAGTAGATATTGTATGTTATTATATTTAATGCAACTACGTGATGGAAGAACTAGGACATCGACACTTACAAAAGTTAATTTAAAATGCTGTAAAACCCGAAAATGCCAAACGTGAAAACGTGAATCTACAAAAGGACTGAATGATCTAGAATAAAATAAATTTAGTTGTTATTAGCATGCGCAGTGCGTGCGACGCGCGTAGACGCAGCAACCCCGCAGAAATGCCACTGTGGATGTAACGTTTATGTAACACAGGTTAACGTTCCGTTGCCATGCGGACTGGAGCTCCCTGCATTTATTGATGTGACTAAGTTGGAACGTATCAAAAAGAATATACATTTAATTAATATCCTCGTTCTAATTAACCTTCAGGAAACGGTATTTAAAGTAACAAAGTAAAGTTCTAAGAACAAACTGGTGCGCCATCTTGTATATGTAAATTTTTTGCGACTATAAAAACCTATAGCTATACCATAACAGGTAAATAGTAAATGCCTATCTATAGTTTTAGTAAGTAGTATATTCTGAACCATTTATCTGTACTAAGTGCATTTGACATTGAATTTGTTTGTTTGATCTTTGGGTGTAAGTTACGCCTACCCCCTACTCTTCCTCTCTTCACTTAGTCTTACACGATGTCACGGGCTGTACAAAAGAACTTCAGGGTACAAAAATGATAACCACATATTTTTTTAAATGAAAATAAGTACTAGGTAATTTGATAACGAAAGAAAATTTCCAGATTTTTGTTACCTTGTTAGTTAAAATCGCGAAATGTTTACTAATTCTTCGCTGCGCACGTCGCGCTAGGAAGCTTAGTAATTTGAAATTGTAAAATGTAATCTATAATTTTCTTAAGTGTGTCCATGCATTGTATATGAGGCAATCAGTAATTACTATCTAGGTGGCCTAGGCGGGTAGGGCCGCGAGTGACGTGAGCTGCGCTGGCGCCGCGTCAGCGCCGTCATCTGCTGACAGGGCCTCTCCGCCGCAGGGCATCGCACTGCAGCTTGTACAGACCGAATGACAATGTCCATCAGAAATGCAACCATGCTAGCTAGGTCCAGCAAATTACAATTCGTTTTTGACAACATTTTATAATTTCACCGTACGATTTTAGTCAAAAAAAGTTAGGCCTTTGCATCTAATAAATGAAATCAACAGTGTCAACAACTGGTAATCTTACTATACGGGACGTTGTAGTACCTGGGACATTGTAAGATGGATTAGGCTTGCCCAGCTCTTACAATACATCTGAAACTATCTATGCCTCGGGTTCCCTCATGATGTTTCCTTCACCGTTAAAGCACGTGTTAAGTGTGCACATACATTTTTCAAGAAAGAAAAATCCATTGGTGCACGGCTGGTATCGAACCCACGCCCTTCGGATTGAAAGTCGGGGGTACATACCACTCGGCCAACACGGCCATGATTTTAGTCAAAGATCATAATAATAGTGATGAATGTTTGTGACAGAATAAAATAAATTAATTAAACATCATCATCATCATAAATAGCCCGTATTGTTCATTATTGTTTTATTGTTTATTTAGAACTACCACTCGATGGGTTTGAAGAAATATTTAAACACTTCCTACACCTAACATTTTCCATTTAACCATATTTCACACTCAAAATCGCTTCAGCCGTCTGATGCCACACAGATTATAACACCCCTCGTCTTACGTCGGGGTCAGGTGACCCCGAATCACGTGCCCCAGGTGATTTAAGTATAAAGTATAGGTACTTATAACTTGGCACAGGTGATTATTTTAATAACAACCTAAACGCTAGCTAGGTTGCAATCTTAAACAAAAGCTCTAACTTAGGTGATACAAGTGGAACAATCCGATTTTAACATTCAGAATGGTTTTGTACGTGATTCAGTTTGTTGCAACAGTCATTTCTGTCGGATTTTCATAGAATGCACCTGGGACATGCCAGATTACGATATAGTGACTTTTAAACGCTATTTGGATAATGGTGTTTAAGAGTAGGCTGGAGGGGTATTCTGGATATTGTCAAAATTAAATCATAGTATTTTTTAATGGAGATCTGTACCAAAATATTTGCGTCTGAAAAACTTAAAACACAGGCTACAGTCTGAAGTAGGTACTTATACTTTAAATTAGTCATGTGTGCTTTCCGGACCCCTTTTATCTGTAAATGCCCAATGCTTCACCTCTGTATAAAAATATTCATGAAAAAATATTCGAACTTCGAAAAATATTCGAAATTCGAAAAAGAATTCGACGAAAATATTCGCCAAAATTATATTCTGTTTTTTAATAAAGATTTGAGACCCTAGACTGCTATAACAATGGCGTCTTAATCGAAGATTACTGATCACTGTCGTTTTCACAGTTTTTGTGGAAAACCTCTCTATTCTAATCCGAGCATGTGAGCGACCATAGGCGCCATTGCAAGAGCAGATTAGCAAATCTGTGGACGCAGATTTACGATGTGTTTTCCAACAACATACATTCCTGAGGTGCAATAATGTCGGCGCGTCCGGCGCGCGTCGTGACGCGCAGCGGACGCGATGCCGCGCGCCGCCACGTCCCGCGAGCACCGGAGGCGGTAGGGTTTATTGCATTTTCTTTATTTATACTTTAGACTAGGTTGGATATTAATTTACGTAAATATAGTACACCGTGCCGCGGGGTGCCGGCTGCAGAATGTTCACATGCCCGTCGATGAAGTAAGAGCTTGCTAAGGGATACCTAGGGATACCTCCTGGAAGACGGGCAGTAGCGTCTTGTATCAACAACCCGTACTGCGCTCGCCAACCCGCCTGCCTAGCGTGGTGAGTATGGCAACTACCCCTCATGGAGATCCATTAGGGAGGCCTGTGTTCAGTAGTGGACGGTTTACGGCTGAAATGATGATGATATGATACTAGTAGTACCCAGCAGTAGTATTACAAAGGTGGGTATTTCGGTGGACACTTCTGTAGTAGATATAGTTTAAAGGCGAATAATCTTCCCCTATCAAAAACATTTGATGATAACGACTTTTGTGGCGCAGCGGGCGAAGGTCCCCCTGCGACGTAAGAGGTTGCGGGTTCGATTCCCACCTCTGGACAAATGTCTGTACGATCTGCAGATATTTGATAATGGGTCTTGGGTGTTTATATATATATTTATATATAATAAAAAATAACTGCCTATGTAGTATAATGTATTAAGTATATCAGTCATCTAGCACCCATAACACAAGCTATGCTTAGCTTGCGGCTAGGTGATGCTGTGTGAATGGTCCAGCATTATTTATTTATATTATTTATAGAAAACCATGATTGTCATGTTGGGAATTTCTTACGTAAATTGCATTCGTGACCATGACTGATGCAATGCAGATGAGACTTTGGGAAAAAATATAGGTAATTAAGCGAGGAACATCCGATTACATAGGTGTTCTGATCTCAAAAGTAACTTTTTTGATAACTCCTATCTTTTATACTAAATTGTTTTTTAACTTTTGAAACTATCATGGTTGTGTTCGCCATAATATGCAATATTTACGGGATATTTACCATGATTTCATTCTTTTTGAGTTTCCCGATATTTCGGCGCAGTTCCAAACGCCATTATCAAAGTCAAAGTCAATAATTGTTTAATCAATAGAGCAAAACGCTACTTAGTAGGTACAGTCAGTTCACAAAATAGAAAAAAAAATTATAATAATAATTTTGAGAGGTTTGCCATACAAAAACTGTGAAAACGGCAGTGCTTAGTAAACTTCGACCAAAAAATGCAGTAGAAATCTTTAAATTCCAGTCGTAGTAACAATTGTTCGTTCGCCTGAAGTGGTGACCTACATCGGCCTGGCATCCCGCGGGCTCGGAGGCGCTGAGAGAAACTTGCAGCTTCTGCGAAGAAAACCAATTTATATCGCCGACGCCGATCGACCTCCGGGACGCGCCGCCCGCCGCCTCTAACGATCACTCTCCTTCATCCAACTCGTGGCTTAGTGCGATAACTGAGTTTTGGACTATTATTAAATAATTTGACGTGGGTTGCCGGCAGCAGAGTGTTACTCCTGCTCTCATGCCTTTAGATGGAGTAAGAGCAGCGTCTTTCCGTGGATCAATATCCCGTACTACGCTCGCCAACCTGCCTGCCAAGCGTGGTGAGTATGGCAACTACCACTCATGGGTATGTGAGTTCAGTAGTGGACGTTTTATTGCAGATCATTTCAGCAGTATAGATGATGAATAAATAATTTAATTATATATTTAGTAGGTTCTGCGTTCACTCTCGCTAGATCCCTGTGTTATTCCAGCATGCTCTAAAGACTTAGATCGTTAGATACCCTTACTGTAATGAGTCCGCACCGTTTTGTTTTCACACGCAGTGAGTGAGCACGCTCATTTCGAATCAGTTTACCTCTAAACACTGTTTTAGCCGAACGTGGTGTGTGTAATTTTTTTTCACGAAAGTTCGAACAACATTATTGCAATAAATGGTATCAATAACAGTTTGGTTTATTGGCGCACACTGGGTACGTGCGTCGGTACTATTGTTAACACACATATAAAGACAATGCCACAGGTTTTAGTGTCAGGGCACATCTGACGATTTAAACCTTTGGCTTATTTTACTTTTTTTGTTTCAGAATTCAGTGGTGCCAAATACATTTTTACCTTCACATTTTCTGTCACTATCTTACCTAATTTCATTTTTAAATAAATAATCTTATATACAATTTTAATTAACCACGTAAAGTCGCTGGTATACCTACATATTGGCCGGTATCACGAAAACGTATTGACCTAAAGTATGTCCACGTTTTTATGCTCTGGAATGTGCAAACTGTCAGGGTGAGACACGTCGACATAAAAAGGATAGTGGTAAATAATAAAGGTTGGCGCCACACCGCTCCCGCCCCCGCCTAGCGAGATCGCCCGGCCCCGCCTGGACAGCACCCTTCATAATTTACATTCGTCTCGGTATTACAATGACGACATCATCTTTAGGAATGCTACTGCACATTTTGTTTCAGGCTTTTTATTAAACTCATAGAAAACGCTAGAATAAAACCTATTTTAAAAATGGGACTTTTTAAATAGGGTTTATTTACTTCTAGCTCTACAAAACATATATGCGTTTACTAAAAAAGCCTGAAACAAAATGTGCAGTAGCATCCCTAAAGATGTAAAATGTAACTTTGATCAAAACTTTGATAAGAAAACTGAAAACTGAGACCACTTTGCCCTGAGGCTTAAATCGCGCTAGATTTGTAACTTTAGCAACTGATAGGTCTACGCATCCAGTCGTCTGTCTAAAAGAAGAAAGGTTGATTACCTTTGTGTACGCTTGGATGGATGTACCTCTGTCCTAAGATGACGCGCCGCAATCCCGCAAAACTGGCTATAAACCTTTATTATTTAATCGGTTTATTTTAGCGCAGCTCGGAGCCTGTCGCCACACAGATTAGCAGCCACCATTGAATATGTAACAGGCACTACGGCCCCTTGCAGAAATATGAGGACAAGTCATGAAGATACAGTTATATCTGAATTAATGCGGTCTCCGATCGGCCTTTCATTAGATTCTGAAGCGATTTGGGACTGATGTGGCGCCAAAGTTTATTTTAAGAACATTATTTTTCATTTTATTTTTGAATTTATTATAAGACTTATACTTTTTTAAGATGTGTTCCACTTAAAGCAAAATGAACGTACTAATATTATCTTTACAGTTATGAATGACCACGAGAGCACAAGTGCTGTTAATTACTTCCCATCTTTACTTTTTGACTTTAATTTTTTCTACTTCCGTACTGTTCTTTTCAAATTGGTTTGCGCTTTGTTTGCGTGAATCGTAGATTAAAATTACCAATTCGATAATGTCTTACTTATGATTAACCTCTTCCTTAACTATATAATCTAATAAAAGTAGCATTAAGTTGATAAGAATGGTTGTGAATGTGCTTGGTACTGCAGCGTCCCGTACAGCATAAATAACAGTTGTTGGTGCTGTATAAATCATCTATTTTGGATGTGAAAGGCACACTTCAGTATTGAAGATAGCTTTGTATCGACGTGTATAATCTCAACTCACTCGACACGTACGGTACCCACGTAGTTATCGGATCGCAGTTCGCAGCCCCGCGGGGCCAGTGTTCCGGGTAACGAGGTTACCTGGAGCTGCTAATGCACTCCGCTGAGCCAGGCGAGTGGCTGGTGTGCGGCACAGGCCAAGGGAATGCGGAGTACCTATTCGATTGTCGCCGATGTAATGCTCCAGTGCATTTCTCCGGGATGCGAATGCGATATATGTAGGTCACCGTAGAACTGGTTACCTACATTGTGTGGGATAGACTCTCGAGAGAATCCATGCTTTGGCACTGTATTAACTTTTGAAATATAGGTTATTTTGAATGATAAAATAGGAACAGCTCATCATGAACACAGACGAGCAACGCTCCCCGCCCAACGCTCGCCGCATGCCCAGTTGACTCTTAAGACCTTATCCTTACTATTAAACTAACTTGACGCCCGCGACTTCGTCCGCGTGGATTCATTCTGAAGCTGCCTGTCTGCTCTACTATTTTTTTCATAAAAAACTTCCATGCTCTAATGTACACCTTTAGGGTTTGAGTTTCGAAAAATCCTTCCTTATTCCTTGTAAGCATTATAAAGAGAAGCCATGTCAAAGTCTAGGAGTCTAGGCGGAGCTGCAGGCGGAGGTTACCTTTTAACCGACTTCAAAGAAGGAGGAGGTTATATTTTCGACTGTATATTTTTTATGTATGTTCACCGATTTCTCCGTCAATTGTGGACCGATTTTCAAAATTCCGTGGTGGTCCCATTTCAATTTGGTCCAGTTCTGATAATGCGATCCATGAGGAAACCATTTTTCATTAAGTATTTTAAAGCAATACAATTCATCTCACTAAAGTCGGTTTTTTTTGTTGACAAATAAAGAAATAAACTAGTTGTATTTTAGCCGAAGCAGAAGAGATCCCTTGTTTCATCATACACGTGTAAAATTAGTTAAAGCGAGGTTTTCAAAGTATTGAACTGAACAAGGTTGTCATGAACTTTATAGAATAAAATATCGGTAGTAAGCTAAAGTAGTGTTTTGACACTGCCATGCTGACTATGCAGTGTCTGCACCTTAATTTTATTACTTTGTATTGTTAATCTTGTATCTTGTATTGCGTGCCTTAATCAATAATTAAACAAATAAAAGTAGGTACCTACGCTTTTTGTAAACCTTGTGATTTTTTTATTTGTATCTATGTTTGTTTTTATTTTGATTACAAGTATTTTAAGAATAATTTTATAAGCTAATTATGTGCAATTTTTGCTTTTTAAACAACTGCTACTAATTACTACGTAAGTAACTACGCTGAACCTAAAAAAACCAGCGACCCTACTTTCGGTGTAGGTGACTAAATGAGAAGTTACCTAGCTCTATTGTCTCTTTGTTTCAATTGAACACTAACAATAGAACGCCTGCTAGCAATTGTTCCCTTCTAGGCCCAGCCCGCGCCCGCGCCCGCGCCCGCAGCTGGGTCAACAAACAAGGTGCCTGCCTTGTAGTGACTAGGCTAGACTATTTTTGATTATCCACTTCCGATACCTTGTGAAAACCTGCCTATACAATGTTATTGTTGTACCTATGTGAATCTGAATCAGAAATATTTTTATTGTGGAACTGTACTTATGATGTTACGAAATTGGTACCTACATACAATACAATACAATACAAAATATGTTTATTTTCAAAAACAGGTTAACAAACTTCTAATTACTATGCACATATGATTAAGGAATATATTTGTAACTTAGAATGTAAATAGAAGATGGAAAAATAACCCTGTGGAGTCAAAGAGGCTGATACCTCGCTCTGACTAAGTTTAACACTTGTATTTAGACGCGAGGGCTCACTGCTTCGGCCATTGCTACAGAGGTTATAGGATGATGTAGATTAATAAGAGAAAAAAGTATTAAAGTTTAATATTTAGGTTACCTACATGTTATACAGTTATACAGCTTGTCCATTGTGAAATTAAATTAAATTATACATATATTATGATGATGATAATGATACAGACTCTAGCCGCATCACTTGCGAACGGCTGGACCGATTTAGAGATATTATATTCCTAATGTTTAAGGTTTTATTCAGCGAAACATTATTGGGAATCGGAATATTGCCCCTCCTCTTTTGCCCGTGGATGCAGTAAGAATCTGCCAAGGTATACCTCCGGATGATGGGCAGTAGCGTCTTTCCGTGTATCAACATCATGTACTGTGCTCGCTGACCCGCCTGCCAAGCGTGGTGAGTATGGCAAGAACCCCTCATGAGGATATATATAAGGGAGGTCCAGTATTAGTAAGTGTCCAGCATTGGACGTCCTACAGCTGCGATGATGATGATGAATTGGAAATGTTTTCCGGCGAATTTTGAAAATTTGAAAACATTGAAATGTTGAACATTATAACAAAGTACATCTCGTAACTAACAACCTGCTGTGGAACTCTATTAATAGGTATATAACTTGGTTGTTAGGTAGACATGCTGTAAATTATCTTTTTCAGCTATTTTCGAAATTGCTATCATCAACATCAGGTGAGTGCCGCGCGCGCAAAATGTGTGACGAAGCAATTTAAGGGGAGTTCCCTTAGTTTGCAAAATCGTAAATATTCTACAACATAAGGACGTTTACCCCACGCCTGCCTAGTGCCTATTAATGCCTATTAATATTCATGTATATTTTACCATCGCCTTAGATTCTAGTAATAAAATTACTTTTTTAAATTAAAAGATGTATAAACAAAACAAAGAGAACGCCTGACATCAATGACCAAGCAGACTTAAAGCGGATAAAAAATTGTTTTCAAAACGGGACCAATCTTGGATGGGTGCGTACTTCGTAGCTCAGTCCGTTTATAAACTATTTTTTGATGTATTCGTTACATCGATAAAAAAAATAAACTACGACTAAAAAATCAGCTAAGTGCGAGTCGGACTCGCGCATGGGTTCCGTACCATAAGTCTGTGAACATTTCAAGCGGCTACCGGTTGCTGTTATTAAGATCGAGCAAAAAATCACATTAGCTGTATGGGAGCCCCCCTTAAATATTTATTTTATTCATCATCATCATCATTACAGCCGTAAAATGTCCACTACTGAACACAGGCCTCCCTCATGAGTCTCTTAGAGGGGTAGTTGCCATACTCACCACGCTTGGCAGGCGGGTTGGCGAGCGCAGTACTGGATGTTGATACACAGAAAGACGCTGCTGCCCATCTTCCGAAGGTATCCTTTAGCAGGCTCTTACTCATCCCCGGGCATGAGAGGAGGGGTAACATTCTACTGCCGGCACCCCACGGCAAATTTCATTTATTTATTTTATTAAGTACTTTTTTGTATTTGTTGTTATAGCGGCAATAGAAATACATCATCTGTAAAAAAATCAACGGTCTAGCTATCACGGTTCATGAGATACAGCCTGGAGACAAACAGAAAGACGGACAGCGGAGTCTTAGTTATAGATAGGGTCCCGTTTTTATTTACCTTTTGGGTACGGAACCCTAAAAAAATAGAACCGACTTGAAAACCTCCTTCTCTTTTTGACAACGATTAAAAGTGAAATTGTTCTGATGCGTTCTGCCGCTCCGCTGCATTGCTGTTTCGGGATGAAGTGTATCGAGTGATGGTTGCTGGTCAAGTTACGTAGATATTGGTGTCAATGCTGTTTTAAACTTTATATGACAACGTTAAGATATTTCTAAATTTATAGTTGTCAGCGTAAAATCGGGTCTAATTATTCTGTTTTAATTTTAGAACGGCACTAATCAAATAGCTTTATGTAATTTTACTGTGTTTTACGTCAATTTAATTAGCTTTAGGCTCATTCTGTTTTCCTTGTTCTAAGAAAAAAACATACGTAGAGCATATTGATAGAGCCACAAACCCTAACAACATTTCCACGTTATGTTTGAAATGGTAAGTACACTCGTTGTGAAGTGCCCACGACATCTCCGAGAATTATTGAAGAGCCAGGAACCGGACTCAAGCCTTCTCAGGGGCTTACACATTAATTCTATGAGAGCACTTTGTGGTTTTTTATCTGTTGTAATGTAACACCTTAGCTTGTATTCTGAGTCTTCTTAGGTTAGTATTTTATTTTCTTGTTGCCTGTGGCCTGTGCTATGGTACCATCACTTATTCCTGGCACAATAATGATGACGACTTGCTCTTGGCGGAAAACGCAAATAGTCCAGCTCAGGTAGTTTTATGTAGCTACCTACTTTGTTCCATCACTACAACAAAAAGATTTTATGAATTACATAATGTAAATCATATAGATAGATAGTATTTGTTATCATGTTTGTTTTGTACATTGTATGTAATTACTAAATAATTTTATCGCTGTCTATCGTGCGTATTGTCTTAAATATGAAACAGAAAGGCAAAAACAAATTTTAAATTAAAATATATAAATAAATAGTTCAAAATTATTCATTAAAAGTCCAAAACTTTTTCGCTGAGGACAGGATTCGAACCTGCGCGGGTAGAACCCATTGGATTTCAAGTCCAACTCCTTAACCACTCGGACACCTCAGCTGATGACACACGTACTGAAATTAAGAATTTTTACGCCAGAGGTATTTTAATCACATGACGTCAATACAATGCTGTTTGAAGAAACATTATTATTGACAGACTTTTATAACTGAAGTATAGTTTTATCTAAGTACAATGTATTAAGTATGATGTTCGTTGTGGTGCTTTATGAGCCTAGCATAAAATTGTTCAAATTCAATAAAAAAAATACTATATTCAGTGCGGCCGCATGGACCTTGCCGCATTGACGCGTCACGAATTACAAAATCAAACAACACAATTAATATAATAAAGCATTACGAACCTGTTCCCTTCAGATGACACGCGAGTAAGGAAAAGAAGCGAACAGAAGAACCTAACTCGGTCGGTTAGTCATCTATCATCAATTTTCCGTTTGACGGGGTTGGAGCAGTTTCCGTCCCAAGTGGTTTTGTCCTCTAGGTAATCTGATATTTTATCATAAGCTTTCTTGCAAATATTGCGTTTGATAACGTTTTTGAATGTATTCAATGATAACTTCAGCAACTCACTTGGGAGTTTGTTGTAGAAGCGTAGATATACATTGCCCTTTAAAAGATATTTTAACCAATTGTCTTAGCTTGATCATACGCAACTGTTATCATTATCAGGCCAATCGTGAACTAAAACACAAAGAACTTTAACAGTGAACAAAGTTAATGTAAACAAATGTCTGATTTTACTGGTGAGAATAACCAACTATGAATGATACGAAACAAAGAAGGGGTTCCAATAAATTGACCCAAAAAAACACGACAGCGTGCTCTAACGGGTTAAAAGATTTTTTGTACTTAGTTTTATTTATATTATAGATATATTGATCTACGGTAAATACAAGCGCATTATTGATAGCATATCACGGTATGGCAGAGTCGCTAATGAGATACGGCATAATATTTTGGGGCAATTCTACCAATAAAAACTTTGTCTTCAAAATGCAGAAGCGATGCCTGCGAGCTATGTTTAGGATTAAAATGACTGATAGTTGTAGACCGCTATTTATAAAGCACAAACTTCTGACACTTCCGTCCCTTTATATATTGGAGATAGCTATGTATGTTAAGAACAACCCCCATCTTTTTGCAAAATTGTCTGACGCTGTAAGCCGAAACAGACGAGATAATGGTAAGCTACGATTGCATCCCTCCAAAACCTCACTAATGCACAAAAGTCTCGTGTGTATGGCACCTATAATATTTAACAAAATACCTGAAGAATACAGGCAATTAAGCATTAATTTATTTAAGCAAAAATTAACTAAGTTATTACATGAAAAATGCTATTATAATGTTGACGAATTTCTAAAGGATAAATTTTAATTTTAATTATTTTTAATATATTTTTTTTAATATACCTATTGTCAAAATAATAATTTAAGTTGTAGTTGTAGTATTTTCTTTGAATTTTCTGTAACATCGGCATGCCTACCTACATATCTTAAAAACTTTGCATACCGATTTCGGTAAAGCATGTTGTGACCCTATAAAAAATTAAACAACTCGCATGAAAATGTAAACACATGTTTTTTGCAAATAAATGTCTTTATCTTTATCTTTATCTTTATTGATTCTGTACAGTCTGAGCTATTTTTAATACTCTTAGTGTTTTTAACATATCTAGATTCCGAGATATTACAATTTCTATGAAAGGGAATCGACGTTACCGCCTGACGAAAAACATCAGTAATATTGCCATGGAAAAATGTTAGGCGTTAAAATTTGTTTTTAGATTTTTCCTGAACTACTGGATGCATTTTATTTCTGATTATATTTTATGAGGCATATTGATCGTACATTCCTCTGGTAAATATCAGGTAACCATGAGATATCTATAACCATCATTGTCAGAGTACATACGCGGTTCTGACCGTCAGGACCGCAGCTCATTAGGTATATTATTGAAATTATTCTAGTTCCATGGAGGTACATTGAAATTAATTAAAGAACATTCAAGTACATTGCTTTTACATTCCTTTTATGTATAACATTATCATACATGTTGATTTTTGAAAAAGTACACCCGCCATCCTGACTCTCACCACATTTCGATTGTCAGGTCCAGGTCCAGGTCGATTAATTGATCGAAGTCCTATTTTCTCAAAACTAAGATCGAACGAACGAGGAGCTGATTTCAAATGAGGATGCTTCGTAGAGGTTTGGGGATGAAGTTGGTACTCTAGGCTATCCGGGTATTCCATCCAGGCGGTAGTGAATAACCGCTTTTTGAGTTTGAGTTCTAAGTTTGAGCTCTTACAAAGTAAGAAACATTTGAAACCTCGCTCAGCCCTAAGTAGTTTTCCCACTCGAAAGCCGCGAGAGCGAGTGCTGTGACGAGAACTTGGAAGTATCATTTGCAAATAGCGCTAAATCCGGGTCGCAATAAGCGCGGGAACATTCCGGAGTGGCGGGGAGACCTCCTCTGTACGCCAGCCTAGTGGAGCGTGGCGCTCGGCCGCGCTGAGCGCCCTCCACTCCGCAAGTTCTGAAACATGCGATGCATATTTTGAGGCACAAAGAGCTTTAAGGTTGCTGCTGTTGACATTATGATGTGGGATGGATTAACATTTCTTATGGGCGTAATCCCATTTTGACATGTCGAATTGAAAGAGACAAAAGTGTCCACGCAATGATGCTAGGTATACTTAGTTATGGGGTGGGTTTAAGTAAGTATGATTATATACACGAAATTTTCTTCATAGCCAAACAACATTATTAGTACTTATGTCCGAATGGGCTCCTTTTATAATACGCTTTTATTAGTTTTCACATGTATGTTTGCTTGTTTGTAATTGACTCGTTGGGGCTCGATTTTACCCCACTTTAAGCGATCAGATTTACTATATTTTGATAAGCTTATCTAATTAATTAACCTGATTAGGATCGCCAGGATTAGTGATGTGAAACATCTATAGCCGCACGTAACCCCGATTTCTGGCGTGGCAACGCATGCCGTTTTCTAGCGACGCATGCCGTGGCGACGCGTCGCCACGCTATTTGGTGGTATATACACTCCTGCACTATTATCTGACATAAAATTTGTAAATCCTTCGTAACTCTTGCGTACGATGCGCACCTACAACACACAGTAAGTACTCAAAAGATATTGACTTATTTAATACAAAATACAATATTTTCAAAACAACAATACTCAGGGCTTCTTCGCTTCGTGATTTCATATTTTACTTTATATATTTGTCTTCACGGATTCTTATTTCTATAGAACTAATAATTAAATAAATATAGCTAGTAGGTACTTCTTATTTGTTATTTTCTTTACCCATATTGAATATACCTATTTGATTTATATGGCTTTCTACCACAAAAAATCTACTTTGAAATGTTTAGTTTTTTTTATTTATTTCTGTTACTGCCAGGCATTCTTATCCTCTGTTTAATTTAATTTTAATATATAAGTATCATAGTTTTATAAGTGAAAACTGTTTAGGGCTTAATTTGTTCTATAAGTACTAAGTACTTACCATTTCTTTGTTATTATAATATAAGCTGTATGTTTTACAAGCATTAATAAAATAAAATTATATATATACAGTCTATATGTTGTAGTACTGTACTGTAATGTACTGTACTGTACTAAGTAGTACTGTGTAATTTTTAATTTTTTAAGTACCTACCTACTTACCTATTTTGTCGTGCCCAAACCGGGTCCATGTTTGGAACTATTAATGTGTTAGGTATATCATCTGTACAAATTACTACAATGTGGTTGCTATAAACTATTTGTTTTTTTTTTTAATTGTACTATTTTGTGCTGAACTGTACTGTACTTGACTGTACTGTACTGTACTTGACTGTACTGCACTGTACTGTACTGTAATTGACTGTACTGTACTGTACTGTACTTGACTGTACTGTACTGTGCTGTGCTGTACTGTACTGTACTGTACTGTCCTGTACTTAACTGTACTGTACTTTACTGTACTGTTCTGTACTGTGCTGTACTGTACTGTGCTGTACTGTACTGGTACTGTACTGTACTGGTACTGTACTGGTCTGTACTCTACAGTACTGTTTAAAAGTCATCTACTTCACGCCCCTCGACCGCGTCGCCGGACAGCAGACGCAGATCCGGGTTAGCCAAGTGCCACGAGTTCTCACTGAGTTGAAGCCTTGAGCCCGCACTTCGCGGAGCTTGGCATTGATTATACTGACCCTTGGAACGCGCCTGAGCGCAACAAGGGGGAAATCAGCTAGTTTCTAGATGTACACGAGTGTTATGATGCCATATGTTATAATTCACCAATTCAATATTCTGGTGAGAAACGTGCCGAGGGATGAATGGCAAGAGGGTAACTAAAATAGAAGAGAAAAAAAATAAGAGAAAGCTCTATATCTACTAGGCCGCCCATTGTGAATTTGTGTTTATTTTAAGTTTTCGTACTGTATTTAATTTAAGTTACAATAAAGTTATATTCATTCATTCATTATGAAAAATTATAGAGCCAAACAGTCAGAACACGCCAGAGAAGCTCGTTTGCAGCAAGTGCATCAGCATAAATTCGAGCCACAGAATCAGAACAAGCCAGAAAAGCTCGTTTGCAGCTAGTGCGTCAGCATACAGCTGAAATTCGAGACACAGAATCAGAACAAGCCAGAGAAGCTCGTTTGCAGCAAGTGCGCCAGCACAAAGCAAAAAGGATAAAAACTATTCGCTTGGGCTGACTTGACTCAGCTTGACTCCAAATTCTTTGACAACCGCCAGGACGGACGAGGTTTCGTGCTAACACATTCAAATGTCAAAGTCAGAAAGAATACCGTGATAGAGGTATGTCATAGACTAAAGGAAGTTGGATCCTGTTGGATCACTGTCATTGTATATTCGGAAACAACTGTTTCGTTTTGTAATAATTATCTTTTCTAGATTTGGTAACAAAACTGTATGTAAAAGTCTTGTTCTGAGCAAAAGAAGAACCCTCAGCTGAACACTTTGTGCTAATTATTCTATGATTTCCTCCATGAAATTTCTGAAATATATAATTATATAATATATCATTTATTTTAAATGAAATGAAAAGGAATCGCAATGTGTAATCTTTGACTTTAGGATGACGTTTTGTTTTAGGGCTGCCCTTATCACATTTAACAAGTGCTTTAAAACGGTGAAGGAATCATCGTGAAGAAACCCGCAGCTTAGTTGGATTTAGACGTATTGACCTGTTCTTTCCTCTGACTAATAGCTGAGAGGATGGTATAATTTGCTGTCGTTAAAATCATTTACAATAAATGCAATGAATGCAAAGGCCTTATGTACCGGTAAACTGTGCCTACTCTGCTCCACTTTTGGTTCCAAAATTTAGGAAATTGTGAATATTTTTTGAACTATTAACTTTCAAATATACTTAGATGTATTCATATAAAGTAGACGATATAATCTATCATATTTTTTAAGATTGTTAACATAATGAAGTATTTTGGTATATTTTAAAAACGAGGAGCAAAATTACCCATGGTCCTGGGAATCTTTGCTCCTAGGCAGAGGCGGCTCTAGCCCTTGTGGCGCCAGTGTGCCACCAGTACCCTGGCGCCCCCTTGTAGGAGGTCAAAATAGAATAATTACAGTTATGTTTTCATACGAAAATTCGGATGCAAATAGTGCAATTTTAAATGATGTCAAGAAGTTTTTTAGGAAGGAAGGGGTTACAACAATAAAAAATCACAACTTTGTAGTTCTTTTAAAAATATTTAATGACTCTGTCTCCAGGTGTTCGTCCGAAGATGGACCGGGTCGAACAATAAACCTTTCAATAGAACTTGTATACTTTTTCAGAGATTGTTCCTTCTCCAGCTTTCTTTTTCGGCTCTGTGCTCCAGAAAGTTTATTTTTTCCATCGCCATCAGACATCTAAAATAAATAATAAACTAACTATGGGCACCTAAAAGTATTTATCGATGTAAATTAATATACGCCAAGAGAAATAGTACGTAGAACTTGAACTATTATTTATTATATGACACATATCAAACAACGTCGCGGTACCTACATTACGCAATCTAACAAAACATAAAATAAGAAACCGGTCAAGTGCGAGTTGAACTCGCGACACTGAGTGTTCCGTACATATAGGTAAAAGAAAATCAAATCTGAAAAAAATTGGTCACCCATCCAATTTGCTTAACCCCAATTTTCGTTTTTAGTATTCGTTGTTATAGCAGCAATAGAAATACATCATCTGTGAAATTTTCAGCTGTCTAGCTATCACGGTTCATGAGATACCTAAATCCTATTGACGTCCGTATGTCACGGACGGACGGATAGACGGACAGACAGACAGACAGCGAAGTCTCAGTAATAGGGTCCCGTTTTTACCCTTTGGGTACGGAACCCTAAAAAGTAATTCGTTGTTCAAAGTGTTTGTCCTTTGCCAGTCCATTTTGTCATACTGCATTTCTATTTGGGGAGGAGTAGGTAAGTCATTATTACTTCCAATCGAGAGAACTCAAAGAGCCGTACTTAAGGTAGCTACTTTCCGACCTTTTATTTTTTCTACTTACCTTCTATATCAATCCTGCGAAGTGCTAACAGTTCGGCAGTTATTTATATTAAATGTGGTACTAAAACAACACACAGCTCTTCCCTATAGCACAGAGTTTACTAAGAAAAGACGTAATTATATTGTTTGCCCCCGGTCAACCTCAACAAAATATGCCTTCTCAACTAAATTTTATAATTTTCTAGGTCCAATTCTCTACAATAGACTTAATATGATAGCTAACATTTTCCCATTAAATTATAATAGTTGTAAAATATCTTTAATAAAAACACTTCAGAGCATGTCTTATGATGATACAGAAAAGTTATTAGCAATAACAAAGTAACTAACTGTTACTCTATTATCACTACCAGTATTCCAAGAATGAAATGTTACGCAAGCGTTTTTAACGAACATAATTATGTGTAAAAATTTAGCTTAGTTTTAGTTTATAAAATCTATATGAAACTGTTCCATTTAAGTCTTCTAATTATAATGATTGTTATGTTATTTACCTACAATAAGTAAATGTAAGTCCCACTAGTCTGAAACACAGGTTTTATCCTAGTTCAGATACGGATATTTTAGTACATTTAAATAGCTACGGCTTTTGTAATTTATTGTAAATTTATATTGATTTTTGAATAAATTATCTTATCTTATCTTAAAGGTTAGGTACCTACATAAAAGTAAGAACTAAATAAATACCTAAGTATACTAGTAGATACCTACATATTAAAGCACTTTAACTTACCGTTGCGTAGTTTGTTCCGCACTGCACTAGGATAAACAAATAAAAATCCTAGATAGGTACATATACCTAGGTGTTTAACTTCGATATCACTATCACGCGTTGTTCGTTTTTTTTCGCTAGCTGTTTTTGATGACATCTGACCCCGATGCATGTCGCAATAATTGTGTAAACAATTAACGAAATCTTATCTTTTATATCAATTTTATCGAAAGAAAAGCCGATTGACTTCATATTTACATGTTTACTCAAAGATGATACTTAATTCAATTGCATCAAGGCTTATTTCGCAAAACTACAGAGCAGCGGTAAAACAAAAATTGCGGCACGCGTACACAAATCCTTTGAAAATAACCGCCGGCGCCGCAACGTCCCTTGCAATTTAAATTTGAACTTTATGTCATTCTAATACAGCCGAGTTAGCAAATCATTGCTAACTCGGCTGTCGGCGTGTACGAATCAAAACAGGTGCCGTTAAAGATAAAAATACGTTTATTTTGTCACGTAATTTATAATTAATCCTTAGGAATACAATAATAAGATTTAAAAAATAATATAAAAATGTGACAAAAATGGTCATCACTCAGCATAATATGCTGTGTCAGAACGGGTCCGTACCACAGCGCTGTTCTCCTTAGTGAACTAAGTGTGCGGATGGTTGCGACCGCGATACTAAAATGCAGTACGCTAAAATAAAATATAATAACAAAGTACATATTAATATAAAAAAAAAACTAAACAATATATAACTTCTTGTGAATTAGATAACAATATTTATTCATGTAAATGAACTAACCAAAAATAATATGAACTGAAACAATGAAAATAAGTAAACAAGTAGAGAATTATTTACATTTATGTATTCTAAACTTACTTACACTTAGGTGTGGTTTGTCCGAGGCCCAGAACGACGGGTCATATTGACGAAGTTATATCAGTTATATTGAGATTCTATTAATTACTTTTTTAGATTTGTTTTAAATAAATGAACTGTTTTAAATTTTTTTATTGGAGGTGGAAGGTTATTCCAGCATTTCGTAGCCGCGTATTTAAAGCTGCCACGAAATGCAGCCGTATCTGTGCTTCGGACATATCAACCGGGTGGATAGACGGACGTGGCGGTTTGAGAAATGAAGTTTCTCAAATAGGTAACTTGGCTGTTGGTTCCTGATGACACCAAAAAGCAGAGTGACGAAATGGAGAGTTCGGCGGGACGACATATTGAGGAGACTATTGGCATTTATGTAAGGCGAGATGTGGACACGTCTAGGAATAGGATAACAAAAATCAATACAGGCGTTTTGTATTCGTTGAGTTATTTTTTTTGTGCGAGTCAAAAGGCAGTCACTAAACACACAATCAGCAAAATTTAATTTGGACAGTATGAGTGAGTCGCATATTTTTATCCTTAGGTCGACACTTATATATATTCGCGCATACGGTACAACAAGGATAGACGGTAAAAGCATGTTTTTATCGTTTGCAGAATATAGTTTTCGAAACGTTACCCGCCTTTGAAATTGGTAGTGATGCGACACTCCGCCAATATACTTAATCTTTAATTATCTGTTTTAAGGCAGATTTCACGTTGAATCAAAAGTAATTGTGTAGAGTAGGTAAAGACGCAGCTTGTGGTGGCGCGCCTTGCTTTGCTACCGCGCGCCCGGCGGCATCGGCCGAAACACGGGCGCAGGGTCTTTGAGTGCGCCGGTGCCGTGAGCGACGCACGCATCTTTGGAGGTGTCGCATTAGAGGGCGCTCGGCGCCCCCTTGGACCCGGCGCCCGTGTGCGCCGCACACTCTGCACTATAGGTAAAGCCGCCTCTGCTCCTAGGTATAGTTTGCCTCTTATTTCACTGATAAAAGTTTTTAAGATCATATTTGGACTTTCTCTATTCGAACTTTGCCCCACTAATAATATGTTTTACCTTTTTTTGATATGGCAACTCTCAAAAAATGTGTAAAAATAAAAAACGTGTTTTTAAGAAAAAATATTTATTTTTTTACACAAAAATTAGTTTTATTGCATTATAAACGTATATTTTGATAACAATCATTCAGTTTCATTGCTGTTTTATATTTTTAAACTATATTTTAATGACAATCAGTCAGTTTTACTGCTGCTATAAATTCTTAAACTATTAGTATACAATTCTCGAATTTGGTTTCTTCTTCAACAGTAAAAGTTGTTGGAGCGCCTGGTGGTCGATATGGCATTTTAGTTCGTTGAAGCCTGATATGATTAAAAATAGTTCTTCGTGGGATGACATATTTTTCGCTGGCTTTTCTTTGAGTCAATTCTTTGTTTTCTATTGCAGCCAAACATGCTCGTAAAGTTTCAGGGGTGTAATTTTTCTAATTTCTGCAGCCTAAACGCTTTTTGTAATTTCTCGGCATCTGTTCTAAAAATAAATGAAGAGTGCATTTATACGACTAACAATAATTTATCTTCAGTTTTTTAATACATGGCAACCTTTTGGATTTACTTTGCTCCAGTGCAAAGTTACCCCATTTTGTACAAGAAAACAGGTCCATGCCGAAAAAGAGAGAATAGGGTCATGATGAACTTAGGAATTCATTAAAATATTGACACATTGTTAAATCTGAATAAATACATAATAATATGAGGACATAATTACCTTATTGCGCTGCACAGTTTTCAAGATAGAAATGACTTTTTCAGTAGAAAAAACAATTGAATTTCTCACTTAGCAAAAAAATGGCTTCCTGCGATCCGAAAAAAATTGCGGAAGAGAACTTGACAGTTCAGTAATGTCACTAAGATGTCAAACGTTTGGGGTGCGTTCAAAAACAACTGAAATGTTACGAGGATTGGAACATAATGGACGTTGAAACATTTTATAAAATTGGAGCATAATTATCTAGAGGGGGGCAAAGTAGGCACGTTTTACGGTACTAATAAAGTAAACACAAAAGTTAAAGACCCCTACTGAAAATGGTTTACCAACACATCTGTTGACAATTCTGTTTGACGTAAATCCACCCAGACGCATTAAGGACTGGTTAATATGGCAAATTGTGAGAGCAATCAGTGGCAACATTGACAACTCTTGTTTCAAAATGGCAGGATTGTCAAATTCATATGTTTTGTTTTAACAAAAACACGTCATAAAAATACCAAATGCATCGCAATTACAGCAAAAAATTAACAAATTTGTTATCTGTGTATAGCGGCATACATGTGCGATAAGCGGAAACGAGCGGCGGAGCATGATACGGGATAGATGATATCGGGAGGGTGCATCCGACGGAGACAAGATGCCGTGCGAGAGCTGTGCGGTGCAGTTCAGCGTGTTCAAGAGGAAGCGGGCTTGCTGCGAGTGCGCGCGGCTGTACTGCAGCGCGTGCCTGCGGCGCGGCGGCGGCGCCATGTGCGCGCCGTGCCGGCTGCTCGGCGCGCGCCCGCTGCAGCGCCAGGCCATCGCGCATCTGAAGGCGCGCGACCTGCAGTGCTTCCTGCAGCGCCAGAACGTCTCCACCAGGGGATGCGTTGGTCAGTACCTCGGATCCACTACAACTACTATGTAAAGTGATATCCATCCACATATTATTTTCTAGTCTAAATTCTAGACTATTCTTCCTGTTTATTATTCACTACTGGATTTCCAATAATTGACAAGTATGTGTTAATGCTTAGGTGTCCTGTGTGTGTCTTTTGAATTGTAACATGTAAACTATCTATATTAGATAGTCACTTTACATTATGTAAATATAAATAAACAACACCAGTAAAAAATTTTACTTAAGACAGCATGAGTTGCTTAACACCGCAAATATTTCATACATTATCATTTTGCATATTGTATGTGCATAGTCTGTTCAAACCTGTTCTTTTCTCTAATAACAACTCACTTTGAAGCTTCATCCCAGGTACTGCAGCATCAGAATACCTT
This sequence comes from Pasiphila rectangulata, assembly GCA_963082625.1. Lineage (NCBI taxonomy): Eukaryota > Metazoa > Arthropoda > Insecta > Lepidoptera > Geometridae > Pasiphila > Pasiphila rectangulata. Next base: position 22,212,373 of record OY720241.1, on the reverse strand, counting down.
GAATTAAAGAATAAAATAATTTACATGAATTAATTACTGTGTGTGTTCTTATTCATTTTATGGTTGCCATGAACAACAAAGTGACCAGCCAGTGGATTAAGGGACATAGTAACTCTCTGGGGAAGGTCTGGTAGGCCCTGAACCGCTCCTCCCTTTACCCTTCTCACACGCAATCACACGAGCTGGTGAGCCTGTGCGTGGCGCACGTGAACGGGCCGGCGTACCGGCGGCGCGGCTCGGGCTCCTTTACGCTGAAGGGGCTCACCAACAATATATGTGTTTATTCCAGAGAAGGATGAGCTGGTGAGCCTGTGCGTGGCGCACGTGAACGGGCCGGCGTACCGGCGGCGCGGCTCGGGCTCCTTCACGCTGAAGGGGCTCACCAACAACTTCAACGAGTTCCTCAACTCCGCCTTCGTGCTGCGGCCGCCGGGCGCGCCGCCGGCCCCGCCGCCGCCGCACCAGCCTCGTATGTATCCAACTCAACCATAATAAAAAGATAATGATTATTAATTTAAATTCATGGTTGCGGTCACGAAGGACGATTTAGACACGTTTCAAAAAAATTGTGTGTTGAGACACCGCTTCCAACAGGGATGAATGGAAGAATTTGGGGGAGGTCAATGTCCAGCAGTGGGACACAAAAGGCTAACAAAAAAAAATGCATAAATAAGGTGAAAGACTGTAGAATACACTACACATAGGTATGTGTAGAGGTAGTGTATTCTGCTAGTTACGCCAAATAAATAAATGAATTATTTGCTTACAAATAACATTAAGATTGGATTTAATACAAATACTAAATGCATATAATGACTTAAAATAGTAATTCATACAATTTGACACTTTACCCAGTTTGCCCTTAAATGCATCTTATTAGCATATCCTTATTTATAATAAATAATAAAGTGAAATTGTATTAATAATTAGATTTATTCAGAACCTTTTATTATAAATGCGTTGTTTTGATGCAAACAACAAATGGGAAGGTGATATTTTACTTTCTTTATGTAAGACAGGGAGATCATAAATCCCAAACTATAGAATCACACCTGTTTTGATTTATTTTATTCCTTGTGAGGTGACTTCACCAAGAGTACTTGTAAAATAAAAAAAACTTACTGTTTTGAAAAAAAAAAGAAACTAAACCAATCAGAGCGCGCACATTAAATAAATATAAATAAATAAATAATGCTGGACAAATCACACAGCATCATCTAGCCCCAAGGTAAGCAGAGCTTGTGTTATGGGTACTAGATGACTGATATACTTAATACATTATACTACATAGATAGATATTTTTATTATATATAGAAAAACACCCAGAACACCCTGAACAAATATCTGCAGACCGTACAGACATTTGTCCCGAGGCGGGAATCGAACCCGCAACCCCTTGCGTCGCAGGCGGACCTTCGCCCGCTGCGCCACAGAGCTCGTCAAAATTAGGTTCGTGAATTTGAATCACATTAGGTTCGTGGATCCTTACGAGTGGCTGAAATGACATTAATTACGGTCTCATCGCGTAATTTTAATTAATGTGTTTCCGTTCGATGCCTTCATTTGATTATGGGAGCCACAACACTCAGGGATAATGTAGCATTCTAATGGTGAAAGAAAGAATTTTAAATATCGGTCCAGTCATTTTTGAATTTATTTGTTACAAATAAACAAAACTGCCGTGCGGCGCCGGCAGTAGAATGTTGCCCCTCCTCTCCTGCCCATGCATGCAGTAGAAATCTGCTAAGGGACACCGCCGAAAGATGGGCAGCAGCGTCTTTTCGTGTTTTCATTACCCTATACTGCGCTCGCCAACCCGCCTGCCAAGCGTGGCGAGTATGGCAACAACCTCCCTATGATAATACAAACTAAAACACTGGTTTTAGTTTGTATTATCATAGGGAGGCGGCCCCGCTAATCCTGGCTACGGTAGCAGTCACGGTAACGGCGGGGCTAGGGGTGCTAAGAATCCCCGGGAGACGATCGGCTACATAACCTTACGAAGGCCACTGGCCCTGGTAACACACAACATCCGCACTTTGAGGACAGACGATAAAATTGTTGAGCTGGAAGAAGAAATTAGTGGATTGCACTGGGACATTTTGGGATTACCAGAAGTCCGTAGAGAGGGCGAGGACACGATATCCCTCAGTAACCTACTATACTACCGGGAGGGCGACCAACAGTCCCAAGGAGGAGTTGGGTTTCTCGTTCACAAGTCACTCACCAACAACATTGTCACCATCGCCAGTGTGTCGAGCAGGCTCGCGTACCTAACACTCAGAATATCTAAGCGATATTCGCTGAAGGTCGTTCAGGTAATGCGCCGACCTCGTCACACCAGAAGTAGAGTCTATGTATGAGGACATCAGCAGAGCCATACATACGAACAACACTCACTTTACTGTTGTTATGGGGAACTTCAATGCAAAGCTAGGCATGAAAAGCGATGATGAGTTGAGAGTGGGGCAATTTCCAAATTGCCCCACTCTGAAAATTTTTGGTATCTTCTAATATATGTTAAAAGTATAATTTTAAGTTTTTCAAGTGAAAAATAACGATTTTTCCAAACAAACTTTCATGCCCTATTTTAACCCCTTCTGATTTAACTTAGGTACGCAACGCAGTGTCTCCATGGTCTCCATGGAGACACTGCGTTAAAATGCTAAAATTCATCCAAATCGGTTCAGCGCTTTTAACGTGAAAAGGGAACATAATATATGTACATACATACATACATACATTCTTACTTTTACTTTTATATATTAGTAGGGATACAACATACAAATCTTTCCTCTTTATAATGTTGAGAGATAATATAAATTGAAAGGGGAAACAGTGATTTACCCAACCATTTCAACACCTAACAGATTCACATTGTAGAGTAGAAGGTATTTTTTTTCATATCATCATCATTCACCCACTGCTGGGTATAGGCCTCCCTCAGTTTGTGCCATCCACCACGATCCTGCACAAAGCCTCACCATCTTGCTGCCAGACGAGCAACGTTCTGGATCCTTGTCTCTGCCACCATTCAGTTATAGCTTTCCTCCACCTGCCGGCACCACGCCGCGCCATGTCTCCCGCCCAGCTCCATTTGAGTTCCAAAATCATAGTTTTTTTCATACATATAAATCATATTAAAGTAAGTAAAAAATAATGTCAACAATGCATATGCGCCTATTTTCTATATTATAGGAGGATTAACTTACCAATCAAATATGAATTATTTATAGTCTTTAAAAACTTTTGTTAAATTCAATTCAATAGAGAATTGATCTCCTACATTGATTGTAAGTAAATGAATGCCTGTTGACTCCAGGCGCGGCGTGCTGCAACGCCACGCACGTGCACATCGTGATCCCGGCCGCGCCGCCCTGTCCCCATGCTGGAATAACACATGAAAGATTTTCAGTTACACCTGGTAAGGCTTCTTTGTATTTGAATTTACTGTAATCATTTATTCTTTCTAGTTTTTCGCAATTTCTGACATTTCTAGTACTCAAACCTCAGTCGGTCCAGTAGAGACTTTTGATCCTAATAAGAAAGAGGATCGATTGGCATCAAAAAAAGTTTTTGTGTAAAATGACCATTTTCTTGCTGACTGTACATTTTTTCCAAAATCTGTAAATGCAGTTCAGAATATCTTAAAAATTTATGGATAGTCTTCTAAAAACGTTTACCTGTAACTATAACGGTTAAGGTATCTGCCCTTACTGTCCCGTCTCAAAAATTCACCCTGTATGTTAGCCAATACTAGCCGCACCCCGCAGTTTCACCCGCGTAGTTCCCGTTCCCGTGGGAATTTCGAAAAATCCCTTCTTAGTGCACCTCTAGGGTACTCAAGGTACATATACACTGCCGGCCAAAAGTTTGAGACCACTTGTAAAAATCTTTGTAACCACCAAAATATTTCAAAAGTACACATGATAAAGAGCTAATTTGAACACCTGCGTATTCTATTGTTATCAAAGAATTTCTGAGAGTCATTTTTATTGTATATTTTTAAGTTATCATCCTTTAAAGGTCTATTGTTTCAAAACATAAATGAGTACCGCGCGCTTACCAGGTGATAGAGTCATTGTTATATTTTTTATGGCCTGCTCATTTCTAATTATTTTGGTTTTGTTTTGCGGTAACCGTACTTCCGGATTATTTTAGCTTCCTTAAACATATTTTTTACCTGAGTTTTGATGGAGTAAATTTTTCATTATCTTAACTAGTCTGAGCTCGTCGTTGTTACAGTGAAGACATCTTAAAATGGGAAAAGTGCGCGAAATTAGCACTGAAACTCGTTCTGCCATAGTTGTTTTACACGGCGAAGGCAAATCTGAACGTGCGATTGCCTCTCAACTTAAGTTGTCAAAGACTTGTGTTCATAACGCAATAACCCGATACAAGGAGACTGGCAGTAATCAAGATCGTTCGCGATCGGGGAGACCGAGAGCTACCACTTCTAGCGAGGATAATTTCATCGTCGTTACCAGCAAGCGGAATAGACGCCTAACCGCACCAGAAATCCGCGCAGAAGTGATCAAATCCCGATCAGAACCTGTGTCATTGACTACAGTAAAAAGACGATTGAGAGATGCTAAGTTATTTGGTCGCGTCGCCGTTCGAAAACCACTACTAAGGCCACAAAACAAAAAGAAACGGATGCAGTGGGCCCTTACCCATCGAGACTGGACTGAAGAAGACTTTAAAGAAGTTCTTTGGACAGATGAATCCAAGTTTGAAATATTTGGTTCAAAACGACGAATTTTTGTTCGACGTACCGCCGAGGAAAAGATGATGCCAGATTGTGTGGTGCCAACAGTTAAGCATGGTGGTGGTTCCATTATGGTCTGGGGATGCTTCTCGGGCCATGGAACCGGAGATTTGGTACGAGTCGAAGGAATCATGAAAAAGGAGCATTATAAACGAATACTACAGCAAAATGCCGTTCCGTCTGGTTTAAGATTAATTGGAAATGGATTTTTTTTCCAACAAGATAATGATCCTAAACATAGTTCAAAATTATGCAGGGGTTATTTAGAACATAAAGAAACAGAAAGGGTGTTAAAAACATGGTGTGGCCCCCTCAGAGTCCGGATCTCAACCCCATTGAGCTATTGTGGGAAGAGCTTGACAGAAATGTGCGCAGTTGTTGTCCCTCCTCACAAGAAGACATGTGGAAGGCTTTACAAGAAAGCTGGAACAATATCTCACAAGATACAATTGATAAATTGATTGCTCGTATGCCGAGACTAGTGAAAAAAGTTATAAAATGCAAGGGAGGCTTTTTTGACGAAAAATCCGTTCAATGATTTTATTAAATATGAACGTCATTTTTAAGGTAAATGGTTGATATTTCTTGATTTTTTTTTCTTCTTGATGAATGTGTATTAGTAAATAAGCATTTTAATTAATATCTAAACCTCTTGATTTATATTTTGAGTTTTATTTCATTTTGCTACTTAGATGTAGGTGGTCTCAAACTTTTGGCCGGCAGTGTATGTGTGCCAAATTTCAAGTCTCTGGGTCCAGTGGTGTAGGCTATGCGTTGTCTGTCAGTCACTCAGTCAGTAACGGAAGAGTTATATTTATATTGATTTACGGGATTATGTACCATGATTTGAGTCTTTGAGTTTCCCGATATTTCGACGCGGTTTCACACGTCATGATCACAGATAAACTGTTTATCCGTGACCATGGCTGACGTCTGAAACTGCGCACATATTGCATATAAAATTTGTGTGTGTAAAACCAGCGAAGGTTTTGTTTAAAATATGCAGGTTCCTTGCCATCGGAAATGAGACTAAGCTTTTTAATTTGTTACAGGAGGCGAGCGCGACGTGCGCACGTCGGGCGCGGAGGCGGGCGCGGGCGCGGGCGCGGGCGCGGAGGCGGGCGCGGGCGGCGTGTCGCGCTCGGCGTCGCGCGACAGCACGCGCGTGGAGTCGGCCGACTGCTTCGAGATCGAGGACCTCGACGACGCCGGCTGGGAGCTCGTCACGCGCCCCGCCGACCCCTTGCCCAACGGTACATGCGTTGTTACACTGTCTCTGCGGACGCGGGCGCGGGCGCGGACGGCGTGTCGCGCTCGGCGTCGCGCGACAGCACGCGCGTGGAGTCGGCCGACTGCTTCGAGATCGAGGACCTCGACGACGCCGGCTGGGAGCTCGTCACGCGCCCCGCCGACCCCTTGCCCAACGGTACATGCGTTGTTACACTGTCTCTGCGGACGCGGGCGCGGGCGGCGTGTCGCGCTCGGCGTCGCGCGACAGCACGCGCGTGGAGTCGGCCGACTGCTTCGAGATCGAGGACCTCGACGACGCCGGCTGGGAGCTCGTCACGCGCCCCGCCGACCCCTTGCCCAACGGTACATGCGTTGTTACACTGTCTCTGCGGACGCGGGCGCGGGCGGCGTGTCGCGCTCGGCGTCGCGCGACAGCACGCGCGTGGAGTCGGCCGACTGCTTCGAGATCGAGGACCTCGACGACGCCGGCTGGGAGCTCGTCACGCGCCCCGCCGACCCCTTGCCCAACGGTACATGCGTTGTTACACTGTCTCTGCGGACGCGGGCGCGGGCGGCGTGTCGCGCTCGGCGTCGCGCGACAGCACGCGCGTGGAGTCGGCCGACTGCTTCGAGATCGAGGACCTCGACGACGCCGGCTGGGAGCTCGTCACGCGCCCCGCCGACCCCTTGCCCAACGGTACATGCGTTGTCTCTATCGTCATCGTCATTTCAGCCGTAAAACGTCCAGTTCAGAACACAGGCCTCCCTCATAGATCTCCATGAGCCGTAGTTGCCATACTCACCGCGCTTGGCATCTAGGCGAGCGCAGTACGGGATGTTGATACTCGGAAAGTCGCTGCTGCCCATCTTCCGGAAGTATCCCTTAACAGGCTCTTACTGCATCCACGGGCATGAGAGGGGTTCTATTGCCGGCCCCCCACGTCGCTATATAAATATAATAAAATAGCTGACACGGCGAACGTTGTATATATAACTATTGCAGCGCCGCCTACCATGTGAATCCGGGGTGGGTCCTCAATAACACACAAAAAAGTTCATCAAAATCGGTCCAGCCGTTTAGAGAGAGTTCAGAGACATACAAATACATTGAAGTATTATAATGTGATTTATATTAAGATAAAAAAAAATAAAAAAAAAAATAAAGTTTATTTCTGTAACAGTCGTACATTTAAATTTAAACAGTTTGTTGAGACCTTCATTTAAGTATAAAACTTGTGTTAGAAGGTCTCGCTCTTCTATAACAGACATAACAAAAACTTTTAATATGGGTATTTTACTCGAAAAGAAATTATAAGTAAACTATAAGCCTAATTCTAATCTTAACAACTAACTTAATCTATTTTAGAACACTTTGTAGTCTTTTAAAGAAATGTGCAAATTTTCTAACATAAATTTGAATGAGTCTTTGGTCCCTTGAGAACACCAGTCTCTTGAGAATCTGGGCAACCGGGGATCCAGATATACAATTTTCATATTTTATAATTATGTAGCTTAATAATAGTTTTCTAAGTGCAAAATATATATATTTCTTAATCTAGAATATAGGTATACATAATGTAGATTATAATTAATTAGTATTAACTTGCTTGTGAATGTTTATGGAAAAGTGTGTAAGTAATTTATGTAAATAATATGAGACGAAATTGATCGGAGATAACTAACGTGTGAGTTGTGTTTGGGGTCCCCTGAGGGCACCAGTCTCTTGAGAGTCTGGGCAACCGGGGATCCAATTTAACTAGGATAGGGCTTCATCAGCGCTTCCATTTCCTCATGGGATTTTGTTAACAGCCAGTTCATAATAATTTTCTTAATTTTGAATAGTTTTAGGGGGTAGATATTTAAATGTTTGTTGAAAAAATTATAAAGACAGGTTGATTGTGCTTTATACTGTCTTCGGGCAAAGCTGGTTTTACAAGCCTGAGATTTTAATTTATAGTTTCCTCTTTTATTTAAATTTAGTTCAGGATTGTATGTTGTATTTTTGTGAAGTCTCAAGATTGATTGTAGTGTGTATAGTTTCCTGACTGATAGGATTTCTATGGTAGAGTAGAGCATATTTGTAGGAAACTGATAAGGTTTAAATAGCATAACCTTGAGCAATGCTCGCTGTGCTCTTTCTATTTCTAGAAACCTAGTCTTAGCGGCTCCGCCCCAAACAGGAATACAATAACCTAGTACTGGTTGAGCTAGAACTAAGTATATATTTTTTAGTAAAGGCTCTTGAGCAACGTGTCTTAATGATTTAAATATCCAAACCAATTTTCTAACTCGAGAACTAAGTGCATCAATCTGTGGATACCATGATAGGTTTTGATCCATGATTATACCTAAATATTTTGTAGATGATACTTTATTTACGTATGGACAGTTACATGAATCGCCAAAATGTATCGAACTAGAATCATGGATCCGAATTTTAAAGTTATCAGGTTGTGTTTTGTTTTTTATAGAGTAACACATAAAATTTGTTTTTTCAGCATTAAGTGTTAGCACGTTTTCTTTTAGCCAGTATGCCACTGCGGAGAGCCCCTTTTCAGTATCTAATCTGACTCTCTCCCAACATTCATTACTGAAGACTAACGCAGTGTCATCAGCGTAACAAAATATTTTTGCATTAGGGATATTTATGTTACATAAGTTATTTATGTATATATTAAATAGGGTTGGTCCCAATACACTACCTTGGGGCACGCCGTAGGTAACATCCGTAGGTTCACTAATGTAGTTTGATAGTTTAACTTGCTGTTTTCGTTCACACAAATAGTCCTTTAGAAGTGCTAATGCTGTACTCCTTATACCAATGTTTTCCAGTTTTTGGATCATCTTAGGGACATGTACAGTATCGAATGCTTTTCGCAAATCGAGGTATACAGCGATGCATTTTTGCTTCTGATCGACCTTCTCTACAATGTACGAACATAATGATACTACAGCGTCTTCCGTTGACCTTCCATGTCTAAAGCCAAATTGTGAATTAGATATAATTTCGAATCTATTTAGGTAACTAATTATTCTTTTATTTATCAGTTTTTCTAAAATTTTAGAAATGGAAGGTAGCACCGAGATCGGTCTGTAGTTGTTAACGTCACTAGAGTCTCCACTTTTATAAACTGGGGTGATAATAGATTGCTTTAATAAGGACGGAAATACACCTTTATTGAAGCATAAGTTAGCTAAATGGGTTAAGACAGGTATAATCGTGTCATTTTTAGCCATTTTCAAAAAACTGGCAGGAATACTGTCCCACCCTGGAGCGCTATTTGATTTAAGTCCCATAAGTACTTCATTAATTTCTTCCGGATCCGTTTCTAAGAGTACAAATGAATTAGACTGTGAGTTTTGTATCTCACTATTTTGAGTTTGCCCGTTTGTGTATTCTAAATTATCAGCTAAATTTTTCCCTATGGTAGCAAAATATTCATTAACAAAATTGACGGAATCTATGGATGAAGTTTTTATATTTAAGAGTTTACAATTATCAGTTTTATTATTTTTATTATTTGTGTTTGTTATAGATTTAATGTTTTTCCAGAGGCTTTTAGAGTTTTTAGCAGATTTTTCCAGTAATTCCCTTTCGTATTTTATTTTGCAGTTTTTTATTAAATTATTACAGAAATTCCTATATCTCTTAAAAGTTATTTTTAAAATTGTATTGAACGGGTCTAATAGTGTTTTTTTTGTAATTTATTTCTATTTCTAATACATCTTAAAATACCAGCGGTTTTCCATGGCTTAATCAGTCTCTTACTATTGGGATAATGCTGGACATTACATGCATCTCAATTTAGTGCAAACTAACAAAAACTGGTACCAGATGATTGATAGATTACTTAAATACAATTTTTATTTGTAAATACATACTTACCACACGTAGAAAACACCCATATATCTGCAGATAAAGCAAAGATTTGCGACCCGGCGGGGAACGAACACGCAACTTCCAGCAACGTCTCAGCTGGATATGAGACCAACTGAGCCACGCAAGTCGTCAAATATGCTGTTCGTTTAGGACCTGTGTGATCAGACAAGCGGACTATGATTGTGACAAATGTGAACCAGCCCGGTATCATCCTGAAAATGTGATTTGGTATTGCAGACTCGGAGGTGCTGCTGAGTACGACGGAGGGCGCCACCAGGCGGGAGCCCGAGCCGGCTCGGGCGCCGCCCGCCGGCCGCCAGCGCGCCCACCTCTCCAGGGAGCTCCTGGACCCAGGTAATATCATTTGTATTGCAGACTCGAAGGTGCTGCTGAGTACGACGGAGGGCGCGACCAGGCGGGAGCCCGAGCCGGCTCGGGCGCCGCCCGCCGGCCGCCAGCGCGCCCACCTCTCCAGGGAGCTCCTGGACCCAGGTAATATCATTTGGTATTGGACACTCGGAAGTGCTGCTGAGTACGACGGAGGGCGCGACCAGGCGGGAGCCCGAGCCGGAAACCTCAGGAATTTAAAATTTAGGAAAACCTAATTACAGGAAACCTCAATAATTTTATTACTATACCTTCCTCTTGAAATACTATCCATTGGTGAAAACCGCATCAAAATCCGTTGCGTGGTTTAGGAGGAGAAGAATGCAAACAGACAGACGGGCAGACAGCGGGACGCGACTTCAATTTATACTATGTAGAGATGTTAGAGTAAGTAACTATGGTTTGCTTCGCAGGTCAAAGTCCAGGCGGCGACGGGGGCGTGGCGCGCGCCGCCTCCGAGCTGGAACTGCGCCGCTCGGCCTCCGCGGAGGGCGCCGACACGGGCAGCCTGCAGGACGAGCCGCTCCTGCACGCGCCCGGCCGCGGTGAGTGCCACTTGCAGCTCGGCCTCCGCGGAGGGCGCCGACACGGGCAGCCTGCAGGACGAGCCGCTCCTGCACGCGCCCGGCCGCTCCGCCCGCGGTGAGTGCCACTTGCAGCTCGGCCTCCGCGGAGGGCGCCGACACGGGCAGCCTGCAGGACGAGCCGCTCCTGCACGCGCCCGGCCGCTCCGCCCGCGGTGAGTGCCACTTGCAGCTCGGCCTCCGCGGAGGGCGCCGACACGGGCAGCCTGCAGGACGAGCCGCTCCTGCACGCGCCCGGCCGCTCCGCCCGCGGTGAGTGCCACTTGCAGCTCGGCCTCCGCGGAGGGCGCCGACACGGGCAGCCTGCAGAACGAGCCGCTCCTGCACGCGCCCGGCCGCTCCGCCCGCGGTGAGTGCCACTTGCAGCTCGGCCTCCGCGGAGGGCGCCGACACGGGCAGCCTGCAGGACGAGCCGCTCCTGCACGCGCCCGGCCGCTCCGCCCGCGGTGAGTGCCACTTGCAGCTCGGCCTCCGCGGAGGGCGCCGACACGGGCAGCCTGCAGGACGAGCCGCTCCTGCACGCGCCCGGCCGCTCCGCCCGCGGTGAGTGCCACTTGCAGCTCGGCCTCCGCGGAGGGCGCTGACACGGGCAGCCTGCAGGACGAGCCGCTCCTGCACGCGCCCGGCCGCGGTGAGTGCCACTTGCAGCTCGGCCTCCGCGGAGGGCGCCGACACGGGCAGCCTGCAGGACGAGCCGCTCCTGCACGCGCCCGGCCGCTCCGCCCGCGGTGAGTGCCACTTGCAGCTCGGCCTCCGCGGAGGGCGCCGACACGGGCAGCCTGCAGGACGAGCCGCTCCTGCACGCGCCCGGCCGCTCCGCCCGCGGTGAGTGCCACTTGCAGCTCGGCCTCCGCGGAGGGCGCCGACACGGGCAGCCTGCAGGACGAGCCGCTCCTGCACGCGCCCGGCCGCTCCGCCCGCGGTGAGTGCCACTTGCAGCTCGGCCTCCGCGGAGGGCGCCGACACGGGCAGCCTGCAGGACGAGCCGCTCCTGCACGCGCCCGGCCGCTCCGCCCGCGGTGAGTGCCACTTGCAGCTCGGCCTCCGCGGAGGGCGCCGACACGGGCAGCCTGCAGGACGAGCCGCTCCTGCACGCGCCCGGCCGCTCCGCCCGCGGTGAGTGCCACTTGCAGCTCGGCCTCCGCGGAGGGCGCCGACACGGGCAGCCTGCAGGACGAGCCGCTCCTGCACGCGCCCGGCCGCTCCGCCCGCGGTGAGTGCCACTTGCAGCTCGGCCTCCGCGGAGGGCGCCGACACGGGCAGCCTGCAGGACGAGCCGCTCCTGCACGCGCCCGGCCGCTCCGCCCGCGGTGAGTGCCACTTGCAGCTCGGCCTCCGCGGAGGGCGCCGACACGGGCAGCCTGCAGGACGAGCCGCTCCTGCACGCGCCCGGCCGCTCCGCCCGCGGTGAGTGCCACTTGCAGCTCGGCCTCCGCGGAGGGCGCCGACACGGGCAGCCTGCAGGACGAGCCGCTCCTGCACGCGCCCGGCCGCTCCGCCCGCGGTGAGTGCCACTTGCAGCTCGGCCTCCGCGGAGGGCGCCGACACGGGCAGCCTGCAGGACGAGCCGCTCCTGCACGCGCCCGGCCGCTCCGCCCGCGGTGAGTGCCACTTGCAGCTCGGCCTCCGCGGAGGGCGCCGACACGGGCAGCCTGCAGGACGAGCCGCTCCTGCACGCGCCCGGCCGCTCCGCCCGCGGTGAGTGCCACTTGCAGCTCGGCCTCCGCGGAGGGCGCCGACACGGGCAGCCTGCAGAACGAGCCGCTCCTGCACGCGCCCGGCCGCTCCGCCCGCGGTGAGTGCCACTTGCAGCTCGGCCTCCGCGGAGGGCGCCGACACGGGCAGCCTGCAGGACGAGCCGCTCCTGCACGCGCCCGGCCGCTCCGCCCGCGGTGAGTGCCACTTGCAGCTCGGCCTCCGCGGAGGGCGCCGACACGGGCAGCCTGCAGGACGAGCCGCTCCTGCACGCGCCCGGCCGCTCCGCCCGCGGTGAGTGCCACTTGCAGCTCGGCCTCCGCGGAGGGCGCTGACACGGGCAGCCTGCAGGACGAGCCGCTCCTGCACGCGCCCGGCCGCGGTGAGTGCCACTTGCAGCTCGGCCTCCGCGGAGGGCGCCGACACGGGCAGCCTGCAGGACGAGCCGCTCCTGCACGCGCCCGGCCGCTCCGCCCGCGGTGAGTGCCACTTGCAGCTCGGCCTCCGCGGAGGGCGCCGACACGGGCAGCCTGCAGGACGAGCCGCTCCTGCACGCGCCCGGCCGCTCCGCCCGCGGTGAGTGCCACTTGCAGCTCGGCCTCCGCGGAGGGCGCCGACACGGGCAGCCTGCAGGACGAGCCGCTCCTGCACGCGCCCGGCCGCTCCGCCCGCGGTGAGTGCCACTTGCAGCTCGGCCTCCGCGGAGGGCGCCGACACGGGCAGCCTGCAGGACGAGCCGCTCCTGCACGCGCCCGGCCGCTCCGCCCGCGGTGAGTGCCACTTGCAGCTCGGCCTCCGCGGAGGGCGCCGACACGGGCAGCCTGCAGGACGAGCCGCTCCTGCACGCGCCCGGCCGCTCCGCCCGCGGTGAGTGCCACTTGCAGCTCGGCCTCCGCGGAGGGCGCCGACACGGGCAGCCTGCAGGACGAGCCGCTCCTGCACGCGCCCGGCCGCTCCGCCCGCGGTGAGTGCCACTTGCAGCTCGGCCTCCGCGGAGGGCGCCGACACGGGCAGCCTGCAGGACGAGCCGCTCCTGCACGCGCCCGGCCGCTCCGCCCGCGGTGAGTGCCACTTGCAGCTCGGCCTCCGCGGAGGGCGCCGACACGGGCAGCCTGCAGGACGAGCCGCTCCTGCACGCGCCCGGCCGCTCCGCCCGCGGTGAGTGCCACTTGCAGCTCGGCCTCCGCGGAGGGCGCCGACACGGGCAGCCTGCAGGACGAGCCGCTCCTGCACGCGCCCGGCCGCTCCGCCCGCGGTGAGTGCCACTTGCAGCTCGGCCTCCGCGGAGGGCGCCGACACGGGCAGCCTGCAGGACGAGCCGCTCCTGCACGCGCCCGGCCGCGGTGAGTGCCACTTGCACTGCGCAGCCGGACGGATGTGCTCGCGCAAAACCTTCTGTTGTTGGAGATACCAGATTTCACGTCCCGCATTGTGGTGTATTGTGGATTGTCCCCCGTGATACTACACCGACCCTGGTCAGCCTTGAATTAATGGAGAACTCTGGCTCCTAAGCACCGTTCCCATGAGCTTCCCTAAACGGATGCGGATGGTGCGATTAGCTCTTGTTGTCATGTTTCTATCTTTAGGTTTAAAAAGAAAGGATTGTAGCCTGAAGATATTTAAATCAGTTAAAAGATCTGGAACTGCGCAGCTCGGCGTTCGTTAAGAATCGCCTTTGAATGGCTTCTATACGATCTATACAAGCATTACGGGGGTGCCAGAAAAGGGGGGAAAGAATTTTTGGGTTTTTGGACGTTTTCGGCCATTTAGACATATTTTTTTGGTGACCTTTTGAGGTCACAATAACTCCGGTCCCTGTGACCCTAGTGTCACCAAAATCAATCAGTACCCTTCTCTCATTAAGTCCCCACCCAAAATATTTAAATTATTGAATGTGCTATGAATACAGTGTGATTGAGACCTATTCTTTAGAAATAACCAAAAATATTTAGGATTTTTAGTAATTGATTCTTCAGTTAGTTTTATATAGTTTTGGTACGAAGTCGATTCCAATGTAAAGGTGTCCCAAAATTAACGCAAGATTTAAATTTGCCGCCATTTGTGCAGTAGTGTTGGCAACCCTTAACCTTTCGTATGCGAAAGCGTTGAAAAACAATTTGACAGCTGACAGTTTAGGGGATTGTAAAAATAAAGCGTTACACGAAAGAACAGTGTTTTCATTATTAAACAATATTTCAAAAATAATAAAAGCTTTGCGGCCGTAGTTCGAAAATTTTATACAAAATATGGTCGGAATAGTCATTGGCAGCTCTTAGACTGAAACACCAAGGACAATGGGGTAACTCCAGAAGCCCTCATACCCTTATTCTAGACAAGGCCCTGGAACGGCAACCGCTACTAGGAGCACCTTGTGACAAAATGTCCTGCATACACATACCAAACAAGCACTACCAGATACAACTATATGAGGAAAAAAGTGATACATCAGGAATCCACGAAGTCCGGGTTTACACAGACGGTTCTAATACCAGTACCGGCACAGGGGCAGGTATTCACTCACATGACCTCAATATAAACATATCAATGTCACTGGGAACAAACAGTTCCATCTTCCAATGCAATTGCGCAGCAATAACCGAAGCAGCTACAGCAATGATCAGAAGAGGCATCAACAACTACAACATCCGTATCCTCTCTGATAGTACAGCAGTACTCCACGCTCTAAGGTTACCGTAGGCCCTGAACCGCTCCTCCCTTTACCCTTCTCACAACTCCGATTAGGCTACTCCTGGATTAGGCTTCAAACCAGAGACTTACACAACACACGTTGGACAGGCTTGCCAGACTGCCGACAAGCAAGAGCAGCGCTTCCAACCCTATCACCAAGGCTCTCACGGCGCCTACTACAACTACAAAGAACGGACCTAAGGACAGTGGTGGGGACACTAACGGGCCACTGCACCCTTAACAAACACCTTTTCAACATCGGAGCCACAGACAGCCCTCTCTGCAGAGGATGTCTGAAGGAGGTCGAATCAGCTGCCCACGTAGTCCTGGAATGCGAGGGAGTAACAGCACAAAGACAACAAATCCTCAACCAACCGATTTCACTCCGTGAAGCCTGTGAAGATCCCAGGAAGATTCTGCGCTTCTGGTCGGAGTTGGGCTGGCTATGCTAGCCAGACACCTCACGCATAATGGACCAACTTTGAGTCTAAATGCGGAAACGGAGTCTCACACACATTAACATGGTCGGAATAGTGTTTCAACTTCGTGTACTGTGAAGAGATTAATTGAAAGATTCAGGTAGACTGGATCCGTTGGAGACGCCAAACACACTGGTCGTCCAAAAGCCGTTCAAATGTCGTTCTTCCAAGCTGGAGTTCATTCACCCTTGTCAAATAAATATCTTTTTGAGTCGATCACTGTCACCCAAACCATCTAACGTAGTTTAGGCGCTACTGTTGAACATCCCTAAATACAAGCCCAAAAACGAAAATCATAGACCTTAAAGCCACAAGGCTTCGGCATGTCAAATGTCGTGGAGTCCCGGCTGTAGAATGTTGCCCCTCTTCTCTTGCCCGTGGATAGAGTAAGAATCTGTCAAAAGATACCTCCGGAAGATGGGTAGCAGCGCCTTTCCGTGTATCAACATCCTGGACGGCGCTCGCCAACCCGCCTGCCAAGCGTGGTCCCTTCATGATCAGTACTTAGTGATCAATGCGGAGGCGTTTGTCCAGCAGTGGATGTCCTACGGCTGGACGCGTGTCTGAGCGAGGTGTAATGTTGCAGCGGGGGACAGCGGGCGGGCGCAGGTGACGCTGGAGGCGCTGCGCTCGGCGGCGGAGCTGGAGCGGCTGAGCGTGCGCCAGCTGAAGGAGCTGCTGCTGCGCAACCGCGTGGAGTTCCGCGGCTGCCTCGAGCGCGCCGACCTGCTCGCGCGCGCGCAGATGCTGTACCGCGACCACCTGCACTACCGGGAAGGTACGCTCCACTCCCTGCTCTTATATCAACCCATACTCAACTAATTCAAATAATACTTCAGTGCGGCCTCATGGACCATAGTGACGCGTCACAAATTACGAAATATAACATCACAATTAATAAAGCACATAATAGGGGTTTTCCCCAAGATTTAGTGGTAAATAACTGTTAGGGGAAGTGGTTAGTCTGCGCCAATCCTATCTTGCCCTGAGTTGAATCTACCAAGGGATACCTAAGGAAGATGGGTACCAGCGTCTTCCCGGGTATCAACATCCCGCACTGCGCTCGCCAACCCGCCTGCCAAGTATGGCGACAACCATGGTCAGTATTTGCAGATCCTATGTCCAGAGGTGGACGTCTTATGGCTGAGATGATGCTGAAAGTGGTTCTTGGGTAGTTAGACAGATCGGCGTCGTACGCTACGCCACTTAAAGGCGTGTAAGTAGTTAGATCTCTGTAGGTATGACGTGTTGTGTTGCAGAGCTGGACCGGCTGCCGATCGAGGAGTGCTGCAAGATCTGCATGGCCGCGCCGCTGGAGTGCGTGCTGCTGGAGTGCGGCCACATCGCGGCCTGCACCGCCTGCGCCAAGCAGCTCGCCGAGTGCCCCATCTGCCGCCAGTACGTCGTGCGCGCCGTGCGCTTCTTCCGCTCCTGAGCGCGCGCGCCCGGTGCGCACAGTGGTGGGCAGGTGCATGGTAGCGGCGTCTACAACGAGCTCGCCTCCTATCAGTGCTAACGGACGTTTCGGATAATGCGCTCGACATGAGACATTTCTAAATCTGGGAAATGCAGTGTAGTGTGTTTCTTCCGCTTCTTAACCAGCAGGAACCACAGTGTGGGATAACGGCGTCTACATTGAGATCACTTCAACGATGCTTCTTTCGCTCCTCAACCCTCAGAAGTGTCATCGCCTCTCATCAGTGCTAACAGACATTCCGGATTATGCACTCAACATAGTGACATGTCTAAATCTGGAAGCTATCAATACAAACCAAACCAAACCAGTCACAAGTTTCAAATATTATCATCAATGCTTATCCATCTGAAGCCGAGCCTAGTCTGTGGACGTGAGACCACCTGCCTAGCCCCTGGATGATTGAATAATGTATTGGGTCTATTTTTACGGACGGCATGTACCTTTCGCTAATTCTGTCGAGCTAAATGATAAATGAACTCTCCTTAAGTTTACATTTCTGTATTGTCATAGTAACTGTACTTGGTGTCTATTTAAACTTAAAAGAACTATATGTAGCACTTACCCACACAGTAAAGGGGTAAAAATAAATAGCTAGGAGTATGTTTTTATTGGACTGAGTATAATAGTGTAGGATTTTTTATAGTTTTTAACTAGCATTCAAGCAGTCTAAAAGTACAATCGAAATGAAAGTCTAGTCTCCCTAAAAAAAAGTCATGCCTTTGCATCTATTGTAGATGATTTATACAGCGTCAGCAACTGGTAATCATGCTGTACGGGATGCTGCAGTGCCTGGGACATTGTTTTCTAGTCTCCTTATGAACTCTGACAATCTTACTTGATCATAAAGGCTGCTGTATGCCTACTAAATCTTCCTCATGTTTAAACTTTTCTTAATAATTAGGGTCTGGCTAAAAGTGTAGTGTGTTTGGTTAAGGGTTCACTAGTTTATGTATATTCAGTGTGCTACCTACAACATAAAAATTCAAACATGATGAGTATGAGATACAGTCATGCATAATTTTTCTAAGTAGTAATTTGATTAACTGCTTACAACTAGACAATACTTATAGCCAAAAGTACTGATGTATACATAGTTTTGTTTAGTACTGCTGACATGATAAATCGCGTGCTTGCTATGAATTGTACATTTCTACTCTTTGATTTGGGTGCGTATTCCCGTTCAAATCCACTTTGTATTGGTTATAAAGTGTTTATTAATTTAGACAATGTTTAGTTAGGTGTAAATAATAATTCCTTTTTTGTGCTCAATTTAAATATTATATAAAATTAAATTCCTAACATTATTGTTTGCACTATCAAACAATTCTTATTATCTGAGCAAAAACAATTGGAAAAATATCCATCAACTTGATGTAGGCTGTGCGCGGCTTCAACTTATTTTTATATAAATCATTGTTTTAGGGTTATATATTATTGTGTTTAATGAAATGCAATGTGTCCAGCTCGTGACAAGTGACAGCGCGACTGGTCGCGGGCGCCGTACTATGTGCATAAATGTGATGTTGTCTGCAAAGACAAGAAAATGGCCATATCTACCTGACAATTTTGTTAAAAAGGAAGGCAAGTGCATCTCATATTAGATGGTCGCTCTCAACTCGTCCAGTTTGTAAATAATTATTTGAAAAATCTCCAAGTCGTTGATATTTATATCGAATGTAATGATATATTGTTAACCTATGCAAACGTTAATATTTACATTTCAATTGGCGATCAATAAAAGCCATTTTCTAAGGGATGTAACATTCGATCCATGCCATCAGTATGCATGTATTAAATAATATATGTTTAATCGTATGGAATTGTACGTAATAATAAACAAAGCAACATTTTATGTGGACTTTTTTATTAACATTTAACACTTAAATGATAAAACAACTTGTAGTTTAAAAACACCCAATTTAACTATCATTGAAAACTTTCTATCGGACTATTTAACCTATGGAAGTGAAGCGTTCTGGAATGTGTGAACAACATGGGTCCGAGTGTGCACCTTGCCCTAGTCCCGGGCCATGGTGTGCGTCTCCGCGGGCGCGTCGATGCGCAGCACGGCGGAGGCGAGCGTGAAGTAGCCCTCGTAGTGCGCGTGCGCCGGCGACGTGTCGTGGTGGTAGTGGCCGCCGTCGCCGTGCGCGCTGAACCCGTGGAAGTGCTGCGCGCGCAGGTCCAGGTCCTGCAACACCAGCCACCGTCACAACCTTGTCCGCTGTTACCTTACATCGAGAGTCTAGTATACTAACTAGGTTTGAGAACCTTAATTATATCGAATTTAGAATAAAGTTTTTACATGATCCTCTATGGAGTAGGTCCATGGTGTGCGTGTCAAAAGAGTTAAGCGCTAGCCGCATTACAACCAACAACTGTCACCATTCGTTCACTGACGCGCTGGCTGCTGGGAGCACAGGTCGTTTGAATAGTTCACATATGGCTTCACCTCGATTACTGCGAGTCTAGCTCTACTTGTTAAATCTCTGGCGTTTAACTATTACTTATTTTTTTCCAATGTGTTTGACACAGTTTAATCAACCATGCAATTCGATTAAGAAAATTGCGTCATACTCAAACGATTAAAATTAGGGCCTCTGAGTTGCCAATTCTGTATTATTGCATTAGGGATAAAGCTAATTATAATCAAGAGATTTTACGTTTTTAACTTTACAACTGCCAACGTAAAATTATCTCAATTTGTTTCGATTATAGAACGCCACAAACCGCTAAACGTAATTTTATTAGGGTAACTACCATGATTTTTACAAACTAATTAGTAATTACACTAAGTAGTTATATAATATTTTTAAAAAATTGCATTTATATTTAATAAGTTTATATATATTATTGTAAAAACATTTTACAAAATAATAAAATACAGATTTAGTAGCATTAAAAATTAACTAAATAGTTATCGGTTAGTGAGGCAAATAAATAAATTGAAATAATAAATAGGATTTTCAGAATATTGACATGATTGATACAAATTAAAATAATATTAACAAAACAAACAAGCATCCTTTTTTCATCACTCTCGCTTACCAACATAACAACAACTCTTCCATTCCATCAATTAGTTTTATTTAGGAAGTGTGCCAAGAGTATCTAGAGCAGTGTTTTATATTGTGAAAAGGTATGACCACAGAATAGTAATATAACTATTCTGTGGTATGACGCTGCAGTTACCAGGTCGCCGGTGACGAGCGTGCCCAGGTGCACGAGGGGCGCGCGCACCTCGAAGTAGTGCAGCCAGGCGTCCACGTCGCCGTCCGAGCACAGCGCGCGCCCCGAGAAGTCGGGCATCACGTGGAACCGGGCCGTGCCCGCGCGCAGCACGAACGTGCCGCCCAGGCCTGGGGAGTGCAACCTTATCATACCTATGTACATACATCGACACAGATCGTAGATGGTGGGTGAAAACCATCGAAATAAGTTTTACTTTTGGAGCCGACTGTTTATTGTATTTCGTCCGACACGTCGGAGTATGGCATTGAATTGAATTGGCCATCTTGAAATGAAAAGTTATCTTAGGAAGCTAGCTCACGGCAACATGTTTACTGCATAAATACCCAAACCCGGGACAAAACTGCAAGAAAACAGCGACACCAAGATGCGACACCAAGTTTCGGTCTTAGTCGTTCGTTTCTTGAATACCTACCTAGTTGAAAAGTAGACAGATAGACCCATAATTTATTTGCTACTTAGCACACAAAAAAAAAACAAGAAAAGAAAATTAGAAAAAAGTACAACACTTAATCACCATATAAAAATACACGAAATAGCCATCAGGAATACATTTAAATATAGTTTCTGTAACAAATAAACAGTACCAACTGAATTGCGTGTGTGCAAAATGGCACAACTCAGCATTGATTGATTTGCAAATTTGAAATGACAGTGCTTCATACCAACGACCTTCTGTCCGTAGTGGTTCTTCAGCGTCTCCCGGATGGCCGTGATGAAGTTAGCCTCGCCTATCCTCTTCTTGGCAACCACTTTGATCACCTGTTGTCGGACCAACATCATTAGGTAATAAAATACAATCGTGGAAAGCTGGCTCCATGGGCCAGTTACTGATGAAGCCAATTTGCAGTCCTTGCACAGGTTTGCGTGGACGTGGGTGTCAAAACTAGGTGATTAGATAGAAACGCAACTAGCGCTCCGATATTTAATGCTGGTTAGGCAGGTATGGGCCATTTAACAACACAAAATATCGTGTGCTATTCCCATTGAATATATGGGGATGAGAGAGAATATCTTGTCTAACAGCGGAGTAATAAAGGCTGTTAATAATAAGAGACAAGGTACCTTAAGGAACTGAAAAACCTATTTACGATTCCGGTGGGATTCGAAACCACGTCTGTCAAATCGATCCTTGACGCTTCCCAAAGGAAGCGCTTTAACCACTAAGCTACGGAACCCGTGTAGGGTACCGCTGAAATTCTTGACAAGGTGATTAGAACGCCAAATTTTTTGATAAGGGTTTTTATTTCATTCCTGGCTCGTCATTTAAGTGTGGTTAAACACTATAAAGATTGCAAACGATAAGATACCTTCCCAGGTTTGCCCTCACTGAGCAGATAGTTCCCAAGCAGCGCGGTGCGCGTCTCGTTGTCCGGCAGGCGGCGCTGCAGGAACCCGCTGGAGCCCTTCGGGGCGCCCACGGGCTCCACCGACACCACGCGCGTGCCCTGCGCCACGCGGCCGTCCCGCACGCTCATGTTTATTATACCCTGGAAGTAAGTGCCTATAGTAGGTAGGTACAACATTTCAACAGCGGCAGCAACTGTTTCACGCTGTACGGGACGCTGCAGTGTCATACTCATAGAAACAGTTAAAAGCATAAGACATGTTATATTAAAGATTTTTGACCTTTGGTTGTGCTTTGATTTTGATGCCTAACATTTATTAGGTAGGTACGTACAGATCGCGTGCAGAGAAAATATAATAATCATTAAGTACCATTCTTAAGTACCTATTCGACGCAACGAAAAAAAGGTAAGTACCTAATTGTGAATAAATGTGCTCGACGTATTATCACACTTATCATTACATTATCTTCATCTCAGCTGTAGAACTGCTGGACATATGCTTCCCTCATTGATTTTCAAGTAATGCTGTGAAAGTGACCTGGATCCACCGCCGACCTGCGATCTTCACCAGGTCGTCTACCCATTTTGTTGGTGGACGTCGCTTGCCAGTCCGTGACCTCCACTCGAGAACGTTTCGGCTCCACTCGACGTGTCTATTATGAACAAGTCTAGAACAGAGGCAGTGAAATACGCAAGCAGCTGGCCGAGTGCCCCATCTGCCGCCAGTACGTCGTGCGCGCCGTGCGCTTCTTCCGCTCCTGAGCGCGCGCGCCCGGAGCGCACGCAGTGGTGGGCAGGTGCATGGTAGTGGCGTCTACAACGAGCTCGCCTCCTATCAGTGCTAACGGACGTTTCGGATAATGCGCTCGACATGAGACATTTCTAAATCTGGGAAATGCAGTGTAGTGTGTTTCTTCCGCTTCTTAACCAGCAGGAACCACAGTGTGCGATAACGGTGTCTACATTGAGATCACCTCAACGATGCTTCTTTCGCTCCTCAACCCTCAGAAGTGTCATGGCCTCTCATCAGTGCTAACAGACATTCCGGATTATGCACTCAACATAGTGACATGTCTAAATCTGGAAGCTATCAATACAAACCAAACCAGTCACAAGTTTCAAATATTATCATCAATGCTTATCCATCTGAAGCCGAGCCTAGTCTGTGGACGTGAGACCACCTGCCTAGCCTCTGGATGATTGAATAATGTATTGGGTCTATTTTTACGGATGGCATGTGCCATTCGCTAATTCTGTTGAGTTAAATGATAAATGAACTCTCCATAAGTTTACATTTCTGTATTGGCATAATAACTGTACTTGGTGTCTATTTTAACTTAAAATAACTATATGTAGCACTTACCCACATAGTAAAGGGGTAAAAATAAATAGCTAGGAGTATGTTTTTATTGGACTGAGTATAATAGTGTAGGATTTTTTATAGTTTTTAACTAGCATTCAAGCAGTCTAAAAGTACAATCGAAATGAAAGTCTAGTCTCCTTAAAAAAAAAATAAGGCCTTTGCATCTATTATAGATGATTTATACAGCGTCAGCAACTGGTAATCATGCTGTATGGGACGCTGCAGTGCCTGGGACATTGTTTTCTAGTCTCCTTATGAACTCTGACAATCTTACTTGATCATAAAGGCTGCTGTATGCCTACTAAATCTTCCTCATGTTTAAACTTTCAGATTTTGAGGAAAGGCTGGTTGGCCAATAGGGGAAGTAAGTAGGCAAATCCGAAAAAACCAACACAGAACAAAGTGCCCAAACAACACTAATAAAACTAATCACCCAACAATCAGAAAAGTTTGACTTAATCCTACAGCAAATGAGTAGCCTCATCGGTCTCATAACAACTCTCCTAACAAAATTAACATTATAATGGCTGCTCTAAGGGTAGCAACTTGGAACATCAACGGTCTTTCACCAAATGTGGAAGATGTTGAAGTTATGATGAAAACAAATAAAGTAGACATCCTCCTTATCTCCGAGGCCCACTGCACGGAAAAAAGCAGCATAAAAATTAAACAACACAATGTGTATCATACCAACCACCCTGACGGAACGGGCCATGCGGGAACGGCCATCGTTATCCGGAGTAATATAAAACACCACCTGCTACCAGAGTTCAAGACGAACCACATACAAGCTACCACTATTAATGTAGAGGATAAGTGTGGCTATTTTAATTTCTCCTCAATATATTGCCCCCCAAGATACACCATCAGCGAAACAATGTTTTCTGACTTCTTCTCGACACTTGGCTCTAGATACATTGTCGGTGGAGATTGGAATGCAAAACACCTGCACTGGGGCTCCCGATTAACAACACCTAGAGGTAGACAGTTAAAAAAAGCCATCGATAGTAATCAACTACTCGCAATTTCAACAACCGAACCTACGTATTGGCCCACAGATCCAAGAAAGAAGCCAGACTTGATAGACTTTTTTATCACTAAAGGCTTGTCAAGAAACTACCTCAAGGCTGAACCGTGTTTTGACTCGTCATCAGACCATACACCCGTTATTATGACTGTCAGTACTACCATAATAGAAACTGACTGTCATGAACGACTTTGCAATAGACACACAGACTGGGAGTCCTTTAGACAGTACCTTGAGGAGAAGATTAACCTCAAAGTCCCTCTTAAGACTGCTGACCACATAGAAGAGTATACCAAACATATAACATCCCTCATACAAGAATCATGCTGGCTGAATACACCAATAGAAAAAAACACGAATAAATCCGGGAACATTCCCTTAGATATAAAAAATAAAATACAAGAGAAACGTAGACTACGCCGAGTCTGGCACACCAGCAGAAATAGCGCGGACAAGGCAGCCTTCAATAAAGCAATTGTGGAGTTGAAAACTATGATTAAAAGTGCAAAAACTGAGACTCTAGACAGGCAAATTGCCACTTTAAGCGCTACCAGCTCTACGGACTACTCACTCTGGAAGTTCATGAAATCATACAACAGACCGCAAATAGCAAACTTCCCGTTGAAATACAACAACAGATGGGTTAGAACTAGCGAGGAAAAAGCCAAATTGTTTGCTGAACACTTATCCAAAGTTTTCACCACTAACCAACCTGATGATGCTGAAACCGAGAAAACCATAGATAAAATTATGGAACAACCATTCCAACTTGACTTTCCGCTAAAACCAGTATCTCCCAAAGAAATCGAAGGCTGTATTAGAAACCTAAAAGACAAGAAATCTCCTGGGTATGATCTCATAACCAAAGAAATCCTTAAAGAACTTCCAAAAAAAGTGATTGTGTCTATTACTATGCTATTCAACGCCATATTTAGAATTCAATACATTCCCCTACAATGGAAAATATCACAAATCATTATGATTTATAAGCCTGGTAAAGCAAGTCATGAAGTCTCATCATACAGACCAATAAGTCTACTACCGTTGCTCTCTAAACTCTTCGAGAGGGTTCTCCTCAAACGAATTCTTCCAGAACTAAGGGAAAATAAAACTATACCAAACCACCAATTTGGATTCAGGGAGCAGCACTCAACAGTGGAGCAAGTACACAGAGTCTATGACACAATAAGAACATCCCTAGAAGAAAAACAATACTGCTCTTCCGCCTTTCTAGACATCCAACAGGCCTTTGATAAGGTGTGGCACAAGGGACTACTGCATAAAATAAAAAAAAACCTTTCACACAACTACTTTCTTCTCCTGAAATCTTACCTTACGGATAGACTATTTCAGGTAAAAGACAATGGATCGACATCCAAATTCTATGAGATCAAGGCCGGAGTACCACAAGGCTCCGTACTCGGACCTATACTATACTCGCTCTATACTGCGGATCTGCCAGAGATAGAAGACGTCGTCACAGCTACCTTCGCCGACGATACGGCAATAATGGCCAGGAACAGTGACCCTCAGCTTGCATCGCAATCTCTCCAAATAGGGTTGGATAAGATTGCGGAATGGATGAGCAAATGGAGAATCACAGCTAGTGCTACAAAGTCAGTTCATGTGACATTTGCTCTCAGAAAAGGAAACTGTCCACCAGTAAAACTAGGAAAAAACTACTTACCCCAAAACGATACGGTAAAATATCTCGGCCTCCATCTAGACAGACGCTTGACTTGGCAGCCCCACATTAAAACTAAGAGAGATCAAATAAACCTTAAATACAGAAACCTTGACTGGATACTAGGAAGAAACTCAAAACTCTCCATAGATAACAAACTCCTAATATATAATGCTGTTTTGAAGCCATTAAGGATGTACGCTGCTACTAAGCTTAACCAAAAAAATAAACAGCCTTGTATATGTCCTTTATAAACTTTCCCCTTTAGTTAATTTAGAAGCTTTGCTTAGCGCATACCACAGCCTTATCTCTTCGAACTTAAGATATGGAATTTTATTTTGGGGAAACTCTACCAACGTCATTAATATATTTCGATATCAAAAAAGATGTATAAGAGCCATGTTCAGTATGAAAGTAACAGATTCATGCAAACCATATTTCATCAAACATAAAATATTGACAGTCCCATCATTGTATATCTACGAGACAGTTATGTTTGTAAAATGTAATCCCGATCTGTTCTGCCGGCTCTCAGAGGTTGGACGAAGCAGACGTGATATACATAAAGTACATACTAAAAAATGTAATACTAGTATGATGCGGAAGAGTATATTCAGTAACGCTTCTTTTGTTTATAACCAACTACCAAGAGACTTAAGAGAAATGCCAGTTTTAATGTTTCAAAAAAAGTTGAAAACCATACTATTCAATAAATGTTATTATAATTTAAATGACTTTATGAAAGATAAAAAAATACAGTAGGTAATTATATTATTCGATGTCATTATGTATTTTATGTAATTATTTGACTTGAATCGACAGACATTTGTTTTTAATTTATGAATGAATTTGATTGTGACATTAATTTTATTATTTTAATCAACATTTTTTTATTTTTATAAGTTTAATAATTTGTTTGTAACAAGACATTGCATGCCAATCATGGTAGAGTACATTGAGACTTTTTTATAAAATATGTAACACCTTGTTATACATGTACTATAGCAATAAAGATACTTTTACTTTTACTTTACTTTACGGAATACAACTTTGGGGAAGCACCAGTAACTCTAACATCTCTATCATACAAAGAGCTCAGAACATGATATTGAGAACAATTGCGAAAGCCTCATGGTTCACGACCAATACTGAAATACATGAACACTTAATGATGAGCACGGTGAAGGAGGAGATTCGGACTACTGCTGCAAAATACAAAAATCGCCTAGCGCACCACCCCAACCAGCTGGCAGCCAAGCTCTTCCAACCAGGCTACCAAAAGCGATTGAAACGGCACGACATTCAAACGCTAGACAACAGGTCCTAGCGGAATAAAGAAAGATTGTGAGCCAACTGTGGTCACAATCTACACGACATCATCCGCATAACCCTTTTGCTTATAGTCGCAAGACTGATCGCAGAAAAGCTCAGAAGAAAAAAAAAAAAAAAAAAAAATGTTTAAACTTTTGTTAATAATTAGGATCTGGCTAAAAGTGTAGTGTGTTTGGTTAAGGGTTCACTAGTTTATGTATATTCAGTGTGCTACCTACAACATAAAAATTCAAACATGATGAGTATGAAATACAGTCATGCATAATTTTTCTAAGTAGTAATTTGATTAACTGCTTACAACTAGACAATACTTATAGCCAAAAGTACTGATGTATAAATAGTGTTGTGCTGCTGACATGATAAATCGCGTGCTTGCTATGAATTGTACATTTCTACTCTTTGATTTGGGTGCGTATTCCCGTTCAAATCCACTTTGTATTGGTTATAAAGTGTTTATGAATTTAGACAATGTTTAGTTAGGTGTAAATAATAATTCCTTTTTTGTGCTCAATCTAAATATTATATCAAATTAAATTCCTAACATTATTGTTTGCACTATCAAACAATTCTTATTATCTGAGCAAAAACAATTGGAAAAATATCCATCAACTTGATGTAGGCTGTGCGCGGCTTCAACTTATTTTTATATAAATCATTGTTTTAGGGTTAGATATTATTGTGTTTAGTGACTCGTGACAAGTGACAGCGCGACTGGTCGCGCCGCAGCGGGTCGCGGGCGCCGTACTATGTGCATAAACGTGATGTTGTCTGCAAAGACAAGAAAATGGCCATATCTACCTGACAATTTTGTTAAAAAGGAAGGCAAGTGCATCTCATATTAGATGGTCTCTCTCAACTCGTCCAGTTTGTAAATAATTATTTGAAACAATGTCCAAGTCGTTGATATTTATATCAAATGTAATGATATATTGTTAACCTATGCAAACGTTAATTTACATTTCAATTGGCGGTCAATAAAAGCCATTCTCAAAGGGATGTAACATTCGATCCATGCCATCAGTATGCATGTATTAAATAATGTATGTTTAATCGTATGGCATTGTACGTAATAATAAACAGAGCAACATTTTATGTGGACTTTTTTATTAACATTTAACACTTAAATGATAAAACAACTTGTAGTTTAAAACACCCAATTTAACTATCATTAAAAACTTTCTATCGGACTATTTAACCTATGGAAGTGAAGCGTTCTGGAATGTGTGAACAACATGGGTCCGAGTGTGCACCTTGCCCTAGTCCCGGGCCATGGTGTGCGTCTCCGCGGGCGCGTCGATGCGCAGCACGGCGGAGGCGAGCGTGAAGTAGCCCTCGTAGTGCGCGTGCGCCGGCGACGTGTCGTGGTGGTAGTGGCCGCCGTCGCCGTGCGCGCTGAACCCGTGGAAGTGCTGCGCGCGCAGGTCCAGGTCCTGCAACACCAGCCACCGTCACAACCTTGTCCGCTGTTACCTTACATCGAGAGTCTAGTATACTAGGTTTGAGAACCTTAATTATATCGAATTTAGAATAAAGCTTTTACATAATCCTCTATGGAGTAGGTCCATGGTGTGCGTGTCAAAAGAGTTAAGCGCTAGCCGCATTACAACCAACAACTGTCACCATTCACTGACGCGCTGGCTGCTGGGAGCACAGGTCGTTTGAATAGTTCACATATGGCTTCACCTCGATTACTGCGAGTCTAGATCTACTTGTTAAATCTCTGGCGTTTAACTATTACTTATTTTTTCCAATTTGTTTGACACAGTTTAATCAACCATGCAATTCGATTAAGAAAATTGCGTCATACTCAAACGATTAAAATTAGGGCCTCAGAGTTGCCAATTCTGTATTATTGCACTCCCTAAAGCTAATTATAATTAAGAGATTTTACGTTTTTAACTTTACAACTGCCAACGTAAAATTATCTCAATTTGTTTCGATCATGGAACGCCACAAACCGCTAAACGTAATTTTATTAGAGTAACTACCATGATTTTTACAAACTAATTACACTAGTTATATAATATTTTTAAAAAATTGCATTCATATTTAATAAGTTCACCTATATATATTATTGTAAAAATATTTTACAAAATAATAAAATACAGATTTAGTAGCATTAAAAATTAACTAAATAGTTATCGGTCAGTGAGGCAAATAAATAAATAAATTGAAATAATAAATAGGATTTTCAGAATATTGACATGATTGATACAAATTAAAATAATATTAACAAAACAAACAAGCATCCTTTTTTCATCACTCTCGCATACCAACATAACAACAACTCTTCCATTCCATCAATTAGTTTTATTTAGGAAGTGTGCCAAGAGTATCTAGAGCAGTGTCTTATATTGTGAAAGGGTATGACCACAGAATAGTAATATAACTATTCTGTGGTGTGACGGTGCAGTTACCAGGTCGCCGGTGACGAGCGTGCCCAGGTGCACGAGGGGCGCGCGCACCTCGAAGTAGTGCAGCCAGGCGTCCACGTCGCCGTCCGAGCACAGCGCGCGCCCCGAGAAGTCGGGCATCACGTGGAACCGGGCCGTGCCCGCGCGCAGCACGAACGTGCCGCCCAGGCCTGGGGAGTGCAACTTTATCATACCTACATCGACACAGATCATAGATGGTGGGTGAAAACCATCGAAAGAAGTTTTACTTTTGGAGCCGACTGTTTATTGTATTTCGTCCGACACGTCGGAGTATGGCCACAGATTACAGAAACTAACAGATACATCACTCCAATACAAAAGCGAAAATACCTACGCTATAATAGCCTACAAAATCGTTGAGATTGCTTTGCTCACCCGCCTCACCTACTTGCATGTAATCTGTGACGCGGCATCGAATGAGTGGCTAGGGCT
Source organism: Pasiphila rectangulata (assembly GCA_963082625.1). Taxonomy (NCBI): domain Eukaryota; kingdom Metazoa; phylum Arthropoda; class Insecta; order Lepidoptera; family Geometridae; genus Pasiphila; species Pasiphila rectangulata. The sequence continues at coordinate 22,182,314 of OY720241.1, read as the reverse complement.
GCTTCTACGAAGAGATTTTTATAATAAAACGAATGTGGTAAAAAAACAGCTATTTTTATTGGTTGCTCAAATATGATTTAGTTTTTTAAAATGATGAATACCTTTCGATGGTCGAAACGTCAGGATAACAATAAAGGTAATTACCAGTGAGTTGTAAATAGTAATAATACTTCAATGGTAATTACGCGATAAATACCCGTTAATCCAATATAGTAATAATCAGTTCATAAACGACAGAGTTCTCAAACATAAAAAATCAGATGGCCTGAGAACCGCCTCTTTTTTTTAAGTCGGTTAAGAAAAGCAGTGACCTTTGTACAGAGAGGTAAGTACCTACCTACTCTCCATACGCAGTAGTAATAGGTATACTATGGTAGTAGTTATAATCTTTGACATAACGAACTAAGTACACACCACACTTTACACACCTATACTATTATTGCTCTTTTACCTAGGTATTCAGATGCTTCACCAGCAAAGATTTGAATCTTTGTTCGCCGGTGGATACCTAATACTTGAGTTTAGGACTGTGTTGTTTTCAAAGCCATAACCGATTTGAAGAAACGCTGATCTGGAAAGCGATGATCTATTGTGTGTACAAAATACTATAATCAAAATACTAAAATACTTATCTATCTATGTATCTAATAGCTGAAATTCTTTATTTACGAATATTTACATAGTACTTTCCTACGTCCATTTTTAGAGGAAAGGGAAAAAATAATTCTAAAAACTTAAGATTTTAATACCTTTTTTCGTCTTTCGGCAAAGAAAATAATGACAATTTTTTCATTCGTTTTTTTACTTTGGCAACCATCTACTGCACAATAGTTACGCGGTCTCGACATCTAAAGGAAAGTTTTAACATTTAACGTGCGTGCGCTCAAGCGGGCGTGTGGCAGCCTACTACTGGCGTATGTATCGCGGACTGCTCGCAAAACGGTAGGCATTTATCGCGTGCCCTTGAGCGAGTGACGGACGCCTGGTATGGCATTGAATTGAATTGGCCATCTTGAAATGAAAAGTTATCTTAGGAAGCTAGCTCACGCCAACGTGTTTACTGCATAAATACCCAAACCCGGGACAAAACTGCAAGACTGCGACACCAAGTTTCGGTCTTAGTCGTTCGTTTCTTGAATACCTACCTAGTTGAAAAGTAGACAGATAGACCCATAATTTATTTGCTACTTAGCACACAAAAAAAAAAAGAAAATTAGAAAAAAGTACAACACTTAATCACCATATAAAAATACACGAAATAGCCATCAGGAACACATTTAAATATAGTTTCTGTAACAAATAAACAGTATCAACTGAATTGCGTGTGTGCAAAATGGCACAACTCAGCATTGATTGATTTGCAAATTTGAAATGACAGTGCTTCATACCAACGACCTTCTGTCCGTAGTGGTTCTTCAGCGTCTCCCGGATGGCCGTGATGAAGTTAGCCTCGCCTATCCTCTTCTTGGCAACCACTTTGATCACCTGTTGTCGGACCAACATCATTAGGTAATAAAATACAATCGTGGAAAGCTGGCTCCATGGGCCAGTTACTGATGAAGCCAATTTGCAGTCCTTGCACAGGTTTGCGTGGACGTGGATGTCAAAACTAGGTGATTAGATAGAAACGCAACTGAATTTGAAGCGCTCCGATATTTAATGCTGGTTAGGCAGGTATGGGCCATTTAACAACACAAAATATCGTGTGCTATTCCCATTGAATATATGGGGATGAGAGAGAATATCTTGTCTAACAGCGGAGTAATAAAGGCTGTTAATAATAAGAGACAAGGTACCTTAAGGAACTGAAAAACCTATTTACGATTCCGGTGGGATTCGAAACCACGTCTGTCAAATCGATCCTTGACGCTTCCCAAAGGAAGCGCTTTAACCACTAAGCTACGGAACCCGTGTAGGGTACCGCTGAAATTCTTGACAAGGTGATTAGAACGCCAAATTTTTTGATAAGGGTTTTTATTTCATTCCTGGCTCGTCATTTAAGTGTGGTTAAACACTATAAAGATTGCAAACGATAAGATACCTTCCCAGGTTTGCCCTCACTGAGCAGATAGTTCCCAAGCAGCGCGGTGCGCGTCTCGTTGTCCGGCAGGCGGCGCTGCAGGAACCCGCTGGAGCCCTTCGGGGCGCCCACGGGCTCCACCGACACCACGCGCGTGCCCTGCGCCACGCGGCCGTCCCGCACGCTCATGTTTATTATACCCTGGAAGTAAGTGCCTATAGTAGGTAGGTACAACATTTCAACAGCGGCAGCAACTGTTTCACGCTGTACGGGACGCTGCAGTGTCATACTCATAGAAACAGTTAAAAGCATAAGACATGTTATATTAAAGATTTTTGACCTTTGGTTGTGCTTTGATTTTGATGCCTAACATTTATTAGGTAGGTACGTACAGATCGCGTGCAGAGAAAATATAATAATCATTAAGTACCATTCTTAAGTACCTATTCGACGCAACGAAAAAAAGGTAAGTACCTAATTGTGAATAAATGTGCTCGACGTATTATCACACTTATCATTATATTATCTTCATCTCAGCTGTAGAACTGCTGGACATATGCTTCCCTCATTGATTTTCAAGTAATGCTGTGAAAGTGACCTGGATCCACCGCCGACCTGCGATCTTCACCAGGTCGTCTACCCATTTTGTTGGTGGACGTCGCTTGCCAGTCCGTGACCTCCACTCGAGAACGTTTCGGCTCCACTCGACGTGTCTATTATGAACAAGTCTAGAACAGAGGCAGTGAAATACGCAAGCAGCTGGCCGAGTGCCCCATCTGCCGCCAGTACGTCGTGCGCGCCGTGCGCTTCTTCCGCTCCTGAGCGCGCGCGCCCGGAGCGCACAGTGGTGGGCAGGTGCATGGTAGCGGCGTCTACAACGAGCTCGCCTCCTATCAGTGCTAACGGACGTTTCGGATAATGCGCTCGACATGAGACATTTCTAAATCTGGGAAATGCAGTGTAGTGTGTTTCTTCCGCTTCTTAACCAGCAGGAACCACAGTGTGCGATAACCGTGTCTACATTGAGATCACCTCAACGATGCTTCTTTCGCTCCTCAACCCTCAGAAGTGTCATGGCCTCTCATCAGTGCTAACAGACATTCCGGATTATGCACTCAACATAGTGACATGTCTAAATCTGGAAGCTATCAATACAAACCAAACCAGTCACAAGTTTCAAATATTATCATCAATGCTTATCCATCTGAAGCCGAGCCTAGTCTGTGGACGTGAGACCACCTGCCTAGCCTCTGGATGATTGAATAATGTATTGGGTCTATTTTTACGGATGGCATGTGCCATTCGCTAATTCTGTTGAGTTAAATGATAAATGAACTCTCCATAAGTTTACATTTCTGTATTGGCATAATAACTGTACTTGGTGTCTATTTTAACTTAAAATAACTATATGTAGCACTTACCCACATAGTAAAGGGGTAAAAATAAATAGCTAGGAGTATGTTTTTATTGGACTGAGTATAATAGTGTAGGATTTTTTATAGTTTTTAACTAGCATTCAAGCAGTCTAAAAGTACAATCGAAATGAAAGTCTAGTCTCCTTAAAAAAAAAAATAAGGCCTTTGCATCTATTATAGATGATTTATACAGCGTCAGCAACTGGTAATAATGCTGTATGGGACGCTGCAGTGCCTGGGACATTGTTTTCTAGTCTCCTTATGAACTCTGACAATCTTACTTGATCATAAAGGCTGCTGTATGCCTACTAAATCTTCCTCATGTTTAAACTTTTGTTAATAATTAGGATCTGGCTAAAAGTGTAGTGTGTTTGGTTAAGGGTTCACTAGTTTATGTATATTCAGTGTGCTACCTACAACATAAAAATTCAAACATGATGAGTATGAAATACAGTCATGCATAATTTTTCTAAGTAGTAATTTGATTAACTGCTTACAACTAGACAATACTTATAGCCAAAAGTACTGATGTATACATAGTGTTGTGCTGCTGACATGATAAATCGCGTGCTTGCTATGAATTGTACATTTCTACTCTTTGATTTGGGTGCGTATTCCCGTTCAAATCCACTTTGTATTGGTTATAAAGTGTTTATGAATTTAGACAATGTTTAGTTAGGTGTAAATAATATAAGGAATACCGTCCTATCGCCATTCTTTCGTCGCCAGCAAAGATCTTTGAGAATACATTGCATAAACTTATATACACACAGGTTGAAAAGTACCTATGTCCTGCACAGCACGGTTTCAGAGCCAAAAAGTCTGTAAACTCTAACTTGCTAACCCTAGTGGAGTTCATATCTGAGCAACTGGACAAATCTCGGCAAGTAGATGTTCTCTATTTTGACTTTCGTAAAGCGTTTGATAGGGTGAATAATGACATACTGTTGGCGAAATTAAGTGCCATAGGTTTTGCACCTGGGCTTTTACTTCTTATCGCTGACTATTTAAGAGACCGACAACAGTATGTTAGACACGGCATGTACGAATCTTCGCCCTATCACACGCGATCGGGAGTCAGCCAAGGCTCCGTACTAGGCCCGTTGCTGTTCCTCCTAATGGTTAATGACTTGCCATCAGTTTTACGACATGCAAAGTGTTTATTATATGCTGACGATTTGAAGCTGTATTCCGCCATAAAATCCGAATCTGACTGTCTGGAACTACAGCGGGATATTGACGCAGCTTTTCAGTGGAGTATGAACAACAAATTAGAGTTTAATCCCCCTAAATGCACCATTATGACTTTTGGTCGTATGTGGCATCCGATTTCCTACAACTATACGATCAACAACAATCTAATCACTAGAACTACTGTGATCAAGGATCTCGGGGTCACGTTCGATCAGAAATTAACGTTTCATGACCACATCATAACAGTAGCTAAGGAGTCGTACAGAAGATTAGGATTCGTGCTCAGGAATGCTCGCGACCTCCAGAGCGAGCAGGTGGTCAGAATACTTTTCAGTGCTCTGGTCCGAAGTAAGCTGGAGACCAGCTCCTGTGTTTGGAACCCACACGAGAGCGCTTATTCTCTTCTTCTGGAAAAAGTGCAAAAAGCTTTTCTCAGATATTTGTATAAGCGCAAGGCGGGATACTATCCCTTTATGTATCCCACAAAATTCCTACAGGGACATCTGGGTTACAACTCTCTGCAAACCAGACGATCGTTGGACCAACTGACAACAGTATTGAAACTGTTCAGGAATGTCATAGACGCACCTGATTTACACAATGAGGTATTACGGTTTTATGTCCCGGACAAATACCTTAGGGCCAGGAGGCACTGTCTGCTCGCAGCGCCAGCCTGTCGCACTGTGTCGCGTGCACAGTCGCCACTGCCGCGCACACTCACCGCCCTCAACAGACTGCTAGCTACAAACCCTGACTGCGATATTTTTGTGGATGAATGGAAGGTATTAATGTCGGTATGTTTGAGTTTTTGCGAGACTGATTTGTAATTATGTAGTAATTGTAATCGTTGACATAATGTAATTATATAGTTATTTATTATTTTAGGAATGCATTCATTTGATATTTGTTAACTTTAATTTATTAATTTGTAGACTGTGCTTTGACCTAATTATATTGTTATTTATTATTTTAGAATTGCATTTATTTGATATTTGATAACTTTAATTTATTAATTTGTAGAATGTACTCATTACTATGAATATTATGTGTTATTGTTTTGTGAATTAATATTAATTAGTGTAATTGGTTAATCCGTTCTAGTTAATTAAATAAATAAATAAATAATAATTCCTTTTTTGTGCTCAATCTAAATATTATATCAAATTAAATTCCTAACATTATTGTTTGCACTATCAAACAATTCTTATTATCTGAGCAAAAACAATTGGAAAAATATCCATCAACTTGATGTAGGCTGTGCGCGGCTTCAACTTATTTTTATATAAATCATTGTTTTAGGGTTAGATATTATTGTGTTTAGTGACTCGTGACAAGTGACAGCGCGACTGGTCGCGCCGCAGCGGGTCGCGGGCGCCGTACTATGTGCATAAACGTGATGTTGTCTGCAAAGACAAGAAAATGGCCATATCTACCTGACAATTTTGTTAAAAAGGAAGGCAAGTGCATCTCATATTAGATGGTCTCTCTCAACTCGTCCAGTTTGTAAATAATTATTTGAAACAATGTCCAAGTCGTTGATATTTATATCAAATGTAATGATATATTGTTAACCTATGCAAACGTTAATTTACATTTCAATTGGCGGTCAATAAAAGCCATTCTCAAAGGGATGTAACATTCGATCCATGCCATCAGTATGCATGTATTAAATAATGTATGTTTAATCGTATGGCATTGTACGTAATAATAAACAGAGCAACATTTTATGTGGACTTTTTTATTAACATTTAACACTTAAATGATAAAACAACTTGTAGTTTAAAACACCCAATTTAACTATCATTAAAAACTTTCTATCGGACTATTTAACCTATGGAAGTGAAGCGTTCTGGAATGTGTGAACAACATGGGTCCGAGTGTGCACCTTGCCCTAGTCCCGGGCCATGGTGTGCGTCTCCTCGGGCGCGTCGATGCGCAGCACGGCGGAGGCGAGCGTGAAGTAGCCCTCGTAGTGCGCGTGCGCCGGCGACGTGTCGTGGTGGTAGTGGCCGCCGTCGCCGTGCGCGCTGAACCCGTGGAAGTGCTGCGCGCGCAGGTCCAGGTCCTGCAACACCAGCACCGTCACAACCTTGTCCGCTGTTACCTTACATCGAGAGTCTAGTATACTAGGTTTGAGAACCTTAATTATATCGAATTTAGAATAAAGCTTTTACATAATCCTCTATGGAGTAGGTCCATGGTGTGCGTGTCAAAAGAGTTAAGCGCTAGCCGCATTACAACCAACAACTGTCACCATTCACTGACGCGCTGGCTGCTGGGAGCACAGGTCGTTTGAATAGTTCACATATGGCTTCACCTCGATTACTGCGAGTCTAGATCTACTTGTTAAATCTCTGGCGTTTAACTATTACTTATTTTTTCCAATTTGTTTGACACAGTTTAATCAACCATGCAATTCGATTAAGAAAATTGCGTCATACTCAAACGATTAAAATTAGGGCCTCAGAGTTGCCAATTCTGTATTATTGCACTCCCTAAAGCTAATTATAATTAAGAGATTTTACGTTTTTAACTTTACAACTGCCAACGTAAAATTATCTCAATTTGTTTCGATCATGGAACGCCACAAACCGCTAAACGTAATTTTATTAGAGTAACTACCATGATTTTTACAAACTAATTACACTAGTTATATAATATTTTTAAAAAATTGCATTCATATTTAATAAGTTCACCTATATATATTATTGTAAAAATATTTTACAAAATAATAAAATACAGATTTAGTAGCATTAAAAATTAACTAAATAGTTATCGGTCAGTGAGGCAAATAAATAAATAAATTGAAATAATAAATAGGATTTTCAGAATATTGACATGATTGATACAAATTAAAATAATATTAACAAAACAAACAAGCATCCTTTTTTCATCACTCTCGCATACCAACATAACAACAACTCTTCCATTCCATCAATTAGTTTTATTTAGGAAGTGTGCCAAGAGTATCTAGAGCAGTGTCTTATATTGTGAAAGGGTATGACCACAGAATAGTAATATAACTATTCTGTGGTGTGACGGTGCAGTTACCAGGTCGCCGGTGACGAGCGTGCCCAGGTGCACGAGGGGCGCGCGCACCTCGAAGTAGTGCAGCCAGGCGTCCACGTCGCCGTCCGAGCACAGCGCGCGCCCCGAGAAGTCGGGCATCACGTGGAACCGGGCCGTGCCCGCGCGCAGCACGAACGTGCCGCCCAGGCCTGGGGAGTGCAACTTTATCATACCTACATCGACACAGATCATAGATGGTGGGTGAAAACCATCGAAAGAAGTTTTACTTTTGGAGCCGACTGTTTATTGTATTTCGTCCGACACGTCGGAGTATGGCCACAGATTACAGAAACTAACAGATACATCACTCCAATACAAAAGCGAAAATACCTACGCTATAATAGCCTACAAAATCGTTGAGATTGCTTTGCTCACCCGCCTCACCCACTTGCATGTAATCTGTGACGCGGCATCGAATGAGTGGCTAGGGCTGCTTCTACGAAGAGATTTTTATAATAAAACGAATGTGGTAAAAAAACAGCTATTTTTATTGGTTGCTCAAATATGATTTAGTTTTTTAAAATGATGAATACCTTTCGATGGTCGAAACGTCAGGATAACAATAAAGGTAATTACCAGTGAGTTGTAAATAGTAATAATACTTCAATGGTAATTACGCGATAAATACCCGTTAATCCAATATAGTAATAATCAGTTCATAAACGACAGAGTTCTCAAACATAAAAAAATCAGATGGCCTGAGAACCGCCTCTTTTTTTTAAGTCGGTTAAGAAAAGCAGTGACCTTTGTACAGAGAGGTAAGTACCTACCTACTCTCCATACGCAGTAGTAATAGGTATACTATGGTAGTAGTTATAATCTTTGACATAACGAACTAAGTACACACCACACTTTACACACCTATACTATTATTGCTCTTTTACCTAGGTATTCAGATGCTTCACCAGCAAAGATTTGAATCTTTGTTCGCCGGTGGATACCTAATACTTGAGTTTAGGACTGTGTTGTTTTCAAAGCCATAACCGATTTGAAGAAACGCTGATCTGGAAAGCGATGACCTATTGTGTGTACAAAATACTATAATCAAAATACTAAAATACTTATCTATCTATGTATCTAATAGCTGAAATTCTTTATTTACGAATATTTACATAGTACTTTCCTACGTCCATTTTTAGAGGAAAGGGAAAAAATAATTCTAAAAACTTAAGATTTTAATACCTTTTTTCGTCTTTCGGCAAAGAAAATAATGACAATTTTTTCATTCGTTTTTTTACTTTGGCAACCATCTACTGCACAATAGTTACGCGGTCTCGACATCTAAAGGAAAGTTTTAACATTTAACGTGCGTGCGCTCAAGCGGGCGTGTGGCAGCCTACTACTGGCGTATGTATCGCGGACTGCTCGCAAAACGGTAGGCATTTATCGCGTGCCCTTGAGCGAGTGACGGACGCCTGGTATGGCATTGAATTGAATTGGCCATCTTGAAATGAAAAGTTATCTTAGGAAGCTAGCTCACGCCAACGTGTTTACTGCATAAATACCCAAACCCGGGACAAAACTGCAAGACTGCGACACCAAGTTTCGGTCTTAGTCGTTCGTTTCTTGAATACCTACCTAGTTGAAAAGTAGACAGATAGACCCATAATTTATTTGCTACTTAGCACACAAAAAAAAAGAAAATTAGAAAAAAGTACAACACTTAATCACCATATAAAAATACACGAAATAGCCATCAGGAACACATTTAAATATAGTTTCTGTAACAAATAAACAGTATCAACTGAATTGCGTGTGTGCAAAATGGCACAACTCAGCATTGATTGATTTGCAAATTTGAAATGACAGTGCTTCATACCAACGACCTTCTGTCCGTAGTGGTTCTTCAGCGTCTCCCGGATGGCCGTGATGAAGTTAGCCTCGCCTATCCTCTTCTTGGCAACCACCTTGATCACCTGTTGTCGGAACAACATCATTAGGTAATAAAATAAAATCGTGGAAAGCTGGCTTCATGGGCCAGTTACTGATGAAGCCAATTTGCAGTCCTTGCACAGGTTTGTGTGGACGTGGATGTCAAAACTAGGTGATTAGATAGAAACGCAACTGAATTTGAAGCGCTCCGATATTTAATGCTGGTTAGGCAGGTATGGGCCATTTAACAACACAAAATATCGTGTGCTATTCCCATTGAATATATGGGGATGAGAGAGAATATCTTGTCTAACAGCGGAGTAATAAAGGCTGTTAATAATAAGAGACAAGGTACCTTAAGGAACTGAAAAACCTATTTACGATTCCGGTGGGATTCGAAACCACGTCTGTCAAATCGATCCTTGACGCTTCCCAAAGGAAGCGCTTTAACCACTAAGCTACGGAACCCGTGTAGGGTACCGCTGAAATTCTTGACAAGGTGATTAGAACGCCAAATTTTTTGATAAGGGTTTTTATTTCATTCCTGGCTCGTCATTTAAGTGTGGTTAAACACTATAAAGATTGCAAACGATAAGATACCTTCCCAGGTTTGCCCTCACTGAGCAGATAGTTCCCAAGCAGCGCGGTGCGCGTCTCGTTGTCCGGCAGGCGGCGCTGCAGGAACCCGCTGGAGCCCTTCGGGGCGCCCACGGGCTCCACCGACACCACGCGCGTGCCCTGCGCCACGATGCCGTCCCGCACGCTCAGGTTTATTATACCCTGGAAGTAAGTGCCTATAGTAGGTAGGTACAACATTTCAACAGCGGCAGCAACTGTTTCACGCTGTACGGGACGCTGCAGTGTCATACTCATAGAAACAGTTAAAAGCATAAGACATGTTATATTAGCTTGGGACTAGATGATGCTGTGTGATTTGTCGAGCATTATTTATTTATTTATTTATTTATTTATTAAAGATTTTTGACCTTAGGTTGTGCTTTGATTTTGATGCCTAACATTTATTAGGTAGGTACGTACAGATCGCGTGCAGAGAAAATATAATAATCATTAAGTACCATTCTTAAGTACCTATTCGACGCAACGAAAAAAAGGTAAGTACCTAATTGTGAATAAATGTGCTCGACGTATTATCACACTTATCATTATATTATCTTCATCTCAGCTGTAGAACTGCTGGACATATGCTTCCCTCATTGATTTTCAAGTAATGCTGTGAAAGTGACCTGGATCCACCGCCGACCTGCGATCTTCACCAGGTCGTCTACCCATTTTGTTGGTGGACGTCGCTTGCCAGTCCGTGACCTCCACTCGAGAACGTTTCGGCTCCACTCGACGTGTCTATTATGAACAAGTCTAGAACAGAGGCAGTGAAATACGCAAGCAGCTGGCCGAGTGCCCCATCTGCCGCCAGTACGTCGTGCGCGCCGTGCGCTTCTTCCGCTCCTGAGCGCGCGCGCCCGGAGCGCACAGTGGTGGGCAGGTGCATGGTAGCGGCGTCTACAACGAGCTCGCCTCCTATCAGTGCTAACGGACGTTTCGGATAATGCGCTCGACATGAGACATTTCTAAATCTGGGAAATGCAGTGTAGTGTGTTTCTTCCGCTTCTTAACCAGCAGGAACCACAGTGTGGGATAACGGCGTCTACATTGAGATCACCTCAACGATGCTTCTTTCGCTCCTCAACCCTCAGAAGTGTCATGGCCTCTCATCAGTGCTAACAGACATTCCGGATTATGCACTCAACATAGTGACATGTCTAAATCTGGAAGCTATCAATACAAACCAAACCAGTCACAAGTTTCAAATATTATCATCAATGCTTATCCATCTGAAGCCGAGCCTAGTCTGTGGACGTGAGACCACCTGCCTAGCCTCTGGATGATTGAATAATGTATTGGGTCTATTTTTACGGATGGCATGTGCCATTCGCTAATTCTGTTGAGTTAAATGATAAATGAACTCTCCATAAGTTTAAATTTCTGTATTGGCATAATAACTGTACTTGGTGTCTATTTTAACTTAAAATAACTATATGTAGCACTTACCCACATAGTAAAGGGGTAAAAATAAATAGCTAGGAGTATGTTTTTATTGGACTGAGTATAATAGTGTAGGATTTTTTATAGTTTTTAACTAGCATTCAAGCAGTCTAAAAGTACAATCGAAATGAAAGTCTAGTCTCCTTAAAAAAAAAATAAGGCCTTTGCATCTATTATAGATGATTTATACAGCGTCAGCAACTGGTAATCATGCTGTATGGGACGCTGCAGTGCCTGGGACATTGTTTTCTAGTCTCCTTATGAACTCTGACAATCTTACTTGATCATAAAGGCTGCTGTATGCCTACTAAATCTTCCTCATGTTTAAACTTTCAGATTTTGAGGAAAGGCTGGTTGGCCAATAGGGGAAGTAAGTAGGCAAATCCGAAAAAACCAACACAGAACAAAGTGCCCAAACAACACTAATAAAACTAATCACCCAACAATCAGAAAAGTTTGACTTAATCCTACAGCAAATGAGTAGCCTCATCGGTCTCATAACAACTCTCCTAACAAAATTAACATTATAATGGCTGCTCTAAGGGTAGCAACTTGGAACATCAACGGTCTTTCACCAAATGTGGAAGATGTTGAAGTTATGATGAAAACAAATAAAGTAGACATCCTCCTTATCTCCGAGGCCCACTGCACGGAAAAAAGCAGCATAAAAATTAAACAACACAATGTGTATCATACCAACCACCCTGACGGAACGGGCCATGCGGGAACGGCCATCGTTATCCGGAGTAATATAAAACACCACCTGCTACCAGAGTTCAAGACGAACCACATACAAGCTACCACTATTAATGTAGAGGATAAGTGTGGCTATTTTAATTTCTCCTCAATATATTGCCCCCCAAGATACACCATCAGCGAAACAATGTTTTCTGACTTCTTCTCGACACTTGGCTCTAGATACATTGTCGGTGGAGATTGGAATGCAAAACACCTGCACTGGGGCTCCCGATTAACAACACCTAGAGGTAGACAGTTAAAAAAAGCCATCGATAGTAATCAACTACTCGCAATTTCAACAACCGAACCTACGTATTGGCCCACAGATCCAAGAAAGAAGCCAGACTTGATAGACTTTTTTATCACTAAAGGCTTGTCAAGAAACTACCTCAAGGCTGAACCGTGTTTTGACTCGTCATCAGACCATACACCCGTTATTATGACTGTCAGTACTACCATAATAGAAACTGACTGTCATGAACGACTTTGCAATAGACACACAGACTGGGAGTCCTTTAGACAGTACCTTGAGGAGAAGATTAACCTCAAAGTCCCTCTTAAGACTGCTGACCACATAGAAGAGTATACCAAACATATAACATCCCTCATACAAGAATCATGCTGGCTGAATACACCAATAGAAAAAAACACGAATAAATCCGGGAACATTCCCTTAGATATAAAAAATAAAATACAAGAGAAACGTAGACTACGCCGAGTCTGGCACACCAGCAGAAATAGCGCGGACAAGGCAGCCTTCAATAAAGCAATTGTGGAGTTGAAAACTATGATTAAAAGTGCAAAAACTGAGACTCTAGACAGGCAAATTGCCACTTTAAGCGCTACCAGCTCTACGGACTACTCACTCTGGAAGTTCATGAAATCATACAACAGACCGCAAATAGCAAACTTCCCGTTGAAATACAACAACAGATGGGTTAGAACTAGCGAGGAAAAAGCCAAATTGTTTGCTGAACACTTATCCAAAGTTTTCACCACTAACCAACCTGATGATGCTGAAACCGAGAAAACCATAGATAAAATTATGGAACAACCATTCCAACTTGACTTTCCGCTAAAACCAGTATCTCCCAAAGAAATCGAAGGCTGTATTAGAAACCTAAAAGACAAGAAATCTCCTGGGTATGATCTCATAACCAAAGAAATCCTTAAAGAACTTCCAAAAAAAGTGATTGTGTCTATTACTATGCTATTCAACGCCATATTTAGAATTCAATACATTCCCCTACAATGGAAAATATCACAAATCATTATGATTTATAAGCCTGGTAAAGCAAGTCATGAAGTCTCATCATACAGACCAATAAGTCTACTACCGTTGCTCTCTAAACTCTTCGAGAGGGTTCTCCTCAAACGAATTCTTCCAGAACTAAGGGAAAATAAAACTATACCAAACCACCAATTTGGATTCAGGGAGCAGCACTCAACAGTGGAGCAAGTACACAGAGTCTATGACACAATAAGAACATCCCTAGAAGAAAAACAATACTGCTCTTCCGCCTTTCTAGACATCCAACAGGCCTTTGATAAGGTGTGGCACAAGGGACTACTGCATAAAATAAAAAAAAACCTTTCACACAACTACTTTCTTCTCCTGAAATCTTACCTTACGGATAGACTATTTCAGGTAAAAGACAATGGATCGACATCCAAATTCTATGAGATCAAGGCCGGAGTACCACAAGGCTCCGTACTCGGACCTATACTATACTCGCTCTATACTGCGGATCTGCCAGAGATAGAAGACGTCGTCACAGCTACCTTCGCCGACGATACGGCAATAATGGCCAGGAACAGTGACCCTCAGCTTGCATCGCAATCTCTCCAAATAGGGTTGGATAAGATTGCGGAATGGATGAGCAAATGGAGAATCACAGCTAGTGCTACAAAGTCAGTTCATGTGACATTTGCTCTCAGAAAAGGAAACTGTCCACCAGTAAAACTAGGAGAAAACTACTTACCCCAAAACGATACGGTAAAATATCTCGGCCTCCATCTAGACAGACGCTTGACTTGGCAGCCCCACATTAAAACTAAGAGAGATCAAATAAACCTTAAATACAGAAACCTTGACTGGATACTAGGAAGAAACTCAAAACTCTCCATAGATAACAAACTCCTAATATATAATGCTGTTTTGAAGCCAATATGGATGTACGCTGCTACTAAGCTTAACCAAAAAAATAAACAGCCTTGTATATGTCCTTTATAAACTTTCCCCTTTAGTTAATTTAGAAGCTTTGCTTAGCGCATACCACAGCCTTATCTCTTCGAACTTAAGATATGGAATTTTATTTTGGGGAAACTCTACCAACGTCATTAATATATTTCGATATCAAAAAAGATGTATAAGAGCCATGTTCAGTATGAAAGTAACAGATTCATGCAAACCATATTTCATCAAACATAAAATATTGACAGTCCCATCATTGTATATCTACGAGACAGTTATGTTTGTAAAATGTAATCCCGATCTGTTCTGCCGGCTCTCAGAGGTTGGACGAAGCAGACGTGATATACATAAAGTACATACTAAAAAATGTAATACTAGTATGATGCGGAAGAGTATATTCAGTAACGCTTCTTTTGTTTATAACCAACTACCAAGAGACTTAAGAGAAATGCCAGTTTTAATGTTTCAAAAAAAGTTGAAAACCATACTATTCAATAAATGTTATTATAATTTAAATGACTTTATGAAAGATAAAAAAATACAGTAGGTAATTATATTATTCGATGTCATTATGTATTTTATGTAATTATTTGACTTGAATCGACAGACATTTGTTTTTAATTTATGAATGAATTTGATTGTGACATTAATTTTATTATTTTAATCAACATTTTTTTATTTTTATAAGTTTAATAATTTGTTTGTAACAAGACATTGCATGCCAATCATGGTAGAGTACATTGAGACTTTTTTATAAAATATGTAACACCTTGTTATACATGTACTATAGCAATAAAGATACTTTTACTTTTACTTTACTTTACGGAATACAACTTTGGGGAAGCACCAGTAACTCTAACATCTCTATCATACAAAGAGCTCAGAACATGATATTGAGAACAATTGCGAAAGCCTCATGGTTCACGACCAATACTGAAATACATGAACACTTAATGATGAGCACGGTGAAGGAGGAGATTCGGACTACTGCTGCAAAATACAAAAATCGCCTAGCGCACCACCCCAACCAGCTGGCAGCCAAGCTCTTCCAACCAGGCTACCAAAAGCGATTGAAACGGCACGACATTCAAACGCTAGACAACAGGTCCTAGCGGAATAAAGAAAGATTGTGAGCCAACTGTGGTCACAATCTACACGACATCATCCGCATAACCCTTTTGCTTATAGTCGCAAGACTGATCGCAGAAAAGCTCAGAAGAAAAAAAAAAAAAAAAAAATGTTTAAACTTTTGTTAATAATTAGGATCTGGCTAAAAGTGTAGTGTGTTTGGTTAAGGGTTCACTAGTTTATGTATATTCAGTGTGCTACCTACAACATAAAAATTCAAACATGATGAGTATGAAATACAGTCATGCATAATTTTTCTAAGTAGTAATTTGATTAACTGCTTACAACTAGACAATACTTATAGCCAAAAGTACTGATGTATACATAGTGTTGTGCTGCTGACATGATAAATCGCGTGCTTGCTATGAATTGTACATTTCTACTCTTTGATTTGGGTGCGTATTCCCGTTCAAATCCACTTTGTATTGGTTATAAAGTGTTTATGAATTTAGACAATGTTTAGTTAGGTGTAAATAATAATTCCTTTTTTGTGCTCAATCTAAATATTATATCAAATTAAATTCCTAACATTATTGTTTGCACTATCAAACAATTCTTATTATCTGAGCAAAAACAATTGGAAAAATATCCATCAACTTGATGTAGGCTGTGCGCGGCTTCAACTTATTTTTATATAAATCATTGTTTTAGGGTTAGATATTATTGTGTTTAGTGACTCGTGACAAGTGACAGCGCGACTGGTCGCGCCGCAGCGGGTCGCGGGCGCCGTACTATGTGCATAAACGTGATGTTGTCTGCAAAGACAAGAAAATGGCCATATCTACCTGACAATTTTGTTAAAAAGGAAGGCAAGTGCATCTCATATTAGATGGTCTCTCTCAACTCGTCCAGTTTGTAAATAATTATTTGAAACAATGTCCAAGTCGTTGATATTTATATCAAATGTAATGATATATTGTTAACCTATGCAAACGTTAATTTACATTTCAATTGGCGGTCAATAAAAGCCATTCTCAAAGGGATGTAACATTCGATCCATGCCATCAGTATGCATGTATTAAATAATGTATGTTTAATCGTATGGCATTGTACGTAATAATAAACAGAGCAACATTTTATGTGGACTTTTTTATTAACATTTAACACTTAAATGATAAAACAACTTGTAGTTTAAAACACCCAATTTAACTATCATTAAAAACTTTCTATCGGACTATTTAACCTATGGAAGTGAAGCGTTCTGGAATGTGTGAACAACATGGGTCCGAGTGTGCACCTTGCCCTAGTCCCGGGCCATGGTGTGCGTCTCCGCGGGCGCGTCGATGCGCAGCACGGCGGAGGCGAGCGTGAAGTAGCCCTCGTAGTGCGCGTGCGCCGGCGACGTGTCGTGGTGGTAGTGGCCGCCGTCGCCGTGCGCGCTGAACCCGTGGAAGTGCTGCGCGCGCAGGTCCAGGTCCTGCAACACCAGCCACCGTCACAACCTTGTCCGCTGTTACCTTACATCGAGAGTCTAGTATACTAGGTTTGAGAACCTTAATTATATCGAATTTAGAATAAAGCTTTTACATAATCCTCTATGGAGTAGGTCCATGGTGTGCGTGTCAAAAGAGTTAAGCGCTAGCCGCATTACAACCAACAACTGTCACCATTCACTGACGCGCTGGCTGCTGGGAGCACAGGTCGTTTGAATAGTTCACATATGGCTTCACCTCGATTACTGCGAGTCTAGATCTACTTGTTAAATCTCTGGCGTTTAACTATTACTTATTTTTTCCAATTTGTTTGACACAGTTTAATCAACCATGCAATTCGATTAAGAAAATTGCGTCATACTCAAACGATTAAAATTAGGGCCTCAGAGTTGCCAATTCTGTATTATTGCACTCCCTAAAGCTAATTATAATTAAGAGATTTTACGTTTTTAACTTTACAACTGCCAACGTAAAATTATCTCAATTTGTTTCGATCATGGAACGCCACAAACCGCTAAACGTAATTTTATTAGAGTAACTACCATGATTTTTACAAACTAATTACACTAGTTATATAATATTTTTAAAAAATTGCATTCATATTTAATAAGTTCACCTATATATATTATTGTAAAAATATTTTACAAAATAATAAAATACAGATTTAGTAGCATTAAAAATTAACTAAATAGTTATCGGTCAGTGAGGCAAATAAATAAATAAATTGAAATAATAAATAGGATTTTCAGAATATTGACATGATTGATACAAATTAAAATAATATTAACAAAACAAACAAGCATCCTTTTTTCATCACTCTCGCATACCAACATAACAACAACTCTTCCATTCCATCAATTAGTTTTATTTAGGAAGTGTGCCAAGAGTATCTAGAGCAGTGTCTTATATTGTGAAAGGGTATGACCACAGAATAGTAATATAACTATTCTGTGGTATGACGCTGCAGTTACCAGGTCGCCGGTGACGAGCGTGCCCAGGTGCACGAGGGGCGCGCGCACCTCGAAGTAGTGCAGCCAGGCGTCCACGTCGCCGTCCGAGCACAGCGCGCGCCCCGAGAAGTCGGGCATCACGTGGAACCGGGCCGTGCCCGCGCGCAGCACGAACGTGCCGCCCAGGCCTGGGGAGTGCAACTTTATCATACCTACATCGACACAGATCATAGATGGTGGGTGAAAACCATCGAAAGAAGTTTTACTTTTGGAGCCGACTGTTTATTGTATTTCGTCCGACACGTCGGAGTATGGCCACAGATTACAGAAACTAACAGATACATCACTCCAATACAAAAGCGAAAATACCTACGCTATAATAGCCTACAAAATCGTTGAGATTGCTTTGCTCACCCGCCTCACCCACTTGCATGTAATCTGTGACGCGGCATCGAATGAGTGGCTAGGGCTGCTTCTACGAAGAGATTTTTATAATAAAACGAATGTGGTAAAAAAACAGCTATTTTTATTGGTTGCTCAAATATGATTTAGTTTTTTAAAATGATGAATACCTTTCGATGGTCGAAACGTCAGGATAACAATAAAGGTAATTACCAGTGAGTTGTAAATAGTAATAATACTTCAATGGTAATTACGCGATAAATACCCGTTAATCCAATATAGTAATAATCAGTTCATAAACGACAGAGTTCTCAAACATAAAAAAATCAGATGGCCTGAGAACCGCCTCTTTTTTATAAGTCGGTTAAGAAAAGCAGTGACCTTTGTACAGAGAGGTAAGTAGGTACCTACCTACTCTCCATACGCAGTAGTAATAGGTATACTATGGTAGTAGTTATAATCTTTGACATAACGAACTAAGTACACACCACACTTTACACACCTATACTATTATTGCTCTTTTACCTAGGTATTCAGATGCTTCACCAGCAAAGATTTGAATCTTTGTTCGCCGGTGGATACCTAATACTTGAGTTTAGGACTGTGTTGTTTTCAAAGCCATAACCGATTTGAAGAAACGCTGATCTGGAAAGCGATGACCTATTGTGTGTACAAAATACTATAATCAAAATACTAAAATACTTATCTATCTATGTATCTAATAGCTGAAATTCTTTATTTACGAATATTTACATAGTACCTTCCTACGTCCATTTTTAGAGGAAAGGGAAAAAATAATTCTAAAAACTTAAGATTTAAAATACCTTTTTTCGTCTTTCGGCAAAGAAAATAATGACAATTTTTTCATTCGTTTTTTTACTTTGGCAACCATCTACTGCACAATAGTTACGCGGTCTCGACATCTAAAGGAAAGTTTTAACATTTAACGTGCGTGCGCTCAAGCGGGCGTGTGGCAGCCTACTACTGGCGTATGTATCGCGGACTGCTCGCAAAACGGTAGGCATTTATCGCGTGCCCTTGAGCGAGTGACGGACGCCTGGTATGGCATTGAATTGAATTGGCCATCTTGAAATGAAAAGTTATCTTAGGAAGCTAGCTCACGCCAACGTGTTTACTGCATAAATACCCAAACCCGGGACAAAACTGCAAGACTGCGACACCAAGTTTCGGTCTTAGTCGTTCGTTTCTTGAATACCTACCTAGTTGAAAAGTAGACAGATAGACCCATAATTTATTTGCTACTTAGCACACAAAAAAAAAAAGAAAATTAGAAAAAAGTACAACACTTAATCACCATATAAAAATACACGAAATAGCCATCAGGAACACATTTAAATATAGTTTCTGTAACAAATAAACAGTATCAACTGAATTGCGTGTGTGCAAAATGGCACAACTCAGCATTGATTGATTTGCAAATTTGAAATGACAGTGCTTCATACCAACGACCTTCTGTCCGTAGTGGTTCTTCAGCGTCTCCCGGATGGCCGTGATGAAGTTAGCCTCGCCTATCCTCTTCTTGGCAACCACTTTGATCACCTGTTGTCGGACCAACATCATTAGGTAATAAAATACAATCGTGGAAAGCTGGCTCCATGGGCCAGTTACTGATGAAGCCAATTTGCAGTCCTTGCACAGGTTTGCGTGGACGTGGATGTCAAAACTAGGTGATTAGATAGAAACGCAACTGAATTTGAAGCGCTCCGATATTTAATGCTGGTTAGGCAGGTATGGGCCATTTAACAACACAAAATATCGTGTGCTATTCCCATTGAATATATGGGGATGAGAGAGAATATCCTGTCCAACAGCGGAGTAATAATAATAAGACACAAGGAACTGAAAAACCTATTTACGATTCCGGTGGGATTCGAAACCACGTCCGTCAAATCGATCCTTGACGCTTCCCAAAGGAAGCGCTTTAACCACTAAGCTACGGAACCCGTGTAGGGTACCGCTGAAATTCTTGATAAGGTGATTAGAACGCCAAATTTTTTGATAAGGGTTTTTTATTTCATTTCTGGTTCGTCATTTAAGTGTGGTTAAACACTATAAAGATTGCAAACGGTAAGATACCTTCCCAGGTTTGCCCTCACTGAGCAGATAGTTCCCAAGCAGCGCGGTGCGCGTCTCGCTGTCCGGCAGGCGGCGCTGCAGGAACCCGCTGGAGCCCTTCGGGGCGCCCACGGGCTCCACCGACACCACGCGCGTGCCCTGCGCCACAATGCCGTCCCGCACGCTCAGGTTTATTATACCCTGGAAGTAAGTGCCTATAGTAGGTAGGTACAACATTTCAACAGCGGCAGCAACTGTTTCACGCTGTACGGGATGCTGCAGTGTCATACTCATAGAAACAGTTAAAAGCATAAGACATGTTATATTAAAGATTTTTGACCTTTGGTTGTGCTTTGGTTTTGATGCCTAACATTTATTAGGTACGTACAGATCGCGTGCAGAGAAAATATAATAATCATTAAGTACCATTCTTAAGTACCTATTCGACGCAACGAAAAAAAGGTAAGTACCTAATTGTGAACAAATGTGCTCGACGTATTATCACACTTATCATTACATTATCTTCATCTCAGCTGTAGAACTGCTGGACATATGCTTCCCTCATTGATTTTCAAGTAATGCTGTGAAAGTGACCTGGATCCACCGCCGACCTGCGATCTTCACCAGGTCGTCTACCCATTTTGTTGGTGGACGTCGCTTGCCAGTCCGTGACCTCCACTCGAGAACGTTTCGGCTCCACTCGACGTGTCTATTATGAACAAGTCTAGAACAGAGGCAGTGAAATACCTCACAGTATAGACATATAATTAGGAACAAGTCAGAGATGTAGAACAGATACGTGTATAGTGTACCTCACAGTTGACACCCAGGTAGGGCCAGGGCCCCGCGCCGGCGCCGACCAGGATGGCGGGGTCGCGGCGCAGGTGGCGCAGCAGCAGCCGCAGGTCGTACAGCTTGTCGCGCCGCACGCGCGGCACCAGGTACGGCGGCCCGCCCAGCTCCACCAGCTTGGCGTCGCCCGTCAGCCCTGCACCGCGCAAACACACGGCATCTCACTGTGAGTCATGGAAGAGGAGCTCCGCAGGCTTGTTACATATCGCGCGATCATCGATGTCAGACGGCTATTTTGTATAAGATAACATAGAGATCTAGGAGAGACCTGTACTCAACCTTGGATATAAAATGTTTAAGAATGTACTCGTAACGTCATCCCTCAACTAACTTACGAGTACTAACTTATCCTTGTGCTATTTGTAGATCATGCGATCTTCATATATTTGGAAATAGTTAGATGTTTTCGCGTCACATGCGTACTATGGACCAATTTATTTGGTCCATGCATATACAAATCTTTGATGACTTCCAGCCTTCCGAAGAAGCCGGGTTTCGAAAAGGCTACAGTACCATAGACCACATATGTACATACGCTGCGGCAAGTCATACAGAAGACCGAGGAGTATAACTTGCCGCTATGTCTCGCGTTTGTGGACTATGAGAAAGCCTTCGATTCGATCGAAACATGGGCGGTGCTTGAGTCTCTCCAACGATGCCGAATTGACTATCGGTACATCGAAGTGTTGAAGTGTTTGTATACAAACGCCGCTATGTCAGTCCGAGTACAACAACAGAGCTCGAAGGCGATTCCCTTAAAAAGAGGCGTAAGACAGGGAGATGTCTTCGCTCCGAAACTGTTTACGACCGCTTTGGAAGATGCCTTCAAGCTCCTGGAATGGAAAGGGCTGGGCATCAACATTAACGGCGAATATATCACTCAACTTCGGTTTGCCGACGATATTGTGGTCATGGCAAAGTAGGTAGATGGCAGAGCTCGAAGGTCTCAATCGAGTCTCCCAACGAAAAAATGAACATGGACAAGACGAAAGTTATGTCAAATATCCATGTAGTGCCTGCCCCAGTTATGGTTGAAAACTCGGCTCTCGAAGTTGTCGACGCGTACGTATTCATAGGACAAACAATCCAGTTCCAACTTCGAGAAAGAGGTCAATCGGCAGCATTTGGGAAACTTCGCAACGTCTTTTCGTCTAACATACCTTAGTGCCTTAAGATGTAAGTTTACAATCAGTGTGTGTTACCAGTGATGACATATGGAACCGAGACGTGGTACTTCACTATTGGCCTTATGAATAGGCTCAGTCTCTCAACGAGCTATGGTGAGGGCTATGCTCCGGGTCTACGGGATCGAATCAGAAATGAGGAGATACGTAGAAGAACTCGCGTCACCGACATAGCCAAACGGTTTAACACGTTGAAGTGGCAATGGGCAGGCCATATAGCGCGAACAGATGGCCGATGGGGCCACAACGTTCTCGAATGGAGGCCACGGACCGGCAAGTGGAGCGTTGTACGTCCACCTACAAGATGGACAGACGACTTGGTGAGAACCGTTGGTTGGCGGTGGATGCAGACGGCTTCCTTGGAGATCAATGATAGGCATATACAAATCATTGTTGTTACAATGATTTGTATAATATGTTTGATATTACACGTATCGAAATAAAAATCGACTAAGTATAATGTTTTATAGTCGATTTTTATTTCGATACGTGTAATATCAAACACATTAAGCGTTATTTAAACAAGTTCAAGAGCAAGCAAGATAACATTACTGCTCACACTGATTAGATAACTGATGAAAACATGTGAATAAACCAATCAAAGTGTTTGGCTTTTTGAGGTTGAGTAGATAAATAACGAACATTTCATTTCGTCACTCTCCTCTCCCATAATCTTGGACGAAATTTTTCCTAAGTTTAATCGTGAAGACGGCTTCAGACTTTCTGCCTCACGGAATCCAGTGATAGCCAAGTGTACTCGGCGTGTGAATAAACCAAAGTGTGCTGATACAGTGAGTGTAGTGTGCTGTCCCAGTGTGAACCGGCCTTAAATCTCAAATTTCTAATTATGAAGACCAAGTGAGGGTAGTCTGAAAAGATGCCTTCGCTTTGCTGCGGTTAACTTCAGCACGCCAGTCTCCCCGCGACCACGACCAGGTGCAATCCGGTCGAAACGTCGGGATTAAAATAAATATATACCCGATAATAATACAATATAGTAATAATTCAATAAATAAATAAAATAAATAAATAAATAATGCTGGACAAATCACACAGCATCATCTAGCCCCAAGCTAAGCAGAGCTTGTGTTATGGGTACTAGATGACTGATATACTTAATACATTATACTACATAGATACATATTTTAATTATTATTTTTTATTTCAATGAAAGGATCATGCAAATTTTGGTTCCTACCCCAATAGATATGTGTACCTAATATAACCATTGTACATACTTGTTGAGCTGAAATAAAGATAAGTACTTAAACGCCTAGTTTCAAAGCTTAGTACGTTCAGAGTTACGTTGCTACTACGCTGTGGCTGTTGCTCAATGAAATGCTAATCGCAGCGTAGCGACAGCCAAAACGCTTGCAGCTGCGCGTGTAGGTCTCCTTTCGTAAATACCACTAAAACTATGATGCCAGCCCCGTGCTGTGACAAGCCGTAAGTAGATATGTACAGCAAATAGGAGAGGATAGATTGTATGCATAGATATGCCAGCAGTAGAATGTGGCCTCTCCTCTCTTGTCCGTAAATGCAGTAAAAATCTGCCAAGGGATACCACCGGAATATGGGCAGCAGCGTCTTTACGTGTATCAATATCCTCTACTGCGCTCGCCGACCCGCCTGCCAAGCGTGGCGAGTAAGACAACAACCCTCGTTATGTTGGAGATCCCTGAGGGATGCCACGTCCAGCAGTGCTACGGCCGCGCTGCAGACACAGATCGTGCACCAACCCGGCGAGGTGAGCGAGAAGGGTTCCTGCGTGAGGTCCGGCGCGTCCTCCGCCGACACGCTCACCGACTCGAAGGTGGCCGCCAGCCCGCGCGCCAGCACTGCAACCAGGGACAAACCAAATACATCTTTCCACCGACAGTCTCAGAACTAAAGAGACTTAGTCTTTTTTAAACTTTCGCGATCACAACACATTATTAAAATATGGGATTATCGGGTATTTATCGCGTAATTACCTTTATTTCGTGCAATCCGACCACGACCAGGTGCAATCCGGTCGAAACGTCGGGAATAAAATAAAGGTAATTACGCGATAAATACCCGATAATCCCATATTTTAATAACTAAAGAGACTTCTCTTTACGCAGTCTACGCTACATTTAAACTTCAGCCAATTTCAACGTAGAATGTTTGTCGACAAACCTTCAATAATTAACCTAAAAATTACTTTATTTCTGATGGTTTTACATATATTTCTTGATTATTGTGGATCCCCTTCTCCCTTCAAAGTTAATTACTTTTAACTCGATCAAAAAACCAACCCATAAGAAGTAATTTAATTTGAAATGTGACAGTTCGTTTACACATATTCTACGTCGAATTTGTCTGGAGTATAAAATAATTTATTACAAGATTTACTGTACCTACGTATTTGAACGTGATTTAAATTAACTACAAAGCGTCGAATTAAATTGAATCATAAAGCACCGATGACGATAGGTGCGTAAAGCGTGTTTTTAGGGTTTCGTAGTAAAACAAGAAACCCTTATAGTTTTACTTTGTATGTCTGTCTGCCTGTCCATCCATCCGCCCGGCACCGACTTTGCGAAGAGTCTATTAGTCCTCGGTTAGTTATAGGTAACGGTTTTACTACCATATGTGTTGGTTAGGATCATGTCCAAGAAGGCGCAACTTTTATTTTTAATGTGAAACATCTATGGCCGCACGTAAAACCGATTTCTGGCGTGGCTATATGATGGTATGTATTTAAACAGTCTACATGTTGCACTACTGTACTGTACTGTAATTTACTGTACTGTACAGTATTTTTTTATTTTATTAAAATAAATGTATATTAAATAAACAGTCATCATTTTCTGAAAAAATAAAACGTAATATTTTATTTTATCATTATGTCATATTTAGTTCCTTTCGTATTCTGTTCTTTACTGCATATTACTTTTACAAAATAATGTCAACATCTGCCAGGCGTCCCATGACGGCTCACAATTTTTTCTTTTTTTAAGTTAGCGTCCGTCGGACGGGTGAAATTTACATCTCGTCGTCCATAAAAATGCGCTCTTCTGAGCAAGGTCAAACACAATAAATTCCCGTCGTTCCCTTTTAAATGGCCTCGTTATCGCCTTCAAGGGGTATTAATTTATTGTGTCTTTATTTATTACATATTTATCCTGAATGGATAAACTATTAAGTATTTATATTACCTAAGTTATACGAATTCAAAACCTTTCTGAATGGACGTGATTTGATCTACACAATATTTACATTAATGTAGATAGCTAATTGGGGTCAAATTACTAGATATGAGGAAAAACACTCGTGTATGCGATAATAATTATTGCTACCAAGTAACCTGGATTAAAAACTCTTTAACATGTATAAAGCTACTCACCGTCCACCACCTCATCTAAGGGAGGAACATACAGCGCCTTCTCCTGTATCGGCACCTTCGAGTAATCTATCGATGCCATGCTGAAACACAGTAAATCTCAATTGTTTATCTTTACCGGCCCATCAATATTTACATCAATATTCAAATAGATATTTTAATTCAGAGTTTGGTAAGCTCGATAAATTCTCTCAGGTAAACAAGTTTACAACAATGGATTTTAATCTACCCACGAATTATATGCGAGTTATGTGAACAACATGCAACTTTACAATTAAATGTTATCAAATGAAAACCTACATTATCACTGCAGTACCCTCGCTCAAGGCGACCTCTCGTCGACTGCTGACAGAGACAATGTCACGTCACCCTCACGTCACGTCACCCGCCTGGCGCGACTGAATCGAAATGGCACTTTTACTTACTTGACGCCCAAGGTCGCCGGCGCCGCGGTTCCCGCCACGCAGGCCGCGGTTATAAATATAATAAGTTTAACAATCATACCGAATTATATTTATAAGGTTACGTACACAGATCGCTGGTTCCGAAACAACACTAAAGTGAAAAGGTCCGAGCTGAGTTGTTCCGAATGATTAAGTTTTTGTAATATGAGATAAATGAGGTCGGGCAACGGCCCGAGCTATGATTTTTAAATTTGGGTTATCTGTATTAAGTATTTACTTTATTATATTTTCGTTCAAGGGCTTTTTAACTATCTAACAATACTTACATATGTCTAAAAGTTTTAATTAAGTTCAACTACCAATTGATAGGATATCTGTAGTAGGACAGGAATGGTTCTTGTAATAAAAAGATTATGTGAAAGAGGTATCTGTATATTGCTTCAGTCATTACAAAAACATATCTACCATAAATAAACCACCAACTCTGAGCAACAATTAAACATAACTTAGGTAGAATAAGTTAGAACATAAATACCTATATACTTAGACATAAATCAAATGTTACTTTGGCAAATATGAATAGGACTTTATTAATGAATTCAAGAATCGCGTAACAGGCAAATATTGGACTTCAACATGTCACAATAAATAAGAGAAAACTATATATAATATACTTTCCAATAACAATTAAACTATACGTATATAACATTTTAGTTCCCTTGACATTGACGTAAGCGTCGTGGGCTCGCTGGTCGTAAGGCCACATCAGTTCCACGTGTACTGCTCGAGAGGCGCTCGCGCGGGAAGCCACATGCCCTTCACGCAGCGAGCCGTGCCAGATATCTTTGCGCGTCCTGTACTGGAACTAATGGTTTCCTGAACAAACGAACCTTATTTATCCTCCACTAGCGGCGTTAGACGCGCGCGGAGCAATCTGGCACAGTATTAGGCGTTACTAAACCACCCTCACTGCATTAATTTACACAATACAATGTGCTCACTCATCATCCCTTGATATGAAAATAAATAGTTTATATCCGCACACTACTCTGCACATACTAGTGGCACACAGCGCCGGCACAGCGACGCCGCGTGCGCATATCACAGCCTAAGGTTTTAACTAACTTGG
Source organism: Pasiphila rectangulata (assembly GCA_963082625.1). Lineage (NCBI taxonomy): Eukaryota > Metazoa > Arthropoda > Insecta > Lepidoptera > Geometridae > Pasiphila > Pasiphila rectangulata. The sequence goes on along the minus strand of OY720241.1, from coordinate 22,154,826 downwards.
TTCACTCAGCTCTCTCATACGTAACGCACTCAGATAATTGTTTATACGATACTATACTCGTAAGTACACTCAGTAAAAATTATGGTCTATTTATATTAAGATATTAACAAAGTTATGACATTAGATTCAATAGGATATCAAGTTCTGACTATTGGCAATTGAAATATACATACACAATTACACAGATATAATGCAAATATCGTTCACAAAGCTTAATAGCAAATTACGCAGTGTAAGTATTGTTTCATCACTACATAATCTGCGCTGCCCTTCCTGAGGTACATAAACAGGCACAAAGACTGCATAGTTGGGTACTGTTATCACAACGACATAATATTGGAAAAAGTGTCTCAGAAATTATCTTAAAAATATTCTTTAAACTGCATACAAATATATAAACGTAGAAACAGAGACTAGACTGAATAACTGGTATTAAACGATGAATTCTATGGAAACCACAACCAAGTCGCTAAAAAAATACTATAATATATACATTTTAACAGTGAATGAATAAATGTGGTCCGACAAGTATAATACTTTGCACATGTCTTGAATACTTAATTTAATTCTCCTTAATAATCCTTAAACCTAAAGTACTAACAGTCAAACGCTATAATTACTTTTGTTCAGTTCTTCACGGGAATCAATTAAGCTAAAAATTATACAAGTACATAGGCCATCAAAAGGGGAATCAGATACCACCTAAAGCCTGCTCACTTTAATAATTAATTGTACAAGATGATTTTTAAATTGTCTTTTCACAAAAGTTGTTAAAATTTTAGTCCGTCATGTAGATTAATAAAAACTGTTGGACACGATTTTTTTTAAAGTAATCCAGAAATAACTGCGGTACTATCATTGAATGAACATGAGAGGTTCAACAACTGTTTAGTGAAGTCTATCTAGACTTTCCCCATCAGGGTATCAAAGGAAGTGACGATTACATTAAATTCTTATCAAAATTCTAGATTTTCGAAAGTCTACACTCGTTGTGAACCTCTCACAAAATAAACAGCGAGTGTCATTCTAATAAGCGCTTGAATTACACTCAAAAAGAGTTCGACACGAGTTTCGCCTCTATAGAGGGATCTTCAGGAAATTCGGCTCTCCGTTCGTTACGGAGTGCACTAGAAGCGCTTACGTGACGTCAGGACTGAATTTCAAAACACCTTGTTTTCGATACACCTGAATCCCAAAAAAAAACTTTCTCCCAAAGTGCCTGAAAGCCAAAATGACTGAATACTGTTATGTCCGAAAAGTTAAATGACAGATTGACGTATGTACCTACAGTCAATGAAATAATAAACATTTTGATTGTATAATTTATTTTCTACATGACATGAAAAAAAATACCTTACTTCGGTTTTTTGCTATGCTTTAAACTTCTACATTGTAATAAAAAATTGGTATTTAACTTTTACATCTTTTCTAGTCTTTCTTAAAACATGCATATTTGTTAAAAAAATCCTTTGCGGTCATATCCCCGCGAATCTGACTGAATCAAGTGTCTAACATAATCGTCACGTAGGTATAAGCGAAATTTCCGTTTTGTTGTCAGCCTATAATGTCCCACTGCTGGGCGAAGGCCTCCCCCAAATCCCTCCACTCGTCCCTATCAAGAGCGATGTCCCACCAATCTTCTCGGAAGGTGTTAAGATCGTCCCGCCATCGCTTTCGTATCCTACTAATATAATAAATGCGAAAGTCTGCGTGTTTGTTACCACGTATCTTCGTAATAACAAATTTGGTATGCAGATAGTCTAGCTTCTAGAATAACACATAGGCTAATCTCATTGTTTACCCCCTAAGCTAGTATTTTAATAGTTAAGAATGCCCGAGCGCAGCGAGGGCGGCTATAGTCCAAGTAGGAATTGATTCTTTTACCCGTGTTAAACACTCTACTTTTCATTTCGAATATAAGGAAAATAAAACTAGTTGTTTATCTAAGCTATTTATGGATAATATATAATAATATTAGTAGTACTTACCTATTTAAAATTAATTGTCAAATTAGGACCTATTTTTTTGAATTCCGTCACAGATACATAATAGATTACTATCCCGCCAATTTATGTCGACTTTTTAAATTTTAAATATGGAACTCACCGCGTAATTGTTGCGGCTTTATTCCGCTCAAAGAAGTTTGCGCTAAGTTCACACTGGCTGTTTAGAAAGTCACATGTTACATAAAACTATTCATAGCTGACAGCAGTTCTATTTTTAAATTTCATTCCGCCCCTTAGGCGGGAAGTAATTTGTATGAGTTTTTCCCTCTCTACGGAGGGAAGCAGCATTTTCCACGCAATAATCAGATCAAAACAACACTACTTTCCAAGTATGAGAAATGAAAGTATATTTTTTTATTGGCTGTACATCAATCCTGACGTCATTCAACTTTTCGGATATAAGTAACAGTATTCAGTCATTTTGGCTTTCAGGTGTGTCGAAAACAAGGTGTTTTGAAATTCAGTCCTGACGTCACGTAAGCCCAGGAACAATAAAGTCGCACAGGTAGCCCAGCAGCGACCGACCCCAGCGCTCCCTGCAAGAGTTGCCTCTTCAAGTGCCTCTGGCGAATTCATTTTGAGTGATCTACAAGCGTAGTAATAGATATCGTTTAGCGGATTTGTTACTAAATTTGTTGTTAATTTAGATATTATGATGTATTTCCGCAAAATGACGCCTGTACCAATTAATTCCTTTAGTGTGCTTTACACCTAAACAAAACATGTCGAGTGGGGTGCTGCCTAGAGGTCCGCATGCGGGAGCAGGGTGTGCACGCTCTCGTGGTGCAGCTGCCTGGCGTAGGCGGCGTGGCGCGCCACCCAGGCGGCCAGCTCGCGCGAGTCGCACTGCACGCGCGGGCGCCGCACGCCCTCGCCCGCGCCGCCGCGCACGCCCAGCTCCACGAAGCAGGCGTCGCCGGCGCACACCACGGTGCACGACACCAGGTTGCTGCAGACCAAACGAAGCGTTACCGAACTTGATCGCGAGAATAATGCTACATTTCAAGGAAATTAAAAACCTTTTACCTATATATTGGTGAGATTAGAACCTACGTCCGTTAAATCAATCCTAGACGCTTCCTAAAGCCGTAAGTGCTGGCAACCCTGCCACTGTTGACATCGTATCCACGAACATTTTATTTAAAAAAATAGTTAATTGCAGTTTATAGTAAGAAAGGTGTAATCTTAGTGAAGTTCTAACCCTAGAGAAGTCGTGGTGTTATTTTTGGAAACAATCTAGCAATAGAAGCCAGATAAAACCAACAGAATAGACACAGCTAAGTTGCATTTATGTACCCACAAATAAAGTTTGTTCACTATTAATCTCGGTCCTACCCACAACTAAATGATCAGACATCTGTCAACTTCATTTTGACAACATCAAATTGAGTTTAACAAGTATTCTGTCATTGTCAGAATAAAGAAACAACGTCAAAATTCAGTTTGACACGTTAAAGGGTTTCCAGCTATGAAAAATCTGGCCACTTACTGTCGAAATTTATTCCCGCGTACTGGACTTGTCAATTGCTAAGCTTTTTAATTCAAAATGAAGTGCATGGCTTGCAATAAAGGTATAAAAGCAACAGATGATAAGATCTGCGACGGCCACTATCACTCATCATCATCATCATTTCAGCCGTAGGACGTCCACTGCTGGACATAGGCCTCCCTCATGGATATCCAGTTATTGCGGTTGGAAGCGATCTGCATCCACCGTCGACCTGCGGTCTTCACCAGGTCATCATCCCATCTTGTTGGTGGACGTCCTACGCTGCGTTTGCCGGTCCGTGGCCTCCACTCGAGAACTTTTCGGCCCCATCAGCTATCTGTTCTGCGAGCTACATAGCCTGCCCATTGCCACTTCAATCCGTTTGGCTATGTCGGTGACCCGAGTTCTTCTACGTATCTCCTCATTTCTGATTCGATCGCGTGAAGAAACCCCGAGCATAGCCCTCTCCATAGCTCGTTGAGCGACTCTGAGCTTATTCATGAGGCCAATCGTGAATGACCACGTCTCGGTTCCATATGTCATCACTGGTAACACACACTGATTGTAGACTTTCGTCTTAAGGCACTGAGGAATTTTGGACGAAAAGACGTTGTCACTGTGATTCACAGGGTGAAAACCGGAAGTGATCACCGAATCGTTAGAGGCACATTGAATATGAACGTTAGACTTGAAAGGTCCCGTCTGATGAAATCTACGCTCCGACCCACTCGTGCACATATCCAAAACCTCGAGAGCTTTCAACTCGAACTTTACAATCGCTTTGATTGTCTGGGTCTCGAAGAACATGCATCAGTGGACGAGATCAATAACAGGTTCGTAGAAACTGTCCATACGGTGGGGTCTCAGTTCTTTAAGACGCCCCGTACAAATAGTTCTCAGAAACTCTCTGATGACACTCTTAACCTCATGGCTGAACGACGCTCATTACGACTGCAGTCTCCCGATGATGCTAAGTCACATAGGCAGCTCAATAGACAAGTTTGGAAATCCTTGCGGCACAGCTCGTATTAAAGATACGATAGAGCGGAACAAAGGCTCCAAAGTGTTTGCGAGAGATATGTCTATTGGGCAAAGCCAGATGACGAAGCTGAAGAGGGAAGATGGCAGTATAGCGTCAAGTAAAGCAGATGTGTTAAGGGAAGTCGAAAGGTTCTATGGACAGCTCTATGATTCGGTCACTAAACCTGTTTGCAGTGTGGCAGAAGACCCTAGAGCCAAGCTGACCCGACATTATACCGAAGATATCCCGGACATCAGCCTGTACGAGATCAGGATGGCCCTGAAACAGCTTAAGAACGACAAGGCGCCGGGGGAGGACGGAATCACTTCAGAGCTTCTGAAAGCGGGTGGATCACCGATACTAAGTCCTTCAGAAGCTCTTCAACTCCGTCTTGCTCGAAGGTATTACGCCAAAAACATGGAACAAAAGCGTCGTGGTACTTTTCTTTAAGAAAGGTGACAACACCTTGCTTAAGAACTACAGACCGATCTCGCTTCTGAGCCATGTTTATAAGCTGTTTTCAAGGGTCATCACAAATCGTCTCGATCGCAGGTTTGATGACTTCCAGCGTCCCGAACAAGCCGGGTTTCGAAAAGGCTACAGTACCATAGACCACATTCATACGCTGCGGCAAGTGATACAGAAGACCGAAAAGAATAACTTGCCGCTATGTCTCGCGTTTGTGGACTATGAGAAAGCCTTAGATTCGATCGAAACATGGGCGGTGCTCGAGTCTCTCCAACGATGCCGAATTGACTATCGGTATATCGAAGTGAAAGTTTAAGTCTTTGTATAGAAATTCCACTATGTCAGTCCGAGTACAGGAACAGAGTTCGAAGGATATTCCCTTAAAAAGAGGCGTGAGACAGGGAGACGTTATTTCTCCGAAACTGTTTACGACCGCTTTGGAAGATGCCTTCAAGCTCTTGGAATGGAAAGGACTAGGCATCAACATTAACGGCGAATACATGACTCACCTTCGGTTTGCCGACGATATTGTGGTCATGGCAAAGTCGATGGAGGAACTCGGCACGATGCTCGAAGGCCTGAACCGAGTCTCCCAACGGGTAGGTCTTAAAATGAACATGGACCACTATCACTACCAGTGCTTAAATGTATCAGCCGAAAACTTTATCAAGGAATCAAAACACGCGAAGGCGCATTGGAAGTGTCCGGGCTGTAAGAGTGCAGAAAAGAGAGGCGATAACACTAACACTCCCGTGAGGCAGTCTCATCCGAGCATAAGCTTAAACTCTCCGAACAGGCCGGCAAGTACTACTGACTCAGGATTGGAGGATCTCAAAGCATATTTCGAGGCAAAACTCGAGGCATCGACATTTAATATTCTTGCCCAGATTGGCGAAAAGATAAGTCAAGGTCTTAAGCCCTTTCACAAGGAGTTTGAAGAGATCAAAGATTAATCACGTTAACGCCCTATTTGAGGATTTGAGCAGGAAAGTTGAGGAAAAATCCAAAGTCATAGAAAATCTGAAGTTAGAGAACGAAGAGCTTAGATCACATATCAAGGGTGTTATGTTTAACATATATTTAGCCATGTTTGTGCACGTGTACCTAGGTAGCCTGGATTCCATACATCCGTGAAACATCTCCTTTATCTGTGTTTTTTTTTTCTCGCATTTCTTATCCTTAGGTTCAAACACGTTTTTTTTTCTTTGGTTTAAATTAGTTACTAAATAATTTTGTCGATCTATTACCAAAATGTAAGAGGCTTAAGAACTAAAACTGAAGATTTGTTTTTAAAAGCTTTGCAAAACGATTACGATGTTCTGGTACTAACGGAAACTTGGTTGAATTCTTCTGTATTTGACCATGAAATTCTGGACGCTAATATGTTTAGACGAGATCGCAGCTCTACCATATCTAATGTTAATAAGAGAAAAGGCGGTGGAGTAAGCATCGCTGTGCAAAGGCGTTTTGAAGTCAGTCGCCAGTGTTCTTGGGAATCAGATTGTGAGGACTTATGGGTTAGTATTAAAATAAATAAGAGTTCCCTAGACCTAAATGTATGCGCTGTTTACATACCGCCACTCAGGAGTACCTTGACCCATTTCTTTCCAGCTTTACACGTGTCTTTGAAAAAAATAATGATAAGGCTTTTACCGTTCTCATTGGTGATTTCAACATGACAAACATTGCATGCGAGTATAATAAAGACGCATGCTCATGTGTGCCAGCAAACGCAACCAACAATAACCTAGAGAATATTTTCATTGATGAAATTGTTTTTAACAATCTGGGACAGTGCAACAGCGTAAAGAATGAAAGTGGTCGTATTCTTGATTTAGTACTCACTGATTGCCCTCGGAATGTTAAAGTTGATAAATGTTTGTTCCCATTAGTTAACCTCGATGTACACCATCCCGCTCTTGATATAGAATTCCGTATGCCCTTATATATTAAACCTCTTATATATAACAAAGCTACTCTAAATTTCAGTAAAGCTGATTTTAATCAAATTAACGAGGATTGTAAAACAATTTGTTGGAGTTATATAATGATACTCCAGTTAAATTCTGATCACAACTGATTTATTAAACAATACTTACATAATTATATAGGAAGCTTATTGCTATACACGCATAATCGTGACTTGTTATAATATTAAGATTTATCACGTAGAAATTATACGTGATAATATGTACCTTTTACATCCTGGCGACTCAAAAAGTAAGAAATATTTTATCTTCCTTGTACAAATATGAAATAAACTATGTTCCTTGTACATCCTGGCGACTTAAAAATAAGAAATATCAATCTAATAATAAAGCAATAAACAAATTAAAACGAACTATTTATACTAGGTACAAGTTAAATGTAAAAAGTTAATTACAAAACAAATGGAACTTAATGGAAGTTAAATGTAAAAAATTAATTACAAACTCAAATGGAACTTAACGTCCAACCTTTCATCCAGCTTATTTCTATACCACGTTTTTTTTTGCAATTGCACACTGAGATCACTCTTTGAATTTATGTTAAGCATTTAAGCACTTAATTAGGGACATCCAGCCCGTTTCTGTACTGCATTTTTAAATCACACACTGAGATAACACTCTGCCCTGCATCCATCTCTTGCTGTGAGGCTGGCTGGCCTCCCGGGGGCGCAGAAGTGCACGCCAGTTCTCGCTGCCGTGTCACCTGGTGGTCCGCTGCTCGCCGCGCGTACCTTCTCCGTCGTACAATGCAATAACACACACTTGCAAGTACGAGTATACTTATTACTGAGTACATCAGCGTGTATTGGTGGATGTCATGTACATCGAGAGAAACGTTTGATTGGGCTTTTATGTCATCTATTTGACCTTTAATTTTTGACCACTCTTCCGTATGGTTTACTATAGTATATTCTGCTATTATGGACGAGTTAATGATTTTGTTAAGGATCGAAAACTCAGGCAATACTTGCAGATTTCCTTCTATTTGAACATTACTCAAAAAATTATTGTGACCGTATATAGAAATGTCATTACTCTTTACGATGCAACCTTGACCTAGACTCAGCAATCCGTTGTTGGTCATTGTCTCCATTTTTATGTCAGCGTCAGCACAAAAAATGCGCACAGAGCATGTGTCATCACAACACGAAAATAGCCACAGATTATTGCTCTGTAACTTAAGCCATTGTTCTGTACAGGTTACGGCCTCCGTCTTACATAATTTTTGTTTGCTGGTTATGCTTGTATTACAAATTTCCTTTGTAAGTGATAGCTCATAAATAGGTTTGTCGTAAGGACATAACATTCGATCGGTAGAAATATGCATACATGCATGAAGATCCTCTGTCGTCATTAAAATAAAAATATCCTTTTGTATATTAAATGCTATATATGGTGTAACGAAACGGACTACATGATTTTGATGTGGTAGACTGACAATATTGTCTAATTCTAAAGCATCTTTGCTTATAAGTGGAATTTTGATTTGTATAATTAAAGAGTTTTCACCAACTCTAGCGCATACTTTCATTTGTTTATAGAGATCATATAGGCTTTGTTTATCTAAAGCAAGCGTCAGTTCTCCTTGTAAATGACTGGATATGATGCTTATTTGTTTCTCGAGCTGTTCTGGTGGCAGTATATTCATATTGATATGACCGTGCGTTATATCGGTTAGAACATCTATTAAACCGTCTTGCATGCGCCTTAAGCTATTCACGATGATATTCGCTGTCATTGATAACGATAAAATATTAAGTTCACTGACTTGCTCCATTTCTATCTGACTCATATGCTCACGCATATCCTCCATCTGCCGTGTTATTGATTTAAAATTACTGTTCATGATGTCTTCATTTCTCTTCAGGATATTATATTGAGCCTCTATGATGGTAGTTTGATTCTTAAGTAGTAGGTTTAAATGGCCTTCGTTCTGAGATATTTTTTCAATGTCTTTCTCATATTGCTTCGCAAATGTATCATCAAGGACACCAAACAACGCATTAGCCAAATAACCCACGCCGTTCACCAGACCTCTCTTTTGCCGATTACCAATATGACGTGATGTAAGAATTTCATTATAATGTTTAATTTCCTTTATCTCATGCTCTAGCTGGGAAATGATACCATTGTATTGCATCGGAAGCGGTGTCGGTGCCGAAGCCATGTACTTATTCAAATGCGAAACGTAGTTATCAATATTTTTCAATCCAGTCCAGTAAGCTGACATATTATAATAAACTACAAGCTTCCACTCACCTCGAATAAGGTTCAAATCTCCTATCCTTTCAAAGTAAAAGTTTTGATTTTGCTCCAAATGTGTAATATTGTACGAGCCTAATGCTGGAGATAGCACTGCCATAAACAACATAAGAGTCATCATGAGAAGATGTGAAAAGCTAGACCTTGTACGCATTCGTCTCGGTAAATTGTGTTCCTGGACATCAATATCATCATTGTTACCTTTATCTACATATTTATCCACTGGCAAGACGGAAAGTTTTAAGCAAGGCCTTTTAATAATACCGTTTTTTGTTTTAATAGAAGCTACTCGGACGCGTCCATCCTTCCCAGGGTGAACGTCTATAATTCTCCCCATTAACCATTTCCCTGGGGGTAAATTATCATCCTTAATTATTACGACGTCATCAACCTCAAGATTCTTTGATGGTGTTCTCCACTTGGACCGGACTTGCAATTGATGCAAATAATCAGCCGACCAAGCCTTCCATATGTCCTTATTAATGGCTTGCACCATTTGCCATCTGGTGGTCAGACTGACGTTTTCGGAATCCAATGGAGGTCTTGCCAATAAAGAACCTCCGATCAAAAAATGACCGGGAGTGAGATAAATGTCTTCGGGGTTTTCCGTAAGAGCGATAAGAGGTCTAGAGTTAAGGCAAGCCTCTATTTGATAGAGCACGGTTACAAATTCCTCATAAGTCAGTTTTTGCTCCCCCACAACCCTCCTTAAATGATACTTCATCCGTCTAACTGCGGCCTCCCATAAACCGCCCGCGGAAGGATATGCTGGTGCGTTAAAATGCCACTGTATTTGCATCTTGCTCTCTCTATAAATGATATCTGGGTTGATGCTCTTTATGATTGCGTCATACTGCTTTCTGAGGACTCTGTCCGCTCCTACGAAATTCGTTCCATTATCACTATAAATATGATTTGGTGTACCACGGCGTGAGCAGAATCTAGAAAGCGCAGCTAGGAACCCAGGAGTACTAAGGTCCGAAACCAGTTCCAAATGCACCGCTTTCGTCGACATGCACACAAAGACACACACGTATCCCTTCAGAGTCTTTACCCCCCGTCCTTTGTTCGCCTTTATGTCAAAATGTCCCGTAAAGTCTATTCCAACACGCGAGAAGGCTCGTGAGGAAGGTGTTACCCTTGACTTAGGAAGGTCTGCTAAGAGCTGTGGTTTGCAGCGGTCACTGTGTCTTCTACACCTAACGCACTTGTTGAGCTCACGTTTGACAGTCCGAAGTCCACTTACTATCCAAAATTTATCTCTAATATATGCTAGAGTGAGACTAGGACCTCCATGAAGCGTGACTCGATGCGCTTGGTCTATGACTAACTCAGTAAGACGGCTGTAACTTGATAATATGATAGGATTTTTAACCGATTGCTGTAAAAGTGAATTATTAAGTCGCCCACCAACCTTTAATAATCCATCCATTTCATCTAGAAATGGATTCAAACATAAAAGTTTACTCCCGCGTTTCAGCGGCCTGTTTTCTTTTAATCGCTTTATTTCTTCCGCAAACTCAATATCTTGCACCGTTCTGATTATTAAGTTATACGAATGAGTCATTTCGCTTAGCGTCAGATAGCTTTGTTTATTTATTTGCTTATTGCGTAACCATTTTGTAAAACGCAAGAGCCAGCCGACCTTTGTTGCCACGCGCTCTAATGACTGACAATCATTTAAAAGCCTGAATATTAGATTATGCTTTGTATCAAGTAAAGCTGCGTTTACAATTATCCTTTTCGCGTCAATAGAGGGAGGTTCATATATTACTGAATTCTGTTGTTTTTGATCAAAGTTATGAAGCCATCGAGGGCCTTCCCACCACAAGGAGTGTTCAGATAACTGGGTAACGCTCAGTCCTCTTGTCGCACAGTCGGCGGCGTTATCTTCTGAACGCACATGTCGCCATCTTGCTGCAGGAATAACTCTAAGGATAGACTCGACCCTATTGGCTACAAACTGCTTCCATCTATTAACCCCACCATGTATCCATCCTAGAACAATCATCGAATCGGTCCAGGCGTACATGACTATATCTTTTTCAAAAAAAGTATTTAAAACCTTTTCCATCAAACGACACAAAAGTACTGCACCAACCAGCTCCTTCCTTGGTAAACTAAGTAAAGTTTTAACTGGGGCCAGCTTCGTCTTTGCGGCAATCAACCTCGATGTGTATTCCCCTTTATCATTTTCTGTTACTATATAAACAACGCAAGCGTAGGCTTTCTCTGACGCATCACAAAATCCGTGTATTTGAAAACCATTATTTTTATTTCCTAAATATCTAGGTATCCTTAATTGATGTATATTCTGAAAATCTGCTTTTAAAAAATGCCATTCTTTGGTGAGTTCTTCACTCAATGGTTTATCCCAAGCATCTTTACCTTCCAACCATGTCATCTGAAATAGCAGCTTAGCCCTTATTGTCAGCGGGGAGATCCAACCTAGGGGATCAAATATCTTAGATATATGAGATAATAGGTCTCGTTTAGTTAGCTTATTATCATCAACTATTTCCTTGAACTTATCAATATGTGAACGTGTCTGTACTTGGCCTCCAGCTGATACCGAGCGTTTTCCTGGAATCACCTTTGAAGTTTAGAGGAGAATCTAAACTTTCCGTAGGCAAATCCTTGGTGAGCTCCGGGGTATTACTAGACCACTTGCGTATATTCATGCCAACTTCACTAAGGATCCCGATCATTTGTTGCTGTAAGTCCTTTGTTTCCTCTATTGTCTCAGCTCCTTCCAATAAATCATCCATATAAAACGACTCTTGTAGCGCCTTTACTGCTAAAGGATATTTATTCGTATCAGAATAATCCATAGCGATTTGCTTCAGAGTCCTCATAGCAAGGTATGGTGCAGATTTCGTCCCGTAAGTAAGAGTTGTTAGGGAGTACACCCCCATGGGTTCCTGAGGAGAAGACCTCCAGACAATACTCTGCAACGATTGATCAGACTCTCTTACAAAAATGGTTCTAAACATCTTTTCTATATCAGCTGTGACCACAAACTTGTGGTGACGCCACGTAAGATAAGACTTTGCAGATCCTTTTGCAAATTCGGACCACGTTCCATAAGGTCATTCAGGCTTTTCCCAGAAGACGTTTTCGCGGAAGCATTAAATACAACGCGTATTTTCTTATCCTTAAAAATCCCGTGATGTCTAAGAAAACATAAATTATTACCGTGACTTTGCACACGTTTCATATGTCCAAATTCCTCATAATCTCTCATAAACTTCTTATAACTCTCTGAAAATTCCTTATTATTGGTAAATCTATTTTCAGTACTATAAAACTGCGCAAGAGCCTTATCTTTAGATAAGCCTAAGTCCCGTTCAAAATAAGGTTTCATGGGTATTGCTACCTCGTAACTACCATTACCTAGCCGTTTTGTCGTTGCTTGGTATAGATCCTCACAATATTTATCCGACGCACTAAGACTAGTATCCATATCACAAATTTCTTCTAATTCCCAGTATTGCGAAAGATCTGCCATGTCATTTATAACAACATTGCATTTAAAATTTCTAACACTACCCGATAATACCCATCCTAAGCGCGTTTGCTGGGCTATGGGGCCTCCTACTGGTCCCTTAATTAAACCACCCATCAAAATTTCGGAATACACGCTGGCGTCCAGCAGAAGATCAATTGGCTTTGATATGTTATAATCCGGATCTCCTAGCTGAATATGTCCAAGGTGTTCCCACGATTGCTTCGGGAAAGACACATTCGGCAAATTATTAACTAACCGTGGAATTATTAATGCACGCGTGGTAAATTTATAATTACCATAAATAGACTCTATATCAATTGAAACGATACCCCTACTCTGTTTTGATCCTTCGCCGATCCCAGTAACAGAAGCATTATAGTATCTCCGAGGCAGTCCCAACATCTGGACTGCATTTTCAGATATGAGAGAAATCTGAGAACCTTGATCTAGCAAGGCCCTTAATGTTACATACGTCCCGTCAACTGCCTTCACTCTAAGAGCTAACGTGGTAAGTAAAATTTCCTCACTATCGCTAGCAACGTGATTTGCTCTAAGATCCTTATTCGTAGATTGTATAAGCTTCGGTAACGAATTTATCGTTGCAGGACTGGACTGGCTTTCAAAATTCATAAACAAAATAGCATCGTGTAATAAATAACTATGCTGACCATTGCATACGCTGCATTTACGCTTTGAAAGACACTGAGCTACTTCATGCTGATGCAGGCATATTTGACACAATTCTAACCTTGACACTTCGCTAAACTTTTCCTTTGAGCTGAGTTTTAAAAACTCTTTACATTTATAAATAATATGATTCTTTTTACAGAACGAACAATTAAAAGTACAGGCTGCCGACCCGAATCCGCGTTCGCTTGATTTGCCTTTAGGCGAAAATTTTCTGTTATAAAACGGCTTGAATTTACTATTTAATTGAGAGGATGGTGACGTTGTAGATTCTGACAGCGTCCCTGTAGATTTATCCTTGTTTGAAATTGGTTCCAATGAAATAAATTTATTTTCAATGAAATCCATAAGCTCTTGATACATGGGTATCTCTCGTGGAGCCCTGCGATTCTCTCTGAAACTTATGACCGTCTCCGGGTCTAACTTTTTACAAATAAGATGAGCCAATATGGGGCTCCATGTACTCGTATCAATCCCGAGATTCTGTATGGCGTGAATATTCTCCTTAGAGATATCGTAAATACGTTTTAAATCTTTAGCAGATTGTCTGGTAGCGCTAGATTGATTCAAAAATAAATCCAAATGCTTCGAAAATAAAAGTTGAGGGTTATTGTACCTGTGATTCAAGATGTCCCACGCGGTATTGTAGTTCTCCGAGGAAATATGAAGATGCTGTATGAGACGTTCTGGTTCTCCCTTCAACTTACTCTTCAAATGCTGCATCTTTTGGCAATTTGTCAACAGATGATTATTATGGATGCTCTCTGAGAATAAATCCAGAAATGCTGGCCATTGCAAAAAACTACCCGAGAATGTTGGTACTTCTAACCTTGGCGTGGAATGCTGGAGATGAGAAGTGGATGCTAGCTTTTCGTTCAACGCTCTATTCGTATTCTCAAAGTGCTCTTCATAGAAGATAAACTCGTCCTGGTACTCAGCATCCGATCCCTTCAGAATCTTCTCTATGCCTATATGATAAGAGTTTATCTCCGACCATCTCTTAGTCAAACAATTTAACTTATATTCGAGCTCCCACTTTACGTTAATATCCTCAGCCCTGAAACCACCGATGAATCGCTCAAATTCCTTAAACAATGTGCGTTGCATTTCCAACATGTCAGCGGCCTTTTCTGAGGGGCTCAGAGAGACGGTGGTGGGTGCGGTCATAGTACCCGTTGGCTTAATCTGCTCTGCAAGAGATATGATATGCCTCCTAACCTTTTCATAATAGCTCCGCGTCTTCCCGAATTGATCCTCAACATAATATTGATGGTCTGGCTGTCCATACTCAGACAACTTTTCATTTAGCACCTTAAAATCTGCCCATAAGTTATCTAACCTATCCAAACGTTTCTCAATGTACTCCGATGTCCTACGACTCGCTGAATCCTTGCCAATGTTTATCTCAAGCTTCTTCATTTCGTCAAGAAGTCCACTCAGTTTATGCAACACAGCCTCCATGGTGAAAATAATAGAAAGATCTTACTGGATACAGGATACTTTCTCGTTCCACTGAAGCTGCCGACTTGATTGACGACCGACACTGAAGCTAATATTAATTAACACAAAGATACTACGTGTTGTATGCAACGTAGCTCTTTAAAATAAAATAAAAATGCTGCGGATTTCACTTAGATCCGACTTACTATATTGTCAATTTGTCCTTCGATAGACAATGGGTGAGCGTGACCTCGGCCGTTATATCCGGCTCGAAGAAATGTTGGAGTTATATAATGATACTCCAGTTAAATTCTGATCACAACTGATTTATTAAACAATACTTACATAATTATATAGGAAGCTTATTGCTATACACGCATAATCGTGACTTGTTATAATATTAAGATTTATCACGTAGAAATTATACGTGATAATATGTACCTTTTACATCCTGGCGACTCAAAAAAGTAAGAAATATTTTATCTACCTTGTACAAATATGAAATAAACTATGTTCCTTGTACACAATTGAATAGTCAAAAATTTGGAAAGATGGTGATAACATAGACACGATGGTAAAACTTTTCTACACAACGCTTATGCCAATCGTCCGACAATATACTCCCCTTAAAAAACCGAAAAGTGAACGATATCCTAACTGGTTCAGTAGTTCTTTGATTAAATGCGCTATAGAGAAGAATAGGTATCACAGAAGATATAAATTGTATGGAAACCCACGTGATAAGGAGGTAGTAGATATTCTTAGGGATAGATACGACTATATGGTACGAAAATGTTACAAAATGTTTAAAGAGAACGCGGCCGAAAAAAATCTTACTCATCCAAAATATATATGGTCAAATGTCTAAAACGCAATTGCAATACAATACCAAATACATTATTTCTAGATAAAAAAACAGCAGCCAGAAAAATGCGAGTTATTTATGGACAGTCAGTGTATGCCAAAAAAGTATCAAATACTCAAGTTTTAACGTCCAACACAAATACGAGTTTCTCATCTTTATGTTTAGGTAGTTTACAGTTGGTAGAAGCTGAAGTCACTGAAGCTCTGAAAAAGTTATATCCAAACAAGGGTGCGGGCATAGACGGCATTCCAAATATTTTACTCAGAGAGTGTGCCGAGAGTCTCTCTTCACCTCTATGTACGATTATAATAAATCACTTCTTGATGGATATTTTCCGACCGAATGGAAAAATGCTCGCTTAACACCGATACACAAATCTGGAAACGTATTCGAATCAATCGTGCAGCGCAAACTTTTTTGGCATGTAAAAGCAAAACTCCATCATCAGCAACATGGTTTTCTTCCAAATAAATCAACAGCTATTAATCTTATAGGCTTCATAAGCAATGTTTCTCGTATATTAGATACTGGAAGCGAAGTCCATGCTATTTACACGGATTTCAGTAAGGCATTTGATTTAATTGATCACGCTTTGTTGCTCAAAAAAAAAATATGAAATGGGTATCCATGGATCATTGCTCCGTTGGTGCGAGTCTTACTTGCAAAATCGGACGCAACTTATACAAATACGTGGATACAGGTTTCGGAAAGAGATGATACCAGCAGGGGTTCCCCAGGGATCACATTTGGGACCTTTATTTTTTATTATATTCATAAATGATCTTGCGAATATATTAAGTTGCAGTTTTAAGACATATGCTGATGATTTAAAATTGTTTGCAGAAGTAAAAAGTAAATCGGATATAGAAGCTCTTCAGAGTGAACTTAACAAGGTCGATAAATGGTGTGCCAACAACAACATGGTGCTAAATATGAATAAGTGCTGCCATATTAAGTTCACATAGAAGAAAAATCCTCAAGCAGCATTATATAAATTAAAGAACACTCAACTTAACGAAGTATTTAGCATAAGGGACCTGGGAGTCTTTGTAGATAGCTCTTTAAATTTTCGTGATCACATTAACAAAATTATTAATAAGGCCTCTAGAATATCAGGTTTTGTTTCACGACAAATTAAATCTTTGAAGGATCCCAAGGTAGTCATACCTATGTATAAATGCTTAGTAAGGAGTGTTCTAGAATATAACAGCTGTATCTGGTCACCTGGGTACGCTGTGCATTATAATAGAATAGAAAGGGTACAAAAAAGATTTTTGTATCACTTGTCGTATGCTAACATGCAATGTAAATTACTAACATCTTATGAGCACAGACTGTCTTTTTATCAATTGCAGCCCCTAAGCGTCTGTCGCAAGATTGCAGATATTATATTTCTACACAAGGCTATACACGGTATAGTGGATTGTTCAGATTTCTTTAAACAAGTCAGTATAGAAGTTCCCCGACCAAGTAAGTAGTCGTCTAGTTAATAGAAAAAGTATTAAATTGCCTTATTGTCGTACAAATGTTGGTCAACATTCTCTTATGTACAGAATGATCAAAACCTACAATAGGATATGACCAGGATATGACGTATTTTTTGGTTCTTTAGCCTCGGCCAAATCGCGGGTTAAAAAACTGTTTCAAAATCAGTTATCATAAATTTGTCGTGTTATATTTTATTGCTTATTTTTTTTTTTGTTTTGTTTAATTTAGTCTTTTATATTAAGTATATTTTTTGTTGTATAAAAAAAATGTTTGTATAATGCATGCTGTGTTCACTGTTTGTTAGAAATAACACCGGGAATGTCATAACCGAGAATGTCAGAAATTTGATAAATTATTTTGTGTTTATTTCAAGTTTTGAACCAAATAATAATAAAAAAAAACACTAAGCTACGGAATCCATGTAAGCTACGGAGCCGCTGAAATTATAGATAAGGTGATATCGGTTGAGCACCGATTAGTACATAGTACATTGCAAAAAAACTTAAAGCTAAACGTGATATATGTAACCGACTCTTACAGGTACGTACAACATACAAAATATAATAATATGAAAGAGAGTTAAAAAAAGGGTAAGAATGTCAAGTAGCAAGAGATCTCAGGACTTCTGCCTTGTATCCAGGCAAGCTTAGTCCAAAGATATCAAGTTTGTTGTTGACATTAAAATACTTATTATAAGTAGTCATTAAGCGGTTGAGAGGGGAGTGAGCGCCTAGTCTAGTTTTGTGATGTTTTGGTCTAAAAATTTACCTAGTGTGAAGTCTGGCGTTACGACGGGGCACATTTAAGCAAATCCTACCAAGGAGATCAGGAGAGTCAAATAGATTGTTACTAATTTTGTATATAGTACATAGATCTATTTGAATTCTACGGGACTCCAATGCTGTGATTTTGAACTTTTTCAAACGCGTTGGGTAGTCGAGACATTTAGGCATGGTTTTTGATTTAAATACTAAATAACGTGTAAATTTTCTTTGAATTCGCTCTATACGATCGATGTGGACCTGATAATATGGGTTCCATACTGAAGATGCATACTCAAGGAGACTGCGTATCAAAGCATTAAAAAGGCAGATTAGGGATTCAGGTTTTTTAAAGTCCTTACAGTTGCGTTTGATGATTCCTAACATTTTCAATGAATTTCCTACAATATGGTCTATATGTTGAATAAACGAAAGTTTTTCATCCACAAGAACTCCGAGGTCGCGAATACACTTAACCTGCTCCAGGGGGACTCCTTCTATATTATATACAAATGGTATAGTGTTTTTGTTCTTAGTTAATTTAATGTGTGAGCATTTTTTAGCGTTCAAAAACATATTATTTTCTGTACACCATTTGCTAACAGCGCTGAGATCCTCCTGGAGCCCATGTGCATCGCCTGGGAATCGGATTTCTTTGTACAATTTAAGATCGTCAGCAAAGAGAGATGTGATGCTGTGTTTTACTACTTGTGGAAGATCATTAACAAAGATTTGGAACAGTATGGGTCCCAATTGAGAGCCCTGAGGTACACCAGATTTGGTCTTGTATGAAAACGATGAATATCCATCTACTATAACACGTTGGTGCCTATCTGAAAGGTAAGATTCGAACCATTTCAATAGGGGATCCTGTATACCACATACGAGTAGCTTATTGAGAAGTAATTTGTGGTCAACTTTGTCGAATGCGCTGCTAAAGTCAGTGTAAATGACATCAACTTGAACACGACTATCGACCGCCTGCGCAGCATCAGTTATGAACGAGAGAAGGTTGGTCACTGTAGACTTCCCTTTCGAAAAACCATGTTGTTCGTTACAAATAAAATGTTTAGTATGCCAAGTCAGTACCGTAATTTTTATAGTTAAACACTATAAATCTTACTAAATGTTGTAAATAATACTACACTTTTAAATGCCGAGGCCGAAAAAAACCAATTTACAGTCGAGTAATGTTGTTAATTTGAAATGTTTTAACTAAACGAGGCTGCTAACTGCTTTTTTGGCCACAACTTGTATAGTAATTTTCTCTAAATTTACGAGGACACAATAAACATATTATATTTCAATGTGTAAATGATTAATATTAGTATGACCTGAGATGCGTCTCCATGACGACGTGCGGCGTGCTGTGCTTGCAGGTGAAGATGCGCAGATACGAGTCGGACAGCAGCGCGCGGATGTCGTGCGGCGTGTCGCGCACGCAGCGGTACGCCAGGAAGCGCTCGCGGTAGTCCGCGCTGTTCAGCGCGTGCAGCAGCGCCACGCCCTGCCACAGAGAACAGCGTGTAGCAACCAAACTCGCAGTAAACTAGGAATAGTCACGACGCCAAAACGCGAGTACTGACGGTACGGCTGGTTCACCAGTTGCAGAGAGTTGCTTAGTTATGGTGCTATGCTCGTAGTCTCTCTGAAGTATAAAACCCAAAACGAGATTATCCGAAAGAGGACCAATAGTTATTGACATAGCACATTGGATTAACGAGCTGAAGTCGCAGTGGGCTGGCCATACCTGATGAACCAATGAAGTATACGAGATCTTGAGTGAGACCGCGACTCTGAGTGGCAATTTGCAAACGGTCCCTAGAAGACGCTGCATGAGGCAAACCAAAAATAGGGTAAAATGAAGGAGACGCATGCCTCCAGAGGGTCGGTACCTGCGCGTGCGCGGGGCAGTAGCGCGGCAGCAGGCCGCCGGCGCCCCACACGCAGCGCGAGGGGCGCGCGCGCGCGGGCACGGCGTGGCTGGCGCGGCGCGAGGACTCCCGCAGCGCCGTGGCGGTCTCGTATGTCTGCAGAGGGTCGGTACCTGCGCGTGCGCGGGGCAGTAGCGCGGCAGCAGGCCGCCGGCGCCCCACACGCAGCGCGAGGGGCGCGCGCGCGCGGGCACGGCGCGGCCGGCGCGGCGCGAGGACTCCCGCAGCGCCGTGGCGGTCTCGTATGTCTGCAGAGGGTCGGTACCTGCGCGTGCGCAGGGCAGTAGCGCGGCAGCAGGCCGCCGGCGCCCCACACGCAGCGCGAGGGGCGCGCGCGCGCGGGCAAGGCGCGGCCGGCGCGGCGTGAGGACTCCCGCAGCGCCGTGGCGGTCTCGTATGTCTGCAGAGGGTCGGTACCTGCGCGTGCGCAGGGCAGTAGCGCGGCAGCAGGCCGCCGGCGCCCCACACGCAGCGCGAGGGGCGCGCGCGCGGGCACGGCGCGGCCGGCGCGGCGCGAGGACTCCCGCAGCGCCGTGGCGGTCTCGTATGTCTGCAGAGGGTCGGTACCTGCGCGTGCGCGGGGCAGTAGCGCGGCAGCAGGCCGCCGGCGCCCCACACGCAGCGCGAGGGGCGCGCGCGCGCGGGCACGGCGCGGCCGGCGCGGCGCGAGGACTCCCGCAGCGCCGTGGCGGTCTCGTATGTCTGCAGAGGGTCGGTACCTGCGCGTGCGCGGGGCAGTAGCGCGGCAGCAGGCCGCCGGCGCCCCACACGCAGCGCGAGGGGCGCGCGCGCGCGGGCACGGCGCGGCGCGAGGACTCCCGCAGCGCCGTGGCGGTCTCGTATGTCTGCAGAGGGTCGGTACCTGCGCGTGCGCAGGGCAGTAGCGCGGCAGCAGGCCGCCGGCGCCCCACACGCAGCGCGAGGGGCGCGCGCGCGCGGGCACGGCGCGGCCGGCGCGGCGCGAGGACTCCCGCAGCGCCGTGGCGGTCTCGTATGTCTGCAGAGGGTCGGTACCTGCGCGTGCGCGGGGCAGTAGCGCGGCAGCAGGCCGCCGGCGCCCCACACGCAGCGCGAGGGGCGCGCGCGCGCGGGCACGGCGCGGCCGGCGCGGCGCGAGGACTCCCGCAGCGCCGTGGCGGTCTCGTATGTCTGCAGAGGGTCGGTACCTGCGCGTGCGCGGGGCAGTAGCGCGGCAGCAGGCCGCCGGCGCCCCACACGCAGCGCGAGGGGCGCGCGCGCGCGGGCACGGCGCGGCGCGGCGCGAGGACTCCCGCAGCGCCGTGGCGGTCTCGTATGTCTGCAGAGGGTCGGTACCTGCGCGTGCGCGGGGCAGTAGCGCGGCAGCAGGCCGCCGGCGCCCCACACGCAGCGCGAGGGGCGCGCGCGCGCGGGCACGGCGCGGCCGGCGCGGCGCGAGGACTCCCGCAGCGCCGTGGCGGTCTCGTATGTCTGCAGAGGGTCGGTACCTGCGCGTGCGCGGGGCAGTAGCGCGGCAGCAGGCCGCCGGCGCCCCACACGCAGCGCGAGGGGCGCGCGCGCGCGGGCACGGCGCGGCCGGCGCGGCGCGAGGACTCCCGCAGCGCCGTGGCGGTCTCGTATGTCTGCAGAGGGTCGGTACCTGCGCGTGCGCGGGGCAGTAGCGCGGCAGCAGGCCGCCGGCGCCCCACACGCAGCGCGATGGGCGCGCGCGCGCGGGCACGGCGCGGCCGGCGCGGCGCGAGGACTCCCGCAGCGCCGTGGCGGTCTCGTATGTCTGCAGAGGGTCGGTACCTGCGCGTGCGCGGGGCAGTAGCGCGGCAGCAGGCCGCCGGCGCCCCACACGCAGCGCGAGGGGCGCGCGCGCGCGGGCACGGCGCGGCCGGCGCGGCGCGAGGACTCCCGCAGCGCCGTGGCGGTCTCGTATGTCTGCAGAGGGTCGGTACCTGCGCGTGCGCGGGGCAGTAGCGCGGCAGCAGGCCGCCGGCGCCCCACACGCAGCGCGAGGGGCGCGCGCGCGCGGGCACGGCGCGGCCGGCGCGGCGCGAGGACTCCCGCAGCGCCGTGGCGGTCTCGTATGTCTGCAGAGGGTCGGTACCTGCGCGTGCGCGGGGCAGTAGCGCGGCAGCAGGCCGCCGGCGCCCCACACGCAGCGCGAGGGGCGCGCGCGCGCGGGCACGGCGCGGCCGGCGCGCGGCGCGAGGACTCCCGCAGCGCCGTGGCGGTCTCGTATGTCTGCAGAGGGTCGGTACCTGCGCGTGCGCGGGGCAGTAGCGCGGCAGCAGGGCGCGGCGCGAGGACTCCCGCAGCGCCCTCGTATGTCTGCAGAGGGTCGGTACCTGCGCGTGCGCGGGGCAGTAGCGCGGCAGCAGGCCGCCGGCGCCCCACACGCAGCGCGAGGGGCGCGCGCGCGGGCAAGGCGCGGCCGGCGCGGCGTGAGGACTCCCGCAGCGCCGTGGCGGTCTCGTATGCCTGCAGAGGGTCGGTACCTGCGCGTGCGCGGGGCAGTAGCGCGGCAGCAGGCCGCCGGCGCCCCACACGCAGCGCGTCGGGCGCGCGCGCTCGGGCACGGCGCGGCCGGCGCGGCGCGAGGACTCCCGCAGCGCCGTGGCGGTCTCGTATGTCTGCAGAGGGTCGGTACCTGCGCGTGCGCGGGGCAGTAGCGCGGCAGCAGGCCGCCGGCGCCCCACACGCAGCGCGAGGGGCGCGCGCGCGCGGGCACGGCGCGGCCGGCGCGGCGCGAGGACTCCCGCAGCGCCGTGGCGGTCTCGTATGTCTGCAGAGGGTCGGTACCTGCGCGTGCGCGGGGCAGTAGCGCGGCAGCAGGCCGCCGGCGCCCCACACGCAGCGCGAGGGGCGCGCGCGCGCGGGCACGGCGCGGCCGGCGCGGCGCGAGGACTCCCGCAGCGCCGTGGCGGTCTCGTATGTCTGCAGAGGGTCGGTACCTGCGCGTGCGCGGGGCAGTAGCGCGGCAGCAGGCCGCCGGCGCCCCACACGCAGCGCGAGGGGCGCGCGCGCGCGGGCACGGCGCGGCCGGCGCGGCGCGAGGACTCCCGCAGCGCCGTGGCGGTCTCGTATGTCTGCAGAGGGTCGGTACCTGCGCGTGCGCGGGGCAGTAGCGCGGCAGCAGGCCGCCGGCGCCCCACACGCAGCGCGAGGGGCGCGCGCGCGCGGGCACGGCGCGGCCGGCGCGGCGCGAGGACTCCCGCAGCGCCGTGGCGGTCTCGTATGTCTGCAGAGGGTCGGTACCTGCGCGTGCGCGGGGCAGTAGCGCGGCAGCAGGCCGCCGGCGCCCCACACGCAGCGCGAGGGGCGCGCGCGCGCGGGCACGGCGCGGCCGGCGCGGCGCGAGGACTCCCGCAGCGCCGTGGCGGTCTCGTATGTCTGCAGAGGGTCGGTACCTGCGCGTGCGCGGGGCAGTAGCGCGGCAGCAGGCCGCCGGCGCCCCACACGCAGCGCGAGGGGCGCGCGCGCGCGGGCACGGCGCGGCCGGCGCGGCGCGAGGACTCCCGCAGCGCCGTGGCGGTCTCGTATGTCTGCAGAGGGTCGGTACCTGCGCGTGCGCGGGGCAGTAGCGCGGCAGCAGGCCGCCGGCGCCCCACACGCAGCGCGAGGGGCGCGCGCGCGCGGGCACGGCGCGGCCGGCGCGGCGCGAGGACTCCCGCAGCGCCGTGGCGGTCTCGGCCGCCAGGTCCAGCACGCCGATGACGGGCTTGGTGACGGTGCCCACGAGCCCCTTGCCCACGCCCGTCAGGAACCCTCCCAGCCCGTCCGCCGTGGCGCCCTCGTAGCTGTGCTTCACCAGGGACGTCATGCCGCCTGCAACAGATGCACCGTTCATCACTCGCATGTTCTACTAGATATTTTTTAATAGGTCCACCAAACTGTTTGTTGCACAATTGAACTTAAATATAAACACATAACAAAAAAACAGGTGCACGACCTTCTAGAGGTAGACACAGCATGCAATAAAAATATTATCTAAGTACTTAAAACCAAATGAAAACTATACAAACTGTCAACTATAGAGGTAATTGCAAAAGCGTATCTTTTGCAAGCAGTGATTTTTTGACGGAACTAACTGGTGCACCAAAAATGTCAAATATATAGCGATTATTATTGTAATTCATGAACATACGGCGAACTAGTGAACGGCCATTGCCGTAGCTAGATGAAGCCCCAGTACAGTAGAAGTCATGTTTGGTGTGTTACCGAGCAGGCCGAGCCCCAGGCCGCGGAAGCCGGCGGCGAGGTGCGCGCCGGCCGCCTCGCTGCGGATGCGGCGCCGCGTCTCCTCGTGCGACTCGTCGCCCACCACGCGCTCCAGCCCGTCGCCCAGGGACTCTGCAAACAACGCACGTATGACCCCACACACACACACAATACCTCAATCAATGTTCAAATCAAAAATATAAATCGTTAGATGAGCCGTGACACCAAAAACAGTGGCATTGGATTTATTATGTGTGTTAAAAATTATGCCAACGCGAATGTGTTATTCACTAGTTTTAGGATCAAATGAATACTATGAGTGAATTCAGATAGAGGTGAATGTTGCATTTGCGTGTTTCTAGATCTAGAAAAAGTTTCTGACACCGTCTCGTTCGGTCTGCTATCGAAGAAACTAGAATGTATTGGTGTAAGAGGGAACCCCCTCAGATGTATCAAAAGCTCCTTACAAACCGGAAACAATGTGTAATGGTTAACAACATCTAAATCGAGCTACTTTATATTAATTCTGGTGTCCCGCAAGGCAGCATTCTTGGACCTACTTTATTTATTCTTTATATAAAGGACATTTTACATAAATATATCGAAAATGGCCAAGTATGTGCTGACGTCACTGCAATTTAATTTATGGAGAGAGTTGGAAACGAGCGGTCTTATTGTCAGAAAAGGGGATACCTATTATCAGTAAAGCGCTTGATCATACTCACTTAAAAAAATAAATTGGAATCGAAAAAAATTAATGAATGTTTATTGTTTATTATTCTAATCTTTCATCTTGTTTTAGCAGTTATAGATGATAATGTACATACATTTACCAGACATTATTCGCTTAAACTGGAGTATACCTATTGTTAAGTTGTGCGTTTAACTGTGTGCATGATGTGGCCGCCTTTTATTTATGGGGGACTAGCCCTTAGTACCTTTTATTTATACGAAAGTGATGCTCTGTGTATTACTGGTAGTACGATCACATCCCTCGCCGCAGTTACCTGAGACCTTGGCGGCGGAGTTGGAGATGCCGTGCGTGACGTTCTGCAGCAGCGCGGCCACGTTGCCCTCCAGCAGCAGCCCCGACACGCCCTCCGACACGTCCGCCACGAAGCCCAGCGGGTTGCCCAGGAAGTCCACCGAGCCCAGGATCTTAGCCGCCTGCCACTTCAGCTCCTGCAATACCAGTACAGCATGGACGTCTTATCAACTAACCTTGTTTGTTTTCTTTTTATATTGAATCATACCACTTGATAGCTAACTAGCCGCACTCCGCGGTTTCACCCGCGTATTTCGCGTTCCCGTTGGAATACGGGGATAAAATATAGCATACGTTACTCAGGGATAACGTAGGATTCTTATGATGATAGATTTTTGAAAATCGGTCAGGTTGTGATGTGTATATATATATAGAATGTGTAAGAGCTTAGTGTACTCACATCCTTGAAGTGCTGCAGCAGCTGGCGCGCCAGGAAGGCGGCCGTGTCGAACACGTGCGCGCGCACGAAGGGCTGCAGCTCCACGGCCGCGTCCTCGAACTTGATCAGCGTGAGCCCGAGCCGCCGCTGCAGCGCGCCCAACCCGCCCTCCAGCTTGCTGGCCGTGCACATGGACAGCCGGATCTGCTCACACAACACATCACTTTCTAAAAGCGTAGCGCGTAGGAACCCTAATTAGCGGCCAATAGCCACCACAGAGCGTTTAGTAATGCTAGTGCTGCCAACGCTTCGTTTGACAGGATAATGGTGTCGATTATGTTTCAAACTTTCTAAAACTGATTATAATTCGGGATAGCACGTTTCCAAATTTAGATCTTTCAACTTAAATTGGGTGTAATTGTTCCGTTTTCATTTTAGAACGGCACGAACCGAATAGCTATATTATGTCATTTTAGTCCGTTTTACGTCAATTTAATTAGCTTTAGCTAGTAAGTGCAGCAACAGAATCGCAACCAGTATCGTCATTATGCAGTACGAGACGGCGCTAGAGCGCGGCGTCAGACAAGCGCTCTAACGCGCGCTAGCTACACATTCTATTTGGCGAATTCTTAATTTTCCACACACACAAACACAAATAATAATTACAATAGAAATTCATGGCACGAAAAGAAAGAAAGAACAGAAGACGTGGCAGGTAAAAAGGTCCCTAGCTCAGCTTCCCGCAACGCCGGGCATGCTACGATAGTTTTAATTAGGGTTGCGCTAGACGTTTCATAAAACACGGATCACGTAACGTCGATGTAATATTAGTCGAGTCTTCATTTTCACAATTCCTTTCTCCGGGGGTTTTAATCGGTCTTTGCGTTAGTCAGTTAATCCGCTTTATAAAATTTCTAGCACGCCTAATACCAGATTATAGCTACTAGCATCAGAACAATCACCATAGATATTTAGCTCAATCACGGATGCAAAACAATTAAAAAATGCTGACAAGCTAAACTTAAACTAGACGATTTAAAGTATATCTTAATCATGAACAATTGTGGGTTAAAACTAGAATCAACGTGTAAATATTAAGATAAAATAAGTCTAACCTGTTTGTGTTTGGCCTTAGATAACCCAACGCAAATCAAAATTAACAAAAAAACCATCATTACAAATTTAAAATTATCATAACTGCATTAGTACAACAAACATCTGTAAACAATAAATAATACCCATAACAAGTTGCATATTTAATTATCACCAGGACTGAAACGCAGAATGCAAAATTTCAGCTCAATCGGATGTGTAAAATTATTTCGAACTTTACAAATACATGACAATTTGAAAGTTATTAATTAACTTAAAAATGCTTCGCCAAATAGAGGAGATCGTCCACCAGGATCTCCTAGCCCGATCGCGCCTTCTATTTAGCGAAGCCTTAGACGCTTGTAAATATGAGAATCATCATCTCAGCCGTAGGAAGTCCACTGCTGGACATAGGCCTCCCTCATGGACCTCCAAGTACTTAACGTGGTTGTTGCCATACTCACCACGCCTGCCAAGGCGTGGGTTGGCGAGCGCAGAACGGAATGTTGATACACCGAAAGACGCTGCAGCATTCGTTGAGCGTTATTTGTCGCACTAAAAACTAACAGTCTGCAGGATGATTACGTATCTCGCGACAGGTTTTGCAAAAGGCAATTGACAGCAATATTGCTGTCAAATGTCAATTTTGTATTAGAGAACAGCAAGGAATTGACATTTGGCAGCAATATTGCTGTCAATTGCCTGTTGCAAAACCTGTCGCGAGATACGTAATCACCCTGCCGGTATCTATTAGGAGCTGTTGAACCAATTACGAATTGCTTATTTTTGTATTAATATAATAGGTAGGGTAGGATCGATGCGCAGTATCTATCCGCGGGAGTGTCGTGTGGCGCGCCTCACCTGGCTGGGGATGAGCTCCATGCGCGCGATGTAGTAGCGCGTGGCGTGCAGCGCGCACAGCTCGTCCAGCATGCGGCGCGTCTCCCACTCCGCCTCGTCCGGCTGCTCCGCGCCCGCCGCCTCCGCGCCCGCCCACTCCCACAGCTGCAGGATCAGCCTGCACGGCACAAACCTCAACTTGGAGCACGTGCACCAGTAATTTTGTATGTACACATACATATAAAATTAGTTAATGCACACCTTAAAAAACTTTAACAATTAAAGAGGTTAATTATGCGTTCTCTAATCTCAATCTCGGCGTGCCACTGTGCGAGTTTAATGCCTACTCGATGATCCTAATTTTACGTTTCTAGGGCAGATTTACGAGATCAACTGTGAATGGAGCAGCAGCTGAAGTTTTTGTAGCTTAGCTCAAATATGTGAAAAAGCCCAAAAATAATTATGAAGGACAAAGATGTGTTCAAACGCTGCTGCACACCGTTGCGTTTAGCTTTGGGCAAGCCTGTTGGCAAGCGCACAGCAGCGCCTGAGGTGTTCACAACCTCGCGATGCATTCCCTGCTGACTACGATCTGATGCGGCATATGTGTATGTACAACCTTTGTAATGTATTTTAATAACACAGTTTTTATCTAGCACGGGAGGTAAGGTCTAGATATTTACGGTAAATGGATTATATGTTGTTAAGATTTTAATAATTAAATGACTGATTGATATGAAATGTAAGTGGAACGTTACCTCTCCTCCAGGCGGATGGCCAGCGGGCACAGCGCGACCACGAGGTGGCGGAAGAAGTAGGCGTTGTAGCGCCGCGACGGCGCGCGCTGCAGCTCCGCCGCCGCGTGCAGCGCCGGCCCCGCGCGCGCGCCCGGCAGGCAGTACAGCAGCACGGGGCTGGGCGTGCCCAGCAACTGGACAACCACACACAACCACATGACGGACTTTACTGTACGGTCCGCACAGTCTAGCTATAGGTTTGTCGTCGATATACCAACAAAACTTGCGATGCTTTCATCAATGTTGACTGATATATTGACAAAATTAAGTAGGCCACTCCGTGATGAGGATACGCGACACTTCGCGTCACGTATCCGAATTTCGTATAGTAAGTTATATGGCACCGGGATACTTGATGCGAACACCCTTCCTTTTAACTCCCTCAAGTATCCAAGTGTCTTTTAGTAAGGAATGTCTACTTAACAGTTTATCTTTAATCATCTTTTTTTTTTTTTATTTCTTTTTTTATTAGGTTTGTCAACAGTTTAATCATGATTACTCACATAGATCTTATCAACTAATTGCTTAATGCTACATGATAAACCAATTACAGACAAACACAACATGCACAGTAATATAATATTTAGGTTAGGTATGTAAAAACTTAACAAGAATAAAGAAAAAATATTTCGCAAATAAACGCTCTAGTGATTACTTAAAACTAATACAAAATAAACAGAGAAGATATAAGAAGTTAAAATTCTACACAGATGAATCACAAAGTAAAGTTCTAATTTTATTGATACTATGAAAGCCAATATCCAAATCCTCAAGCTGATTATAAAGCTTACAGAGGCGGGGTATACACGAGCTCGATCCTAAGATTGTTCTTCTAAGCGGTGAAACAAGTGGGCTGATCCTCAATCGGGGGTTTCTACGAGGCACTTTAAAATTCAATCTTCCCAATAATTGGGGACAGTCAATTTTATTTCTCATAAGTTTGTGCAAAAAATTAAGATCTATTAGATCTCTTCGTTTTTCCAGTGAAATAACTTTAAAATGCGATAGTCTTTCGTTATATGACACATGTCTTCTAGCTAGTTTGGTACCTCGAGCTAAATGCCACAGAAACCTTTTTTGCACCCTCTCCATTCTTAATTTATGTACAGCATAATGAGGACGCCAAACTGAGCTGCAGTATTCGAGTGTGCTACGAACTAGAGAGTAATATAAGATCTTTTTAGTCTTAGAATTTTTAAAAACCCTCCCGTTTCTGATGACAAACCCCAGCATCTTAGCAGCCTTTTTATCTTAGAGCGGTAACGTCACCTTTTCCGTTTTAATGTTTCTAACTGACGATTAAAGATATTTACTTTATTACTGGCATTTTGGAAATGCTGCCTTATTCTTTGCGTTCCAAAAATAGTGGACAAAACAAACTTACTTGTTTCATATAAATTTTAAAATGCATTGGCCCAATCTTATCTACAGTACTGCATCAATATCTGGGAAGCATCATATATTTGTCTACAATATGGTACGTATATCAGCGCGTGTTACCTGGTTGTCCCACTGCATGTTGTCGATGGTGAGGGTGGCGGCGCGGGCCTGCGGCGCCTGGCTGAGGTCGAGGCGCAGGCCGGAGCAGTGCGCATGCACCAGCTCGGCCGCTTTCGCCACCAACGACACCGACAGCCCCGCCAGCGAGACGCGCACGCCCCACTCGCGGCACCGACCGCTCTCGCGCTACGACAAACAACGTGAACAGTCATTCAAACTGCAAACTGAACTCTTTCCATTTAAGTAGAAAGGCGTTTGTTTACGGTCCGGTACAAATGGGCACGACGGCCACGAGGTGTGAGTGAGACTGTTTGCTTACGTTGTCCTCGTCGTCAGCAGGGCCGCCCTCGAGCCAGCCGGCTTGCGGCGCCGCCTGGTCGCGGACGGTGATCAGGCGCGTGGGCCCGTCCGCGGCCAGCGACACGCTCAGCCGCCCCGAGCCCGGCCTCAGCGAGTGCCACGCGACAGCCTGGAAGTGACCAACAGTTAAAAAACCCGATCAGAATCTAACAATTTAATGTCATATCACATCAATTTAGATTTTTTTTATATGTTCTGTGAGCTTGCTAAATATACTCAATGCCTTCATGCCATTCCAAGAACTATAGGAGTCGAACAATCACGAAAAGTCATCCAAATCTGAAGAACTACTGTCTTTTAGTTTCGGAAATTGCTTCTAGCGGTCCTTGGGAGCAGTCAAACGAAGCGGAAACAGTGACATTTTACGGACGACAATATACTTTTCCTAGCTAGAGCCATAATGGGCGACAGAATGTCGTGTATACGTGCTGTTCTCCAACCGCGCGCCGCTCTCTATGTCTGTACCTGGTCCGGAGGCGGCGTGTGGCTGGGCGCGTGCACGGCCAGCACGACGCGCGCGGCGGGCGCCAGCGCCATGAGCGAGGCGCCGGCGGGCTGCACGCACAGGTTGCGGTGCGCGCACAGCATGCGGCCGCCTCTATGTCTGTACCTGGTCCGGAGGCGGCGTGTGGCTGGGCGCGTGCACGGCCAGCACGACGCGCGCGGCGGGCGCCAGCGCCATGAGCGAGGCGCCGGCGGGCTGCACGCACAGGTTGCGGTGCGCGCACAGCATGCGGCCGCCTCTATGTCTGTACCTGGTCCGGAGGCGGCGTGTGGCTGGGCGCGTGCACGGCCAGCACGACGCGCGCGGCGGGCGCCAGCGCCATGAGCGAGGCGCCGGCGGGCTGCACGCACAGGTTGCGGTGCGCGCACAGCATGCGGCCGCCTCTATGTCTGTACCTGGTCCGGAGGCGGCGTGTGGCTGGGCGCGTGCACGGCCAGCACGACGCGCGCGGCGGGCGCCAGCGCCATGAGCGAGGCGCCGGCGGGCTGCACGCACAGGTTGCGGTGCGCGCACAGCATGCGGCCGCCTCTATGTCTGTACCTGGTCCGGAGGCGGCGTGTGGCTGGGCGCGTGCACGGCCAGCACGACGCGCGCGGCGGGCGCCAGCGCCATGAGCGAGGCGCCGGCGGGCTGCACGCACAGGTTGCGGTGCGCGCACAGCATGCGGCCGCCTCTATGTCTGTACCTGGTCCGGAGGCGGCGTGTGGCTGGGCGCGTGCACGGCCAGCACGACGCGCGCGGCGGGCGCCAGCGCCATGAGCGAGGCGCCGGCGGGCTGCACGCACAGGTTGCGGTGCGCGCACAGCATGCGGCCGCCTCTATGTCTGTACCTGGTCCGGAGGCGGCGTGTGGCTGGGCGCGTGCACGGCCAGCACGACGCGCGCGGCGGGCGCCAGCGCCATGAGCGAGGCGCCGGCGGGCTGCACGCACAGGTTGCGGTGCGCGCACAGCATGCGGCCGCCTCTATGTCTGTACCTGGTCCGGAGGCGGCGTGTGGCTGGGCGCGTGCACGGCCAGCACGACGCGCGCGGCGGGCGCCAGCGCCATGAGCGAGGCGCCGGCGGGCTGCACGCACAGGTTGCGGTGCGCGCACAGCATGCGGCCGCCTCTATGTCTGTACCTGGTCCGGAGGCGGCGTGTGGCTGGGCGCGTGCACGGCCAGCACGACGCGCGCGGCGGGCGCCAGCGCCATGAGCGAGGCGCCGGCGGGCTGCACGCACAGGTTGCGGTGCGCGCACAGCATGCGGCCGCCTCTATGTCTGTACCTGGTCCGGAGGCGGCGTGTGGCTGGGCGCGTGCACGGCCAGCACGACGCGCGCGGCGGGCGCCAGCGCCATGAGCGAGGCGCCGGCGGGCTGCACGCACAGGTTGCGGTGCGCGCACAGCATGCGGCCGCCTCTATGTCTGTACCTGGTCCGGAGGCGGCGTGTGGCTGGGCGCGTGCACGGCCAGCACGACGCGCGCGGCGGGCGCCAGCGCCATGAGCGAGGCGCCGGCGGGCTGCACGCACAGGTTGCGGTGCGCGCACAGCATGCGGCCGCCCACCAGCCGCCACGCCTGCGTGGACGCGCGCCGCCCGTCCGCGCGCCGCAGCACGAGCGCCGACGCGCGCCCGGGCCGCGGCGCCGCGTCCTCTATGTCCAGAACCTACCAGCGACATATTATATGTATATTTTATTTTATTTAGGAAAGCCATCAGCTATGAAATACAATTCATACAAAAACTATACTAGAAACAGTAAGCTAATAACAGGCCCATTTTATTTTCTAATCACCATTTTAACACCTTTTTGAAGTGAATACGTCTTTAAATTTGCTCCCATAGATTACAAGAAAGGGGGACGCCGTATTGTGCTACATATCTATCACCTTCATCTATAAATTACGGCACTCTATAGCTTAAAAATGAATTTTGTAGCGTTGTTGAGTAAGGCTTGTAAAGTGTTTCGGCGGAGGGGAAAGTGCCGCCATCAAAATAAAATTGAACCTCAAAACACCACATCTGGATTTTTGTACCAAGTCTAGAAAAGCAAGGTCAAAAGAGATGTGAATATGAAGGAGTTACATAATAAATTTAAAATATTACATATTATTTTTCACTACTAGAAAGCATTTAATGGTACTGGCCGCACAAAATGACATTTCGCCCATCCGGTTTCGAATAAATAAAAGAGGACTGACCATGGAGTGCGGCGAGAGCGGCGCGTCCTCGGAGGACAGCGCGTCCGTGGGCTGCGGCACCGAGCTGCCCTCGTGCACCAGCTGGCCGCCCGGCCCGCGCCGCCACAGCTGCGACCTGGACATAATCATGCAGCTAACAGTTACTTCCTATGCGTTTGATTGACATTAAACGAATTTCGACATCTGCGCTGTTGTAAACATTGGAGGTTGGTTCCACACCTGGGATCCTTATTTGATGATACTCCTGACAAAAGTGCAGTAGAGATTTTAAAAGTCTTTGCACGATTAAAACAGGCTGCGCTCTCATGACTGATCAGAAGCCACGATGCTTTGTTGTGAAAACAACTAAAACTATCTCACTAATATTATAAATCCGAAAGTTTTTTGTATAGTATAGATGTATGGAGGTTTGTTACCTCTTCACGTAAAAACTACGCTAAGGGTTGAGCTAAAACTTTGCACATACATAAATATAGACTCAGATTTGCATATTGGCCACTGGTAGCGACTGGAATTAACACAAGTCAAATTTAAAAGTAAAATATTTAGGATCCTCTTAGGTAAAGGTATGAGGGTTGGGTTCTATTTTTTTTTATTCCTTATTCCGTTCCCGTCAGCTACCGCAGCTTCTGCCAAAGTACCATAGTCCACTCCCGTCATTTAAAGTTTGAGAGAAGCGTTTTTAAAAATGTACAGCTGCCAAAGTAACGCAATGAGCTACCGTTATGGTACTTCCTTAGGTCACGTCAGGTACAATTTCAAGTAGGTATAAGTCGTTACAATGTTCGGCTACGGTCTGCCAAAGTCAGGGCTGGATGTCTGGAC
This sequence comes from Pasiphila rectangulata, assembly GCA_963082625.1. Classification (NCBI taxonomy): domain Eukaryota; kingdom Metazoa; phylum Arthropoda; class Insecta; order Lepidoptera; family Geometridae; genus Pasiphila; species Pasiphila rectangulata. Next base: position 22,121,197 of record OY720241.1, on the reverse strand, counting down.
TTGGAAAAAATATGTCAAATTAACATTGCGCGGGCGAAGCGGTGGGTAAAAGCTACCTAGTTATTGATAAAAATTAAAAACAGCAATGGTTCCAAATGTTAACCCTGTGGTACACCACTGGGAATCAAAACCCAGCTAGATACACTGCCGGCCAAAAGTTTGAGACCACCTACATCTAAGTAGCAAAATGAAATAAAACTCAAAATATAAATCAAGAGGTTTAGATATTAATTAAAATGCTTATTTACTAATACACATTCATCAAGAAGAAAAAAAAATCAAGAAATATCAACCATTTACGTTAAAAATGACGTTCATATTTAATAAAATCATTAAACGGATTTTTCGTCAAAAAAGCCTCCCTTGCATTTTATAACTTTTTTCACTAGTCTCGGCATACGAGCAATCAATTTATCAATTGTATCTTGTGAGATATTGTTCCAGCTTTCTTGTAAAGCCTTCCACATGTCTTCTTGTGAGGAGGGACAACAACTGCGCACATTTCTGTCAAGCTCTTCCCACAATAGCTCAATGGGGTTGAGATCCGGACTCTGAGGGGGCCACACCATGTTTTTTAACACCCTTTCTGTTTCTTTATGTTCTAAATAACCCCTGCATAATTTTGAACTATGTTTAGGATCATTATCTTGTTGGAAAAAAAATCCATTTCCAATTAATCTTAAACCAGACGGAACGGCATTTTGCTGTAGTATTCGTTTATAATGCTCCTTTTTCATGATTCCTTCGACTCGTACCAAATCTCCGGTTCCATGGCCCGAGAAGCATCCCCAGACCATAATGGAACCACCACCATGCTTAACTGTTGGCACCACACAATCTGGCATCATCTTTTCCTCGGCGGTACGTCGAACAAAAATTCGTCGTTTTGAACCAAATATTTCAAACTTGGATTCATCTGTCCAAAGAACTTCTTTAAAGTCTTCTTCAGTCCAGTCTCGATGGGTAAGGGCCCACTGCATCCGTTTCTTTTTGTTTTGTGGCCTTAGTAGTGGTTTTCGAACGGCGACGCGACCAAATAACTTAGCATCTCTCAATCGTCTTTTTACTGTAGTCAATGACACAGGTTCTGATCGGGATTTGTTCACTTCTGCGCGGATTTCTGGTGCGGTTAGGCGTCTATTCCGCTTGCTGGTAACGACGATGAAATTATCCTCGCTAGAAGTGGTAGCTCTCGGTCTCCCCGATCGCGAACGATCTTGATTACTGCCAGTCTCCTTGTATCGGGTTATTGCGTTATGAACACAAGTCTTCGACAACTTAAGTTGAGAGGCAATCGCACGTTCAGATTTGCCTTCGCCGTGTAAAACAACTATGGCAGAACGAGTTTCAGTGCTAATTTCGCGCACTTTTCCCATTTTAAGATGTCTTCACTGTAACAACGACGAGCTCAGACTAGTTAAGATAATGAAAAATTTACTCCATCAAAACTCAGGTAAAAAATATGTTTAAGGAAGCTAAAATAATCCGGAAGTACGGTTACCGCAAAACAAAACCAAAATAATTAGAAATGAGCAGGCCATAAAAAATATAACAATGACTCTATCACCTGGTAAGCGCGCGGTACTCATTTATGTTTTGAAACAATAGACCTTTAAAGGATGATAACTTAAAAATATACAATAAAAATGACTCTCCGAAATTCTTTGACAACAATAGAATACGCAGGTGTTCAAATTAGCTCTTTATCATGTGTACTTTTGAAATATTTTGGTGGTTACAAAGATTTTTACAAGTGGTCTCAAACTTTTGGCCGGCAGTGTATGTAGTTGTTTATGACAATAGCTTGAGAACGATTGCTAATATATGAAAAAAACCACTGTAACAAGTCTACTCGTATTCCTGTAAAGTTGAGTTTAGACATTAGAAGCTTGTGGTCTATCCTGTCAAATACCCTACTGTAGTCAGTATAAATGACGTTAACTTGTTAATTGTATGGCACGTATGTATTACATATAAAAAATATGTATGATACGTATGTATTACGGTATTCTATCAACCTTCTGGTAGCCACAGAGTTTTTAACCATTTGCTTAGTATATATTTTGCTTCTCTATTTGTATTTCCTCTAAGGTCAGACTTTTACAACGCTGTTATATACACCAGCTCTTAGGGATGAACCGAAACGTTGCGCAAAGGATGTTTTTGTTGACGATTTAGCTCATCAGCATAGATCTGGTAAGCACGTTTACTTAAAACTGTGGGGTATTGCTCTGATGAAAGTAGGTACTTATGTGCTAATAAAGTTACTTTTAAAATAAATAACTTTCGTACACTAAGCACACCACTTTCTCTATACACCGCTGTTGTCGGATGCCTTTATGGTTTGAGCACTAACCTTTGAGCTCGCTCAACCCAAATCATGCAGGTTTTAACAGCGCTTCCCCAACCCGTTATGCAATAAACTATAAGAGACTAACACAATGCAATGTATACATATGTGATTAATTCTTTGCAGGCAATATCGCGTGGATTTCGCTTTATATTAATAACCTTTCTCAACCGAGCCGATAGGCATTCAATATGTTTACTAAATTTAAGTCTTTCATCTATGAGAATTCCCAAATATTTATATTAGTATTAATACTTTGGAGATAGATGGCGCTGTGTGTAATGTCTTGCATTATTTATGTACGGGTGATGATATAAACGTTGAAGATTGCATGTTATATTGATATATCGTCCTTACCGATCGCCGTATCGCTTGTGCGCGAGCACGACGCGCGTGGAGCCCAGCGGCACCTCCAGCACCAGCACGCCGTCGTGCGCCGGCGCGCCCGCGGGGGGACTCAGCCCCTGCCTGCACACGTTTCACTTTATTTTCCTTGCGAGATAATGAAGAGTGCAGGGAATCAACAACCAAAGTGACTTGAGGCGAATAAGGAAATATAATTTTATCTAGACTTATTACTGCATTAGAAAATCATAGAGGTACATACAACTTTGGAAACAAAATCAAGGCTCGATAATATGTTAATAACATAAAAGTATATCTTATTAAACTTTTCTAGCTTGCTAACAACTTCAATACCAAAAACTTAACGCCCATCTTCTGGGACATAGAACATTGAGATATTTAGCTTTTTCTGATTAAGACGATGCAAGGCTATATAAACAACCCAGTTGGCTTGTAACCAGCAGTGGGATGTAGCAGGCTGTTTAGATTAAATAAGCTGAATATTTCAACTCAAAACCTGTTTTGGGGCGACTTCGATCTCTTCGCGCACTCCTCATGATCGTGGTACCTGTGCCGCGAGTGCAGAAAGGCGACGTATATGAAGTTCTGGTAGAGCAGCACGTGGTGGTCGGACAGCGCGTTCAGCTGCAGCGTGGTGCGCGGGCCGCCCGGCGCGCGCAGCGCCAGCGCCGCCGCGCCCTCCGCCTCCGGCAGCGCCCAGCGCGCGCGCCCGTGCGCGCCCACCACGCACTCCTCCGCGCAGCCCACCTGCAACACACCCTCGCTGCATCACCCCCTCTTCATGTATGTACATCATTGCTCGGTTCCGATTCATATTTCTAAGTAGCCTTTGGGTTCAAATTAATGAACACTTATTGACTTTTTATCGACTTTTAATCTGCATCACCTGCGGAAAAACTCAAGGAGCACTGCCAGCAGCCTATAATCTTTAAATTTAATTTTTGCCACATCTCAACGTGGGAAATCAGTGATGATCTGATCTCCCCTCACCAAAGTTCAAATTAAAGTAATAATACATAACTACAATTTATTGGAGTCCATCGCTCCTGGACGAAGGCTTTTCAATTTACAAAATGATTTAGAATGAGGAGCGGCATGCTGCGGCCCTGTGGAGAGAGGTGCCATGCGGCGGGTACCTGGTGGAACATGATGGAGACGCGCTCTCGGCGTCCGTCAGCACCACGAACAGCGTGTGGGAGAGAGGTGCATGCGGCGGGTACCTGGTGGAACATGATGGAGACGGGCGAGTAGTTGTGGATGGCGAGCGGCGGCGGCGCGCTCTCGGCGTCCGTCAGCACCACGAACAGCGTGGCGCCCTGCGCCGCCACCTCCGCGCGCACCAGCTGGTAGCCGCCGCCCGGCTCCCTGCACAGCACACACACCTCATTATTACACGAAATATAGATAAGGAGTTTGCGGAAAGTGTGTGAGTTACCTGCAGGCGATGGTGAGCGTCCTGGGCGCGTGCACCTGGAAGCCGGCGGACCAGGCGGTGCGCGGCTCCGTGGGCGTGCGCAGCAGCCGCACGCACAGCAGCTGCTCGCGCTCCCAGCGCGCCCACTGCCACGGCAGGTAGCAGCCCGCCACCGCCGACACGTGCGTCGAGCTGGCGCCCGGGTCCTGCTGCAAGGGAATAGCGTACTCCTGACGACGATATCATTAAACTAAACTGAACGTATGCATACACTAGTGCTTCGCCGCGAACTTAGAACGAGCGAGCGACTTCTTTCAATACAGTTCCACTGCATTTGAACTTCTATATTGGCGGGAATAGAATCTGCGTTTCGATCGGCTACAAACTGTATTTTGGTAAAATTTCCCTGAGTTTAAATTTCATGAAAATCCAGGTAAATATGTTCAAGAGTTATGCTCGGACAAAAAACATCGATTAATAAATACCCATATCTCAACAACTAAACAACTTATCAAACAACCCCCACCACTATCGATTTGTATTTATTTATTTATTAGAAAACCAACAAGAATAAGAAAATAAAATAAAAATATTGATATAATCTCATTAAATTTTAAATTTTATCAAAATCTGACTATTCGTTCAAGAGTTATCCTCGGAAAAAATTGCAGGCATACAAACATACCAGCCAAAACGCCTAGTAGCTTACTAAGAAGTTGGTTCGCTTCGCTATATGGTGGAGTATACTCACCAGGGTAGTGGCGGTGCATTTCTGCGCGAACTGCAGGTGGTGGCGGGTGTGGTTGTGCAGCTGGTAGCGCGGCGTGAAGGTGACGATGTTGGTGAGGCGGTAGCGGCCGCGGCCGGCGCGCACCGCCACGCCCACGGCCAGCACGCGCTCCTCGCCCAGGCCGCCGCGCGCCTCCAGCTTCTTCACGCCCACGCCGGGGCCCAGGCCGAAGGGCGAGCACCACTGCGGCGCGCGGTGGCGCGCGCGGCCCAGGCGCGCCTGCAGCGTGGGCGCGGCGTCCGAGTCGGCGAAGGCGAACAGCAGCGGCTGCACCATGCGCGCCACCTCGTGCTCCGCGAACTGCCCCGCCGCCTCCGCCGCGCCGCCCTCCGCGCGGAACACCAGCGCCAGCCCCGTGCGGTTCACCAGCCAGTACGCCGCGAACACCACCACCTGACGCACATCACCCGACTACATCAACAGCAATCACAAACTTTGTGTCTATGGATGATTGTTACCTCAAAAATCGTACATTTATACTAGGATTTACATTATCCGTTATACTACGCGAGCTAAGCCGCGAACACCCAGTAATATATACTTTAGATCAATGGAAAAGCGTCGACCAGCCGAACTCTGCGTGCCGAGTGGTTATGCTATCCGCTAGAGAACACTCACCTTGAGTCCGCCGGAGTGGCTGAGGGAGACCTGCGCGTTGAGGTAGAGGCGGCGCGCCAGCGAGTCGCGCAGCTTGAGGCGCGCGCGGAAGGAGCCAGCCTGCGCCGCGCCGCCCACCACCAGCGCCGTGGACCAGCCGAACTCTGCGTGCCGAGTGGTTATGCTATCCGCTAGAGAACACTCACCTTGAGTCCGCCGGAGTGGCTGAGGGAGACCTGCGCGTTGAGGTAGAGGCGGCGCGCCAGCGAGTCGCGCAGCTTGAGGCGCGCGCGGAAGGAGCCGGCCCGCGCCGCGCCGCCCACCACCAGCGCCGTGGACCAGCCGAACTCTGCGTGCCGAGTGGTTATGCTATCCGCTAGAAAACACTCACCTTGAGTCCGCCGGAGTGGCTGAGGGAGACCTGCGCGTTGAGGTAGAGGCGGCGCGCCAGCGAGTCGCGCAGCTTGAGGCGCGCGCGGAAGGAGCCGGCCTGCGCCGCGCCGCCCACCACCAGCGCCGTGGACCAGCCGAACTCTGCGTGCCGAGTGGTTATGCTATCCGCTAGAGAACACTCACCTTGAGTCCGCCGGAGTGGCTGAGGGAGACCTGCGCGTTGAGGTAGAGGCGGCGCGCCAGCGAGTCGCGCAGCTTGAGGCGCGCGCGGAAGGAGCCGGCCTGCGCCGCGCCGCCCACCACCAGCGCCGTGGACCAGCCGAACTCTGCGTGCCGAGTGGTTATGCTATCCGCTAGAGAACACTCACCTTGAGTCCGCCGGAGTGGCTGAGGGAGACCTGCGCGTTGAGGTAGAGGCGGCGCGCCAGCGAGTCGCGCAGCTTGAGGCGCGCGCGGAAGGAGCCGGCCTGCGCCGCGCCGCCCACCACCAGCGCCGTGGACCAGCCGAACTCTGCGTGCCGAGTGGTTATGCTATCCGCTAGAGAACACTCACCTTGAGTCCGTCGGAGTGGCTGAGGGAGACCTGCGCGTTGAGGTAGAGGCGGCGCGCCAGCGAGTCGCGCAGCTTGAGGCGCGCGCGGAAGGAGCCGGCCTGCGCCGCGCCGCCCACCACCAGCGGCGTGGACCAGCCGAACCCTTCCAGCTTCACGCTCAACTCCACGCCTTCCTCCACGTTCACCTGCAGCGACACAATGCTTTGTATACTCCAAACCTAACATTTAAATCGTTGGATACGTGAACACGCTCACTTGAAATCAGTGTAGCTTACACAGCGTTAGCCAGGCGTGCAATATGATTGCACAATAAATGGTAATAATAACAGTTTGGTTTATTGGCAAAACCACGTGCGTCGGCATTACTGTTAACACACATTTAAAGACAATGCCACAGTCATCAAAAATGACGCATCAACGAGGTCCATTCGGCTGCACTGAATAAACTATTTTTTTAAATTTATACAGCCTCAGAATCAAAGCAGTCCTCACTTTCACAACATATATACTGCTGACTAAAATCCACGGCATCCATAACACGGACAACCAGGACCCTCGAATACGACTGATTTCAAAAGCTGAAACATGAAATACTGAAGATTGTACGTACCTTCTTAGCGTATGCCAAGAGGCATACATCGAACAAGCAAACTTTAGCACGTTCTACCGGGTAGGTACCTCGTGGAAGGGCGTGGTGTCTCCCGGAGGCGTGGCGCCGCTGGCGGTGCGCTGGCCGGCCACCGCGTGGTACTGCAGCTCCAGCGGCAGCAGGTTCTATCGGGTAGGTACCTCGTGGAAGGGCGTGGTGTCTCCCGGAGGCGTGGCGCCGCTGGCGGTGCGCTGGCCGGCCACCGCGTGGTACTGCAGCTCCAGCGGCAGCAGGTTCTATCCGGTAGGTACCTCGTGGAAGGGCGTGGTGTCTCCCGGAGGCGTGGCGCCGCTGGCGGTGCGCTGGCCGGCCACCGCGCGGTACTGCAGCTCCAGCGGCAGCAGGTTCTATCGCGTAGGTACCTCGTGGAAGGGCGTGGTGTCTCCCGGAGGCGTGGCGCCGCTGGCGGTGCGCTGGCCGGCCACCGCGCGGTACTGCAGCTCCAGCGGCAGCAGGTTCTATCGGGTAGGTACCTCGTGGAAGGGCGTGGTGTCTCCCGGAGGCGTGGCGCCGCTGGCGGTGCGCTGGCCGGCCACCGCGCGGTACTGCAGCTCCAGCGGCAGCAGGTTCTATCGGGTAGGTACCTCGTGGAAGGGCGTGGTGTCTCCCGGAGGCGTGGCGCCGCTGGCGGTGCGCTGGCCGGCCACCGCGCGGTACTGCAGCTCCAGCGGCAGCAGGTTCTATCGGGTAGGTACCTCGTGGAAGGGCGTGGTGTCTCCCGGAGGCGTGGCGCCGCTGGCGGAGCGCTGGCCGGCCACCGCGCGGTACTGCAGCTCCAGCGGCAGCAGGTTCTCGAGGCGGAGCGCCGGCACCAGCGTCAGCGTGTGCCCGGCGATGGGCGCGCCCTTGTCCGCCGGGAAGCGCTCTCGGATTATTACGCAGCAGAATCTGCAAATCAAGTCGGTGGTGAATGTCGTATATTATAGGGAGTAAATAACAACGCGGTGGCTTTGATCACAGATTCAAATAGTTATATACCGCCTTACCGTAATCAGACCGTGCCGCTTTGTTTGCATACGAAATGAGTGAGCACGCTCATTTGGAATCAGTGTACCTTTAAACAAAGTGTTAGCCGGTCGCGGTGTGTGTTATATTTTTCACGAAATTTGTGCATTCACTGGTGGTGTGGTTACCTGTAGATGTGGTCGGGCGGCGCGCGGCACTCGAGGTGCTGCAGCGCGGAGGGCGCGCGCCAGTCGACGGCGGCGCGCTGCCCGCCAGCGGCCGCGTCCACAGCGCGCCGGGGTGGTGTGGTTACCTGTAGATGTGGTCGGGCGGCGCGCGGCACTCGAGGTGCTGCAGCGCGGAGGGCGCGCGCCAGTCGACGGCGGCGGGCGCGGGCGGCGGCGCGCTGCCCGCCAGCGGCCGCGTCCACAGCGCGCCGGGGTGGTGTGGTTACCTGTAGATGTGGTCGGGCGGCGCGCGGCACTCGAGGTGCTGCAGCGCGGAGGGCGCGCGCCAGTCGACGGCGGCGGGCGCGGGCGGCGGCGCGCTGCCCGCCAGCGGCCGCGTCCACAGCGCGCCGGGGTGCGCCGCCAGCGGGGCCGCCCAGCGCCCGCCCGCCGCCACCGTCGCGCAGCGCACGCCGCTACCCGTCCACTGAGCTACAATACAAATTCACCCAGCTATAGGAGGATTCTGAGAAGAATTGGTTTGCCACTAAGCCCAGGTTTCTAAACCGGATTTTTATTTCGGATGAACAAAATGTCAATTAGCAACTCCATCACTAAAGTAATATACTATAAACTATTTAAGCATTATTATTCCGATGGTCTTCCTAATATAAATAAATAAATAAAGTAATTTATTTAGTTAAATGTAAGCGACAAATACAAACTGTACCCTTGTTGACATCGACTCTGTATTGATTTATAAAGTAAAAATCCAAAACCACTTTATTTACTAGGAAACAGTGTTAATATCGTAAAAGAAACAGTAAATCGTCAGGAGAATTGTTATAAGACCAAGATCACTTGTTTGAGGAGTGTAATCTTCAAAAATATATTCGTAACGGATTTCACCAACAAACGAAATAACACGAAGATTACGGAAGACAAAAACACCAACTTTAAAGGAAAAAGGTTAGTCTTCCTAGATACTAGTAATAGAAGTGTTTTATAGTAATATCGAAGAAAATATTACAAACTATAACCTTAAATTAAGCAAGTCATAATATCAACATGATCGACTAGCGCCGCAGTGGTCATAATACGCACTAAACACGTACTGTGCGCGCAGGGTTCAAACCTTACCTTAGCTCGCTACCATCTTAGTTACGCTACTCGTCGCTAGAGGGCGCTACATTTAACCAAAACCATGGAAGATATTATGAAAATTTTACAAGTCATACAAGGAGATATATCGAGACAAAAACAAGATATGAAGGACATGGAAGATAATATAAAAGAGTCTATAAATAGAAACATAGATGCAAAATTCAATTATATTGAAACAAAATCGATGGAAATGGAAAAGAAAATAGAAATGCAGCAGAAAACCATAGACTTTTTGGATAAGCAAGTGCGAAGAAAAAATATAGTATTTTTTGGGGTGGAGGACACAGAGAAAAAATACGAAGATTTATTAAACTCCATACTAGATATAATTAATATGAAAATGAAAATATCATGTCAAAAATGGGAAATTGAAACCGTTTTTAGAATGGGAAAAAATAAAGGCAAGATAAGACCAGTGGTAGTTACATTAACAACAACTAGTAGAAAAATTGAGCTTTTACGGAAGAAAAAAACCCTAGATAACACAGGTATTTATATAAAGGAAGATTTTCCTCCTGCTGTGCTGCAAAAACGTAGAGAGCTTCAAGAAGATCTTAAGCGTGAGATAGAGGCCGGGAATAAGGCTACTCTACGCTATGATAAAATTGTAATTTTCAACCCAAAGAACTCAACGGAACAGAATCCAACTAAGAAACATCCCAACCCCAACAAGAGATTTTTGTCTGAATCACCTGAAGCGGTCGGGGTCACCAAGATTACCAACGAAAATAGCCTGAAACAAATATCAAAGAAAAATAAATCACAAAACATTACAAGCTTTTTACGTCCATCACATTTACAACCCACAGACCAACCCTCATCGAGTCGGGGATCCAAAGATACTCAAAAAAACTGAACAGCGTCCCTCCTCCGCCTTCTCCAAGCCGACCGGTCATCGTGGAGAAGTATGACCGCACCCCCGAAAACCAAAAATATAACAGAACCACGGACATGGAAAAAAGTACGCAAGCTCATCATTTTTATGTGGCAAGTATTAATGTAAGAACTCTTTTATCAGACAGCAGGATAATAGAACTTGTCTTTGCTATGAAATCGATTAAGTGGGATATTATAGGCCTATGCGAAACTAGAAGAGCTAAAGAAACTATAGATGAATATTCTGATTTTATTCTCTACCACACTGCTACACATTTCGGAAGGAATGGTGTGGGATTTTTAATAAAGAAATACCTTAAGAATAATATTATAAGCTTAAGGGCGTTTTCATATAGAGTTGCTACTCTAGAAATTAATGCACCTAACTCCTCGTCGTGGTCATTTATCCAGGCCTATGCCCCCACAGAAGCTTACTCGAATGAAGACATGGATATATTTTACCAATCATTGGAACATGCCCTAGATTCCGTAAATTCTAAAAATGTAGTCATATTAGGCGATTTTAATGCCAAAGTGGGAGAAATGCAAAGAGGTGAAGAATTAATATTTGGAAAATTCTCATACGGTCACAGAAGCTCGCACGGGCAGAAATTAGTAGAGTTTGCCCTAGAAAATAATTACAAAATTATAAATAGTTTCTTTAAACGTAAAACACACAAAAAATGGACTTGGAGATCTCCGAACGGTAAACAATGAAATGAGATTGATTATATTCTTTCCAATCAATCTGGCTATGTACAAAATTTTGATATTATAAGTAATCTTAACTTCAATACCGATCACCGTATGATAAGATGCCAGCTGAAATTACACTTAAAACCAAGCAGAAAACACATAAAACCTACATACTACACGAGATAATTACCACTTGTATCTGGAGAGAGCGCAAAATATTGGGAAGAAATATTCACGGAAGCGCTTAAACCATCCGAAATACAAAAACAATATAATAACTTCGAAATTGAAATGAAAAATCTACTTAAAAAACTACCAAAAGATAAGTCAATTACTACAAATTGTATTAACCAAGAAACAGAAGATCTTTTAGAGCAAAGAAAACTATTATATAAAGAAAAAAGGACAAAAGAAACAAGAGAAATAATCACAAAAGTAAGCAAACTTATTAATAGAAATATCACTCGAGAAAAGAAGCGAAAAAGGCAAACAACATTTGAAAATTTAATAGGAAAGAAAGGAGCAGTACGGAAAGCATATAAAGAACTATGTGACAAATCGGAATGGGCTACTAACCTGAAAAATAAGCGTGGGAAATCGCTTTTCAAGCGACCAGATATCATTAAAGAAGCTTCCGAATTTTACAAAGATCTCTATACAGCCAATCAGAACCATCCCCTGTACACAAAAAATACATTGGAGGAAGACAATAGAGACCAGCCAGAAAATATTCTTCAATCCGAAATCGAGTACGCGATAAAAACGCAAAAGAACGATAAAACGCCTGGAAACGATAACATCGCTAATGAAGTGCTGAAATCGTTGAATCAGTCTTTACAAAAACCTCTTCAAAAATTGTTTAATAATGCATTAAAGACAGGAACAACGCCGGAACAGTGGTCCAAATCTACAATAATATTATTACACAAGAAAGGAGATCGTGGTGATCTTGGAAATTACAGACCTATCAGCGTTATGTCTAACGTGTATAAGCTTTTCTCGAAAATAGTACTGAACAGGATAACGAGATCATTGGACGAAAATCAACCGTGCGAGCAGGCAGGTTTTCGAAAATCTTTTTGTACAATGGACCATATTCAAGTTGTCACCCAAATGATAGAAAAGGCCAAGGAATATGGAAAAACATTGTACATGTGCTTTATTGACTACAAAAAAGCCTTCGATTCTTTGAACCACGAAGCTATTTGGACAGCCTTGGAGGAACAAAAGATCAATACAAACTACATTGATTTAGTACGTAGCGTGTACTCTAAATGTACAGCCAAGGTACGACTTGAGAGAGAAGGTAAAGAATTCCCTATAATGAGGGACGTTAGACAGGGTGACCCATTATCTCCGAAAATCTTCTCAGCCGTGCTGGAATCAATTTTTAGAAGACTAGAATGGGAAAATATGGGCGTCCAAATCAACGGAGAGTTCCTCAGTCATCTTCGCTTCGCGGACGATATCGTGGTTTTTTGCCGACAATGTGCTGGATTTAAAAAATATGGTTACCAAACTTGCTAGCGAAAGCAAAGTATCAGGATTATCGTTAAATATTTCCAAGACGAAGATACTAACGAATGGAGAGATACAAGATATAAAAATAGACAACGAAAATATAGAGTATGTGGAAGAGTATATCTACCTCGGGCAGCTTGTGTCGTTCGAAAATTGTACAGAAAAAGATATAGAAAGAAGGATAGCTTTAGCTTGGAAAAAGTATTGGGGATTAAAAGAAATATTTAAGAATAAAAATATTGAGCTTCACTTAAAGAAGAAACTGTATGAAATAGCAATATTGCCATGCCTTACTTATGGCTGTCAGACATGGTCGCTTCGAAAGAAAGATGAAGAGAAAATAGCCGTATGTCAGCGCAAAATGGAGAGAAGTATTCTCGGTATCAAAATAGCAGATAAAATAAGCAACAAAGACATACGAGGAAGAACCAAAATGAAAGACGTAAAAGAAAGGTTAAGGTGGTTAAAGTGGAATTGGGCAGGACATGTCTGCAGGTTAAACAATGATAGATGGACAAAGAGAGTGACCGAATGGATCCCGAGGGAAGGAAAGAGAAAGCAAGGAAGGCAGAGAAAGAGATGGAGAGATATTTTTCATGAAAAAGGTGGACCATATTGGATGACGAAGGCGAGAGAAAGGGACATAATGGAGGGTTTTAGGGGAGACCTACGCTGCTGAGGCGACTACTGCTTTAGATATTTAGTTTTAAGTAAATTGTGTTTTATAATAAGTAAGTAGTAGAAATAAAGGCTTTTTTATTTTATTTTTATAAGCGACAAATACATATGTACCTATTTTTCACCATTAAATTAACAGAACAAACTACACACAACCAAATTTCGATACCATGTCAAGTAGCCTAGCTCTCAAGAAGATTGGGTATGAAAATCAATTTCTTTTTAGTCCGTTATTAAGGCAATACAAAAATAGCAGACACGAATTGTTTGCTTTAACTTTCAAAAGTTTTAAAAGTCTAACACTAAGATAGAGCGCATTGTTGTTTAGGTACCCAGTCCACGCTCGTCGGCGCGTGACGTCATACTACATTTCGACATAATTTATCGTTGTCATTTTACATTATTTTTTATGTTATTAAAGATAAAATACATGTCCAATAGTTTTCAGTAATCTACATGACGGACATAAAATAAAATTTAGTTAACCTATTTACAAACTATTAGGCTATTTACAGATCGTCCTTCTATTGCTAATGTCAAAATGTAATGATAATTTATATTATTTATTTTAAGTACCTACAGTGGTGGTCATCTAATTAGAAACACCTAGTCAGTTGACATTTTTATAAAGTAACTATTATTATAGCATTTTTTCACTACTTTACAATGTACATTAATATCTCTAGATTAATTACAAGCAATAACATTTGACAACCATAACGACAATAAAAATTAATATAATGAAATCATCAGAACAAAATGTATTCAATATCGTTAGGACTGACAGAATGGACAATTAATTAAAAACATTGTCTAACTTGGTTTAAAATTTCATTTTATAAACTGAAATACAGTTCTTACAATAAAATTGTCAATCACATTGTAAATGTTGCCGTCGTTTCTAACTCATTACGAAAAGTTAAATGTTTTTATAGTTTTATTAAAAATGGGTAAAAATAAGAGCTGTGATGTAGCAACGAGAAAATATATAGTGAATTTTCATTGAAAACGAAACGGAGTTACAGAAAAATCGACGATTATTTGGAATGTTCGGTAAAGATGATATTTAACAACTACACGGAACATCAGATAACGTGCCAAGAAAACTTCGGCCCAGGAAGACTACAGTTCAAGAAGATAGACTTATGATTCGATTAGCTAAAGCGGACCCCTTTAAAGGATTCAATTTTATAAGAAAAGAGGTATTTTCAGAAGACGATCCTCGACACGTGTCCACTCAACTAGTTCGTAGACGGTTGGTTGAAGGACAATTGTTAGGAAGGATCGCTAGAAAAGTACCACTACTAACCAGGCAACATAGAGAATATCGTCGAGCATTCCCTCGCAAATATGGCAGTTGGACTATTCATCAATGGAAAAAAGTTTTGTTTTCAGATGAAACTAAAATAAATTTGATTAATTCCGATGGAAAACGATATGTAAGCCGACCAATAAACGAGACTTCAAATAACAAGTACACTAAAAAGACAGTTAAGCACGGTGATGGAAATGTTATGGTGTGGGGATGTTTCTCAGGGTACGGGATTGGTCCCGTGAGAAAGGTTGAAGGGCAGATGGATCAATATCATTACACTTAATATCTTAGAGGAGACCATGATTCCATATTCCGAGAAAATTTGCCAGTAACTTGGATATTTCAGCACAACGACCCAAAGCACACAGCACGCCGCTTTTTTTTTTTTTTTATTAATGGTTCTCAAACTGGACTTTTTACATGAAATCAACTTATGTAACATACTGATTTAGAGACATAATTTAGTAAAAGCCCTTCTTGATGAGAACACAACATGCTTATGATAATATACTTACGATAACAATAATATTAAGATAACTCTATATAAATTTAAGTTAAAAGATATACAAAAACAATTAGAAATAAAATAGCTCACTCCGATTGAGAAAACTTAGGCAGTCTCTTAAGAGAGGAGACTGAAGTACAAAAAATGTCAACATCGTTACATATACTGTTATAAAAAGAACACATTCTGTTGAGTGGTGAGTTTTGACTAGTTGGTACGACCATATGGTATTTGGAACATTTTTCGGTTTACAAGACGGCTTGAAGTCCGGGGAATTAAAAAGTTAAAGCGTTGCTCACAACAATCGGTGACAGTGTGAGATGGTCCGGATTTAAATCCCATAGAAAAGTTGTGGCACACTATAAAGACCAAACTGTCGCAGAAACATGTTACTAATATTCATGGACTTTACAGTGCATTTGAAAACGCTTCGAGAAGTATTCCTGCAGAAACCTGAAATAATTTGGTTGAATCAATGCCGCGTCGCTGCAGAGCTGTAATCAATAACAGAGGCTACCCTGCCAAATACTTATTGTCTAAGGATGTAGTATTTTTAGATTTTTTTCAAAACTATTAGGGTTTTGTTCAATTTAATAATGATTTAAGTAATGATTTTTTGGTGTTTATAATTAGTTGTGCGGCTTGTTTCTCGTATTTTCTTTTGATGTTCATATAAGTTTAAGTTTTGGAAAAACAACGTTTTCTATTATTAAAATGGTATACGATATTCGACACATCGATTTTAATACGTAGAAACACTTAATGATACTTAAAAATTTGTTAGAAAGGGATTTGCAATAATAATATAAACCCAGGGTGTTTCTAATTAGATGTCCACCACCGTATATTCTATTCTAAAATTAATAAATCGATTAGTACCTACACAACAGTATGAAAGCTATTTTTTTACAACTATTATCGTATAATTTGTTAAGAGATGTGATGTGTGGTACCGCAGTTGACAAACATGGGATGCAGGTGGTGGGTGAGCGCAGGCGGCAGCGCGCACGCGGCGCGCAGCGCACGCGCACGCTGCAGCACCGCGCACGCCGCGCGCGTCTGCCTCACGGCACACGCGCTCCACACGCTCCTCTCTGTCGTGGATCATACCTATCGCTCAGTATGCTATGATTTAACACTTTGGGAGGTTCCGTGAATCGAGTGCGTAATCGGTGAAGACTAAGATGTCAGCCCAGTCTAGTGCATGTGGCTGCGGGCAAAGGGGAGCGTAGCACAGACGTCGACTGCGACGTCAGTCTGACGAAATGGGCCACATGCCTATATCCACTTTATGAGGCTCTCCGCTCAGTCGAGTATGCAATCGGTGTCACTGTCGAGGTATGCGAGCGGTGAAAGAGAAGCTCATCACAACGTGAGACAATTACAGAACCCTTCGCAGCGCAGGGCCGGTTATTTTTGCATGTGATTTTCAAAAACGGTTTTTTTAAAGTATTTTTGAATTTGTATGAGTCAGTGCAATTAGTTCATCAAATGCGGTACCGCATGCTCAGTAAAGTAAGTTACCGGCAGAAGGCGCGTGGTCCACGCGCACCTCCACGGGGTGCGGCAGCTGGTTGACGAGCTGCAGCGCGGACCGCACCGTCACCAGCTTGCGCGCCGAGCCCTCCAGCGACACCTCGAACACCAGCCACGCTTCTGCGCCCGATTTCTGGATGTGAGGAAAGCGTTTCATTGAGTGAACCATTCGAAAATTGTTGATATAATACCAAAAATAAAATAATATATAGGCTTAAGACGATATGCCCTGCGTTCTTGATAGTTATCACATATAAAAGGGAAAACCACCATGCAAACAACAATGTGTCCATAGGAGTACCACAAGGCATTCCCCTAGGCCTCGCTCTGTACGTACCGCATGCGTGAGATGCCTGAAGAAGACGCCGACGCGGTCGACGCAGACGGGGTCGGGCGGCGCCCAGGGCTCCAGGCGCAGCGCGAGCTGGTGCAGCGTGTGGTGCGGCGCGCGCCCCCGGCCGCGGCCGCGCCCGCGCCGCGCTCCGAACGAGAAGGGCTCCGTGTCGCCGCCGCGCACGCAGACCCACGAGTCGTCCGGGCCCGCCCAGCTGTTGCTCTCCTCGCGTAAACTGTACAGATATCACACATAAATAAACATACAAAATAACTTTTGGGACTACGAGTATCATGGCTGTGCATGGAAACGTCGTGAGATTTACCATAGCCCAAGGCATATGTTGACACACGCCATGGGCTACCATGATTGGAGTCCTTTTGAGTTTTACGATTATTATGATTAACATTGCTTAAAAGGTCTACACAGACGTCTCGACTTCCACCAAACGCCTAAACTTACACATCCGAGGTAGTGATGAGAGTGGTGAACCAGAGCCGGTGGCCGGTGTGGTTGCGGAGCGCGTAGGGCACGAAGGGCGAGCGGCGTCGGTGTCCCGCTGGGCTGCCTTTAGGAGACTGCTCTGGGCCTCCACCCTGATAACAAAATACTTTCATCAGAAACACTCTGCTTTAGTCCATAATGTGCGCTGAATCAGAATAATTATAAAATTTACTATGTTGAGTATCAGGATAATGTATAATACTGTTTAGAATCGGTAAAGAGTTTAGTAATAACAGGTCGCAAGGATGCACCTTTATACATATATTTTTTACATGGATATATTTTTAGTCTTTATTATTAAACGTTCTGACCCTGAGACATTGAAACTTCTGACTTCAGGGTTTGATTTTAATCGTTATTGAATGAAATTAATGAAAATCAAACAAAGAAAACCAGACTTTTATTCGCCATACTGGCACGACACTGAGGTGTTTTCATTAAATAGTAAAAACTTCAAAAATAGTTCTCTCGAACTTTATAGATGGCGTAAGTTTTATTTTACTGGTAGGAAACACAATTTGACAATGACAGCAATTGTAATTAATCACAAACTTGGTTTCTCCGCTTGCCAGCTCCATCTGTTAGGTTTAGTAGAAAACACTTTTTTCATTTTCACTGAAACGGCTCATTACGATCGCAGGGCCCCAGGTTGTCAAAGACATTATGTTCGTATTGTGTTGGACCGGTTACCTGAGGCGCGTAGTAGTCGGCTGCCCAGTTGGCGCGCACCAGCTGCCAGAGCTCGATGAGCGATGACGTCACGTTGGTGTTGAGCACGTCCTGCGAGCTCACTTGCACCTGCACGCGCCCGAGGGACAGCTCGCTGGAGAGCGTGTATTCCCACGATGTGTTGAACCTGGACGAAAAACTTATGAGTAATGTGGCAATACAAATATTTTAAGAGCTTCTGTGACAAATTATACGACAAATTAGAGTTGCTGTAATTTTCGTAATGTGGAGCACATGATTTCGAGTGTTGCAAATCTGTCGGCGATTTCGATAGTTGTTTTCTAGGTCAAAAGAATAGTTATAACCCAATTTTGACCGACTAAACCCACCACTGTCGGTTTTCGTTTCTTCTACGCGTCACCTAGTCGCGTCATCTCTTCGATTGTATATTAGAGTAACATACGTACACCTCAATGAACATACCTCCAGGGCTCCACGACGGGCTCCCAGCCCGACAGCGTCCTGTTGTAGTAGTCGACGCTGAGCACGCCGCCCAGCCGGCCGCCGCCCGCGCCCGCCGCGCCGCGCGCCGCGCCCGCCGGGCCCGCGGGCGTCGACACCAGCACCGGGTCCTCGAATGTATATTAGAGTAACATACGTACACCTCAATGAACATACCTCCAGGGCTCCACGACGGGCTCCCAGCCCGACAGCGTCCTGTTGTAGTAGTCGACGCTGAGCACGCCGCCCAGCCGGCCGCCGCCCGCGCCCGCCGCGCCGCGCGCCGCGCCCGCCGGGCCCGCGGGCGTCGACACCAGCACCGGGTCCTCGAATGTATATTAGAGTAACATACGTACACCTCAATGAACATACCTCCAGGGCTCCACGACGGGCTCCCAGCCCGACAGCGTCCTGTTGTAGTAGTCGACGCTGAGCACGCCGCCCAGCCGGCCGCCGCCCGCGCCCGCCGCGCCGCGCGCCGCGCCCGCCGGGCCCGCGGGCGTCGACACCAGCACCGGGTCCTCGAATGTATATTAGAGTAACATACGTACACCTCAATGAACATACCTCCAGGGCTCTACGACGGGCTCCCAGCCCGACAGCGTCCTGTTGTAGTAGTCGACGCTGAGCACGCCGCCCAGCCGGCCGCCGCCCGCGCCCGCCGCGCCGCGCGCCGCGCCCGCCGGGCCCGCGGGCGTCGACACCAGCACCGGGTCCTCGAATGTATATTAGAGTAACATACGTACACCTCAATGAACATACCTCCAGGGCTCCACGACGGGCTCCCAGCCCGACAGCGTCCTGTTGTAGTAGTCGACGCTGAGCACGCCGCCCAGCCGGCCGCCGCCCGCGCCCGCCGCGCCGCGCGCCGCGCCCGCCGGGCCCGCGGGCGTCGACACCAGCACCGGGTCCTCGAATGTATATTAGAGTAACATACGTACACCTCAATGAACATACCTCCAGGGCTCTACGACGGGCTCCCAGCCCGACAGCGTCCTGTTGTAGTAGTCGACGCTGAGCACGCCGCCCAGCCGGCCGCCGCCCGCGCCCGCCGCGCCGCGCGCCGCGCCCGCCGGGCCCGCGGGCGTCGACACCAGCACCGGGTCCTCGAATGCCTCTTCCACTTTACGCAGGTCCTACAAACAACATAGTAGGTCAAAAGCCTTCTTAACATTTATTTTTTTAATTCTGTTACGGGTACTACCCATTTATGCAACCTTACAGAATTTCTGTTAGGGTGTCTCGGTTATAACTCGCACAAAGTCCACCGAGTGAACGAGCAAATCACCACACCTTTCAAGATTTTTCGTGGTCTGAAGCAGATGATGGTGCTTACAATAACATTCGTAATCCGATAAGAGCAACCTGTGCTTATAATTAACAAAACGCAGAAACTTTTTTTGAACCCTTTCTAATTTGTTAATATAAACTTCATAGCGAGGATTCCAAACTTGAGATGCAACTCCAATTGACTACGTACTAAAGAGCAATACAAGATTTTAAGCGATTTAACAGTCTTAAAGTCCTTAGTGGTGCGGAAAAGGAATCCTAGAGTCTTAGTTGCTTTGGTCGTTATATTTTCAATGTGCTTATCTAGTAGCAGTTTGGAGTCTAGGATAACACCTAGATCCCTGATGTAATCAGCACGTTGAAGCGACTGTTGACTTAGTTTGTAATCATAGAAGTTAATATTCCGAGATTGACTAAATGATATACAATTGCATTTGGAAATGTTTAGTTCGAGTTTGTTACTACTGCAATAATCTTGTAGGCTGTTAAGGTCCTGCTGCAAAAGCATGCAGTCATGCGATGAGGGAATTTGCTTATAAATCTTCATATCATCTGCAAACAGCAAGAACCTTGAGTTTATAAAACAGTCGCTGATATCATTAATAAATAATATGAATAACAATGGTCCGAGAATGGATCCTTGTGGAACACCAGATGGTTTAGCCGAGAGTGGTGAGTGCGACGAGAATCCATTTAGGACCACAGTTTGACAACGACCACTTACGTATGAAATAAACCACCTGAGAAGATCGCCTCGTATGCCAGCCTTTTGAAGTTTGTTCAATAAGATCAAGTGATCTATTCTATCAAATGCCTTGCTGTAGTCCGTATATATCATATAAGCCATTATAATTCCACTGCTGGACAGAGGCCTCTCCCCCTCTCTCCTGGGGGAGAGGCCTCTGTCCAGCAGTTCTTATTGAACAAACTTCAAAAGGCTGGCATACGAGGCGATCTTCTCAGGTGGTTTATTTCATACGTAAGTGGTCGTTGTCAAACTGTGGTCCTAAATGGATTCTCGTCGCACTCACCACTCTCGGCTAAACCATCTGGTGTTCCACAAGGATCCATTCTCGGACCATTGTTATTCATATTATTTATTAATGATATCAGCGACTGTTTTATAAACTCAAGGTTCTTGCTGTTTGCAGATGATATGAAGATTTATAAGCAAATTCCCTCATCGCATGACTGCATGCTTTTGCAGCAGGACCTTAACAGCCTACAAGATTATTGCAGTAGTAACAAACTCGAACTAAACATTTCCAAATGCAATTGTATATCATTTAGTCAATCTCGGAATATTAACTTCTATGATTACAAACTAAGTCAACAGTCGCTTCAACGTGCTGATTACATCAGGGATCTAGGTGTTATCCTAGACTCCAAACTGCTACTAGATAAGCACATTGAAAATATAACGACCAAAGCAACTAAGACTCTAGGATTCCTTTTCCGCACCACTAAGGACTTTAAGACTGTTAAATCGCTTAAAATCTTGTATTGCTCTTTAGTAGATTAAATAAATAAATAAAATAAATAGTATACAGGCTTACTAAAAACTGCTGAAAAGCTATAGACAATTGTGCACGAACAGAAAGTACAATTTATTTAAAAGGTTGACAATTTATCGATTTTCAAATGGCTTTACTTTTGTGTCAATTTCCGGCACTTGACACATAGAATTGTCTCTAAACCGCGATCTTGTTCCTATCAGATGGCTGCTAGAAAAACCAGCTGATAGGAACTAGATCAGCGCCGCGGAGATGGTGAAAGTAACAGAAACATTAGTTATAGCAACTTACTTGTTCGACCTGCAGTTCACTCAGTGACACCTCCAGCAAGGGCACGTCTGAATCCAAACAGTCGTCGATCACGCAGAGCGTTATACATTCCGCGTTCACCTGGAAAGAAATGCAACTGGAGTCTAGCGGGCTTTTAGTGACTTTTATCAATGAATGCGGATGTTACATCAATTACTCGAGAAATACAATTTGTTCAGAGAAATGATTCCCATGTTAATATAAAATGTAGCGGCTTCATAGATAAGAATTCCACAGACAACTTTTGATTCAGTTCTTTCGAAGGGTGCTTTTAGAGAGTAGTGGTAGATCTGTTGTATTAGCAAGAGTTCATACCAGCACCGCCTTGAGCGGAAAGACAGGTGAGACGGCGGGCGCGGCGGGCGCGGGAGGCGGCGGCGCGTGCGCGCGCATCCAGCGCGGCGCCACCACCCACGACGCGCCGCCCGCGCCGCCCGTCCGCATGTGGCTCACATTGGCCGGCGCATCCTCTTCTGATTCTGACACTGAGTTACCTGCACGAGGCAAACACAAGTCATCAGCTCACTATACTGGCTCTGTTAGCCATCTCATCTCATTGTCAAGCAAAAGCCTCTCTCCAATCCTTTCATACGACATGGTTTTTTTACGTACTTTTAGATCAACCAAATCATAAAACAACATAATCCTGGGCTAGAAAAGGAGGACATGTTGTGCTGACTGCATGAACATGAGAGTTAAAAGTAGGCAAATAATAATATTTTTTATTCAAATAACTTACGGCGAAGTAGTACATATTACTTATAATGTAATTTAATCAAAGAAACCAATGAACTTAGCGTGTGCCTGAACTAGGTGATCTTGTTTTTCAGCCAAAAACTAGGTCACAAGCAAATAAATTTAATCACACTAAAATTTTAATAGATCTGATAAGATAGTATAAGAAAAAATAATAAAAACAACAGTGACAATAAAGCTGATGGTGCATTTAAGGATATGTTTACATTATTTTAAGAATGTGCTTCTCATGACATACTTTGGAGATTATTCCGTCGTGAGTTAGTAAGCTCAGTGCTAGGGAAGTGCTGTGTTTTGTTTTAGCACTGTGTGCATTATGATTAACTGTAGAACCGTTAACACATCACACGATTTGTATAAAAGGTTGGTAGGAAATATAAAAGGGCGGAAAGTTGATACTTTAAGTATCGCTCCTTGTGCTCTTTCGACAGTTATTAACAATGTTTTACCTACTCCACCCCATCATGAAATACAGTACGTTAGTATTGATTGAAATAGAGCTAGGTAAACTTGTTTAATTAGCTTTCGATCCGCAATATAACGCAGCTTTTTAAAAACAAATATTAACTTACGGACGTGATAACTTAAAATTTCAAGATGTTCTTTAAAAGAAAGAGTTTCTTCCAAGATTATTTCTAGGTATTTTGTTTTGCGTGTTCTATTAAGAAAAGGGCAAGGGCTGATTGTTAATATGTTCTTTGCAATGATGTGCAATTAATTTAAGATTTGGTTCCGTTAACGTTTGTTTGCGCATCGAGCACTTTATATAACTCGTCTTTTCTGCATTGAGTGTTAGTAAATTTTGCTGAAGCCACTTAATTACAATATTAAATCCAAGTTGCGCAAACTTGTACACCTCATTTTCAGAGCTGGCTGAAAAAAGCAGGGCAGTGTCATCAGCCAATGAAATGATATTTCCATGATTTAGTTTAAGATTGCAAAGGTCGTTAATATAAATCAAAAATAAAGTAGCACCCAGAACACTGCCTTGGGGTACACCATAATCAGTACTTTTCAGATCATCGCTAAGGACATTGCCGATCTTAACGCACTGTGTGTGGTCTTCCAGATAGCTGATTAAAAGTTGAAGTTGATCTCTGATACCTAAATTCTCAAGTTTATGTACTAGAATGGGAACAGAACTGTATCAAAGGCTTTCGCAAGGTCCAAAAAAAATCCTATAGTGTGGTGTCCCTGATCAAGTTCTTGTTCGATATGATTAGTCACGTGATGAACAGCATCAGCTGCTGAAATCTGAGTCCTAAAACCAAACTGCATTTCTGACAGTATTGACTATCTTCCAAATACCTGACTAGTCGGCGGTTGATAAGTTTTTTTTAATATTATAGATATTGAAGGAAGTAGAGACCTATAATTCTGATATTTTAAGCCACATTTGTAAATTAGTACAACGACGGATTTTTTTAAGCATTTGGGAAAAAATCCTAGAGAAAAACATGAAAATATGCATAAGTAACGGAACAAAAAAATTTCTGCAACGTTTTATTATTTTGGTCGATATATTTTCCCACCCAACCGCACAATCATCTTTTAATCTCATTATAAATCTCTCTACCTCGGCCTCATCCGTATCTGGCAAAGCAAAAAATGTTGCCATAAGGCTACATTGAGATAAGAGTGGAAGCAGGATATTGTAGGTGACCATTTTCCGCCAGACATTTCCCACGCTAACAAAGTAATTATTTGCAAGGTTAATAGATAAAATTTGCGATGAGCTCGCATGTAATATACCTGGGGATGACTCACGTTGCTTTGAGGTATTAGCATGGACCAAATAAATAGAGGACCGCTAATCACCATACATCAAAACGTAATTCGAAAATTAGTTACTGCCATGGGAGACAGTATCGGATTGGGTATCAACGGCAACGTTGTGGTGACTGCCACAAGATGTGATTAATCTGAAAGATTCATCTGACTGTCTCAACATATAGATGGCGCGAGGAGTAACGATTAAACAAATTTTAACAAATTGGTCATTCCCCGATACCTTAACGAACCATAACACGATTTAGTGATCGTAAAGATACAGCAGTCAAAAATATAGATGGCGCTAACATAAATTATTGTACCTAATTAACAAAAATTTATTGCATTTTTGGACTTCGTACTCTTTGTCAGCGGCTAGCGCTCTAAACGGAAATTATTGGCAATGTATAAGTAGCTCAAGGTAAAGCACCATCCAGAAATACGCTGAGAATATGATGATTTCTAGTATGGACATTAGTAGCCCAGTATTTATTTGGTCCATGGTATTAGTGACGTTTTTAATACGATTCCAATTTTTTTTACAATTTGATCCCGCCTTTTGCATTGTCATTTTATTGTAGTTAATTTTTACTTTCCTTAGAAAATTATTACAAAAATTTCTGTATCGCTTGTAAGATAATTGCAAGATCGAATTATCGGGATCGGACTTAGCTTTGATATGCAGCTTATCTCTATGCTTCAAGCACCGAATTAAGCCGGTTTAATCCACGGTTTAAAGTTGAATTTTTTCCTGCTTAGTTGCACTTGATGTGTATTTTTGCAAATAGCTAATCGTACATTTTCAATAACAAATGACATGCAAAAATGCGGATCAGCGGAATCGTAAACTGGGCTATACTGCATGTTACGAAGGTCATCCTCGAGTGTATTTAAATCTAATTTAGTATTCGTGCAATTATAATTATGTTTAGGTAAATTACAATTTAAAGTAGTGTAGCAGTATGATCGGTTATTGTCGAGTTAATGACTATTGAAAGCGAAGGAAAGTCTGATTTAAGCATGATATGATCCACACCTTTGGTGTGTAGGCAGTGTGTGTGCAGGGAGCAAGCCATTGAATGAACATTATGTTGAGGTAGTCCTGAGCGTTAGAGCCGCAGAATTCTAGCAGGATATTATTATTTATATCTCCAATAATAATGTTTTTATGAGGCGATAATTTTTGCAAGGTTTCATTCAGGGAGTTAGTGAAATGGTTGGAATTTTTAAAAGAGGGAGGTCTCTATAAAGCTACAATAGCAAATACAGAGTTGATTTTTTATGTTGAGTCTGTTGCGGTCAAGTATGTCTGGTTCCTCAATTGAGATTTTAAGATGATTTTTCACATAAACTATCACACCATCATTCTGATTGTTTGAATAAAGGCTCGAGCAGACCGGATGCGTATGCGTAGACGTGCACGTACCACTGAGTTGTAATGTATGGAACTGACATAGGACGCGGACGTCTACGTTACGCAAGCGGTGTGTCCTGTCTCATACAGTTCCATACATTACAACTCAGTGGTACGTGCACGTCTACGCTTACGTCTACGCATACGCATCCGATCTGCTCGAGCCTTTATAAGTACTATGCTATACATCGTATAACCTGACATTTGAGGAATTTTATATAGAATTAATCAACTTTTTTCTGCCATTATTTTTGCGGGACAGTCAGCGGCACCGGTAAAATGCTTACTTGGCTTTTTAAAGCGCAAGCAAGTT
The DNA here is from genome assembly GCA_963082625.1 of Pasiphila rectangulata. Classification (NCBI taxonomy): domain Eukaryota; kingdom Metazoa; phylum Arthropoda; class Insecta; order Lepidoptera; family Geometridae; genus Pasiphila; species Pasiphila rectangulata. Next base: position 22,095,307 of record OY720241.1, on the reverse strand, counting down.
GCACATTTGGGGTCATCGTTCCTTTTAGGGCGCTCCTGTAATGTGTGTCCTTTGTTCTCCGCAGAGTGTTAGCAGGTCGAATCAGCGAGTGATTATTTGCTAATTTTAATTAAAACACGTCTAAGCGGGCCGACGGTTCTCACTGCATTAATAATTAATGATAGATCATCATAAATTCAGAATGAAGACTTATGAAACATGATACGACAAAATTGAGTGTTTTATCTTTCTTCTTTTTAAAAAAAAGCAAGAACTTATTTAGCTTGTCTACAACTCCAGATAAACGTATCAGTTTACCCGGAGTCGCCGCAGACATACCGGAGAGCGCGGCGCGCAGCTGCGCCGGCAGCGACTGCAGCATGGAGGCGAACATGCGCATGTCGTGGTACGAGAGCCGCAGGTCCAGCGCGCCCGTCGCCACCTGCAACAGACCGCCGGGTTTAACCAAGCCGGCCTTCGCTACTTAACGAAGCTAGCCTTTCACATTGAGTTCCACTGTCCGGTGAGATGTACGCTCGGTACTTGTCGTGTCCCACTTCACAACGTAGAATTACGAAGAATCGTTTCGCGTGGCAATTTTATGCGCCGCCTCCTCCTCCTCCAGGGCCGGTACTCACGTGCAGCGCCCTCTGCGCGTCGATGGAGACGTGCAGCGCGGCGGGCTCCACGATGGAGAGCGCCGTCTCCTCCTCGAGGCCCAGCACGCAGGAGAACACCTCCAGCTCGTTGAGCGAGCACGACACCGGCTTCTCCGCGTCGGCCGGCCGGTACGTCACCACCGTGGTGCTCTGGGAACCAACACGGAATACAAGCATCATTCAAAGTAGTTCGTAAAATGTTTTTGAGACGAAACTTTTGATGACATGAGCTGAAAAGAGCATAAAAGAAAGCTATTTTGAAGTATTCATTTTCAATGGAAATAAACAAAGATCAAGCAACCATGATGTAATTTTCTATTTGACATTTAATAAATTGCTGATATTATAAAATGTTCCGCGACTCACCCTAAGTATAACAGCATTGGTGTCCCACACAGACGGGTCCTCGACCAGCACGAGCTGCGAGTCGGTGACGTTCAGCTTCAGCTCGATCTGCTGCGGCGGCTCCGCGGCCCGCGCGCCCGCGCCGCCGCCCGCCAGCGGTGACGTACAGCTACAACAACAAAATAGTCATCCAATACACTCCGTATATTTTACGGAGTACATCACTATAAGTTTAGTTATTTTATCAGAAGTGTAAGAAAACTGAGCGCAGAGTAAGGCAAAAGCAATTGATAAATGGTAACAATGGTATTAATTTTGCGTAATGCGTTGAACAAAATGCACTGATGCTCCCACCACTCCAGGATGGATCATGTGGCGATGATGGCAGCCTACCTGGCGGGGTGGAGCGGCAGGGCCGCGTCGGCGGCCGGCAGCGGCGGCTGCATGATGAAGTGGTGCGCGCGCTCCCACCACTCCAGGATGGATCATGTGGCGATGATGGCAGCCTACCTGGCGGGGTGGAGCGGCAGCGCCGCGTCGGCGGCCGGCAGCGGCGGCTGCATGATGAAGTGGTGCGCGCGCTCCCACCACTCCAGGATGGATCATGTGGCGATGATGGCAGCCTACCTGGCGGGGTGGAGCGGCAGGGCCGCGTCGGCGGCCGGCAGCGGCGGCTGCATGATGAAGTGGTGCGCGCGCTCCCACCACTCCAGGATGGATCATGTGGCGATGATGGCAGCCTACCTGGCGGGGTGGAGCGGCAGCGCCGCGTCGGCGGCCGGCAGCGGCGGCTGCATGATGAAGTGGTGCGCGCGCTCCCACCACTCCAGGATGGATCATGTGGCGATGATGGCAGCCTACCTGGCGGGGTGGAGCGGCAGGGCCGCGTCGGCGGCCGGCAGCGGCGGCTGCATGATGAAGTGGTGCGCGCGCTCCCACCACTCCAGGATGGATCATGTGGCGATGATGGCAGCCTACCTGGCGGGGTGGAGCGGCAGGGCCGCGTCGGCGGCCGGCAGCGGCGGCTGCATGATGAAGTGGTGCGCGCGCTCCCACCACTCCAGGATGGATCATGTGGCGATGATGGCAGCCTACCTGGCGGGGTGGAGCGGCAGGGCCGCGTCGGCGGCCGGCAGCGGCGGCTGCATGATGAAGTGGTGCGCGCGCTCCCACCACTCCAGGATGGATCATGTGGCGATGATGGCAGCCTACCTGGCGGGGTGGAGCGGCAGGGCCGCGTCGGCGGCCGGCAGCGGCGGCTGCATGATGAAGTGGTGCGCGCGCTCCCACCACTCCAGGATGGATCATGTGGCGATGATGGCAGCCTACCTGGCGGGGTGGAGCGGCAGGGCCGCGTCGGCGGCCGGCAGCGGCGGCTGCATGATGAAGTGGTGCGCGCGCTCCCACCACTCCAGGATGGATCATGTGGCGATGATGGCAGCCTACCTGGCGGGGTGGAGCGGCAGGGCCGCGTCGGCGGCCGGCAGCGGCGGCTGCATGATGAAGTGGTGCGCGCGCTCCCACCACTCCAGGATGGATCATGTGGCGATGATGGCAGCCTACCTGGCGGGGTGGAGCGGCAGGGCCGCGTCGGCGGCCGGCAGCGGCGGCTGCATGATGAAGTGGTGCGCGCGCTCCCACCACTCCAGGATGGCCATCAGCCGCATGTTGTTGATCAGGATGGTGTACGCACACGAGTCCGCGCGCTTCCTGAACACACACGTCACAATCATTACACACAACTGCAGTTACTGTGATCACTCACAAGTTTCCATTTGAGGCTACGTTCTACATTTTGCAGTAAAGTACCGGTTTGGCCGTCGCAGTCTACTTATTTGTTTCTTCTCTTACTACCAACAATTAAAGTGTAAAGTCGCAAGTATCATTACTTGCGATTTTACACTTTAATTGTTGGTAGTAAAGTGAACTAAACTCCAAAAAGGGTAGAAGAAGATAATATAAGATAAAATATTTATTTTTGTGTCATTTAGCAAGAACGATAAACAAATAAGTCACAGCTAATTCAAACTCGTAGCAGATGACTTAATTTCCGTTATTTAAGAAATTAAACTTTTTCTGTATTTATTATCTCTAGGTTTATAGCACTTTATTGTCGATTTTTGTTGTTTTGACTAAAAATATTTCAAAGTTTGACAAGGAGGAAATAAATACCCTATAATCCAATAGAGTAATAATGTGTTGTGATCGCGAAAGTTAAAAATGAGTAGAAGGAAATAAGTATTAAGTAATAAAGGATTTCGTCCTTCATTCATCATCATCATCATCATCATTTCAGCCGTAGGACGTCCACTGCTGGACATAGGCCTCCCTCATGGATATCCAGTTAATGCGGTTGGAAGCGATCTGCATCCACCGTCGACCTGCGGTCTTCACCAGGTCATCATCCCATCTTGTTGGTGGACGTCCTACGCTGCGCTTGCCGGTCCGTGGCCTCCACTCGAGAACTTTTCGGCCCCATCGGCCATCTGTTCTGCGAGCTACATGGCCTGCCCATTGCCACTTCAACGTGCTAATCCGTTTGGCTATGTCGGTGACCCGAGTTCTTCTACGTATCTCCTCATTTCTGATTCGATCGCGTAAAGAAACCCCGAGCATAGCCCTCTCCATAGCTCGTTGAGCGACTCTGAGCTTATTCATGAGGCCAATCGTGAATGACCACGTCTCGGTTCCATATGTCATCACTGGTAACACACACTGATTGTAGACTTTCGTCTTAAGGCACTGAGGAATTTTGGACGAAAAGACGTTGCGTAGTTTCCCAAACGCTGCCCATCCGAGTTGGATTCGTCGATTTACCTCTTTCTCGAAGTTGGACCTACCTAATTGGACTGTTTGTCCTAGGTATACATACGCGTCGACAACTTCGAGAGCCGAGTTCTCAACCATAACTGGGGAAGGCGCAACATGGACATTCGACATAATCTTCGTCTTGTCCATGTTCATTTTAAGGCCGACCCGTTGGGAGACTCGGTTGAGGCCTTCGAGCATCGTGCCAAGTTCCTCCATCGACTTTGCCATGACCACAATATCGTCAGCAAACCGAAGGTGAGTCATGTATTCGCCGTTAATGTTGATGCCTAGTCCTTTCCATTCCAAGAGCTTGAAGGCATCTTCCAAAGCGGTCGTAAACAGTTTCGGAGAAATAACGTCTCCCTGTCTTACGCCTCTTTTTAAGGGAATATCCTTCGAACTCTGTTCCTGTACTCGGACAGACATAGTGGCGTTTCTATACAAAGACTTCAACACTTCGATATACCGATAGTCAATTCGGCATCGTTGGAGAGACTCGAGCACCGCCCATGTTTCGATCGAATCGAAGGCTTTCTCATAGTCCACAAACGCGAGACATAGCGGCAAGTTATACTCTTCGGTCTTCTGTATCACTTGCCGCAGCGTATGAATGTGGTCTATGGTACTGTAGCCTTTTCGAAACCCGGCTTGTTCGGGACGCTGGAAGTCATCAAACCTGCGATCGAGACGATTTGTAATGACCCTTGAAAACAGCTTATAAACATGGCTCAAAAGCGAGATCGGTCTGTAGTTCTTAAGCAAGGTGTTGTCACCTTTCTTAAAGAACAGTACCACGACGCTTTTGTTCCATGTTTTTGGCGTAATACCTTCGAACAAGACGGAGTTGAAGAGCTTCTGAAGGACTTTAAGTATCGGTGATCCACCCGCTTTCAGAAGCTCTGAAGTGATTCCGTCCTCCCCCGGCGCCTTGTCGTTCTTAAGCTGTTTCAGGGCCATCCTGATCTCGTACAGGCTGATGTCCGGGATATCTTCGGTATAATGTCGGGTCAGCTTGGCTCTAGGGTCTTCTGCCACACTGCAAACAGGTTTAGTGACCGAATCGTAGAGCTGTCCATAGAACCTTTCGACTTCCCTTAACACTTCTGCTTTACTTGACGCTATACTGCCATCTTCCCTCTTCAGCTTCGTCATCTGGCTTTGCCCAATAGACATATCTCTCGCGAACACTTTGGAGCCTTTGTTCCGCTCTATCGTATCTTTAATACGAGCTGTATTAAAGGTACGAATATCGTGCCGCAAGGATTTCCAAACTTGTCTATTGAGCTGCCTATGTGACTTAGCATCATCGGGAGACTGCAGTCGTAATGAGCGTCGTTCAGCCATGAGGTTAAGAGTGTCATCCGAGAGTTTCTGAGGTCTATTTGTACGGGGCGTCTTAAAGAACTGAGACCCCACCGTATGGACAGTTTCTACGAACCTGTTATTGATCTCGTCCACTGATGCATGTTCTTCGAGACCCAGACAATCAAAGCGATTTGAAAGTTCGAGTTGAAAGCTCTCGAGGTTTTGGATATGTGCACGAGTGGGTCGGAGCGTAGATTTCATCAGACGGGACCTTTCAAGTCTAACGTTCATATTCAATGTGCCTCTAACGATTCGGTGATCACTTCCGGTTTTCACCCTGTGAATCACAGTGACATCATTGAATACCCGTTTCTTGTTGGTCAAGATGAAATCAATCTCATTTCTCGTGGAACCATCGGGACTCATCCAGGTCCATTTCCTGTGAGGCGGCTTCTGGAAGAAAGAATTCATCATAAAGAGTCCTTCTTTCTCCAGAAAATCGGCCAGCCTCTGTCCCCTGGGGTTCCGTTGCCCATACCCAAATTGCCCCACTCTCAACTCATCATCGCTTCTCTTGCCTAACTTTGCATTGAAGTCCCCCATAACAACAGTAAAGTGAGTTTTGTTCGTATGTATGGCCCTACTAATGTCCTCATACATAGACTCTACTTCTTCATCTGGGTGTGACGAGGTCGGCGCATATACCTGAACAACCTTCAGCGAATATCTTTTAGATATTCTGAGTGTTAGGTATGCGACCCTGCTCGACACACTGTCGATGGTGACAATGTTGTTAATGAGTGACTTGTGAACGAGAAACCCGACACCACCTTGGGACTGTTGGTCGCCCTCCCGGTAGTAGAGTAGATTACCGGACTTAAGGGATATCGTGTCCTCGCCCTCTCTACGGACTTCTGATAATCCTAAAATGTCCCAGTGTAACCTACTCATTTCTTCTTCCAGCTCAACAATCTTTTCGTCTGTCCTCAAAGTGCGGATGTTGTGTGTTACCAGGGCCAGTGGTCGTCGTTGGGGTTGGTAGCCGTCCGTCTCCCGGGGATTCTTAGCACCCCTAGCCCCGCCGTTACCGTGGCCGCTACCGTAGCCACGACTAGCGGGGCTGCCGGGAACTCGGGGCCTGGTCCTTGGTTTCGCAATCATAAGGGGTTGTTGCCATACTCGCCACGCTTGGCAGGCGGGTTGGCGAGCGCAGTATAGGGTGTTAAAGTCGCGGAAGATGCTGCTGCCCATCTTCCGAAGGCATCCCTTAGCAGATTCTTACTGCATCCACGGGCAAGAAAGGAGGGGCAACATTCTACAGCCGGCACCCCACGGCATGTCCTTCATTAATTGATACCTATTCCACCTAGCCTTTTTAAAAAAATAATTTATAGAATCTTAAATTCTTAGTATTGTGTTAAATGATGTGGTGGTACCTGGCGTGCACCTCGGCCTGCACGCTGTGCCGCTGCTCCGCCATGGGCTGGATGATGTGGTGGTACCTGGCGTGCACCTCGGCCTGCACGCTGTGCCGCTGCTCCGCCATGGGCTGGATGATGTGGTGGTACCTGGCGTGCACCTCGGCCTGCACGCTGTGCCGCTGCTCCGCCATGGGCTGGATGATGTGGTGGTACCTGGCGTGCACCTCGGCCTGCACGCTGTGCCGCTGCTCCGCCATGGGCTGGATGATGTGGTGGTACCTGGCGTGCACCTCGGCCTGCACGCTGTGCCGCTGCTCCGCCATGGGCTGGATGGTGTGGTGGTACCTGGCGTGCACCTCGGCCTGCACGCTGTGCCGCTGCTCCGCCATGGGCTGGATGGTGTGGTGGTACCTGGCGTGCACCTCGGCCTGCACGCTGTGCCGCTGCTCCGCCATGGGCTGGATGGTGTGGTGGTACCTGGCGTGCACCTCGGCCTGCACGCTGTGCCGCTGCTCCGCCATGGGCTGGATGATGTGGTGGTACCTGGCGTGCACCTCGGCCTGCACGCTGTGCCGCTGCTCCGCCATGGGCTGGATGGTGTGGTGGTACCTGGCGTGCACCTCGGCCTGCACGCTGTGCCGCTGCTCCGCCATGGGCTGGATGATGTGGTGGTACCTGGCGTGCACCTCGGCCTGCACGCTGTGCCGCTGCTCCGCCATGGGCTGGATGGTGTGGTGGTACCTGGCGTGCACCTCGGCCTGCACGCTGTGCCGCTGCTCCGCCATGGGCTGGATGGTGTGGTGGTACCTGGCGTGCACCTCGGCCTGCACGCTGTGCCGCTGCTCCGCCATGGGCTGGATGGTGTGGTGGTACCTGGCGTGCACCTCGGCCTGCACGCTGTGCCGCTGCTCCGCCATGGGCTGGATGGTGTGGTGGTACCTGGCGTGCACCTCGGCCTGCACGCTGTGCCGCTGCTCCGCCATGGGCTGGATGATGTGGTGGTACCTGGCGTGCACCTCGGCCTGCACGCTGTGCCGCTGCTCCGCCATGGGCTGGATGGTGTGGTGGTACCTGGCGTGCACCTCGGCCTGCACGCTGTGCCGCTGCTCCGCCATGGGCTGGATGGTGTGGTGGTACCTGGCGTGCACCTCGGCCTGCACGCTGTGCCGCTGCTCCGCCATGGGCTGGATGGTGTGGTGGTACCTGGCGTGCACCTCGGCCTGCACGCTGTGCCGCTGCTCCGCCATGGGCTGGATGGTGTGGTGGTACCTGGCGTGCACCTCGGCCTGCACGCTGTGCCGCTGCTCCGCCATGGGCTGGATGGTGTGGTGGTACCTGGCGTGCACCTCGGCCTGCACGCTGTGCCGCTGCTCCGCCATGGGCTGGATGGTGTGGTGGTACCTGGCGTGCACCTCGGCCTGCACGCTGTGCCGCTGCTCCGCCATGGGCTGGATGGTGTGGTGGTACCTGGCGTGCACCTCGGCCTGCACGCTGTGCCGCTGCTCCGCCATGGGCTGGATGGTGTGGTGGTACCTGGCGTGCACCTCGGCCTGCACGCTGTGCCGCTGCTCCGCCATGGGCTGGATGATGTGGTGGTACCTGGCGTGCACCTCGGCCTGCACGCTGTGCCGCTGCTCCGCCATGGGCTGGATGATGTGGTGGTACCTGGCGTGCACCTCGGCCTGCACGCTGTGCCGCTGCTCCGCCATGGGCTGGATGGTGTGGTGGTACCTGGCGTGCACCTCGGCCTGCACGCTGTGCCGCTGCTCCGCCATGGGCTGGATGATGTGGCTGAACACGTTGCCGCGGCGGTTGGCTGGCTCGCTGGCGAAGCGGGTGTCGCTCACTAGGATTTCCTGTAACAATTACTTAGCTACTTTATTGCTATGTTACTTTGAGTCTCAGCAATAGCTTGGTTTCAAAGTTTTCGCATAACACAGCAAATTTCCGATTCCGATACGACTGACAGCAGTCTATATGCCCCTAATTCCAACGTGAGAGTTGATTAAATATTGTTGCGCCGTGCGCAAACGTAAAGACTAGTAAATTAGCGAAAGATCGAGAAAGGACTGGTGTTTGAGTGTAAACACGTTGGATAGGGACAGAACTAAAGCTCAAAGTAAATTTTATTTGTCATTCTATTTTTAGAACGTAAACAAAGAAAAGTTCTCGAAATTTTTGTTTATGAAACAAGATTTTTCTTTTTTGATTTGATTTGATTTGAGAAAGGGACAGATTTATGTTGTATATTGTTTCTATTTTTAGAACGTCTACCTACATGGCAGATAGAAAAATTGCCTTCTACATCTAAATGTATGATAGGTACTCTACGAGACGCTTGGAGGTCTCATACCCTACGTGCGAGACGCTTGAAGTGTCGGGTGAGATTCTTATTGGTGTGATTTCCGTTATGGAAGTGTTAATTTTGGATTAGTTGGACTGCGTTATTTTATACCGAACCCCAGCTCGTAACTAGAATCTTTTATAGATTAAGAACATCATTGGCCTACGACTAACTCTTTAGACTACCTACTTCCAGATTGCATGCTGAGCCAGTCAATGATCACTTCACAAACAACAAATCTACTACAGATGTTGATTTTTTTGCTTAATTTTAGTTCGAGGGTAGACATAATGGTAGATAGCGAACACGAATGGGTTTCATGCCGATTTCACTGACAAAATTGCAAAGAAACTTGGTGAAAACAGTATTAGATAGGCTACTAGATTTTCAAAATTCTTTCACGATTAGAATGCTACATTATCCCTGAGTAACATTGGCTATATTTTATCCCCGTATTTCCACGGGCACAAGACCACGCGGGTGAAACCGCGGAGTGCGGCTAGTCACGCAAGACGTGCAGTTTCGGGCTGACCTGGGAGACGAGGTCGACGTCCTGGCTCAGGTCGGAGTAGCAGTCCAGCACGAGGCGCGACTTGATGAAGTTGACGCAGGCCAGCGAGGCCGCGCCGCGCGCCGGCGCCAGGCGCACGCGCACGTCCTGCAGCTCCAGCTGGATGGAGCTCGTGGTCCACACCTGCACGCCCACAAGACGTGCAGTTTCGGGCTGACCTGGGAGACGAGGTCGACGTCCTGGCTCAGGTCGGAGTAGCAGTCCAGCACGAGGCGCGACTTGATGAAGTTGACGCAGGCCAGCGAGGCCGCGCCGCGCGCCGGCGCCAGGCGCACGCGCACGTCCTGCAGCTCCAGCTGGATGGAGCTCGTGGTCCACACCTGCACGCCCACAAGACGTGCAGTTTCGGGCTGACCTGGGAGACGAGGTCGACGTCCTGGCTCAGGTCGGAGTAGCAGTCCAGCACGAGGCGCGACTTGATGAAGTTGACGCAGGCCAGCGAGGCCGCGCCGCGCGCCGGCGCCAGGCGCACGCGCACGTCCTGCAGCTCCAGCTGGATGGAGCTCGTGGTCCACACCTGCACGCCCACAAGACGTGCAGTTTCGGGCTGACCTGGGAGACGAGGTCGACGTCCTGGCTCAGGTCGGAGTAGCAGTCCAGCACGAGGCGCGACTTGATGAAGTTGACGCAGGCCAGCGAGGCCGCGCCGCGCGCCGGCGCCAGGCGCACGCGCACGTCCTGCAGCTCCAGCTGGATGGAGCTCGTGGTCCACACCTGCACGCCCACAAGACGTGCAGTTTCGGGCTGACCTGGGAGACGAGGTCGACGTCCTGGCTCAGGTCGGAGTAGCAGTCCAGCACGAGGCGCGACTTGATGAAGTTGACGCAGGCCAGCGAGGCCGCGCCGCGCGCCGGCGCCAGGCGCACGCGCACGTCCTGCAGCTCCAGCTGGATGGAGCTCGTGGTCCACACCTGCACGCCCACAAGACGTGCAGTTTCGGGCTGACCTGGGAGACGAGGTCGACGTCCTGGCTCAGGTCGGAGTAGCAGTCCAGCACGAGGCGCGACTTGATGAAGTTGACGCAGGCCAGCGAGGCCGCGCCGCGCGCCGGCGCCAGGCGCACGCGCACGTCCTGCAGCTCCAGCTGGATGGAGCTCGTGGTCCACACCTGCACGCCCACAAGACGTGCAGTTTCGGGCTGACCTGGGAGACGAGGTCGACGTCCTGGCTCAGGTCGGAGTAGCAGTCCAGCACGAGGCGCGACTTGATGAAGTTGACGCAGGCCAGCGAGGCCGCGCCGCGCGCCGGCGCCAGGCGCACGCGCACGTCCTGCAGCTCCAGCTGGATGGAGCTCGTGGTCCACACCTGCACGCCCACACGACAAATTCATCATTTATTGGTTCAAAAAGCCATCATGTGGCTTTTCGGTCCAATAATCTTATTATTTATCCTCCACTGTTCCACTGCAGAGTTCTTCGCGAGTTGCACAGCTCTTCGCGATTTAACGCTGTGACAGGACATAATATAGAAATGCCAGTTTACAAAAGAAAAACAAAACACTTTTCAATTGCCGCATAATTGAATTCGTCACCTGAGAAGATGCTTAACGGGAGGCTTCAAGTCCTTATTGCAAACTATAACGCGTATAGAGTCCGAAAGGCAAAACCGTAAATCTAAGTTAGCAGAATTAATGCAGTCACATCTTGTTATATGATAATTTATTTTCAACTCATTTAATAATAAGTACGTGATTGAACTTAACAAAATAAGCTATGATTATTAGCTGTGTTGTGAATTGATGTAAAACTTGAAAATAAACACTCTATATAATAATTGTCTTTATTAATTAATTGATTCAATAAATGATTAAGGATCCGAATTCTATAAAATGTCAAGTGCAACTCGCCAGGAAGTTTCAAAAGTGAAACACAGTCGCCTGCTTACTTACAAGCAGCTAAAACTATGATATGTTAAGTGCTTACTGATAGAGCATGCGGCTGGTACTCAAACGTATGTTAAGACATATTGGAGGTAAATGGTTAATTCCTTAGGTGCACTAACCTCGAGCTGGTTGGCGGCGGGCAGCGGCGCCGGCTCGTCCAGCGCCTCGCCCAGGTTGTGCGCCAGCACGCCGCGCAGCAGCTGGTACTGCGCCGGGTCCAGCGCGCACTCCAGCGTCGCCAGCGTGCCTTGGATCGTCATGTCGGGGACTGGAAATACGTTAATTGTTATTTCATGATACAGCGAGGGCCCGCGCCGCAGCCCGCGCGCGCGTGCGGCGTCAGCGCAGTATGACTTACCGTTATGAGTGGGGCTGACGTTGTGCTCCACCTGCAGCGTGAGCTGCGCGGGCGCCGTGAGCAGCGAGGGCCCGCGCCGCAGCCCGCGCGCGCCGCCCGAGCCGCGCGCGCCGTGCGGCGTCAGCGCAGTATGACTTACCGTTATGAGTGGGGCTGACGTTGTGCTCCACCTGCAGCGTGAGCTGCGCGGGCGCCGTGAGCAGCGAGGGCCCGCGCCGCAGCCCGCGCGCGCCGCCCGAGCCGCGCGCGCCGTGCAGCGTCAGCGACTCCAGCTGCACGGTGCGCACGTCCAGCAGCTCGCGCACGCCTGCAATCGATCAGAGAATGTACAACGACAGCTTATCACTTTCGTATCATACGTGAAAATTCAAATCTATAAAAAGTATGTACTCATGAAATCCGGTTTGGAAGGACCATGAACGAGCCCAGAGGTTTGTTGAGATTTTTTCCTCTGTAGTTTTCCACAATCAGTCATCGGACTTCGAGTATAAGCGGATTAGTTGTGTTGTGCGTTGTCGTTTGGGATACGGGCTCATCAGCCCTTAATTTTTCTGGTAGCAGGTTATCAAGAATGTGGCTTCTTTTCAACCGGCTTTTCGGTTTTAGTTTTTTTTTTCAAGTGCTCTGCTTAGCGGGTTAGTATAGGATTTGCGGCAGTCGCAATATTAGGTTTTGAGTTAAGCACCGAAATCCCGAAGGACAGTCGTGCGAGTCGGTCGCTGCAGGTTGGGTAGCGTGGACGTGCAGCACGGCACTTACTCGCGGTGGGGTCGGAGAGCGTGCTGACGGTGCCCGCGGCGCCGGCGTGCTGGAAGCGGTTGGTGAGCGTGAGGCGCGCCGCCTGCACGGCCAGCGCGCCGCGCGCGCGCCCCGACACCGGCACGATGATCTCCGGCGCGCGGCACGACACGGACAGCCGCATGCGCGGGGAGCGCACGCTGGCGCCGCTCGCGATGGACACCTGGAACACACGAGAGGGAGACATCGTACGGATGTTATTTTGAGACGAGTCCTAACGACATTGTATTAAAAGTTATTGAATTTATCGAACTTATACTTTTCTATTCGGAGGATTTCACTGCTAGGCAAAGGACTGCCTTTTTTCTCTTTACACTTTCCGATCTATGAATATGCGACACACTTGCAAGGCCCAAGACTTAGAATGCTTAGAATCGCCCTTTAATCTCTCTCAGAAGCATCGACTCGTTCTCAACTGCTCATAGCAGACTTACCTTGAGCCTGGCCTGCATGATGACGCGGCGCAGCAGCGCGAAGTCCCTCGTGAAGGCCTGCAGCTCGTGCACGAAGCGCTTGGTGTGCACGTAGCTGACGGGGCCCAGCGCGATGGCGAGGCTCGTGTCGTGCCCCGCCGCCGCCGCCTCGCGCGCGCCCAGCCTGCCGGCACAACCTCCGCACTTTAGGCAGCAATCAAATATAGGCAAGCCGTTGTTCGTACCAACATATATTTTGAAATGTATGATTCTAATAAAAAATGTATGTAAAGTGTATGTGTGTGTAATAGTGCCGGTTTTTGGTGGGGTAGTTCATTGTAGTACGCACCTGTTGTAGTTGACAGTGAGGGCGCGGTGCGCGTGCGTGCGCAGCGTGTCCCGCCACAGCGGCGCGTGCGGCGTGAGGTCCCGCAGCGCGAGGGCGCCGAGGCGCGCGCGCACGGCGGCCGTGTGTTGCGCCGCGTCGCGCCGCGCCACCACGCGCACGCGCGCCACCCGCGCGCCGCACCACTCGCCGCGCGCCGACACCACCACCGCGCTCAGCGATCTAATGCACATCTCCGTCACCGAGATGCCGCCTTCCTCCTCGAGGATCACTGCCTTGTCCGCTTCTATAATGACAATCGTAAACTGATCGGGGAACGATCACAGATAAACGAGTACTTATCTAAGGTAGAATACCTAGGGTATTAGGTACTCGTTCATGTTCGCATACTCACGAGTGGCTTAACAGTGCACAAATTGAAGCTTTTGTTTATTAGTCAATCAAACCCATAATACTCCACCCACACTTTACATCTTCAACGATCACTGCAATTTTATGAAAGACACGCAGATCCTTGCTGAAAAGGAAGGCCTGTACCCCCCCTCTACTCACCAGCGCCGCGCGGGGGCCGCTCGGGCGCGGGCTCGGGCAGGCCGCCCGCTCCACCCCCTCTACTCACCAGCGCCGCGCGGGGGCCGCTCGGGCGCGGGCTCGGGCAGGCCGCCCGCTCCACCCCCCTCTACTCACCAGCGCCGCGCGGGGGCCGCTCGGGCGCGAACTCGGGCAGGCCGCCCGCTCCACCCCCTCTACTCACCAGCGCCGCGCGGGGGCCGCTCGGGCGCGGGCTCGGGCAGGCCGCCCGCTCCACCCCCCTCTACTCACCAGCGCCGCGCGGGGGGCGCTCGGGCGCGGGCTCGGGCAGGCCGCCCGCTCCACCCCCCTCTACTCACCAGCGCCGCGCGGGGGGCGCTCGGGCGCGGGCTCGGGCAGGCCGCCCGCTCCACCCCCCTCTACTCACCAGCGCCGCGCGGGGGGCGCTCGGGCGCGGGCTCGGCCAGGCCGCCCGCTCCACCCCCCTCACTGCTCACCAGCGCCGCGCGGGGGGTACGCTCGGGCGCGGGCTCGGGCAGGCCGCCCGCTCCACCCCCCCCTCTACTCACCAGCGCCGCGCGGGGGCCGCTCGGGCGCGGGCTCGGGCAGGCCGCCCGCTCCACCCCCCTCTACTCACTTGCGCCGCGCGGGGGGCGCTCGGGCGCGGGCTCGGCCAGGCCGCCCGCTCCACCCCCCTCACTGCTCACCAGCGCCGCGCGGGGGGCGCTCGGGCGCGGGCTCGGGCAGGCCGCCCGCTCCACCCCCCCCCTCTACTCACCAGCGCCGCGCGGGGGCCGCTCGGGCGCGGGCTCGGGCAGGCCGCCCGCTCCACCCCCCCCTCTACTCACCAGCGCCGCGCGGGGGCCGCTCGGGCGCGGGCTCGGGCAGGCCGCCCGCTCCACCCCCCTCTACTCACTTGCGCCGCGCGGGGGGCGCTCGGGCGCGGGCTCGGCCAGGCCGCCCGCTCCACCCCCCTCACTGCTCACCAGCGCCGCGCGGGGGGCGCTCGGGCGCGGGCTCGGGCAGGCCGCCCGCTCCACCCCCCCCTCTACTCACCAGCGCCGCGCGGGGGCCGCTCGGGCGCGGGCTCGGGCAGGCCGCCCGCCACGCCGAAGAAGTCCAGCACGGCCACCCAGCTGTCGATGTTCACCACCAGCTTCAGGCTGTTGAATTCTATCTTCGTCAGCTTTGACACCTGGAACGACCGACACATGGTTCTAGATGCAAAGCTTTAACTAGCCAACTCGGGTACGAATACCAAAAATTATGAAAAGTGAAAATTGAATATACCTGTGGTGAAATGAAAAAACCTCGTCTAAAATTAACAATTTCAGCAGATTTCCGACCGTAGTGATTAAAACACTCCCGTCAAGGGTGGGAAGGGTCGAGTAACGTTTTGACGAACGCGGGCTCGAACCCCGGCGAAGTTTTTAATTTCCTTTAAACATAAAGTTTGTTATTAAAAATTATAAGTCCAGTATTTAGGACGGATCCAGAGGGTAATCTTTTTAGTTAGAACTATTGTAAAGTGGATTGTGTCATGGAAGTGTGGATAACTCGGATCTCTGGTGTGCAGCCAGACCCGAACGAGATTATCGCCGTCTCACTATCGCCGTCTCCGCGGCTCCCGTGGCGCGGGTGTGCCCGGCCGCCCTCGTCTCGTGCTGCAGCGGGCGCGCCGCTCTCGGGCGACCAGGTATAGAACATTGTCCGTCCAGGGTTTAAGCTGGTTCCAGGGGATTCCAGTATCCGTTTGATGGCTTTCTTTATAAAATCGCCTGATCATATTATTATCTATAGTTCTAAATCTAGTGTACGATGTAACCACAATGCGTACCTTGTCAAATGTGTCATGGAAGCGCGGGTGCCGCGGATCTCTGGTGTGCACCCACACCCACACGAGGTTGTCGTCCGTGGCCGCCGAGCCGTCGTCGTCCGCGTCGCTCTCATGGTCGCACTCGCCGTGGTCGCGCTCGCCGTGGTCGCGCTCGCCGTGGTCGCGCTCGCCATGATCGCACTCGCCATGGTCGCACTCGCCGTGGTCGCGCTCGCCATGGTCGCACTCGCCATGGTCGCACTCGCCGTAGTCGCGCTCGCCGTGATCGCGCTCGCCGTGGTCGCGCTCGCCGTGGTCACGCTCCCCGTGGTCGCGCTCGCCGCCGGGCGCGCCGCACTCGGGCGAGCACGGCGGCGTGGGCCCGCACCTGCTGTCTTGGCGTCTGTTGGATTTCTCTTTGTTCTGGAAAGGAATCATATTGCTTCGTGAAGACTTTATGGTTGCGAAACATGGTTATTCGGGTGCGATTAAGGCCAGGGGAAATATGATTGCTTTTCTCAGATATTTGTCTCGGATATGAGTATTATACCATTGCAATTAATGAGGTGAGCCTGTGACCAAATAGAAGAAACCAGTATAAATATTGAATACTCTCATGAAACAAAGGTTCATTTTAAAATGTACAAAACAATCTTTATTAAAAACCCGCAAGATATAGGCGTGTTGCAAGAACCAGTCCTTTGATAGGTTTATAGATGGGTTGATGAATAGACATAAGAATAGAATACCGTCAGCACCTTTTCAGTACGGAACCCTCAAAACGCCCTTACTTAGTAAGTACTTTGTCGATATCAATATATGTAATACAGTCACCTGCGCTGTCATATTCAGCTGTCCCGGCAATGAGTTGTAATTGTTCTTGGCGAAGTGCAGTGAGCTGATGCCGGGCAGGTGGTCGCCGGGGCGCCGCGCGAGGAGGCCGGGGCGCCGCGCGAGGTCCGGGCAGGACCGGGACACGAACACGGCCTTGGGCGGCACTTGAGGGGCGTGCGACACCATCAGCATGCGGTGCCTCGAGTCGGGCTCCTTCGTCAGGTCCTCCATCGTGATGGAGTGGAGAGACACCTGGGGAAAATAACACAGCCGATAACATAAAAATCTTGCAATGTAAGAAGAAATAAGTTTATGCCTGTTAACAAAAAAAAGCTTTTTTTGAAGATCTTTCATTTGGTGATTTTTAAAATCCTTATCTTTACTGCATATTGTATTGTCCCCAAAAAATCTTTCCCACACTTGGAAAAAATCTAAAGCTAACTTTAAGATTTGTCTTTATTTCTCAATAAGAGCTCATGTTCTATATTGTTGACGTCCATCAAGAGCAGCACTGCACCTGCATTTGTCGAGTACGAATACATTTGAATTAAAATTCCGCTTGCAAGATTCGAACTAGAACTACATGCATACGTGGTTTGCATCATCACCTCAGCCGTAGAACGTCCACTGCTGGACATAGGCCTCCCTCCTGGATCTTCAAGTACTGATCATATGGGTGTTATTGCCATATATACAATATAATACTGCCCCCAATAGTAAAAAGGGCGTATCTCAAAATTCCATATTTAAGCTACATAATATTACAGGTGCTTTCCCCTGATTCCGGCAATATACTCTCTATCGTTATACTCTTAACAGAGTAGTCGTGTAACTTAAATCTGGAAAAATACGAGATACGCCCTTTTTACTATCAAAGGCACAACAATGGTGGCAATGACAGTTCATTGCCACCATTGTTGTGCCTTCCTTCCTTCCAAAAAAAGGGGTGCCTTGAAGTTTCAATGACGACACCTAGCGAGCGATCGGTCATTAAAAAAAAGTGTGTCTAGAAGCTAGTGTGGGACGGGTTGACGTCACCTCCGGGTTAGCGGCGATGAGTTTGTCAAAGGGCAAGCCGAGAACTTGTCTCGGTCGGCGGAGGAAAAACAGTTCCTTAACAATCTTTTTTTTAGTGACTTGTAAAGTTGTTGAGCGCAGATGGCCATGACAATGTTACAAGACTATGGCGAGCGCAGAGGGCGCCCAGCCGCAAAAGCTATGATGGGGGAACAAGCACCAGGGCACCACTTAGGTACGAACCACGGCTTAGACTGTTGCCAGATTTTTATATGTAGTGATGGTTAACGTCTAGGTGCAAAATTGCACCGTAAGACGGAAGTGTATTGTTCGACCCCGCGGGCGGGATCGGTTATTGAAGGTGTGCCTAGCAGCTAGTGTGGGACAAGTTGACGTCACCTCCGGGTTAGCAGCCGGCGGTGAGTTCGCCAACGGGCAAGCCGAGAACGTATCTTGGTCGACGGAGGAAAGTTTTCCTATACAAAAAAGTGACACTCCCGGTATACCCCATTTTCTAAAACGCATTGATAGCGCCATCTACAAATATGTATAAAAGTACGGCGACATCTAGTTAGAAGAACAGATCTTCTGCAAAAATGAGTGGAAGAGTACCTGCAGCGTGGTCTCGAGCTCGTCGGCCCGCCGGTACTGCAGCGAGAACTCGCGGAAGGACAGCTCCACCAGGCTGCGCTCGCCCGCGCCCAGGTCCGCGCGCAGCTCCACGCTGAACACCGGCAGCTCGAACTTCACTGCACACAACGTACCATGTCAGCACACTGCCTTCTTACGAGACTAATTCTAAAATCTATCGGCTATTTTAATACCGGAGCTCCATATTAAGTAAGAAGAATGCGAATTATTTTGATGAGAATAAAAAACAATCATCATCATCATCATTTCAGCCGTAGTACGTCCACTGCTGGACATAGGCCTCCCTCATGGATTTCCAGTTATTGCGGTTGGAAGCCATCTGCATCCACCGTCGACCTGCGGTCTTCACCAGGTCGTCAGCGCATCTTGTTGGTGGACGTCCTACGCTGCGTTTCGGCCGGTCCGTGGCCTCCACTCAAGAACTTTTCGGCCCCATCGGCCAGATGGCCGTTGGGACAGATGTTCTGCGAGCTACATGGCCTGCCCATTGCCACTTCAACGTGCTAATCCGCGTGGCTATGTCGGTGACCCGAGTTCTTCTATGTATCTCCTCATTTCTGATTCGATCCCGTAAAGAAACCCCGAGCATTGCTCTTTCCATAGCTCGTTGAGCGACTCTGAGCTTCCATATGTCATCACTGGTAACACAAACTGATTGTAGACTTTCGTCTTACCCTTATGGTTTAGCGGTGAAAGCACTTCCGGCTTAAGGAAGCGTCAAGTATCGATTTGACGGACGTGGGTTCGAATCCCACCGGAACCGTAAAATTCTTGTTAAGGTTATTCATTTCTTTAAAAATCATTTCTTTAAAAATCTTTTATTTATGTAAAATCTTTACAAAGTATTACATATCAAGCGCAATTTTCAAGCCCTTACCTCCCGTGCTAGTTAAAAACTGTGTTACGGCAAGGTAAAGTCTCCACAATCACGCACACATTCAAAAATACCTTACGAAGATGTAATACATACCTTACAGACTAACATATATTATGTAATAATAAAATATAAATACTTTTACGGCAATTTTTTTCAAGGTGAGGAAATAATTACAAAGACACGAACATCTAAGTATAACGATAGTGGGTAATAAATCTAAAATCTGTAAAGTTATCTGTAATAATGCCAAGTATTTTTGTAGTTAAGGCATGTGCACATTGAGGATCTTCCGCCTTCTTTGTGCAGTCCTTAATCGAATGTCCTTCGAGTCCACGGTGGCTGCAGGCGGTGGTGGTCTCGCGACAGGTGTTGGCGGCGTGTCCGTATCGCTGGCACCTGAGGCTGCGTGTGACAAAAGTGAAGTCTTTTACAGGGCAGGACGACCAGTTTACGACTCTTTCAAGGCCTTTAACTTGTAGTTTCATTTCCTCTGGGCAAATAATTTTTTAACCAAGTTTTTGGTTTCTTCGCTCGTTTTTAGCTTGTCTAAAGGATAGATGGTCACAGAGCTGGTGTTCTCGGGTTTGATGAAACTGCCCCCATTTTTTCCCATGTCAGCAAAGGAATTCCCAGCGGGAGGTGCAGAGGCAATGCTTTGCATTTAGGTCTTGTAGCTGTTGCGAGAAATCTAGTTGCTCTCAAAGGGCTTGAACCGTGAACCGCTATCACCTTGAGGCCTTGGTAGTGCATGGCCATCTGCGATGTCCCACTTGATACTTTTCTGCACAGAGTACTAATTCTAAGTTTTTCCTCCGAATTCATCTTGCTCTCCGCTGCGATAGTGCTTATTTCATTAAGGAACTGATCTATGATCGTCATCCAGCCTTGTATCTCCGATGTAGAGACACATTCCATGGTTTCGCCTACTTGTTGAGGTTCCGAGGCGCGCGGCGCCGGCGCGGAGGGCGCGGGCGGCGACTGCGCAGCGCCGTCCCGCTCCGGTTAAAGGGACTGCTGTCCATATAGAATTAGCTAGTATCTAACAGTCCATTTTTTTTATTCACTTTGTGTCACAAATAAACAACTTTCAAAATGATTGAATAATGCATTGGTTCACGGAAGACGTGGACGGGACACATCTGGTGGAGATCCACCAGCAGGGCTAGCATGGCCGGAGATATTATATCCACGGGGAGAGGACAAAATACTATTCCCGTCTGCCAATTTTGTCCACCCTCCGAGCATGGCGACATGGGTGGATAAACTACGGTCACGGTGGACAAGCAAGGGGAAACGAAAGCTATAGGCGGAGGGTGAGTATCCACGTCTAATGTCAAAAAGTGATATAATTCTCTTTCCCCCTGTTGCCGTCCTTTGGCAGGTGGATAAAATAATTTTATCCCTTGTCAGTGGAAATAACCGGTGGACAAAAGTTTTATCCCCAGCCCATGCTAGCCCTGCAGAAGTACGCCTCACAGCACAGTAGTCTTATGGAGAAGTACGTCAGTAGAGGTCTCACCAATGAGCAGCGGCGTGGCGGCGGCGGCGGGCGCGGGGGCGGGCGGCGCGGCGGCGGCCGGCCGCGCGGGCGGCGCCGCCGGGTCTGCGCCGGGGCTGGAGACGGACTCGCTCTGTAACACACAACAATCTGTTATTCAGGCTTCTGTCAGCCACATCGCAGGTACTATACAGTGAACAATGGACACTTAATAATACCGGCAGGTTGATTACGTATCTAGCGACAGGTTTGCAACAGGCGCAAATCTCACGATCATCTCTGTCCGTTTCTCAAAGTGACGTTTGATATCGATGATCACGAGATTTCCGCCTGTTCTAACTTGCCGCTAGATACGTTATCAGCCTTCCGAGCTTTTTTAAAAAGTTTTGCAAGGAAATAGTTTATTTTTTCATACCTAATGCCATCTTTTCCGCAGCAAACATAATATTATCATCGTCACTGCACTTACCGAGGGAGGGGCGTGCGGCGCGTGCGGCGCGTGCTGCGCGGACACCCAGGTGAGCGTGTCCAGCAGCTGCTCGTACTGCTCGCGCCGCGCGCTCACGTGCAGCCCGCCCACCACGCAGCCGCTCACTGAGCACTGCAACATAACACTTACCGAGGGAGGGGCGTGCGGCGCGTGCGGCGCGTGCTGCGCGGACACCCAGGTGAGCGTGTCCAGCAGCTGCTCGTACTGCTCGCGCCGCGCGCTCACGTGCAGCCCGCCCACCACGCA
Organism: Pasiphila rectangulata; assembly: GCA_963082625.1. Classification (NCBI taxonomy): domain Eukaryota; kingdom Metazoa; phylum Arthropoda; class Insecta; order Lepidoptera; family Geometridae; genus Pasiphila; species Pasiphila rectangulata. Next base: position 22,074,115 of record OY720241.1, on the reverse strand, counting down.
GCCGCTCACTGAGCACTGCAACATAACACTTACCGAGGGAGGGGCGTGCGGCGCGTGCGGCGCGTGCTGCGCGGACACCCAGGTGAGCGTGTCCAGCAGCTGCTCGTACTGCTCGCGCCGCGCGCTCACGTGCAGCCCGCCCACCACGCAGCCGCTCACTGAGCACTGCAACATAACACTTACCGAGGGAGGGGCGTGCGGCGCGTGCGGCGCGTGCTGCGCGGACACCCAGGTGAGCGTGTCCAGCAGCTGCTCGTACTGCTCGCGCCGCGCGCTCACGTGCAGCCCGCCCACCACGCAGCCGCTCACTGAGCACTGCAACATAACACTTACCGAGGGAGGGGCGTGCGGCGCGTGCGGCGCGTGCTGCGCGGACACCCAGGTGAGCGTGTCCAGCAGCTGCTCGTACTGCTCGCGCCGCGCGCTCACGTGCAGCCCGCCCACCACGCAGCCGCTCACTGAGCACTGCAACATAACACGCCTTGCCCTCAACAGCCGCAAATAGATGAACACTAGTACTGTGTCTTCACGTCGGAGATACACAACTGGAAGTCAACCATTGACTAGTACCTCAGACAGCAAGATGAATACGGACCAAAAACTGCGAATAAGGACTCTGTGCAGAAAAATATCAACAGTACTTCCGCCGCGCCGTGAGAACACGGCACTGATTTTTTTTCTGTAACGTTCAGTAAAGATAGGTTAGTGAGAAAATACTGTTGCGCCGTGCGCAAACGCAAACTAGTATGTTAGCGAAAGATCCAGAAAGGACCGGTGTTTACGTACACATTCGAAAGAATCTTAAATTATATTTTACAACACAAACGTTTATAGATAAACCGGTTTTAAAAACAATAGCGCGATTGTAAACAAGTTGTTTACCTGTTGATCTATTGTTTGTGAAATTAGATACTTCGACGTCTCGAATGTTCTTTATATGCGATATACAAGTGTTATAGTGGTGCTCAGTGTTGTTCAGTGAAGAAGTGTTCTATTGAGAATCTGCTGAAATTCTTTTTGGTGTGATCTGTGATTAAAGTGTTAAGTTTGTTTTAATTGGACTACATTATTTAATCCCGAACACCCAGCTCGCAACAATACCTTGCAGGAATCGTCCTTGTCGGCGAGATCGATGTTGAACTGCAGCGCCGTGTTGTGCAGCACGGGCTTGCCGCACGACACGTCGTAGATCTCCCGCATGTTGTCCGCAGTCAGGCGGTGCTTCTCCAGCTTGTCTGCTACGTCCAGCTGGAATACAGATCAGGATGAATGACCCCTTCAACATGAAAACATCTAACTTTTACAACTCCGTAATAAAGCCCGAAACCTATGTCCCATTCCGTATTCCACGTCTTTCCTATTTCCCATGGCCGTACTCGGTTTGTTAGGAATCATCTTAGGCAGAACGAGCACCTGCGGGCTGCGCGCGCCGCGCGGGATCACCACCACCGGCGACTCCAGCTCGATGCTCACGCTGTATGTATGCATTACCGTAGCGAGCGAGATGTCCCTGACGCGCACTTTGTAGGTGGTGTCCCGCGGCGGGCCGGGGCGGTTGGCGAGCGACATGCGGCCCAGGTGCGCCACCAGCACCTGCGGGCTGCGCGCGCCGCGCGGGATCACCACCACCGGCGACTCCAGCTCGATGCTCACGCTGTATGTATGCATTACCGTAGCGAGCGAGATGTCCCTGACGCGCACTTTGTAGGTGGTGTCCCGCGGCGGGCCGGGGCGGTTGGCGAGCGACATGCGGCCCAGGTGCGCCACCAGCACCTGCGGGCTGCGCGCGCCGCGCGGGATCACCACCACCGGCGACTCCAGCTCGATGCTCACGCTGTATGTATGCATTACCGTAGCGAGCGAGATGTCCCTGACGCGCACTTTGTAGGTGGTGTCCCGCGGCGGGCCGGGGCGGTTGGCGAGCGACATGCGGCCCAGGTGCGCCACCAGCACCTGCGGGCTGCGCGCGCCGCGCGGGATCACCACCACCGGCGACTCCAGCTCGATGCTCACGCTGTATGTATGCATTACCGTAGCGAGCGAGATGTCCCTGACGCGCACTTTGTAGGTGGTGTCCCGCGGCGGGCCGGGGCGGTTGGCGAGCGACATGCGGCCCAGGTGCGCCACCAGCACCTGCGGGCTGCGCGCGCCGCGCGGGATCACCACCACAGGCGACTCCAGCTCGATGCTCACGCTGCAACAGACGTCACAGCTCATACCACACTGAGTTGAAACTTGTGTTTACTTTTTGCCTGACTTGTCCCACTGCAAGTTAACGGCCTCCCTCCTATTTTCCTCATGTTTCGGTTCCTCGGGCCCTATAGCGATGCGGTCCAATACATCTGTTACGTTTGGGACCTAATCGTTGGTGATCTTGGCCTATTAGGTCGTCCTACATAGTGTTGTGGGGGTGCGCTGGACCTAAACATTTAAACACTGTATTTGTGCTGCAGAACAGGGCTGTTCGTGCAATCTACAACATGGGCCCAGGAGAATCGCTACGTGATAAATTTAAAGAAACTCTGACCCTGTCAATATATTTACGAAGTTCTGCTGTATACCCACAAAAATATAAATAGTTTTACTTAGAAAAGTGACTTTCACAACGTAAACACCAGAAATAAAGATAAACGCGTTGCCCACTATTAGGCTACGTAAGGTCAATGTATCTTTCAGAGGGCAGTGTACACGCTTCCACAATAAAATTTCTAAAGAAATGCAGCAATTATCTACCAGCAGTTTAATAAAATGTAAGACAATAAAGCTTACTATAAAATATCTGATTATCTAGCTAGAAGACAAAAATGATTCATGTCCCTTATTTCCTGTTAACATAAGATTAAATATGTAGTTTTTTATATTGTAAGTGGACGTGTCTATGTTTTGTAATAACAAACTATGAAAATAAATGAATGAATTTCTGCCAATGCAGAATCATGCTAAGGCACCCGAAACGTGCTGAATTAACAAGTCATGAAATAAAATGAAAGTAAAACAATAAAAGTGACGTACCTCAGCACGATGTTATCGGCGTGTCTGTCGGAGGGGTCGTCGAGCGAGGCGCCTACGCTGAGCGTGCGGAGCCGCGGGGACACGCCCTCCATGGACTGCGACAGTGACGTACCTCAGCACGATGTTATCGGCGTGTCTGTCGGAGGGGTCGTCGAGCGAGGCGCCCACGCTGAGCGTGCGGCGCCGCGGGGACACGCCCTCCATGGACTGCGACAGTGACGTACCTCAGCACGATGTTATCGGCGTGTCTGTCGCAGGGGTCGTCGAGCGAGGCGCCCACGCTGAGCGTGCGGCGCCGCGGGGACACGCCCTCCATGGACTGCGACAGTGACGTACCTCAGCACGATGTTATCGGCGTGTCTGTCGCAGGGGTCGTCGAGCGAGGCGCCTACGCTGAGCGTGCGGCGCCGCGGGGACACGCCCTCCATGGACTGCGACAGTGACGTACCTCAGCACGATGTTATCGGCGTGTCTGTCGCAGGGGTCGTCGAGCGAGGCGCCCACGCTGAGCGTGCGGCGCCGCGGGGACACGCCCTCCATGGACTGCGACAGTGACGTACCTCAGCACGATGTTATCGGCGTGTCTGTCGCAGGGGTCGTCGAGCGAGGCGCCTACGCTGAGCGTGCGGCGCCGCGGGGACACGCCCTCCATGGACTGCGACAGTGACGTACCTCAGCACGATGTTATCGGCGTGTCTGTCGGAGGGGTCGTCGAGCGAGGCGCCTACGCTGAGCGTGCGGCGCCGCGGGGACACGCCCTCCATGGACTGCGACAGGCGCGGGTTCAAGTACAACGATTCTCTGCCGAAGGGAAAATCTTAAGTAAATTACATCGAATTAAAAAACATGATCACACCAAGCATGAAATCAGCTCCAGCAACGCCGGCTGAGGCCGCACAGGCTAGGGAGAGTCCCCGCGCAGTCACCTGGTGTGCGCCAGTCCCAGCGCCATGTCGGCGGCGGCGGCGGCGGCGGCGCGCAGCGAGCGCGCCAGGTTGGCCAGGTACTGCTTGAACTCCGCCAGGCACGAGCCCAGCTCCAGCAGCAGCGCGGGCTGGTGCGTGTACCACACGCGCGCCACGCGCACCGACACCGCCGTCTGCACGCTCACGGATCCTGCCGGGCACGCACAGTTACACCACGAGCTATCGTCCTGCGAGGTGTCCGAGTAGCGAGAGGGGGGGAAATTACATTTTAGGTAAAGTTAACAGCAATCGACAGCAGACTGACACAACGCGCCCCTCCCGCCGATCGTACACCTCAGGTTCAACACATGCCCATAATCTACAGTCTAATCACATACAGTATAATCAATTTACCAATATATTTTGTATAGGAAAGACAATACTTGGGATAGGACAAACACGGTTGGATTATAAAAAAGATAAAAGATAAAAAGAGAAAAGTGACATTAAACTCTAACGGAGGGCGTCACAGCTCACAACCTGGCGTGCCTAGAAATACTTGCGGAATTCAGGACTCCAGCCGCTGCAACTAGTAACTGAACCACCAACACCTAATGGTATATTATACTTGTACAATCGGTCGTAAGCCTTACGAGTCACCCACGTAAGTGTCGACAATACATTTAAACGATCTTTGGCGGATCTCCAAGAATCCCCCGACGAGATATGATACGCACCGGGCGCGTCGCCGTCCGGGTCGGCTCGCACGGTCCTGTCTATGGAGAAGTGCAGCGCCTTCTCGTCGTGCGGCAGGTCGCGCGGCGCGGCGGCGCGGCCCGCCGACAACACGCGCGCGTGCCCGCCGCCCGCGCTCAGCGACACCACCTGCACGCCGCCCAGCGACCCGCCGCATGATATCACAGACCCGTCTGCAACCACATAATAACTCTTATATCGGGCTACGTGCTCAATGATAGTCTACATAGGATGAGTATGTGATAGCAGGATAGCTATTACAAGACTTCAGAAGTGCAAAAGAGACTAAGCAGTTATCCCGTTTGCTAATTAGTGACTAGCATTAACTAAGCGAACGTCATGCAATTTTAATATCATTAATTAGACTAGTTTATCCTGCTGTCACCAATATTCAAAGTCTATTCTACGTAGGATGAGTATCCTACGTAGAATAGACTATACATAGCGGATTCCTTGACGCCTAGGCCGAGTCACCCTGCAAGCAGCAATTTAAAATGAATGTTCTAGACTCTCCTCAAACAAACGAGGTCACTCCGTGAAGCCTGTGAAGATCCCAGGAAGATTCTGCGGTTCTGGTCGGAGATGGGCTGGCTATGCAAGCCAGACACCTCACGCATAATGGACCAACCTGGAGTCTAAATGCGGAAAAGGGAGTCACACACATACATACCTGTTCTAGATTTTTTCGCAACGCTAGCACTACATATACAAGCCGGCTCTAGGCGCTAAGCAAGCCGCCTTTCAGTTCGTTCCTTAGCAAGTCCACTGTAGGTCAGGAACTCGTCTCAACGCTTTAGGTAAAAAGGAGAAATTTACTAACTTACTCGTATTATAAAAAAAAAATAAACAACGTTCAAGTTCTACTTCCATTTTATCGTCAACCGCTAACAAAATTAAAACAAAAAGAGCCGTCATGAAGTAAACACTAGCACAGTGGTTAGTGGACACAGCAACTGAAGTAGAGATGACCAGAGGCCAGAGTAGCCTCAAATAAGTAGTTAATTTTCATACACCATTTATATTGCTCAATATTACAAAAAAACAGTAGTAACTGAAATACTCTTCGCTAGGGAGGCGCATGCCTGGCGAGATTCGGGGGAGACCTTTGTCCAGCAGTGGGATGATACAGGTTTAAAAAACTGAAAGGCTAAGTACCAAGGGTGGCCTGTATCCGCGCCTCGCAGAGCGTGGCGGTGGCTATCTTGCGCGCCACCACGGCGCCGTGCTCCGCGGCCGCGCGCAGCAGCAGCACGCCCAGTCGGTGGAAGTGGACCGTGATCTCGTGCTACGTACCAAGGGTGGCCTGTATCCGCGCCTCGCAGAGCGTGGCGGTGGCTATCTTGCGCGCCACCACGGCGCCGTGCTCCGCGGCCGCGCGCAGCAGCAGCACGCCCAGTCGGTGGAAGTCGAACGTGATCTCCGTGCGGACTTCTTTCTGCCATTACCATACATTCATAATATATATTTTTTTAAAGAACACTATTTTTAAAAATAAGCTTTTTTAAAGCCTTTATATACGAAGACAAAAACAAATAATATACAAGCATTGGTACGGGGGTACTACATAAGGGGGTGAAGGCCTCAAAAGGTCACCAAACGTCAAAAGTGGCATTTTCGGACGTTTTCGGACGTTTTCGGCCATTTAAAGACTTTTACTTTTTTGGTGACCTTTTGAGGTCACAACAACTCCGATCCCTGTGACCGTAGGGTCACCAAAATCAATCAGTACCCTTCTCTCATTAAGACGGTGTTAACAAAAAAGGTTTCATGTAAATCGTCAACGCGTTCGGTTGTAATCGTCTCATGCACAGACAGACAGACAGCGCTATGCATATTTTTAAAAACCAATACAGCAAACATTTAATGACGTACCCATTTACTAGAGGCAGGCAGTACGCTACCCTGAGTGCCTACTAAAATCCGAGAGCAATCTGTAGGAACTGTTGTTGTATTTACCTTACTGTGGTTTAATACAATAAATCGTGTGAGGCGCGAAGGGAGAATGGAATGCACTTAAATCGGGCGAGGGACGAGGCAGGTCCCCCGACATATCTTTTTACGCGACCTAGTTTGTTGGGTGCATTCTTCCTTCTGCTCGTCACCCTTTAAACTGAAGTTGTGTATAATACCAGCCCTACCCGGTCCCCTACAATGGTGAAATTTCAGCTCAATCGTATACTAATTCTTGCTCGAACAATGGTTTGCAAATATTGAAGTGAACAAATTAAAGGCGAACACTGTAAACTACATAATAAAATTATTTAAATAAAAAAATCCTCGGAAAAATAACTTACTTTGACGACATCACCATCATCGTCCAGCGGAGCCGGCGCCTCTTGGTCCTCGGGCTCGCTTCGAGGCGCCTCGGCCGGCTTGTTTGTCCGCGGACCGAACACTCTTTGGGTGAAACCAATCAGTTCAACTATCGTCTCTTGATTTGCTGTAACAAATGATTATTTAGCATGGTTGAATTTGATGATAATAATATCCTTAGTACATTTATTTTTAGCATATGTTTAGTCAATGTTGTCATATTGTATTGTTGTTTTTATTTCTGTAATTTCTTAAGGTGTGCAATAAAGTATTTTGTATTGTATTGTATTGTATTGTATTGTACGACAGCGTGGGGAACTGACCGATAATGTCCAAGTTATTGAACAGTATATTGGCTATTCTCAGGTCCTCCGAGTCCCCTTCCCCCTTCACCATGCAGAGCTCGACGGCGATGAGAGCCTCGGAGTCCACCAGGCCGGCCGCGCCCCACGTGGGGACGCCACCCCCGAAGGTGTTGCCCCCCGCGGCGTGCCCCCAGGCGTCGGCGCCGCCCGGGGGGACGTTGTTGGACAGCCAGGTGGGGATCGGGCTGGTCGCTCGTTCTGCAGGCTCCACGGTACCTGAGAAGTAAAATATTAAAGTTTCTAGAAGTGTTCTAATTCATGTCCTTATGCCCATAAGGACAGGAACGAGGGAGACCATACCTGCACGGACTTCCCGCGTTGGTGTGAATTGTGCATAGTCCCCCTAATACTACCGCGACCCTGGCCTGCTCAACTTCTTGAGAGAACGAACAAGTAATCTGGGTCCTTGGCAGGTCTGGGTTATGAGAAGCGTTGGAAGCGTATAGGATTTTTGTTTTCCTTTTAACAATAATGTTCATGAGGTTAGGTTTCTTACTGGTGGAGCGATGGAGTGAAAACAGCGCTTGTGACAAGGCTTGCGGGTGCGCCGCATTGACGCCACCGGTGGGCGACTGCGGCGACTGTGGCGACTGTGGCGACTGCGGCGACTGCGGCGACTGCGGAGACGTCGGCTCCGAGCCGCGGATGCTGCCGGAGGCCGTGTCCATGCTGTAAAACAATCATTTAATCACATGTACGCACATGTCTGGAGTTGAGCCGCATCTGCATCTGGAAAAATATTTAAAGCACTAAGCTTTTGCGTTCTTTCGGTTATTTAAGATACATTAATTCCAGACGACTTTCAGTATTTCACTTTACAAATTAAAGTGAGATATATAACAATGTTGTAGGATTTCGTGACTAGGGGGGGTACAAACGGGACCCTATTACTAAGACTCCGCTGTCCGTCTGTCTGTCCGTCCGTCTATCTGTCACCAGGCTGTATCTCATGAACCGTGATAGCTAGACAGTTAAGATTTTCACAGATGATGTATTTTCGTTGCCGCTATAAAACAAAAAGTAGCAACAAAAACAGAATAAAATAAATATTTAAGGGGGCTCCCATACAACAATCGTGATTTTAACAAGTTGTTTTGCCAAATAATGGCACGGAACCTTTCGTGCGCGAATCCGACTCGCACTCAACACTACGTAAGTAATCCCCGTATTAACAAAATGAACGTTCGTTTGTTAGTTTTCCAAGCGCACGTTCAGTCCAGCAGCGGTCGGTTCGCGCGCGTGCCCGTGCAGTTACCCGACGTGCTTGTGGCTGGCGACGAGCAGCTCGAAGTCGGGCCCGTAGGTCTGCAGCGCGTCCACCAGCAGCAGCGAGTGCACGGACAGCGCCAGCGACGCGTCGCGCCAGCGCGCGCACAGCGCCGCGCGCACGCCGCGCACCTGCACCTCGGCGATGCTGCGCCCGCGCGCCTGCACCTGCGCCGCACACCCCCTTTATATCTCAACGCTATCCAAAAACATTCTCAAACAAATCGACACGTGTTTTAGCGCTCATCGAAGCATCCCAAGGAGAAACAGCTCCCTGTTCGAATACACTACATACAACAAAAATGCAGAGATGCCCTGCTGCTCAGCATCATAATGAATATTTACTGCTATGTTATTATGAACGAGCACGTTTCATCCTCTCAGGACAGACATTTCCAGTAGAAGGACGTATAGCAATCAAGTCCCTTAGTGGAGGATTCAATGGATATGTCATGTGAACTCGTTGGTCGACGTGAACCTTCGCCTCGCAAGCAGGTGTCTTCGAACTATATTCCTATTGATAAATTTAATGAGCTACTTGTCTCTCTGAATACGTGACGCAGCGAGATGACAACTAGCATGACATGTCTTAGTAACGATATAAAAGGATCTTGGAAAGATATGCAGACTGAAATAATAGATCTTCGTAATGGGCAAGCTAATTCATGGTTCTCTAAATTCACCAAATGTTGATAGTTTTAGTATGTTCCTTTGTATTGTTTTCTGCTTTGTATGTAGTAGATTTTAGTGGACTTTCATCTAACTTTTAAGACAATCTGAGAATAGCGTTGTGGGCTGCATTATCAACACATTGTATTTTATACCTTTTGTAAATTAAATTGTAATTTGTATAATGTAACTGTTTGCTTTTCCTGAATATATAAAAATATAAAATATATAGAGTTCCAGGATACGGATGGTTACCTCGAGAGACAGCTGGTCGATCGCGAACTGCAGCATGAGAAGCGTGGAGTGGTGCAGCGAGGACAGGTCGGCGCGCTGCGCGTCCGCGCCGGCGCCGTCCGCCGCGCCCGCGCCCGCGCCCGCGCCCGCCGCCGCGCGCCCTCTGTCCCCCAGATCAGAACCACGGTGTACTTTCTAACAGCAGCAATGATACCAGCAAAAGAATAACTAGGCGAAAAGTCTGCTAACACCTACAACAGCGTTACAAAAGAGTTTCTGATTTTTATTTTTATCTAATCCAATTTGAATTCATACTTTTAATTTCGTGCTGTCTATTTTTGAAGTGATAACTTCTTATCAAATTCAAATTCAAACAATACTTTATTCAGTGCGGCCGCATGGACCTTATTGACGCGTCACAAATTACAAAATAAAACAACACAAATAAATAGAATAAAGCACATAATTGAATCTGTTCACTTCAGATGACACGCGAGTTAGGAAAAGAAGCGAACAGAAGAACCTAACTCGGTCGTTATAGTCATCATTTAACAATTTGATTTTGTCTTATGTTACGTTTGACGGAGTTGGAGCAGATTATGGGAGGGTAAACCGCTTCGTTACTTACTACTTTCGTAACGCGTTACGGCGCCAGTCTGTCTGGCTTCCCTTCCTCTCACGCATACGGCAGCGGCAGGCAGGCTCCTCCTCTCTCACTCTAACCCGCAGCGCTAGCCTAAGTTATCACTTCTGTCGTGCGTCCCTCCCGAGACACACACGCTTTTTTTGTGTAATTTTATATGCATTTTAGTATTTTCTGTGACATTTCATTTTAGTAATTCTGATTGATTATACTCCGCTAGTTTTAAATATGTGTTATATATAATGATTATGGATTTATGATCTGCAATAAATGAATAATAATAAGAGACTAGTCGCATTCCGCAGTTTCACCAGCGTAGTTCCCGTTCTCGTGGGAATACGAGGATAAAATATCCTAGCCTATGTTACTCAGGAATAATGTAGCATTCTAATGGTGAAAGAAGTTTGAAAATCGATCAAGTAGTTTTTGAGCTTATTCGATACAAACATACAAAATACAACATTTATAATATTGTTTTATTATGATTATTAAAGCTCTGCATTTATACCAAAACACCGTTTTGGCTTGATCGGTCGAGCCATCGTTCGGAAATGTTTAGCACATTAGATATTCTAGCAGCAGCGCGGGTAATAACAACATAAGAACTAGTCAAATAATGTGCGAGCACCATTCAACATTGTAACGCATTATACTGAACATTGGTAAATAATTACAATCGCGTTCTGCGTCAACAGTTTGTTGGAAATAGCATTAGTGCCAGTGTAACCGGCATGTCGACTGGCTAAATGCCTAGTCAGATTGGTGTCGATTTTGTTTTACACTTCCTAAGACTAATAATAATAATCAGTCATAATGACGTTTTTAAATTTGGAGATGTCAAAGTAAACCTAAGTAAAATTGTTCCGTTTTAATTTTAGAACGTCATTAGTGACGTTCTTAATGGCTTAATGCAGGTTTAGGTCATTTTACGCAATTTTAATTAACTTTAGTCAGGAAGTGTACCACCATTATTGCTCTAGACTAAACTCAAAATTAACGTATCTTTTTGCAAGTTTGCCAGACGCTGGAAAGTTCCTTGATTATCCGAAAGCAGCTGCGCAGCTCATTGGTGTATGTGTCGTAGGATGATTTGATAATTCGAATTATCGCGAAAATTCTAGAGATAGTGCGAAAACACGGATAATAAGACAATTGCTATTACGTTATCATCTGATAACGCCTGTGACAGAACCGAGATGGACAGACAGTGGGTTATTAGGTTTAAATGTAATCACAAACCACAACTGTCTAATTATCCGTATTTTCGTAAAATCTCTAGAATTTTCGCGATAATTGGAATTATCAAATGATCCTAGGACATATGCATAAAGGGCGCGGGTACTCACACCAGCGCGGGCAGCGAGCCGCGCAGCGTGGCGCCCGGGTACTGCGGGTCCAGCGTGTGCACCACGAGTGCACGCGGGTACTGCGGGTCCAGCGTGTGCACCACGAGTGCACGCGGGTACTCACGGCGCGAATATGGAGACGGCGTCGAGCACGGCGCGCGCCGCCAGCAGCTTGTGCTCGCTGAGGTGCGCCACCAGCGCGGGCAGCGAGCCGCGCAGCGTGGCGCCCGGGTACTGCGGGTCCAGCGTGTGCACCACGAGTGCACGCGGGTACTCACGGCGCGAATATGGAGACGGCGTCGAGCACGGCGCGCGCCGCCAGCAGCTTGTGCTCGCTGAGGTGCGCCACCAGCGCGGGCAGCGAGCCGCGCAGCGTGGCGCCCGGGTACTGCGGGTCCAGCGTGTGCACCACGCGGCGCTCCGCCTGCCGCCAACCAAACAACAATCCATTATAATTTAGTAATGTTATCTCTCAATATTATAAAGAGGGAATATTTGTATGTTTGTAATGAATAAACATAAAAACAACTGGACCGATTTTCAAAATGCTATCACAGGCTCATAGGCGCCTCAGCGACAACATTACACACTTGTACCATAATTTACTATAAAAATCTCACACCCTGGATATTGTTTAGATCAAGTAAGAAAAAAAAATAAACATAAAAACATATATTAGACTAGCCGCATTTTCACTTGCGTAGTTTCCGTTCCCGTGGGAAAACGGAGATAAAATATAGCTTATGTTACTCAAAATGTAGAATTCTAAAGAATTGAAAGAGTTTTGAAAATCAGTCTAGTAGTTTTTCAGTTTATTGGTTACAAACATACAAAATACAAGACTTTACTATTTATAATATTATTATGAAGTATGATTTTTCACATCTACATGTCATGTTATACTTAGATTAGTCAACAAACATTACTGTGGAAACCAGCGGCTTAATCAGCTTCAGACGTTTTCTTTCCTCTGAAGTTAGCCTTCTCCTCGTAAATCCTACAAGCCGAAATTGCAATATAAAACAATTCTTTGTATAACTTGCGCCCATAGATTAGGTATACCTGCAGTGAAATGCTGAACCTGTCCAGCAGATGCAGCGATGATGTGGATTTGGTGTGAGCGTACTGCCAGTTGTCTCTCGCGCGTCCCACTAATATCTGGAGGTCACTCAGCTCTATGTTGTATCTGTAATTGAAAAATGCTTAAACTAATACAAAAAGCGTATGCAATTTGCTAGCGATTCGGGAAAAAAGATATCCTCATAAAAAGAAAAAAAATCAAACTCGTCGCCAGTAGCTGTAATTCTGACCTATTATTGGCGACGAGTTTTTGAGCTTACTATATTTATACGTTCTACTAATACATGAAACCTTAAGACTTTCAAAATGTATTGTATAGATGTGCGTCTAAAGTTGGCATTTCAATTTTTTCCATCTATTAGTCGTTAGATGTTAGAGGTACCTGTCATAAAGTCTATCATGTAGATCCGTGGCCTGCAGCGCGCGATGGTCGGCGGCGTGCGGCAGCGGCGGCTCGGCCGGCGACAGCAGGCTCGCGGGCGGCGTGGAGCACGGAGTCATGAACGTCTCCTCCTCCGCCGCCGCGTCCGCGGGCTCCTCCGCCGGCCCGCCCGCCGGCCCCGCCGCGCCCGCGCCGCGCCCGCTGTTGCCGAGCCGCAGCCGCCCGAAGTCCACGAGCAGCACGCCGCCCTCGCGGGACGACATGTCCTCGGCGAACAGGATCTGGGGCGCAGAGATGTCCAGCTCCACTTGCCAGGAGCGACGCTCGCCCTGTCCAACAGTTAGGGGTAACATTCATTTTGTGAACTAGTTTATATGGTGGCCCTAGCTTTGGTTTTTAATAAGAGATGCTGATAACTTTATCTTCACAACAATCTAAAAGTATGGAAAAATGTGGCGTAACGGGTTTACTGAGAGCGTCGTAATATCCAACGGTGTGTTAGTCGTGTATGTGACATTTCACATCTAAGAGAGAAAATGTTCCGAACGTAATAAGAAGTGAAATAGTAAGTAGTGATGTACTTTTCAGGGATTTAAAAAATAGGACGATGAAATAGCGAAAATTCTCGGAAAAATACAAAAAATCCTAAACAAGGACACGCGACGAATTGAAGCATAATCTAACCGAAACCAATAAAGACAGTAAAGATTTTCGACCCGACGGTTAATTGCTCCCTGGCCGAACGGTAAAGGCAGCCTGCGTTGAAGGTGTTCGTCTGAACGTTACGGGTTCGAGTCCCGTCGAAGACAAAATTTTGATAGCATTTTTCTTTTCTATAAAGCATAATCTATTTAACACTTCATAATGTTTCATAAGGTAAGTAACCTATGCAGGTTTTGTTATGTTATGAGTGGTTACCGGCGCGGCCCTGAGGATGTCCTCCCAGTGCGTGATGAGGCGCGCCTTGGTGGAGTCGCGCACGGAGTGGTAGGCGGACAGCGCGCGGCGCGGGCCGGCGGCGCCCCAGGGCGCGCACGCCCACGCGCGCGCCCAGCGCGCCAGCTCCGCGCAGTACACCACCTCCATCGACCCCGACTGTTATGTTATGAGTGGTTACCGGCGCGGCCCTGAGGATGTCCTCCCAGTGCGTGATGAGGCGCGCCTTGGTGGAGTCGCGCACGGAGTGGTAGGCGGACAGCGCGCGGCGCGGGCCGGCGGCGCCCCAGGGCGCGCACGCCCACGCGCGCGCCCAGCGCGCCAGCTCCGCGCAGTACACCACCTCCATCGACCCCGACTGTTATGTTATGAGTGGTTACCGGCGCGGCCCTGAGGATGTCCTCCCAGTGCGTGATGAGGCGCGCCTTGGTGGAGTCGCGCACGGAGTGGTAGGCGGACAGCGCGCGGCGCGGGCCGGCGGCGCCCCAGGGCGCGCACGCCCACGCGCGCGCCCAGCGCGCCAGCTCCGCGCAGTACACCACCTCCATCGACCCCGACTGTTATGTTATGAGTGGTTACCGGCGCGGCCCTGAGGATGTCCTCCCAGTGCGTGATGAGGCGCGCCTTGGTGGAGTCGCGCACGGAGTGGTAGGCGGACAGCGCGCGGCGCGGGCCGGCGGCGCCCCAGGGCGCGCACGCCCACGCGCGCGCCCAGCGCGCCAGCTCCGCGCAGTACACCACCTCCATCGACCCCGACTTCACCCACAGCCTGGGGAGACCACGTCACGTTCAAGGTTTAGCTTTGTAAATCCGTGCACGACAGCGTGTCATTAGCGGTGCAGCCGCATGACATCTGTCGAAAGCCAACCCTGTGTCCTGAGTCCAGCTTTTGCCAATAATGCAGCGCGGCAGTTTGAAGGCCCTTTATCTTAATCAGCCCGTGCTACGGGTGCCAGTTGGCTAAAATAACTGCGCATGCATATTATAATTAGTTAATAATTGCGCTTTCATTGGTGTATGGATGATTTAAACTTGATGATATAACTGGTGCTATAATAACATGTAAACATGCAAATGCCGTGGGGTGCCGGCGGTAGAATGTCGCCCCTACACTCTTGCCCGTGGATGCAGTAAGAATCTGCCAAGGGAGAACTCCGGAAGATGGGCAGCAGCGTCTTTCTGTATCTCAACATCCCGTACTACGCTCGCTAACCCGCCTGCCAAGCGCGGTGAGCACGGCAACGACTCCTCATGATCAGTACTCGGAGATCAATGAGGGAGGCCTGTGTCCAGCAGTGGACGTGGATAGCATCCTATGGCTGACATGATTTAAATACATCATTATTGGCAAAAAACTTATTTTACAAGATTTATTTGTCCGCTTTTAAGAGCTGCAGATATTTAATGGACGAAATATAACAAAAAATACTTGCCTGTAATCGCAGTTCAAGCCGAAGGGTTTCTTCTCGTAGGTGAGCTGGAAGAGCGGCTCGCCGGAGGGCGGCGCCGGCGGGGCGGCCGCGCGCCGCGCGCCGCCGCCCGCGCGGCCCAGGCCCTCGCGGATCACGCCCTGCGCACACACACACTGTTCAACCAACAACGAGACAAGGGAGGCCTTTTGGCCTGCAGTGGCCTTTTTATGACCTATAGTGTGTCCCACTGGCTAAGGTATGACCTTCCACCTCTTACGAACATCGACTGCCTCCCGCCACTCTTCCTGCAGTAGGCTTACAAAGTTATAAATAAATAATGACTGAATAATGGGTCCCTATTTATAGTTTTAAACAAATTAATGTTATTAATTTGATATATTCATAGTTTTATTAAACTTCTTTTGTTTTGTATGATCAATTTTGAAAAAAAGCTTCTTTAAATAATTCAGCTTTATAGTATACCTTGCATTGTTTGGTGAGATAAAATATAGCTTCTGGTTTCCCAAAAATAAAAATATAGATATGTATATAACAAGAAAGTTTAAAGGTTAATCTCAGTGGATGTCAAACAAGTACAAAGGTATATATATATTCGTGATCACTTCTTGGTCCAGCTAGTTATCGTCAAAGATTAATAATAAATTTATTGCACTATAGTAAATTCCAGACTCAACCGTTCAAAGGAATTCTGGATACCACGCCACACAGTGCTGGAACAATATTCCACCACCACTCGGTTGTTGAAATCTAAGCATGTTTTAAAAACCGCAGCTCAGCTCAGCAGAGCACAGCTCCACCTTGTATATGCAGTTACCTGCGGCGCGCAGACGATAGGGAAGAGCGTATGCTTCGTGACGCGGTCCCGCAGCGACAGCGCGCCCAGCGACACCTGCAGCGCGTGCGAGCCGCCGCGCGGCCGCGACTCCACGCTGGCGCGCACCGCGCTGCAGTGCAGCTCCACCTTGCCGCCGCCGCCCGCTGCGCCCCCGCCGGCGCTGCTGCACACACACACAGAGATTGCTACGTCACATACATACATCAAAGCACCTTATTTTACTAGCCACGAGATAGATTACATCCTATCGCCGCTACTGTAGCGGATATACTGCCGCATTCAGAAAAGCCAAATCAGTGTTCCCATTCCCACTAAGCTAAGTTGTATTTTGGAAAAATCTGATTTGCTCTTTGAAGAAGAAGGTCTTCCAGAACGGGCACATCATTATCATCATTTCATCCGCAGGACGTCCACTGTAGGAAGCGACCTACATCCGTCAGCGGCGCCGTCCGTGGCCTCCATTCGAAAATTTTCGGTCCCATCGCCCATCTGTTATTCGAGCTACATGGCCTGCCCATTGCCATTTAACCTTGCTAATCCGTTTCGCTATGTCAATGACCCAAGTTCCTCTACGTTTCTCTTGAAAGCAAGGCGTTGCCGCTGAGCAACCACATCGCCTAACCGATCAATGAACTTACGCCTCACTGCCCCCCTCGTTCTCCATGCTCAGTATCAGCGAGCCTTTATTCAGCACGAACTCGAACTTTCCGAACACCGTATCCCTCTTCAGCAGCGTATTGTTATCGAGCGAGTCCGTGATGACGTCCAGGATCTCCTCCTCCAGGGCCGGCGCGGGCGCGGGCGCGGGCGCGGGCGCGGGCGCGTGCGCGGGCGCGGGCGCCGCGTCGGGCGCGCCGTACCAGCCCCACCACTGCGGGAACCAGTGCACGAGCACGCTGCGGCCCGAGGACGGCTTGTCGGGGGTGGACACGGGGGTCGTCTGCGGCACTTGGCGCATCGCCACCTGAAATTAACGTTCCTGCTGTACAAACTACATATTTTACATATTTTTGACGAGCTCTGTGGCGCAGGGGGTGAAGGTCATCGGCAAACATCGATAATTTATAAAAACTGCAAAAACCAAAGGTCCACGATGTGATCCTTCAGGAAAACCTGAAGGTATCGCTCCTGCTGCGGATCGTTTACAAATGGGAGCGATTTTGATGGTATGATTCCAGTATCGTATTAAGAAACTCAACTTTACACAAAGTTGAGTTTCCTAATACGATCTTTGCGAAGCTTTTAACCCCAGCGCTGTATGTTCTGCATGCAGCTTACGCTGAATTTGCTCTGAATTAAGCTTTTTTGCTCTTTTGTGATCAGACAATAAACGATTTTGTATTTGTTGTATTTAAAGCCGTGGTAAAAGCGTGGACAAGCTTTGAATAAATAATCTGTCATGCATCACTTTTCGAAAAGAGGATTTTCACCTTTCTTTATGTCAGTAACGCACGAATAAGATAAATATTGATGGGACTTACCTCTCTGAGCGGTTTCAGGACGTGGATGGGCGTGCGCCACTCGAACTCGTCCTTGAGCGCCTTCTTGTCGGGCGGCAGCGTGGCGGCCGGGTGGCACAGCGTGGACAGGCAGATGGCGACGTACTGCTTGCTCTGGCGGGCCGCTTCCAGGCACGACTTACCTCTCTGAGCGGTTTCAGGACGTGGATGGGCGTGCGCCACTCGAACTCGTCCTTGAGCGCCTTCTTGTCGGGCGGCAGCGTGGCGGCCGGGTGGCACAGCGTGGACAGGCAGATGGCGACGTACTGCTTGCTCTGGCGGACCGCTTCCAGGCACGACTTACCTCTCTGAGTGGTTTCAGGACGTGGATGGGCGTGCGCCACTCGAACTCGTCCTTGAGCGCCTTCTTGTCGGGCGGCAGCGTGGCGGCCGGGTGGCACAGCGTGGACAGGCAGATGGCGACGTACTGCTTGCTCTGGCGGACCGCTTCCAGGCACGACTTACCTCTCTGAGTGGTTTCAGGACGTGGATGGGCGTGCGCCACTCGAACTCGTCCTTGAGCGCCTTCTTGTCGGGCGGCAGCGTGGCGGCCGGGTGGCACAGCGTGGACAGGCAGATGGCGACGTACTGCTTGCTCTGGCGGGCCGCTTCCAGGCACGACTTACCTCTCTGAGCGGTTTCAGGACGTGGATGGGCGTGCGCCACTCGAACTCGTCCTTGAGCGCCTTCTTGTCGGGCGGCAGCGTGGCGGCCGGGTGGCACAGCGTGGACAGGCAGATGGCGACGTACTGCTTGCTCTGGCGGGCCGCTTCCAGGCACGACTTACCTCTCTGAGCGGTTTCAGGACGTGGATGGGCGTGCGCCACTCGAACTCGTCCTTGAGCGCCTTCTTGTCGGGCGGCAGCGTGGCGGCCGGGTGGCACAGCGTGGACAGGCAGATGGCGACGTACTGCTTGCTCTGGCGGGCCGCTTCCAGGCACGACTCCCACGTCGGTTTGGGCTCCGTCCCTACAAACATAACATGCATTGGCGCCGGGCCGCTAGTTTTCCGTGAAATACAATTTTGAAGTCTTGAAAGGAACAAGGCACTTCTAGGACACGTCATAGATGACAAAAAGAAATTCTGCCATGATAGGACCCCGGCAGATGTTAAATGCAAGAATATAAAATGTGGATACGGAATTTAACGTGAAATACATATATAAAGGGTAATCACGCGATAAATACCGGATAATTCAATTAATAATAATGTGTTGTGATCGCGAAAGTTTATGAACATAATTATTATTACAAGGAAGTTGGATTTTGCGTCAGTCACATCAACGAGCGTCGTCCAGCGCGCCGCATCAAACTTTACATCAAAAAGCTCGTCGAGGCTTAAATTTGCTATAATGAAACAGTTGTATTCAATGTAACTCACACGGGTGATGCTGGAAGTGGCAGGCCAGCGCGTACAGCCACCACTGCCGCGCGTGCGCGCGCACGGGCGCGCCGGGCCGCCGCGCGCGGGACTCGCGCAGGCGCGCCAGGCTCTCCAGGCCCAGCGCGCAGCCCACCGCCTCGCCGTACTGGCGCTGCAACCCGACATACACCTATTGAATTCACCGACTGGCGAGAATATGGGTTGCCCCAATAACCAACAAGCTTACGGTTGCAATATCTGTGTAATCGAGCTCATGATAATGTAATTTCATTAATGAAAGGTTTATATATTATAATTGTGCGTGTGTGAGCCTTCGTTGTCGGCCAAGTTGTGTTCTGAGAAAGAAGTGCGCAGTGCGGGGGGAACGGAGATACGTTCCGTTATAGTTGTCGTAGACACCAACCAAACCAGGTTAGCAAACAAAATATGGCAACTTGTTCTTCATTGCAGCTAAAGATTTAAACCACTCGATGGAATATGAGTAAGCCGAGAGATTGAAGGTTTACAAGTCGACAAAAAACTAAAATCTAAGTTTAAGAGAAGGATTTAAAACGGTATCCTCAACAAAAATGCTTGTTGCTACATTCTTTTGAGTCGGTATAGTCGTAGAGAACATGACAATGTTTTACAAAGATTCTCGAGGCATCTCAATACAGCATAGCACTTACCTCGGTAAGATCCAGTAGCACGGTGTCCATCGTGAGGTAAGCCGCGAGCCGCGGCCGGGTGCGACTGCGCAGCGGGAGCTCCGTGCGCTCGCGACGCACGCGCGCGCGCGCGCTCACGGGCGACACTACGTACCGGTGCGGGGCGGCGCCGCCGGACGACATACATAGCACTTACCTCGGTAAGGTCCAGTAGCACGGTGTCCATCGTGAGGTAAGCCGCGAGCCGCGGCCGGGTGCGACTGCGCAGCGGGAGCTCCGTGCGCTCGCGACGCACGCGCGCGCGCGCGCTCACGGGCGACACTACGTACCGGTGCGGGGCGGCGCCGCCGGACGACATACATAGCACTTACCTCGGTAAGGTCCAGTAGCACGGTGTCCATCGTGAGGTAAGCCGCGAGCCGCGGCCGGGTGCGACTGCGCAGCGGGAGCTCCGTGCGCTCGCGACGCACGCGCGCGCGCGCGCTCACGGGCGACACTACGTACCGGTGCGGGGCGGCGCCGCCGGACGACATACATAGCACTTACCTCGGTAAGGTCCAGTAGCACGGTGTCCATCGTGAGGTAAGCCGCGAGCCGCGGCCGGGTGCGACTGCGCAGCGGGAGCTCCGTGCGCTCGCGACGCACGCGCGCGCGCGCGCTCACGGGCGACACTACGTACCGGTGCGGGGCGGCGCCGCCGGACGACATACATAGCACTTACCTCGGTAAGGTCCAGTAGCACGGTGTCCATCGTGAGGTAAGCCGCGAGCCGCGGCCGGGTGCGACTGCGCAGCGGGAGCTCCGTGCGCTCGCGACGCACGCGCGCGCGCGCGCTCACGGGCGACACTACGTACCGGTGCGGGGCGGCGCCGCCGGACGACATACATAGCACTTACCTCGGTAAGGTCCAGTAGCACGGTGTCCATCGTGAGGTAAGCCGCGAGCCGCGGCCGGGTGCGACTGCGCAGCGGGAGCTCCGTGCGCTCGCGACGCACGCGCGCGCGCGCGCTCACGGGCGACACTACGTACCGGTGCGGGGCGGCGCCGCCGGACGACATACATAGCACTTACCTCGGTAAGGTCCAGTAGCACGGTGTCCATCGTGAGGTAAGCCGCGAGCCGCGGCCGGGTGCGACTGCGCAGCGGGAGCTCCGTGCGCTCGCGACGCACGCGCGCGCGCGCGCTCACGGGCGACACTACGTACCGGTGCGGGGCGGCGCCGCCGGACGACATACATAGCACTTACCTCGGTAAGGTCCAGTAGCACGGTGTCCATCGTGAGGTAAGCCGCGAGCCGCGGCCGGGTGCGACTGCGCAGCGGGAGCTCCGTGCGCTCGCGACGCACGCGCGCGCGCGCGCTCACGGGCGACACTACGTACCGGTGCGGGGCGGCGCCGCCGGACGACATACATAGCACTTACCTCGGTAAGGTCCAGTAGCACGGTGTCCATCGTGAGGTAAGCCGCGAGCCGCGGCCGGGTGCGACTGCGCAGCGGGAGCTCCGTGCGCTCGCGACGCACGCGCGCGCGCGCGCTCACGGGCGACACTACGTACCGGTGCGGGGCGGCGCCGCCGGACGACATACATAGCACTTACCTCGGTAAGGTCCAGTAGCACGGTGTCCATCGTGAGGTAAGCCGCGAGCCGCGGCCGGGTGCGACTGCGCAGCGGGAGCTCCGTGCGCTCGCGACGCACGCGCGCGCGCGCGCTCACGGGCGACACTACGTACCGGTGCGGGGCGGCGCCGCCGGACGACATACATAGCACTTACCTCGGTAAGGTCCAGTAGCACGGTGTCCATCGTGAGGTAAGCCGCGAGCCGCGGCCGGGTGCGACTGCGCAGCGGGAGCTCCGTGCGCTCGCGACGCACGCGCGCGCGCGCGCTCACGGGCGACACTACGTACCGGTGCGGGGCGGCGCCGCCGGACGACATACATAGCACTTACCTCGGTAAGGTCCAGTAGCACGGTGTCCATCGTGAGGTAAGCCGCGAGCCGCGGCCGGGTGCGACTGCGCAGCGGGAGCTCCGTGCGCTCGCGACGCACGCGCGCGCGCGCGCTCACGGGCGACACTACGTACCGGTGCGGGGCGGCGCCGCCGGACGACATACATAGCACTTACCTCGGTAAGGTCCAGTAGCACGGTGTCCATCGTGAGGTAAGCCGCGAGCCGCGGCCGGGTGCGACTGCGCAGCGGGAGCTCCGTGCGCTCGCGACGCACGCGCGCGCGCGCGCTCACGGGCGACACTACGTACCGGTGCGGGGCGGCGCCGCCGGACGACATACATAGCACTTACCTCGGTAAGGTCCAGTAGCACGGTGTCCATCGTGAGGTAAGCCGCGAGCCGCGGCCGGGTGCGACTGCGCAGCGGGAGCTCCGTGCGCTCGCGACGCACGCGCGCGCGCGCGCTCACGGGCGACACTACGTACCGGTGCGGGGCGGCGCCGCCGGACGACATACGCTCCTGCAAGTTATTAAACTTTAAAGTATTTACATATTACATGTTCCGGACGGTCATAGCAATTAAATTAATAGATTAGACTTAAATGAAAATAAAACACCTACCACCATGTAGCTCTAAGACCTAGCATAGATAGTCATAGTATAGATAGCCATAGCATAGATAAATATTATAAATAAAATATTAATAGTACTTGTAGGCACCGGCAACGGGCTACAATAATATAGAGATAGGCTGTTTTATAAATGCATAGATAGAGCAAATAATGTAAGATATTGTAAGATATTAACACAGATACAGATAGAAACAGTAAACAATGTACCTACACCAATAAACGCAACCGGCAATAGTCGCTCGCTGCGCGCGGCAGAGTGAGAGAACAGGAAAAAATATAAATATAGACGAGAACCGCTCACTGCATGTGCTCAGTCCACAAGTCGCCAGCCTCGGAACAACACCCACGCGCTAACAAAAGGAAGCAAGGAACGGACCTCTCGCTCACTCTCGCCGCCCGCAACCCGCACCCGCCGCCGTTGTACCTGAATTCACGCTATTGTTTCAATCTCAGTCCTCCATAGAACCCCAGCGCTCAACGTACACACAGGACGACGGTCTACTATACTCGGAATCGGAAGGCTCATCAGCACACCCAACAGTTACAGTCCACTGAATAGGTGCTGAGCCGACCGAACCGTTTATAGTCCGGTCCCGTACATTACAACTATGTGAGTGGGCGTTTTGGAGTAACGGTTTAATTTATTGAATCATATTCTGCTCCTTCAGCAGCAATAGCAAAGGCTTTAGGAGCTCTAAACAGCTATTGCATGGGTATAAAAAAAACTGTCACAACTGTAGGTACTCGTGACCAATGATTATGTCGACTGTGTAATAGCAGACTATGCTTCACGTTACAAAACGGGGAAATTGTTACATACATCAATAAAATCGTACTTGTTATTTTGTCGAAGGCGCAAACTCTTTCAAACCCAATCGTGAGGTCTTCATCAGGATGATTGTGCGCGTCGCGACCCTTCCGCATTCCGTCGCATGCTCGTATGATTTATGATGGTTCAGAAAGCTGCAGGACGGCTTACCGTGAGCTCAGCAATATCGCAGCTAGCGAGCATGCCGCAGGGCACCGGCACGGGGTCCCAGTACACGGCCAGCTGCGTGAGCTCCAGCAGCTTGAAGGAGCAGCCCTCGGGCGCCAGCAGCGTGAACCCGCGCCGCCACGCGCTGTCGCACGACTCGGCCGCCAGCGCCTCCACCGTCAGCCCGCACGCGAACGCGCTGGCGCACGTCGTGCTGTCCTCGTAGCGGATGTGCACGTCCTGCACCTTCAACTACCAACAAATATGGATGTTCATTTGCATGTAACCCATTCAATAACAGTAAAGTAAAAAGGCCTTTCACATAATATATTTATGATGATTGAGGCACTGGTACTCATGCTGTACAAGACGCTGCAATGACATTCTTAGATGGATTCGCTTGTCCAATATTGCCCATACATAACATAGCTTGAAGTTGCCACGCAAGATCACAGAACAGAGAAAACATAGAAATCGTAAGTAGGCGGGGCTCGCGTAACACCTAGTAGGCGCAGTACTGCGCACTTTAAGCACCGCTTACTTCAGTCGTGTTTTAATTCAGCAGAGTAAACATACTTAAAAAAAAAATATAAAAATGCCGTATTGTGCCGTTTTAGAGTGTAAAAACGAAAGCCGAACCAAAAATTTAACGAAAGGGGGCATATCATATCACCGGTAAGCATTATTTTATTGTTTTTTTGTTAGTTTTGTTCAAAATGCAAAACCGTCAAATAAATATAGCAATAGCGCCATCTCTTGTTGAGTGGCTTTGTGTTGTGGATTATCAAGCAATCAAGAAAAGCAGCCATTGTATTAGTAATCTTATTTCCTGGGAATAGAGACTATAAAAAAATATTTGGCAAAAGCGCCATCTCTGGCTGAGTGAACATACTAAATATTCATTTTTTATCACTGTTTATTTTATTGAACATTGAACCATGTGGCGATCGGAATAAGGTTAATATCAATAAAATTAGTTTTATGATTTTATGCCCTTTTTAAGGTACTCTTTCAACCAATAAGAATTTTTATTTCTATGTGTGTTAGTTTTTACATGTGTGAGTTTAGCGACACTGGTTCTCTTAGTAAAAAGGCATCATGCTAATTCTACTCATTTTGTCTGTTCTGTGCGCAAGATCATCCTAAGTGGAAATCCCTTCTGAGAGCCCTATGTCCCTGATGCCCTCATCTATATCCTATCGTTATCCCTATAACAGGACACAATCATTATACATATCATAAACAAGAATAATATTAAAAAACCCTTCTCTTTCCTCAAATGCTATTAGACTGTACTATTCAGTTACGCTACGCTGTTACGCTTAGCGTAGCTTAGTTGGTAAAACCACTTCCAGCTTCAGCAGGGTAAAGTATCAATTTGATTACTATCAGAATTGTCAACTAATGTTTTATAAGACAAACTATCAAGTTCTTAAGTGGAGGCGGTGACTTGGCAAGCATAGTGTAGAACGCCCACCAGCTAGACAGATTAACAATATCGTCGCTGGCAGACGCATACCGGCAAACTGAAGATAGGGAATAATGCAAAATGGGAGAGGCCTATGTTTTGTTTAGAAGTAATGTAGGCCAATGATGATCATGACAAAGTAGTTCCATAAGTTACCTGTAAGTTCTCAACAATATTAGCAAGCAGTCCGGTGCCATAGCTGAGCCAGGAGGAGTAGGAGGCGGCGTAGTAGCCGGCGTCGGCCTGCGCCTCGGTGTCGGCGCGCCACTGCGCCTCCAGCGCGTCCAGCAGCGCCACCTTCCGCTCGTGCGCGAAGTGCGCCTCCGCGGTCGCATCCCACTGACGCACAATCACCTCAGTTAATAAAACACAATCACAGGGCCATACATTGCTATGAAAACATTATTGGACTTCTAATCAATGAAACGGGAGGTAATGTCTTGATAATTGCGGTAAATATGTAATATGTTGTAAAGGTTTTAATAAATAAATGAATGATTTTGATTTTAATATTTATATGAATTTATTGAAATTTATTTGGCAGATAAAAAATAATATTCGACCTTCACTGTTGTTATTTAAAAAAATATTTTGTCCTGTTTTTAAAGAAATTTAGTCTTCAAATTTTCTACTGATTTTTTATTGAATACATAATCAAATGAGTGAGTGTAGCAAACAAAGTTCTTAGTGACAACTAGGCATTTCCGCTGAATGTTTGTATGTATGTCCACAATTTTTTGTCCAAGGATACTCTTGAATGAATGGTTGGATTTTGATGAATTTTAAAACTTAAGAAGATTGTGGGTGTAAGTAATCAATTAAATAGTAAATTCAAGCCGTTTTATAACAGAAAATTTTCGCCTAAAGGCAAATCAAGCGAACGCGGATTCGGGTCGGCAGCCTGTACTTTTAATTGTTCGTTCTGTAAAAAGAATCATATTATTTATAAATGTAAAGAGTTTTTAAAACTCAGCTCAAAGGAAAAGTATAGCGAAGTGTCAAGGTTAGGATTGTGTCAAATATGCCTGCATCAGCATGAAGTAGGTCAATGTCTTTCAAAGCGTAAATGCAGTGTATGCAATGGTCAGCATAGTTATTTATTACACGATGCTATTTTGTTTATGAATTTTGAAAGCCAGTCCAGTCCTGCAACGATAAATTCGTTACCGAAGCTTATACAATCTACGAATAAGGATCTTAGAGCAAATCACGTTGCTAGCGATAGTGAGGAAATTTTACTTACCACGTTAGCTCAAAGAGTGATCTCAGTGTGCAAAAAAAAAAAACGTGGTATAGAAATAAGCTGGATGAAAGGTTGGACGTTAAGTTCCATTTGAGTTTGTAATTAATTTTTTACATTTAACTTCCATTAAGTTCCATTTGATTTTGTAATTAACTTTTTACATTTAACTTGTACCTAGTATAAATAGTTCGTTTTATAATTTGTTTATTGCTTTATTATTAGATTGATCTTTCTTATTTTTAAGTCGCCAGGATGTACAAGGAACATAGTTTATTTCTAATTTGTACAAGGAAGATAAAATATTTCTTATTTTTTGAGTCGCCAGGATGTAAAAGGTACATATTATCACGTATAATTTCTACGTGATAAATCTTAATATTATAAGAAGTCACGATTATGCGTGTATAGCAATAAGCTTCCTATATAATTATGTAAGTATTGTTTAATAAATCAGTTGTGATCAGAATTTAACTGGAGTATCATTTTATAACTCCAACATTTCAAGCGTAAGATTGAGGTGCATGATCAGAGTTGACACTAACTCATTCCTGTTTTAGATTGTTTTTACTGTTTATGTGCCTACCTACTTATTATAATATAGTTATTAATATACATATATATACATATATATACATATATATTTATTTATTAAAGGATTAAAAAATATAAAAAACAAAGTGCTACTTTGGAAAATATCGTTAATAATTAAACAAATTCATACTTTTTCAATATTATACGACTGTGGTAGGATTATGCAATTACATCATATATAAAAATATTGGTTTCTGTGTTTGTTTATATAACGTAAGCTTTTATTTTGTGTATAGCCGGCACAAGTAAGATTTTTTTTTTTTAATTTTATTTTATTAATTCATTTTCTATTATTTGACAATTTAGAATGTGGTGCATCAGTTTCCGGTTCCTTCGTCAACAAAGCCTTGAGCTGAAAATCAGCGCTGTGGATTTACCGCAGCATTAAGCTGAGCTCGTGGCTTTTCACACAGCACATGGCGGGCACTGCACATGCTTTTTTCAGTTTAGGTACTTTAGTTTGTGTATGTTTCTTAATTAGTATGTGTTTCGTGTTTTTATTTTAATCTTTGTTGCAAGTACTTATGTATTTTCTATGTCGCTGTGTGAATAAAAACAATGTCTATGTCTATGTCTATGTCTATTACAGTATAAATCAATTGTTGTGGGAGAATTTTGATTTATGGGGGAATGTATGATCCGATTATGATCAAATTTGAAACATAAGAAGATTAACATCAATAAAAATTTATTGTCGTTTTGGATTTTTAATAAGTGGTGTAGTTGTTGAGATCTGGGGATTTATTAATACATGTTTTTTGTCCAAGTGTAACTCTTGAACATATGCCTGGATTTGGAACACATGGTGATTTTACCGACAAACTGTTGAAAGAAGTCACTCACTCTAAGTTTCTGGCAAACAACTAGTTAATAATATTACTGTTTTAAGTTGTAGTATTAGTAGTAAATTATGCCACTGCATATAGCTATAATCACAGATAAATATGTAAACAAATATGCAGGCTAAATTAGATAACAAGATGAATTTTATGTGCTGTTTTTTTGTTTCCTGTTGTCAAAGTTTAAATTATATAAATTTATATATTTAAGTTAGTTATATTAATTATTGTTAAGTAAGTAACTTTAGTTTTTTAACACATTTTATTGTTGTTTATTTTTTGCATAAACTGCATTAAGTTAAGATGCATAGGTATTTAAGTACTTCATATAACGCAGTGGATTATTATTATCTGTAATGTTATAATGATTGTGTAAATAAATAAATTGAAATTGAAATTGAAATTGAATTTTATCAGCCAATACTAAGATGCCATAAAAACAATGTAATCATAATCTTATCAACTAACTACAATAGCACATTATTAACATACATAAAACCGGGTATTCATCGCATAAATTACCTTTATTATTTCTTGACGTTTCGCTTGGATTGCACCAAGCATGGTCCCGGGAAGACTCATAACGATAAATACCCGGTTATGACCTCCGACTGCCGCATAATATACATATACAATACAATAACACATTTAACTGATGCATTCTTTCATTGATTTTTTTCCAGGGCAGCCTCCTTGATCTCCATTTATTTTCAAAGAAATTACTAACCTTATGAAAATTTTACATTTTCGGTGGGTTTCAAACCCACATCCGTCAAATCAATACTTGACGCTTCCTTAAGCCAGAAGTGCTTTGCTACAAAACCCATGACGGGACCTGCTGAAATTCTTGATAAGGTGATGTTGGTTTGTGCAGCGAAGATTATCCATATATTTGTTACAAAACAATATTTGAAAAAGGGCTTGTTTCTCATAATAAATCCTAGCAAAATTACCTCATCTAAATTGACAGGTGCAGCAACCAAATAGAGCTTCTCAATAGCAATGAGCCAGGGAGCTGAGCGGATCTGTCGCACAGGCACCTGCAGTTGCACCTTGCCGATGAACCCGGCCTTGATCTCCACAGGCAAGCCCAAGTGCCTCAGTGCATCCTTCTTTAAGGGAAGATTCTCTAATTCTACTTTGCCTGGAAATCATATAAGACAATTATAACACATCTATTCCGAATAATGTAAACAAATAAACGATGTCATGCCAAACATACCTGAGAGCAAAGCAACACTTAGCTGATCTGTATTCAAGTTCTCCACATATTTCCCCAAATAGTTGTTTAAAACCCAAGCTACTAAGCCTTCCAACATCGTGCATGGTGCTCATAACACGGGAATAAACAGCCTGATTCCTGCGGCACGACACTTTTCCCTAGAACAAACAGACCATTGAATACCTATTCGACCAAACTTTAAACGATAGTTTCATTCACATCTTCTAGACACATGTATAACAAATATTACAATTTACACACGTATAAAATCTAATTTGTATTTTGCGCTTTTTTCTGCTTTATTCATAGATTTTTGTGGATTTTTGCAGTGGTAAGTAGTAAGGTACCCGAGGCCAGCTGATTGATTGGCAGTGACAGTTGGTCTGACAAGTACTGTATTGCATTGGCAATGACAAACATGATTTTTAAGCAAATCCGTCACTTTCGACGTCTTAGAAACGTTTCAATACACCCAGCATCACGTCAAATTGGATTAATTGACGCACCGAAAATTACCTATCGAACTGACAGAATGGAACGGAAGAAGAGAACGGAACGTTAACCAAAATAGGTTGCTCATGTTGACTAAAATTCTAAAGTTCTAAGAAAAAAAAATTAAAATGAGAGCTGCACGGCTCTCTAGACGATTAAACATTTCATCTACTACAGATATAAGCATTTGCTGTCAAACAACACCCTCTACATTACAAGTGCGGTACAGTGCCACTTCAGGATATTCGAAGAAAACCTTACCTTTAAGTGTTCATAATGTTCAGATTCGAAATTTGGGGCTTGGGCCCACGTCTAAAGACTTTGAAGAACCGACACAGATCACTGCACCAATGACGAAAGTGCACGCCACCGAGCTAGTGCTCCATTTGACTGATGAGGAAAGAAAAATGTTGCACACTGCTCTTGTAGAATACGACTCAAACAGAATAAAAGAGGAATTTGAAGGTAAAATGTTCTATCTGCACTACATTTTATCTCTTCAATGAAATAGTTGCTATAATTAGTTTATATGATTTTCATATCTTTGCAGATAAACTGGCAGGGCATGTGTGGAGGAGTAAGTTTGGAAGACCTAGCAAAGTGCCCACATTGGGAGATGTTGACCCTACAGGATCCTACTGCCCAGTTCCAGAAGATTGGATTAAGAAGAAATATGGTATGCAAACTTACAATCAAACAGGTGGAATCTGGTTTGGACCAGTGTTTACAAGATGATGTCATTGACTCTGCCTCATAGTTTCTGTATTATCTGTTTTTAATTTAAGTTCTATGATTGTATGGCTTTATTCTTTGTGTTGTCATGCTCATATGATTCATCCTACATAGTGAGATCTAAGGGAAGTCATCCATTCTCAAAGATGTAGGATTTGTACCTGTCTTAAATTAATATTCAATAGATGTTTTGTTTGACCTTGAATCTCATTGCTCTGACTTAATTTATGTTTTATAAAAAAAAGCCTTTATTATTCCTTTAAATTACCTACATTGATTTCCTTATAAAATAATAATTATTAAAATAGCACTTTAAAGGACCCCTCTGCGGGTATAGTATAGGCCTCCTCCAACAGTTGCCATTGTTTTCTGTCCATGCCTTGCCTGCAATTTTTTTTAGGGATTTCATCTTGCCATCTTTCTGGTGGTTGTCCTTTTCTTGTATTGCCTGTAGGGCCTTTCCATATTGTTCTTTTGTGAGTCCATCTATCATCTGGAGTGTGGATTAAGTGGCCTGCCCATCTCCATTTTAGGGTTTGTACATGTTGGAGAGCATCCAGGACTTTTATTTTTTTGTCTGATAGTTGAATTTCTTTGTTTATGGATTATGTAATGTTTAAAAGGCTCCGTTCCATTGCTCTGGCCTACTTGAATTTTGTTTTTGGTGGTGTTGTTAAAAATCCAAGTTTTGCATGCATGTTAGGCAAGGCAGCAAACACGAGTTCATGAATTTAGTTTTTAGTTTAATTGGTACTGTAGATTTCAATATTTTCTTGTAGCTCCAGAACTTGTACCAAGTTTTGTTTACTCTTTTCATCAGTGTGTCTGGTTTTTTTAAATGATAATTGTTTTCCTTAATATAAATAGTTGTTTCCATATTCTATTTCCGTTTTGTTTATAAATATTTTTTCGTGTTTTTTTTTATTATAATTGTTTTCCTTAATATAAATAGTTAAACAGTTAAATAGTATAAAATATATTCTATTTCCGTTTTGTTTATAAATATTTTTTCATTCACTGTTAATATTTTTGTTTTTGAGGTGTTAATTTCCAATCCAACTGCATTGCTAACATTATGGAGTTCATTTAGCATTGTTTCTAGTTCTTGTGAGCTTTCTGCCAAAACAATGATGTTGTCAGCAAATTGCAAGTGGTTAAGATTTTGGTTGTGTATAGTGATACCTCTTTGCTTCCAGTCCAACTTCGACATTGTGTGTTCTAACACTCAGATGAATAGTCTAGGGGACAAAGGGTCTCCTTGTCTTACTCCTTTGCAGATCTTTATAGTTTCTCCAGTTTTGTCAAGTTTTACTCTGCTTTTACTTTTTCCATAGATGTGTTTTAGAATGTTGATATATGTACTTATTAGGGATTTTGTGAGCAGCAAGTGAATTCCATATGCTTTGGTGGTAGTTCGAGTCAAATGCTTTAGTATAATCGACAAAACCTAGATATAATGGTTTGTTAAATTCCAGGTGGTAGTTCGAGTCAAATGCTTTAGTATAATCGACAAAACCTAGATATAATGGTTTGTTAAATTCCATGTATTTCTCTATAACCTGGTTATTGTGTGTAATGATCTAGTGCTAAATCTTTTATTGAATCCCGCCTGTTCAACTGGTTGGTATTTTTCAATAGTGTCTGAGAATCGCTTTTCTAAGCATGATGCAAATATTTTATATTGTTAGACATCAGGCTAATCGGGCGGTAGTTACTTACGTCTGCTGGGTTACCTTTTGAACAGCAGAATTATATCTGAGACTGCCCATGAAATGGGAATAGTTTCTTCATCTATAATTTTGTTGAGTAGGATCGTTAAGGGTCGTATAATTAACGTTTTTGAATGTTTAATGAGTTTGTTTGATATATTATCTGGTGTGGGGCTTTTATCATTTTTTATCTTTTAAATTTACTTAATTATCTCGTCTTCAGTGATTGGTTCTATATTGTTGTTTTCGTTTGATGTTTCTGCATTCGTTTCTGTTTCTGTTTGGTTTTTTCCGGGTGAACTATAGTAATCTGTCGATATATTTATTATTTCCGTCCGTGTTTGTACTATGTTAAGCGTTCTGGGTGAGTTTAGCTTCGGTGTCCATGTTTTTGTTTTGTTTAATATTTTTTCCGACTTTTTTGGGCTTCCATGAGATATTAGAAATTTTTCGATTATATATAGTCTGTGAGCTCTGTAATCTTTTTTGATACTTTTGTTAGTTTTTTTTTTATAATAGTTTGAGTTGTTTATGTTTGTGTGATAGGGTCGTGTCGTCCTATTATAAGCTGTTGATCTTTTGCTTAGTATTCCAGTTTTATTTGTAAGCGACCTGGGTGTTTTCTCGTGGGCGTATTTTAAACTTTTTTATAGCTTGATATGGTAAGTTGGAGTAATCTTCTACTGTGTTGTACTCAACCAGAGCGTCTATTTCTGTACCTAGATAGTTTTTCAAGGTAGCATTTTTCTTCGTCTTCTGATTTGAAGGCTGATGTAATGTGTATGTAGTGCTGATGTAGTGTAATATGTAGCTTGATCTCTGTTTCTTTGTTTTTTTCAGTGATATGGTTGCTCTAAGTGATAACCTGTGGTCACTTGAGTAAGGGGTTGCTTGGACTTCCATATTTTGTAGTGTTTTTGGTTTGTTCAACAGATAATATAGTTAATTTCCTTTTTTGTTAGACCATTAGGTGATTGTCTTTTTTAAACTTTCGCGATCACAACTCATTATTAACATACATATAACCGGGTATTTATCGCGTAAATTACCTTTATTAGGTGATTTCCAGGTCTATCTTTTATTGGTCTTCTTTTTAAATATGGTGTTGGCTATGACAAGGTTATTTTCTAAGGCGAAATTTGCCAGCTTATCATTGCGGTCGTTCCTTTTACCCAGACCATATTTTCCAATGCTCTGTTGTTCTGCCTTTGTTAACTGTCCTAATTTTGCGTTAAAGTCCCCCATAATGATCAGGTTACTGTTGGCGTATTTTTTAACTTCTTGGATACCTTTGTAAAAGTTGTTGATTTCCTCTTCTGTGGATTCACATCTGAATGGTGCATAAACTTGAATCAGTGTTGGTTTATAGCCATAAAGATTTAATTTTAAAATACACATTCTTTCTGATATTCCTATGAAAGTTTCAATATAGGGTTTTAATGCTTTCCTTAAAAGGAATCCTCCATATTGTCTTTTTCTCTCCCCGTAATAATAGAAAATATGTTCTTCATCTTCTATTGTCTGATGATAGGGATTACATTGTATGTACATATATATAGTTTTTATCTTTCTTAGTTTATGTTTTACATATTGCAATATATTTAACCAGCTTCTTTAAATTTTCAGCTGAAACAGTGCCAAAACCTTCAACACGGGAACTATTACACTGTAAGTTACTTGATTTTAATAGTGATATAATAAAGCTGTGAGGTAGAAGACCTCAAGAGCTATCCGAACCACCCCATGTATGTTCCGCGATTTTTCGTAATTTCGGAGTTATGATATTTTTTTTACCAAACGCCGAGTATGATGAGATTTTTATTTATGGTGTCATGAATTATTGTGATAGATGCTTGATTTTATTTTCCGGCATAGTAACATTACTTTCGTTAGATCTTTGAAAAGGGTTGAAACACAATGCATCCATTCAGCCTGATCTGGCACCCGGTGAGCAACCTTCCACATACACATTATGTACTCTTAAGATCTATCGATAGTCAGGAAACCGCTTAGGTAGGGACCTCTTCGTTCCACATGTTCCCTATACAGTATTGAAGCTTCCGCCGCATTCCCCCTGGCATAACCGTAATAGTTATGCATTTCTGCGTAGTCACGTGAAGTAAAATAAGTAATCATCACTATTACGCAAATTCAAGTCCAGTTAAAAAATGCCAAATCGTCGAGTCCAGATAACAACACTAATCCAAATGCATGTCGAACTCCGTGAGAATAGCAAAAATCAATTTTTACTGTAATTTTTGATACTTACTATAATTTTTGACTTTTACCTATTGTCATTTTTTACTTTTACCTATAGTCAATTTTGACATATTGTGTCATTTGATCTTTGTCACATTTTTAATTCATAAGTAAAAAACGAATTTTCATAAATGAGGTTGATCATCAATGAACTATTATGGTCATTAACAATATAATATATTAATATCGCCGTGGGGTGCCGGCAGTAGAATGATACCCCTCCTCTCATGCCCATGGATGCAGTAAGAGCCTGCTGAGGGATACCTCCGGAAGATGGGCAGCAGCGTCTATCCGTGTATCAACATCCCATACTGCGCTCACCAACCCGCCTGCCAAGCGTGGTGAGTATGGCAACTACCCCTCATGGAGATCCATGAGGGAGGCCTGTTGTCATCAGTGGACGTTTTATGGCTGAAATGATGATGAATACTAGCTGTACCGCCCAGAATCAACTACCTACTACCACATCTTCTAACTACTCTACTTCTACCGTACTTCTAATGTACTACTACTCAACTTCTATTCTACTACTACTCTACTTCTACCCTACTACTACTCTATTTCTACTCTACTGTTTTTTTCTTTCGCGATTAAAAACATGGGTTGATCGTAGAAGGGAAACACAAAAAAACACTGCACTCAAAATTTCATAAAAATCGGTCCAGCCGTTTCGGAGGAGTTTGGTAACAAACACTGCGACACGTATAATTTTATATATTAGATTTTATTGAGCAACAGGGCAGCCATTTTGAACATTTATTGTGATTTTTGATAAACACTTTTGTAAGTGTTTTGTTATTGGTTTTGCTTTGTTTTAATTAATTTTTATTTAAATAAAGAAATTTAAATTTTGTACTTACCACATTTAGATTACAATTTTTATGATGAAGCCTTATGAGTAGCGCAATGAAATTTGCAGGATAGCTACCTAATAGATAAAGCAAGTTTTTAAAAACCGAAAGTTATTTTTTTAGTAAATAATATTTTTTAAAAGGTCCTTGAAGTTGTGAAAATACTGGGTCATTTTATCTTTTTGTCATTAAATAATTTTTAAATAGTGTTTTGACCCTTTTAAAGATCTAACGATAGTCAAAGTTTCTATTTAATAGAGCAAAACGCTACTTAGAATAGTCAGTTTACAAAATAGAAACAAAACACATTTAAATTGAATAAAAAAGCACATAATTGAATTTGTTGTCTTCGGAAAACTTTTTCCAAGTGCGGTTAAGAAGCGAACAGGAAACCTCACTCTTTCACTTCTATTAATTGTTACAATATTTTTCTTAATCATCATTTCAGCCATAAAACGTCCACTGATGACCACAGGCCTCTCTCATGGATCTCCATGAGGGGCAGTTGCCATTCTCACCACGCTTGGCAGGCGTGTTGGTGAGCGCAGTATGGGATGCTGATACACGGATAGACGCTGCTGCCCATCTTCCGGAGGTATCCCTTAGCAGGCTCTTACTGCATCCATGGGCATGAGCGGAGGGGTATCATTCTACTGCCGGCACCCCACGGCGGGTTTTTCTTAACATTATGCTTAATTTAATGTCCGCAAGGATATTGGATGATTTGGATATTGCAAGATGACATAATTTCTTATTGCGGTTGAACCGAGCAACACTCGGCCAAGGGTCAATATCATTCAAATAAGCATCTATTCAGTAATAAGCTTTGTCTATGAGATTTTGTTTTATAAAAAGCTGTTTAAGCTATGAATCGATAGTTCGGTCGCCTCAGATGGAAGTTTATGATATAAACGCACACAGTTTCCTATAAATGATTTATTTACTTTTGGAGCCTAAATTTAGGGATGTGCAGTTTATTTTTGTAGTTACCATGCCGGATAGGCCTATCAATCAGCTTAGCAGAAAAAAATCTAAATCATCAAAATCTCATCGTACTTCCGCGTTATGTAAAAAAAATATCATAATTCCGAAATACGAAAAATTGCGGAACATACATGGGGGTGATTCGAATAGCCCTCGAGGTCATCCACCTCTCAGCTTTACTTATCAATTATCATAACATAGAAAAAACCCAAATAGACAAATATTTGCAAAGTAGCAAACATTGGTATTTTGGTGATTAACTGTCACATTATATAAGACTACGACACCTATCTTATTAATTTACTTAGATACAATCATTATTGATTATATTTGAGTTAAATTTTCACATAGCATATGACTATAAAACCTTACTTTTTTTTGTTACAGTATCACTGGCAAATTCAATACCTTTCATTGGTTTTGGTTTCTTGGATAACTTCATAATGTTACTGGCCGTAAGTATAATAGAACAATATTCTCTATTCGCAAATAGCACCTTTGGAATAATAATATGTAATAAATAAATCGTTTATTTATCTAAAATCATACCTATGCTACATATAATGTAATTTAATGTATTAAGTATATCAGTAATCTAGTACCCATAACAAGCCCTGCTTGGCTCTGTTAGCTTGGGGCTAGATGATGCTGTGTGAATTGTCGAGCGTTATCATAATTATAACTAATTCATCATTGTCATTTTATTGTTATAATGCTCAAAAGCATTATAACAATAAAAAACCTTACAAATTAAGCCTGTTTAATGTTCGTTCCACAGCTTGATCGTCCGCGGCAAAAAAGAGCGCGAAAAGCGAGTGGTTTGAGTGGACGTGAAGTACCGACTCGCCCTGTTGACAACGCCAAGTTTTTTAGAGGCTAATTTGGCCTTACCTTCCTAATGATCACGGAACTAGACGCTACTCGAAATGTCAACACCTAGGATTCCAATACTCTTGGAGATATTAAGAAGAATGTTTTGAAACCTCGGAACTTTGTCGAATGGGGTTTTTTAGTGGAGAACGCGTAAACTTGTGTCAAACTGAGACTTGCTCTATAGAAGCCTCAATTTCAGACACAAGTTAACAAACTTGTGTCTGAGTGTCGTAACAACGACACTCATCCACTTGTGTCAGAGAGAAATTAGCTCGGCCTGCGTAGTATGTGTCACCTGTACTGTCACATGCATAGCAATATATGTTACTTTGTTGTAACATGTCATTGATATGCAGAATGAACAAGGTAGATGACAAACAGAGCCTTGTGGGACGCCAGCGTTTATACGTTTTGTATCGGAACAAAATCCGTCTACTGCAACCTTAATACTTCGCTCCGATAAGTAGCTGTCTATCCACCTGCATAGTTTCCCCGGAAACCCGTATGCTGGAAGCTTCGATAGAACTGCCTTGTGCCACACCCGATCAAATGCCTTAGCAATATCAAGACTAACGGCCAGAGCCTCTCCCTGGTTGTCGACGGCTTCGGCCCATCGATGAGTAAGGTACACAAGAAGATCACCAGCTGATCGACCGTGACGAAAGCCATATTGCCTGTCATTAATCAGCTGGTGCTCTTCTAGGTAGTCGAGGAGCTGGTCATTAATAACACTTTCCATCACCTTAGAGAGCAGGGAGGTTATCGCTATAGGCCGATAGTTTTTGGGTTTGAACGGTCTCCTTTTTTGGGTATCGGGTGTACTGAGGCTATCTTCCACGAAGACGGGACAGTTTCAGCGGAGTAAGAGTGCTTCAATAGGCCTGTTAGTATTGGAGTCAACTCAGGAGCGCAGATCTTAAGGACGATTGCAGAAACCTCGTCAGGTTCATATGACTTTCGAGTGTCGAGGGAAACGAGAACGCGGCGCACAGCACTTTGTGTAAAGTGGATATCACGCATCGCGTACGCTCATCGTTCGATGATGGGTGGAACATTCCCCCCGTCATCCAGAGCGAATTGGAGGCAAAGAGTGTGCCCAGTAAGTTGGCTTTCTCTTTGGCTGTGTAGGCCAGCGAATCGTCTAATTTGCGTAAAGGGGGCACTCCCTCCACCTTCCCATGGTCCTACCAACCTTGCGGTTATATGGACCGAATCTGTGTGTTATGAGCCACTCGGGTAGCTCAAGACTACAAAAACCTACGCACGCGTGTCCCGGCACTCTCCCCCTTCTGGGGCATGCTCATCACAGAATCGACTTCATTGCTGGGCAGCTCCCCTCCAGCTCGGTACCTCTGTGCCCCCCTCGTCCCCGTTCGAAAATGTGCTCTCCTC
The DNA here is from genome assembly GCA_963082625.1 of Pasiphila rectangulata. Taxonomy (NCBI): domain Eukaryota; kingdom Metazoa; phylum Arthropoda; class Insecta; order Lepidoptera; family Geometridae; genus Pasiphila; species Pasiphila rectangulata. Next base: position 22,036,203 of record OY720241.1, on the reverse strand, counting down.
AGCTCGCCTAGATTTATGCCAACTCCTGGCGAACCTCTTAAGTTGTCCAAAGTTCGCCTCACTACTTACGAGATCTACGTGGTATAAATGCGTAAAGGGGGCACTCCCTCCACCTTCCCATGGTCCTACCAACCTTGCGGTTATACGGACCGAATCTGTGAGTTATGATCCACTCAGGTGGCTCAAGACTCTACAAAAACCTACGCACGCGTGTCCCGGCACTCTCCCCCTTCTGGGGCATGCTCATCACAGTATGGACTTCATTGCTGGGCTGCTCCCCTCCAGCTCGGTACCTCTGTGCCCCCCCCTCGTCCCCGTTCGAAAATGTGTATTCCTCGGCCCGCCTCGATCTATGCCAGGTCCTGGCGAACCTCCTAAGCTGTCCGAAGTTCGCCTCACTACTTACTAGATCTGCGTGGTATATCGGTCCCTCAAGCCCTCCTTGCCTTGTAATCCCCCCTAACATTGTGCTTCTTGCTTCCGCGTACAACGGGCAATCCCACAGGATATGGTCCCGCGTCTCCCACTTCTCCCCACAGCTGCACCCTGTAGTGTCGCTCAACCCCAGATCGCTCAGACGTTTCCTAAAGCAGCCATGGCCCATAAGGATCTGCGAAAGTTCGTAATCAGGTTCAACCCAGTGCGCCTTCATGCGCTCGCCTACGTCTGGGAAGAACGCGAACAATTCGCGACCCTTAGTCTCGGCCTCCCATCGAGCCTGCCAGGACTCTACGGTCTCTGCGTCGATGTTCGCTCGGATACGTCTGTGCGTCTCGTTCGGTTCACCCTCCGTCTCAGCTAACCCTCGACCCGCTCTTGTCAGCAGTAAGTCCGCCGGCAGGACCCCCGCCAGAACCGGTAGCGCTGCAGTACTTCTCGACCTGTAAGCCTTCGTTAGTAAAACTAACGAGGATCTTTGCGTCCTGAGCAGCACGCTGCGAACGACATGTACCCTAGCCCGGTGATACCATATTCTGGCCGCGTACGTGAGCGTCGCCTCGTATGTGCCGCCATAGAGTACCCGGAGCGCCCTGTACCGCACTCCCCATCGGTTTGCGGAAACCCTCGAGACCTTGCCGAAACAATTGGACGCTCTGTCACCGATCGTCGCCGCGTGGGGTGCGAATGATTGGGTGGGGTCCAAAATGACTCCCAACACCTTGGCCTCAGAGACTGTGCGGATCGACGTGCCAGACGCATTGGTCTTTATTTTCCCTTTCAGGGTCATGGTCTGGGACTTAGCCGGGGCGAATGTGAGCCTGTTACGGGCACCCCACTCCGCTACCAGTCCCAAGACAGCCGCTCCTTTCTCCTCCAACTCTCTCCGAGCATCCCCCGCTACCAACACCGTCACGTCGTCCGCGTATGCCATAAAAGACACCCCAACTGGCACCGGCAAACAGAGAAGATCGTCGAGTAGAACGTTCCACAACGTCGGGCCGAGCACAGAGCCCTGCGGGCACCCCATAGTTGACGCCTTCCAGACAGCCCGGTCCCCTGCGATCATGGCCACCCTGCGATTGCAGAAGTAGCTCGTCAACATTCTATAAATGTTCGGCGGGCAGCCTCCGCGTTTCGCCTTAACCAAGATCATGGGCCACCAGGCGTTGTCGAAGGCCCCTGAGATATCCAGAAATATGGCCTGTAAGTATTTCGCCTTACAGTCATTTATCGCTTGTAGTACCGATCCTAACGCTGACGTGGTCGACCGGCCCGCTCTAAACCCGTGCTGGCATGAGGAGATTCCGCGAGTGAGCTGTGGAATACTCCAGAGCAACACTCTCTCCAAGACTTTGCCAAGCACCGGCAGCAGAGTGATGGGTCGGTATGCCTTGGGGTCCGTCGGCGGCTTGCCGTTACCTTTTGGCAGAACCAACAATCGACCGTCCTTCCAGATCGAGGGAAAAGTGCCTGACTTCACGCAAGCGTTCATCACGTGGGTAAATTCAGGGGCGCAAGCCCACCACACGTGCTTCAGCATCTTCCCCTCAATACCGTCCATCCCCGGCGATGTATTGGGTAACGACATTACTATTTTCTTAAGCGAGTCCAGATCGATAGGGGGGGAGTCATTGCCTGATGGTAGAAGGGCAGCCGCAATTCTAACCTGCCGGTGATAAGCAGTGTCGCTGCTGGGATCATCGTCTGGACAGAGTGCCGTCATCAGCGCGGTCATAGACTCGCTGACGTCACTAGTGTCCGAACCCACGAGATGAATTCCATTGACGACATTCACCGGTGGTCTGGCGCGGCCGCACGCCTCCCTATAGGCAAGACCCCATGGGTCCTGATTTCCGGTATCTGCCAGTTTCCGGAAGTGTTCCAACTCTGCAGAAGCCATCGCCTGCCTGTACGCTATTCTGGCTTGGTGGAACTCTTGCTTGGCTACCTCTTCAATCATACCCGCCACCCTTCTAGTCCTCTGCCAAGCCCTTCGCGCTCTAACTTGGTTGCGTCTGAGCTTGTCTAAGCGCGGAGTCCACCACTCGTAACCACGATCTTTGGTGACTGCTTTAACGGTGCCTAGACACTCTGTCGCAGCGCGCTCGATGAGTTCGGTGAAGGACTTGCTGAGATTTTCTGCGGTGTCCCCTAGCTGTAGTTGTCCGACTCTTTCGTGCACCGTAGCGTCAAACGACCTCCAGTCTGCGTTTCTGGTACGATACCGTCTCGGGATGATAGGCACTGTGCTACGTGTAATGAGCCTTGTGGTGTGGTGGTCTATCCTGAAGGTAATCAAACGGTGGTCGCTCGACGAGATGTCGTGCACCTTCCACCCGTTGACGCGAACGCCACGCGAGCTTAAGGTGACGTCGATATTCGACTCACCGTTTGCCGTACTGAAGGTGTACATCTGCCCACTAATGTTATGTACCACAAGGTCCCGGCTGTTAATGAAATCTTCCATCTTTGTGCGGCGGTCGGTTACAGTATGGCCTCTTCCTACATAATGTCGGGGTTCTGAGTGCCATAGCGGGGAATGGGTGTTTAAATCCCCCCCCCCCCCCCCCACCAGTACCGCCTTACCTTTCAGGAAGTCCAGCGCCTTCTCCAACTGACGTAAATGAGTATCGATACAGTCGCTATATTGGAAGTACGTCGATACCACGTACAGGTCAATGTCCTCAATATGGCAGCACACAAAGTGGTCGGTCGATAGGTTGTGCAATACGGCACACGGCTTGCAACGGTTCCGCAAATAAATGCCCGCTTTGGAGTTTACCCCACATTGGATAAAAGTGCCAGTCGTGGAATATTGTTCTTGAACTAGAACGATATCCAGGCCGAGCGAGTCCGCTATAGCGGGTAACTCCCTCGTAGCCGTTACTGCACCACCTAAGTTTATCTGACCCACTTTTAATACAGGTGCGCTATCCATATTGGACCTGATTAATCAACTGTTCCTCTGCATGGAGGCGCGCCGGACAAGTCCTAGACGCAGTTTTGTGCGCGCTGTCGCGCTTGAAGCGCTTGCACGTGGCGCAGCACGCCACTGTCGCTTTGCACTTGTCGGCGCTGTGGCCCACCTCGCCGCATCGGCCGCATGTGACTTCCTTAGCCCGGCAAAACTTTTCCGGGTGCCCGTACATCTGGCACTTATGACAGCATGTCACGCGCACAAAGTCGCTAACCTCGACATGCTGCCAACCGATGTAAACGGTGCCCTGGCTTACTAATACTTCTCGCAGCTTGGAGGAGCACTCAAACACGCACGTGGTTTCCTTGTATGTGCTTCCTCTTCGAGATCGCTTAAAGGCGCCCTTCATCTGTTCCTTCACCGCCGAGAGCGGCCACAGAGGGTCCTCCTTAAGGTTGAGCTCCCACAGCTCGTTGATGAGGGCCTCAAACGAGGGATCCCCGTCAACGTTGTGGAGAGCCACCAACGGCTGTCTCCTCTTCGGCTCGACCACCCTCAACGATGGAGGGGCTGCCTTTTTAAGACGCTCCGCTGCCGCGACGGACGCTGTCTGCACAACAACGCCAGCATTGCCGACTTTGCGCATGCCCTCTACCTGCACTGCGATAGAGCGAGGCTCCACCGACCGCTTCAGTTCAGCCTTCGTTAACTCTGAAGTGTTTGTTTCAGCCTCTTCCCGGGGGTAGAAGGCTAAAACGGGTCCCTGTGCCTTAATCGGCTTCGGCAACTGCCCCCTTCCCATCTTCAGGGCACTTGCGAAGCTCGGCTGCTCTGGGAACGTAGTTCCGGTAATGGCTTGAACTTGACCTGCGGCCAGTCTTGCCTCTGCCACTTCGGCTTTGCGCTCTGCGTCCGCAAGGTGCAGTTCAAGGGCTGCGACGGCTCCCAATATTTCCTGGCCGTTATTGTATATAATGCCAACGTCTGCTTTGTTCAGCTTTGAGCCGTTGCCCGAAGCAATGCCTACTATGTTTTTTAGCGCCATGCGCACGCACTCCAGTAACTGTAACTTTGTTGCCTGAGCAACGTTGAACGGTGCTGTCTGCTCCGATTGCGTTTGCGCTGGCGTTGGCGGGGCTGTAGTAGCCTGCTTGGCCGATGACACCTGTAGTTGCGCCGGCCCGCGCACGACTCGTTCAGTACGAGCGCGCGTCGGAGCCGGCTGACTGTCCGCAGGTGACGTTAGCATTCGTTTGCCGCTTGCCACTGCTGATGGTGGCGTCCGCTTGAGGCTTGCCCTCGGCGTGAATGTGCCATCCTCCCTGTCCGACATGTTTATGGCACTAGTCTTTCAGAACACCAACATCACCAACATGGTTTTATAGCCGCCCGGTCAACTTGCACCAACCTAGTGTCATTTACAGAGAAATTGGTAGAGGCTGTCGATTCTAACATACAGGTAGATGTGATATACACAGATTTTTCTAAGGCCTTTGACCGTGTATCTCATGATTTGCTGGTGTATAAGTTGTCGAAGTATGGGTTTGCTGGTACTTTTCTACGATGGGTTAGCTCATACCTACAATGTCGCTCTTTCTATGTAGTGTTAGGAGGTTATGACTCTGGGTTGGAAGATATCCTGTCGGGCGTGCCACAGGGCTCTCATTTAGGCCCGGTTCTTTTCAACATTTTTATTAATGACATCACCAACTGTTTTATAAACTCCTGTCCTTTCCTTTATGCGGATGATTTAAAGTTCATGAGAAATATCAAAACTTATGAGGATGTATCGCTACTTCAAACCGACTTGGATAGATTGAATGCTTGGTGTTATGACAATAAAATGCTGCTTAATTCCAAAAAATGCTTTCATATAAAATTTACTCGTAAATTAGACATAATTCCGTCGTCTTACTTCATTTCGCAACAGGCTATCCAGGAAGTTAATAATATCAAAGATTTGGGGGTTATATTGGATAGAAAACTGACTTTCGTCCCACATATGGACAATGTTATTAAAAAGGCTGCTAAGATGCTGGGGTTTGTCATCAGAAACGGGAGGGTTTTTAAAAATTCTAAGACTAAAAAGATCTTATATTACTCTCTAGTTCGTAGCACACTCGAATACTGCAGCTCAGTTTGGCGTCCTCATTATGCTGTACATAAATTAAGAATGGAGAGGGTGCAAAAAAGGTTTCTGTGGCATTTAGCTCGAGGTACCAAACTAGCTAGAAGACATGTGTCATATAACGAAAGACTATCGCATTTTAAAGTTATTTCACTGGAAAAACGAAGAGATCTAATAGATCTTAATTTTTTGCACAAACTTATGAGAAATAAAATTGACTGTCCCCAATTATTGGGAAGATTGAATTTTAAAGTGCCTCGTAGAAACCCCCGATTGAGGATCAGCCCACTTGTTTCACCGCTTAGAAGAACAATCTTAGGATCGAGCTCGTGTATACCCCGCCTCTGTAAGCTTTATAATCAGCTTGAGGATTTGGATATTGGCTTTCATAGTATCAATAAAATTAGAACTTTACTTTGTGATTCATCTGTGTAGAATTTTAACTTCTTATATCTTCTCTGTTTATTTTGTATTAGTTTTAAGTAATCACTAGAGCGTTTATTTGCGAAATATTTTTTCTTTATTCTTGTTAAGTTTTTACATACCTAACCTAAATATTATATTACTGTGCATGTTGTGTTTGTCTGTAATTGGTTTATCATGTAGCATTAAGCAATTAGTTGATAAGATCTATGTGAGTAATCATGATTAAACTGTTGACAAACCTAATAAAAAAAAAAAAAAAAAAAAAAAAAAAGAACTTGTTCACACAGGGTGGATCCAATAGGATTCACCGAGGGAACGTTAAGTTGGTTCTGAGACCCCGTTAAACACGCGGCAAAAGAAGAAGGACACGAGTCGATGTCGAATCGGTACGGAAATCCGTATCGATTCGACACCGCAAACCCCGGTTGGTATTACCCGCAATACGCGGAAACAAGGCACAGTACGTAAAATTAAATAAAACAATGTCAATAATAAAATGACAAATGTCACAGTAATAAAAATCACACAAAATAAATCAAGTAAAATAAAATAAAAAGACAAAAAAATAAAACAATTCAATAAATTAAATTCATTTCAATTAATTAAGACAAACACAAATAATCAAAACAATAAAAACAATAAAATGATATCACGCATTTATTGAGTGAAGTTTTTATGCGTGATATCCGGCAAGGCAAGGAAAAGTAATTGACTCACCCAAAAACTGTTGGTGTCTCGCTCCTGGCCAAGATGGCCGCCACTGTTATACACCGAACCCCTTTGCGAGAGCAAGAGGGTCCGATGTATGGGTTTGAGGTGAAGCCCCGCACCCCCCGAGACACTCACTATCCCTTTCTTAAACCAAGATGGCCGCGGTGAAGATAGGGAAAACCTCCTTGCGAGAGCAGGAGGGACCGATATTGGCACACGCGATCGGACAGCAATAAAATTAAATAATTTAAAAATCGAGCGCGCGGAAGAAAACACGTCCGTCCCCGGCCCGAGCCAGCAACGAAGTAAAGCGTAAAGGGGGCAGTGATGACCGGCAGAAATTACCCTCAACAGCCTTGGCAAGTGACCAGAATGCACGGCTTCCGGAGGGAAAGCTAGCCAGCCTCTCGCCAATGCTGCCAATGTGAACAAACTTACCCCTAGCAATGTGCTTTTTTAAGGATCTAGAAACAGCGTTGTAACACTTCTTCAATTCGGATACGTTGGGCTTGCTGTAATTCCGTGCTTCAACTCAGTCACTCCTCAAATTCCTTATGTATAGCTCTATTTTCTGCAGTTACAGGCCTGCTGCTTAAGATCAGAGAGCTCAGAGCAGGCCGTACCGAACCAGGGCGGAGTCTTTCCAGTGAGAGGTACCACAGAGCTAGAGATGAAACATTCCATGCCCTGAAGTATAACTTAGGTGACTGAAGCAGCACAGGAATGCAAGTTATCCGAGGAGAAACATAGCTGCGTCCAGGGGTAGGATGCATAGAACTCTCGCAGTCCGTCCCAATCTGCTGACTTGTAGTGCCAGACTCGGCACCTCCCAAGAGGACGTGGACAGTCCAGACGCTTAATCGGCACTTCCGAACGAACAATACAATGGTCAGAGGACCCTAATGGGGCCTCGACGGATATCCTGTAATCGCCCGGGTTAGAAGTCAGCAGAAGATCTAAAAGCGAAGCGGTATGGTCTTAAACATCAGGAACCCTAGTGGGTGACGATACTAACTGAGTGAAGCCATACGCCAAGGCAAAGTCGTGAACAGCTCTTCCAGCGTGGTCGGTTATTCGGGATCCCAGCAACTCAACATGGTATGAGTTGAAGTCAAGTAGGATCATCATCTCCGCCGAAGGAAAACTGTTGGAGCACTTGGTCAGTCGCAGCTTGGACACGCTCAATGAGTCGGTTGGTTTCGGTGTTACCACTGTGAGATCTATATATACAGGCATATATACGAGTTTGGCCCCCGTAATCAACAAGAGTCTAATTAACAGATAGGCCTTCAAGGTTGTTTAACGACGAAAAAAGTAATAGCAACGTTTAAAATACTTTTCATGTAGTGAACTGTGGGTGCTGTTAATGTATATTGTTTTCCGTGGACATTACAGGTATTTACACTATAGTTACTATCTGGAAATGATAGTGAAATAACAAATCAACTAACTTCGGCATTTAATGTTGAGTTACCTACAACATAGTGGATTTACTGACCTGGGTCAACAACACCTCAGCGCCCACTCTACTGTTACAACGCCTGGCCAAACACTTACAGCAACCATATTTGCGGTTTATAGACATTTCGGACATTTTGATAAGGACGTTACCCGTTTACGTAATATAAGCACTCTTAACTTTTATAAATCAATATGAAGTGCAAGGCTTGTAATAAAGTTACAAAAACAACGGATACCAGTGCCTAGGAATAACATCCGAAAACTTTGGCAAAGAGTCTAAACAATCGAAGCTGAACTGGAAGTGTCCCGATTGCTAGGGCACGGAGAAAAAGGGAGACAATTTTAATACGCCCATACGACACCAGAACCCGTGTAGCTCCCCTAAAGAGTCGAGTAGCGGTAGTGACTCAGTGGTGAACGAATTGTAAGCTTACTTCGAAGCGAAACTAGAAGAATCTAGGCGTGAGTTAGAGAGGCAAAATACTGCAGAAAATAGAGCTATACATAAGGAATTTGAGGAGTTAAGGGCTATCATTCAATACACTAACACTCAGTTTGAGGAATTGAGTAAGCAATTCAACGAAAAGTCTAAAGAAATTGATACTTAGCCTGAAATCTGAAAACGAAACACTTAGATCCCAGATTAGCGTTATTAATATCCAGCTTAATACATTGAGCAGCAGTCCAGGACACGCAATATCGAGATCCAGTGCATCCCGGAAAGCAAAACCGAAAACCTGTTATCTACGATCAAGCAGCTAGGAAAGGTTGTCTCAAGATATATGTATAAGCGAAAGTGACATTTTCGACTTCCACCGAGTGGCTAAGCTGAACCAGCAATCTGACAGGCCTCGCGCGATCGTTGCTAAGCTAGCTAGCCCTCGCATTCGCGACAAGATACTAGCAGCGGTAAAAAAGTTCAACAGAATAAATAGCAGAGACAAACTACACTCGGGGCACCTAGGTCTTGCAGGAACCAATTAACCGGTGTGTGTCGCTAAGCCCCTGTCGTCGGCCTACAAGAAGCTGCACGCGGCCGCGCGGGTAGCTGCCAAGGAGAAGCAGTACGAGTTCCTGTGGGTGCGGAACGGCAGGATCTTCGCTCGAAAGAACGCCAACTCGAGGTTGCAACTAATCAGCAGCGAGGACTCCTTGGCCTCCTTGTAGCCCTGCTTTAGTGTGGGGTTATTTTAGTCGTGGGTATATTTTTGACTTTTAACTTGTATTAAAAAAAATCTCTACTATCAAAATGTACGAGGCCTCAGAACAAAAACGGAACAGTTTTATATGAATGCCCTATTGAATCAATATGACGTAATTATGATGAATTTGGATGAATTTTATAATAGGAGTAGATTAGACCATGGAGACGGACATAGGCATAGGCTACTTTTTGTTGCGTAAATTAGTAGTTGTAGGGTAGTTGTAGTAAGAAGTTGCAGTGGTAAGTGCGATACGAAGTTCGCCGGGACAGCTAGTTTAATAATAAGATTAAGAAAACTTTCTAGTGTACTAGGATCGTCCAAATTACACGAAAGATCGCATTTTGCATACGTTGGAAAAATAGCTGGCGTTGGCATTCTAATACTTTTAACTTTTGTTCGTTAGACGATATTATTATTTAATGGCGGGCGGACTAAAATGAATGTAGGTAGGTATTTAGTTCAGAGATAGCGAAATGCGATGTAAGCTATGAAATGCGATGCGAAAACAATAAAATATGCGATTAAATGCGGTAAATTAAACTATACGAATAAAAGCTGTACGAGCCCAGAGCTTTTAGTTGAATTAAACCACTGAGTAAATCAATCGCAGTAATAATTATTGTAAAAAGTGTACAAGTTTAGGAAAGATACTCATCCGCTCTAGTCCGCGGTAAAGGCTTAACTGTTCATGTAGGTCGCGGCTAATCGCGGTGTCAGCTGACATAGTTTAATATTTTTGTACGTAAACCGTACATGCTCCCGAGGGAAAAAGTAGAATGAGTATCCATTACAGTAGTAAGTTACAGTAGTAGTACGTAAAATTAAAAGAAAATATGAAGAAATAAAACATAAGAGTAACACTAAAACGGTTCCAATCCATCTAATTGGAATGGTTTCCTAACTTCATTGATGGAAGGGGCTGGTTGTGTCGGCGTTGGGTTATGCATCTCCCGCATTTCAATGCATTCTAGTCCAGCATTGTCCCTTCCCTGCAGTTTTGTATTTCTGTTTCGATTCCTTGCCATTTTTCTTCTGACGAGCCATCTTTTAGCGAATAAGTAAAGTACGTATGTCGCTATTCCTCCCAATAACACAGAGGTTACCGAATAGAGGTAAATGTCGTGACTTGATATTGATGACGTCATCTGTGGTAATACCTCTTGGCGTTTTTGGTAGTCTATTGCCTGTTGCACTCTATTCGCGTCAGGTATAGTAGTGGTGCCGAGATCAGTGATGTTCAACTGAGCATGTTTCCATCCCAGGTCGAACATGTTGTTGATGGTGGAGTTAATGGTAGGTATCTCTATGTCTGGCCCCATATAAAAGTTGCTGCCCCGCTGGTTGTATGCATATATCGTTGCGTCTCTTTTCTGGAGCAGACACTTCGGCCCCAAGGTTATGACTCCTGTGCCGCTAATGACCGTCGGTGTAACACGATCGTCGCATAGTATTCGTATCAGCTGTTTGTTACACAATGTGAATAGCCACAGTTTAGGTTTATGCAACTTCGTCCAGTTTTCTTTACAGGCTGTGTCACTCAGTACACAAAATAAGGAAGCTTGTTGGCTGAAGACCTTTGCTTCACATGGCGCATCTTTATCCTGCACGTTGTATATTAGTTTTTGTGAAACACAGATGAATTCATCAAAATAAATGGGAGGGTCGTCGGGTATCAATGTCACCATCATGTTATTCGTTGTGGTCGCTGAGTGTACCATTCCCGTTATTGATAGTATGGACAGCAGAATAAGTGACAGCAAGTTAGGCTTTGTGGTGCTTCGTCGAGTTTTAGTTTCCGATGTGGACTGTTTCTCTTCTTCGCTATTATCTTCTGCTTCTTCCACAACAGGTTTTATTGGTAGCGGCGACAGTTTCGTTATAGGTCTCTTGAGTTGTCCTTTTTTTGTTTTTAAAGTTACCACCCGAACCATTCCGTCCGTGCCCGGGTGAAGTTTCTCGACTCTTCCGAGAGCCCATCGTCCTGGTGGTAAAAATTCGTCCTTTATTAGTGCTAGGCTTCCTTCTTTTAAGTTTTCTCTAGGATTTTGCCACTTGCTTCTAACTTGCAGTTGATGTAAATATTCATTAGACCAGCGTTTCCAAATATGCAAATTCATTTGTTCTATGAGCCTCCACCTGTTTCTTAAGTCATGCTGGGCAAAATCTTCTTCTTGTTGTGGTAGTGATAGTAGTGGACCACCGATGAGAAAGTGGCCGGGAGTCAGGTACTCCAGATCATCGACATCTTCTGTTAATGGGCATAGTGGTCGCGAGTTCAAGCAGGCTTCAATTTGTGTTAGTAGAGTAGTAAATTGTTCAAAAGTAAGCTTCTGCTCGCCCAAAACTCGATGCAGGTGATATTTCATTGATTTAACAGCGGCCTCCCATAGTCCACCGGCTGTTGGCCAGAGAGGAGCGTTGAAATTCCATTCTACTTGTAAGTTGCTCATCTCATCAAAAAACTCTTGACGTTTTGAAAGTTTTGTAGCGTTCAAAGTCTTCTTGCAGAAGCCGTGCGGCCCCCACGAAGTTAGTCCCGTTGTCCGAAAACATCTGTTTGGGCGTTCCTCTGCGTGCGCACATCCTTTTGAAGGCGGCTAGAAAAGTCTGCGTTGTTAGATCGGACACTAATTCCAAGTGCACCGCTTTGGTTACCATGCAAATGAATATGGCGATGTAAGCTTTGCACGTCTTCACTCCTCTTCCTTTGTTTATCTTCACATCTACGTGACCAGTGAAATCCACGCCTGTGGCCGTGAAAGCCCTAGTCCCTGGGGTCACACGTTCTTTTGGCAACGCAGCCATCTGTTGATTGTTACGAGTTGTCTTGAAACGATGGCATCTAACACATTGCAAAAGCTGTTTCTTCACAGTTCTACTGCCGCCAATAACCCAAAACTTTAGTCGTAAATGGGCTAAAGTGAGGCGTGCGCCTCCGTGAAGGGTGTCGAGGTGTGCTTCCTGGATGACAAGCTCCGTCATTCTTCCTGTGGCGGGAATGATGATCGGATGCTTCGATTGACGAGGTAGAGTTGAATTTGTCAGTCGTCCTTGTACACGCAGTAGTCCATTCTCATCAAGGAATGGAGTTAAGTTCAGTAGTTTGCTTCCCTTGGGCACTGGCTTATTCTTCTTCAAACAGTCTATTTCTTCACTAAAATACTCTTCCTGGACGTTTGTGACCACTAGTTTGGTTGTTTTCAATATTTCATTTGATGTCAAACACATAACCATCTTTGTTTCGTCGTAGTCGGGTAAGTTATTTTTTGAGTTGATAGAATTCTTTAGATTGTTGATTACGCGTAAAATCCAACCCAGTACTCGGATGACACGTTTATAACTACTGAATTTATTTAATAAAGTTTTGATGATTTCGTTGTTTTTGTAAGTTACTACGCAGCATTTCTTTCGGCGCCGTTCATTGTTTGTGGAGTAGGTCATAAAGAGCCGTGCGCCTCCGTGAAGGGTGTCGAGGTGTGCTTCCTGGATGACAAGCTCCGTTATTCTCCACGTGCACAACAACCCGGTACTATCCAAGGCTCAAAAAATGCAGCACCTGAAGACGAAGCTGAAGGGCGACGCGGAGAAACTGGTCCAGCATCTTGGGATCAGCGCAGAGAATTACACATCATGCTGGGAGATACTTACTCATCGCTACGATAACAAAAGACTGCTCTTTACCTCGTACATGAATACGCTTCTAAACCAGCCAACTATTCAACAAGCTAGTGCCGCCTGCATAAGGAAATTACATGACGTCGTGCTGGAGTGCTTGAACGGTCTCAGGAATATTGGACTAGACATCTCCAATTGGGATCCGATTGTTGTACATCTATTGGTACAGAAACTAGATAGCGTAACATACAACGAGTACATAAAAGGTATTGAGAATCCTAGGGGGTTTCCAGATTTGAAAGAATTCACGGAATTTTTAGAATCAAAATTTATGGCATTGGAAGTCTTACCGGGAAACAATCAAAAATCGTCCACGTCAAATAAACCAGGGAAGTCAGACAAACAAAATAATAACGCAAACTTCGTCACTTGGCTAACCCAACGCCGACACAACCAGCCCCTTCCATCAATGAAGTTAGGAAACCATTCCAATTAGATGGATTGGAACCGTTTTAGTGTTACTCTTATGTTTTATTTCTTTATATTTTCTTTTAATTTTACGTACTACTACTGTAACTTACTACTGTAATGGATACTCATTCTACTTTTTCCCTCGGGAGCATGTACGGTTCACGTACAAAAATATTAAACTATGTCAGCTGACACCGCGATTAGCCGCGACCTACATGAACAGTTAAGCCTTTACCGCGGACTAGAGCGGATGAGTATCTTTCCTAAACTTGTACACTTTTTACAATAATTATTACTGCGATTGATTTACTCAGTGGTTTAATTCAACTAAAAGCTCTGGGCTCGTACATGCTTCGTGATCGTACAAACAATTTGGGCAAATATGCATATTTCGCACTGTCTCCCCGCGAGTTTTTGCATTCATTGTTATAAATTTGTCACATTTCATAAGTACGTGATCAGTTTTGCATATTGGGCAGTTTCGAGCCGTAGTTAATAAGACTTTAGGCGAATAATGTGACTTCTTAAAGTACGATGATCCGCGACTAGTGTTTCGTTCGACTTCGTTTGCGTTATTATTTTGTTTGTCTGACTTCCCTGGTTTATTTGACGTGGACGATTTTTGATTGTTTCCCGGTAAGACTTCCAATGCCATAAATTTTGATTCTAAAAATTCCGTGAATTCTTTCAAATCTGGAAACCCCCTAGGATTCTCAATACCTTTTATGTACTCGTTGTATGTTACGCTATCTAGTTTCTGTACCAATAGATGTACAACAATCGGATCCCAATTGGAGATGTCTAGTCCAATATTCCTGAGACCGTTCAAGCACTCCAGCACGACGTCATGTAATTTCCTTATGCAGGCGGCACTAGCTTGTTGAATAGTTGGCTGGTTTAGAAGCGTATTCATGTACGAGGTAAAGAGCAGTCTTTTGTTATCGTAGCGATGAGTAAGTATCTCCCAGCATGATGTGTAATTCTCTGCGCTGATCCCAAGATGCTGGACCAGTTTCTCCGCGTCGCCCTTCAGCTTCGTCTTCAGGTGCTGCATTTTTTGAGCCTTGGATAGTACCGGGTTGTTGTGCACGCTTTCTACATAAAGATCTCTAAAAGTTAACCATTGACTGTACTTGCCGGTAAAGTCCGGTATCTCGATTTTTGGTGTAGATTTCTCGTAGTGCGCATTGTTCCAGATCTTGTGCTGCAGCTTTTTACGCATGTCGTCATAGATGTCCTCCGCAGCCTCATATTTCTGCTTATAGATCGAATCCTCATCTTGTAAGATATAGTCAAGTTGCCAGTTGGCTTTCTCGATGTACTCCCATTTAGTCTTAAGGATGTTTAGATCGTCTTCCAGTTCCCATTTCTCCTTAGTGATAGTCAGCGTTAAGTTTATCTTGTCCACCGCACGTTCAAAAGCTCGAAAGTTGCAGTACTGTTGACGCAATAGTTCTTGTTGTTTGTCATTGGTTTCACTTGTGTCACGAGGGGGTACGTGAAACCTTATGTCGTCAAAGTTAAATTTTGTTTTACCTTGGGCAGTTGTTGCCAAAGGTGATGTTCCGCCGGATTCCACTTGAGTTGTGATTGTAGTTGGTAACCCTGCTTTTCTTTTTAGAATGTCCTGAAGCACGTCTTCGTACATTCTTTTGGTGGTGTTGTACACATCATCAGTGAAGTACTGATGGTCGGTTGCTCCCGACTCCTCTAGTAGCTGATGGTTGCGTACGAACTTTTCCCAGTTAACTTTCAGCCTAGAATGACGCTCTTCTAGATAGTCTGGCGAAGATTTCCTGCTAGGACTATCCTTCTTGTAGTTGATGCAGATCTGCTTCAAGTTGTTGAAGATCGTCTCCTGTCGGCTGATTATATCCGCTGCGCTCTGAGCCATTGTTGTTAGTAAAATACGTTGACCGTTGGTAGAGTAGTAGTAGTATATACCGCAGGTACTAGTTCAATTAAAGCGAAGTTTTCGCTCGTGAATGTTCAGTATAGCAGCACTCTACTTACGATATGTGCGCTTTCTCAATCCAATTGGGGCGACCCGCTTGTGGGAGACCAATTGAACCGATTCGCTATCGCTTATAGACGCCACACTTAAATTCACTGTTCACTGCTCGAAGGACCATGTACGAGCCCAGAGCTTTTAGTTGAATTAAACCACTGAGTAAATCAATCGCAGTAATAATTATTGTAAAAAGTGTACAAGTTTAGGAAAGATACTCATCCGCTCTAGTCCGCGGTAAAGGCTTAACTGTTCATGTAGGTCGCGGCTAATCGCGGTGTCAGCTGACATAGTTTAATATTTTTGTACGTGAACCGTACAAAAGCGGTAACCAAAGACAGTTCCTATTAATATATTTGGTATAAAAATGCGAAATACAACGCGCGACACACAAGATGGCTGTCTACCTTTGTAGCATAAACTATGCGAATTTTGAGTATAAAATAGCGGATTTTGAAGCGAATCGGTAAAAATATGTTAAGAAAGGGTGAAAATAATGAAAACTATCAAAATCCGGCTCGAAGGACCATAAAATGGATGGAATATTTCTTTAAAAAATGTATTCTCGCCCAGCGGGTGGCTGGTTATGATAGTTCAAATAGATTTTCATGGAAATGCGCAAATGGGAGTTTTCAAAAGTCGTAGGCCAAGGGGGATGAAATCAATTTTGTGAAGATTCGGAAATGTACATACCCCGTATGGTTCTTCCGCTGCCACAATGCTAGCTCGAGCGGGCTGGTCGCAGTTTCCCAGGTGTTCAGGATGGACTCCACTCACGCACATATAAGTCTGTAGGAGGCCTCCTTTCACTGTTGTGGTCGCGCGCGGTAATTAATTAGTAAAATTGGGGCCGAGAGATATGTCCTCTCAGGCTGCGGTGTATGTAGGAACTGAGTATAAAAAATATTCATAAAAGTTCATAAGTGTAGCGTAAATTTCAATTTGTGAACCAAATAATAAAAAAAAGGAACGGCAGATATCTGGCGACCTAGAGATCAGAAATAGTTCTAAAAATACATATGTAAGCACAGAGTGGTGGAGTGGCTGGTGGGGAGGACGGAAGGGCCCCCCGATCCGACTCAATAGGTAAAAATCGTGTTCCACTCCGGTCTCCTAGTCCGGCACGATGAATAGCTACGAAGCTTTTGACATTGGCGGCGGGACAGCCTCCTGGGTTTGGAGCGGCCAGGTTCGGGTCCCCTACGAACCAACGGGCGGCCAGCGGACAACCGTTTCATCGGGTCTCCCTGGCCCCCAAACCAACCCATCACGCTCAGACATACAATTATGATCCTCGTAGATCCCAGGGTTGCAAGAGACATGCCGTTCGGGCGGGGAAAAAAACTGGCACTTGGGCTCAGTAGCCGGAACACACTCAAGAGTGCTTTGCGGCAGATTACGGCCCAAGGGTGGTAGCCAGCCAGGCGGGCCACATGGATCCTACCACCGGCAGATTCCATAAGAATTGTACTGGGCGGAATCAGACCACAGCAACCACGATAGGAGGGGATCAGTGTGCGCCAGAGCCTCGTTCGCTGTTAGGCAGGGTGTGTTAATATATGGCCAATAGGTTGACTTCAGCTCAAAGATCTACGTGAGCTACTTACACCCCAAAAAAAGGTTATTGATATTTTACGCAATCTAAATATATTGTAGTAGATCTGCTTATATCTGGCCTGTGTGGTCTGTTAGGATGAGAACACAGGGTGTTTGTAACATATTGTGTTTGTGTCAGGGGGAACGCATAGAGAGCAGCATGAGCGCTTACATAACGCTGTCGACGATGGGCGCGGCGGCGCTGGGCAACACCATCAGCGACGTGATCGGCATCGGCTCCTCGTACTACGTGGAGCGCGCCGCGCTGGCCGTGGGGCTGGGCGCGCCCGCGCTGTCGCCCGTGCAGCTCGACATGCCCGTCACCCGCCGGTTCGCTAACATTGTGAGTACATCGGCTCCTCGTACTACGTGGAGCGCGCCGCGCTGGCCGTGGGGCTGGGCGCGCCCGCGCTGTCGCCCGTGCAGCTCGACATGCCCGTCACCCGCCGGTTCGCTAACATTGTGAGTACATCGGCTCCTCGTACTACGTGGAGCGCGCCGCGCTGGCCGTGGGGCTGGGCGCGCCCGCGCTGTCGCCCGTGCAGCTCGACATGCCCGTCACCCGCCGGTTCGCTAACATTGTGAGTACATCGGCTCCTCGTACTACGTGGAGCGCGCCGCGCTGGCCGTGGGGCTGGGCGCGCCCGCGCTGTCGCCCGTGCAGCTCGACATGCCCGTCACCCGCCGGTTCGCTAACATTGTGAGTACATCGGCTCCTCGTACTACGTGGAGCGCGCCGCGCTGGCCGTGGGGCTGGGCGCGCCCGCGCTGTCGCCCGTGCAGCTCGACATGCCCGTCACCCGCCGGTTCGCTAACATTGTGAGTACATCGGCTCCTCGTACTACGTGGAGCGCGCCGCGCTGGCCGTGGGGCTGGGCGCGCCCGCGCTGTCGCCCGTGCAGCTCGACATGCCCGTCACCCGCCGGTTCGCTAACATTGTGAGTACATCGGCTCCTCGTACTACGTGGAGCGCGCCGCGCTGGCCGTGGGGCTGGGCGCGCCCGCGCTGTCGCCCGTGCAGCTCGACATGCCCGTCACCCGCCGGTTCGCTAACATTGTGAGTACATCGGCTCCTCGTACTACGTGGAGCGCGCCGCGCTGGCCGTGGGGCTGGGCGCGCCCGCGCTGTCGCCCGTGCAGCTCGACATGCCCGTCACCCGCCGGTTCGCTAACATTGTGAGTACATCGGCTCCTCGTACTACGTGGAGCGCGCCGCGCTGGCCGTGGGGCTGGGCGCGCCCGCGCTGTCGCCCGTGCAGCTCGACATGCCCGTCACCCGCCGGTTCGCTAACATTGTGAGTACATCGGCTCCTCGTACTACGTGGAGCGCGCCGCGCTGTTATTTTATTATACCCTTATATAATTTCTGTGTAGATACACAGAAATGATATAAGGGTATGATTGTTTCAATTAAAATAAATATATTTGTTCCTGAAATAGTAAAACACTTAAATTGAATCACCAAGTAGAATTTATTGTTAACGCGCTCGCTGACCAGTGAGAGGGAAGGAGAACGCGTAAAAAAAGCTCCTTTCCCTGACGAAAGTTCCCCTGGGAGGAACTGTGTGTCTACCATGAGTTGTCACTGTTAGATCGCCTGCCGTTACTACAGTAGTAATAGTACGTTACTATGACATCTGTCAGATTTGTAACTCATGGTACCAAATTCTAAGCAAATGAAGCCCAAACTACAGTCGCTATAGTGTAGTTTACTGCGTATTTTAGTACCAAACTATCCGCTAGAGGCGCTGTACACATTTTCATACATTTTCTCAACTACAGTCGCTAGCGAGTATATTGCGAAAACTCATGGTAGACCTACAGAACACGTTGGATACCTATTTTCAACGAATAATTAACGTGAGTAGAATACCCGTTTAACATAACAATTAATAGAGTAACTCACGAATCATTTGAAAGTGAAAAAGTAGAATTTAGTTCTGGCACTGCGGCGCCCGCTGCCGCGGCGCGCTCGCTTGCCTCTTGCATTGTTGTTATTACTTGGCGATTAAATTTGGGTGACAGATCTACTATTTTATAAACAAATTATAAAAAAATAGGGTACCTACTGTAGATTAGTAACAAACTAAACTTAGGTGATTGAAAATATAGTTGCCATTTGTTACACTCGGCCGATCGAGGTCTGCCTAGCGCATCACCATACTAAGAATACACCATACTTTGGCATTCCTGATTTGCCTGTCTAATACCCCCCATACTGTTCAAAGCATGTCAAAAGCAACTTGCCTGGCAATGCTTGTGCAAATCAATAGTACCTAGCTAGTAGAGTGACCATGGTTACATACACACTAGCACTACTACAAGGCTAATAGAGCGCAAACTGCGCCTTCAGCGCGCGTCACAAAATAGTACTAAATTACGAAGCTCCTAGCCATGTCTTGATCAGACCAAGTGACTAGTTGGGCTAATCGTCAAACTACGAAGCGCCTAGCCATGTCTTGATCAGACCAAGTGACTAGTTGGGCTAATCGTCATATTTGTCGCTCGCATCAATCTGTGAATCAACGTTATACATGGCGCATTAGGAAATAATCAAAGAAATCAAAAATGCCGCGGCTTCATGATGCCGATCGAGCCAGTTAACAATTGGCCTACTAAAGGAATACCGCTCAAATAATACGACGGCGTAAACCTTGTTTAGTACAAAGTGTCTCAGGCACGTGTTGACCGTTGGTTCGTCCGCGCGCAGGGGCGGGTGCTCGGCATCACTCTCGGCTGCTTCCTCGGCATGACGCCGCTGCTCTTCAGGGATGACGAGAAGAAACCAGACGCGAAGGCAGACTCTTCTACCACTCAACCTTCACAATCGAAATAATGTTACCTACTTTTAAGTTTAACGTGTTAACCGTCGGTCGTTACATCTGAAGGATACTTAAAAAGAACTCAAATCACATAGGATCAAATCGACTTGGAATTCTATTGAAGGCTTGACACGCGATGTGGTTATCAACCCACGCACCGTTGAGAGAGCCTTTTTAATTTGTTGCTATTTTTTTAGATGAGTTTAGGTGTAAGTAGGTAAATGTATAAAGCTGATTTAGTGCAAAATGTTGACTTAGGTATATTTTTTTGGATGACTAACTAGTGAAGTACTAATAAATAAACTTAATTGCTGGCACATACACAAACAATTTTGCAGTTTTTTTTATTCCGCCGCACAATTTCAATGGTGCCACAAATTTCAAGCCTAAAATTAAAGTTAGTTGATGTAAAATGAAATGTTATATATAAGTAGTTAAATGCACAATAATTTACAAAAACAAAAATGGAATGCTGATTTACTTGCTTGCTAGCAGCAGCAAGCAAGGTTTTTCGTAAAGAAACTTCTCTTGCCAGTGGCAGCTCTCTTACAAAGTGTTTTCCGAAATCATAAAAGTATCGAGATCACTATAGAATTTCTTATATTCTAGTAGTTTTAGATTTTCATAAATCAAAAGCACAAAATGTTGCATCTAGTCAATGCACGCTGCAGTCGATATGTTAGTGTTCTATGGAATTGTACATTTTAGATTAATTTAGTATGAATCGCAATAGTGGAAACTCCTAGGCTTATTTTGTCTATTCATTTTACTATAATCAATGTTTTATAAAGCTGTTTGTTTTCCAAAAATGTAAAATAAAATAATTATTGAAATCAACAGATGAGTTCCTGTACGTGTATTTAATTGTAAACGTTTAGTGAACATGGTTCTATGACATACTACTTTTGACACAGAGTGGATTGTGAATGGCTTCTACGTAAGATGTTACTGCTTATTTGTAAATACGTTTTTTTATTTTATATTTATACCATTTTTCTGACATATTGTTTTTCTTTTAAATAAGGCACCGCCAGTATTATGTAGTGTGCCAATTTTTAAGTTAAGGTAGAACATTGTAAGTCCCATCTATGACATTTATAATGTACCTACTCAGTTGTATGTTTTATTTTAACAGATTTGATTAATCATCGATATGTATGTAAAAAGAATGATTTATTTAAATAAATTTATATTATAATATAAGGTTTTTTTTTTATTTTAAGGGGTAAAAAATAACAATGTCAAATATCTTAATAATCATTTAATACATAATTCTCACTTTTCGATACATATAGATATTATGCGAATTTGTCGCTGCAGGTAAAGCAACGTATAAAGGATGACTCACGCTAGACCGTGTCGTGTCCGAGCAGAGGCCGAGATTTTTTTCCGAGCGTTGTCCATTGCTCGGCCGTCACTCGGTGGCCGCTCGGTATAGCGTGAGTGTGTCCATACAAATATAAGTAATTTGACCGTGCTACGGCCGACACGGCTCGGATACGACACGGTCCAGCGTGAGTCATCCTTTAATTGATAAACATTAATAATTTCACAGGGTTAACGCTCAAATACCATAATTACATAGCATTATAAAATAAGTAAAAAATATTCAGAGGGAAAATTTACAAAATATAAATATCACAATGCTTTCACAATATTAACGACGTGAACTATTCACTTTTAAATATACTGCTTTTGTTTACTGCTGTGCATCCCTACGCACGGAGGGTTCTGCGCATTCAATCCCATGATTGTGATTTTCTTTAAAAATCTAAGATTATCGGAATGAGCCTCGACGTTATATTTGAGATTGATAGTGATCATGACGTTTATAATGAACTTTCATCTACTAAGCACGTGGAACGACCAAAGCTTAAACTTACTGTTGTGACTTTTGCGGCACCTACGTGAGTAATGCCCATGTTTTACGAAATATCATAGTGCTATTGTTTATCTAAAGATGTGGTATGGAACTGTGATATTTCTTTTGGTGCCTTACTATTTTATGAAAACAAAATTTTGCTGACATAACATGGAAGAAAATATAATAAATATACAATGCATACAATTTATTAAAGAGATTATATCTACAAAAAGTTGCATCCTAATTTTCTTTAAAAAACTAAGAAAGTAAACTTGGGTTTTATAATTAACTTTTTATATGCGTTATTTATTACAAACTTCCAATAACATCCCGAACTGACTTAAGTTTACTTAACATTTCGTCTAATGAAAAATCCTTTCCAAATTATATTCATATCTGTATTTGGTACAATATCGACTAGATTTACAATACGAAATATACATAATTTGTCATGCAACAATACCAGGATCTTAGCACATTCAATGTTCAATTCAAATTATGATATTTATCCTCAATAGTGAAATCTACTCTCAGAAGTAAACAAATAATATTGATATTATGTGTTCCGTTCGACGTCCGAAGTCCTATAAGAGAGAGTACCTTGTCAACGTTCCAAGCAATACCGTTAGATGTCGCCTTTTCCGCTACGTGTAACTGCACCCGAACGCCCCCAGTAGCCATTTCTGGAACTAATTTATCTCTACAAGCCACCTAGAACTTTCGCTATTGTTGCGTTATCTTTCGAACTGCGCGCAGTCGATCGCAGAGATCGGTCGCTTACTTTTATTTGAATACCGCCTTCTTAACTCAAATTTTACATTCTTTCGAGATTGAAGTTTTCTACTTCAATCTCGAAAAAAATTAAATATGTCAGACATCGACCTATTCGCCTCAGGAACAGCGTATGTCGTACCGAATTATGTCTCTCTAGACTTGTCAGACTCGAGCGCTTACTTTCACGACGGTTTCAGCAGATATTGGAAATTCGACCTAGCTTGGGTATTTCCCCCGCCGAGTTAGCTTCCACGAGTACTGTGCCATCTCAACACAGCATCGGGTCAATTCATAATAATAGCACCCAAGTGGAAGAAACCTTTTCGGCGCCCAGACTTGAAGAGCCGCGCCCTAGCTCGTCCAATCAAAATACCGAACCTGGAAAAAACCTTAGTGGACACGTTCACGAGTCGTCCTCCAGCACATATCAAGAACCTACAGCTGGAAGCTTGTCTTATTTCGGGTGGGACTCTTTAACACAGGACTGGTCCATTCAAGAAAGGGATCTACTTTCGTCGTGTTGGCGAGCTTCTACAGTAAAAACATACATCCCCATTTGGAACAGGTGGTCTACGTGGTGTCGTCGCTATAGCATAAACTCTTGTTTACCTCAGCCCAAAGATGTGGCCAGATATTTGGCTTTTCTACATTATCTTATCATTTAGCCTACCGTACTATCTTGGTACATAAATCGGTAATTTCTTCAGTGTGCGAAACGGGTTCGAACGTAAAGTTGTCATCCAGTCATATAGTCAGACATATTCTTAAAGCAGTGTCCCTAGCTAAGCCTATACCACCCAATTTGGGATGCAAGAGTAGTTGTTTCTTTTTTTGTGTTAATTTTGGTATTGTCTATGCCTACGTATGTGTCCCCACACTACGCTGGCATGGAAGTGTCCCATCTCTACGAAACAAAAGAAAACGCAGACGCATGCAGTTTGCGCGCCGCCATATTTTTTACTCGCTGTTCCTACACACACCGTAGCCTGAGAGGACATATCTCTCGGCCCCAATTTATTACTAATTAATTACCGCGCGCGCGACCACAACAGTGAAAGGAGGCCTCCTACAGACTTATATGTGCGAGTGGAATCCATCCTGAACATCTGGAGACTGCAACCCGCCAGCTGGAGCTAGCATTGTGGCAGCAGAAACACAATACGGGGTATGTACATTGCCGAATCTGCACAAAATTGATTCCATTTCACCTGGCCCCTTGATTTTGAAACTCCCATTTGCGTATTTCCATGAAAATCTATTTGAACTATCAAGCCAGCACCTACCGCAGGTGAGAATACATTTTTTAAGAATTATTCCATCCAGTAGTAATTAAATATTTAAAAGAAACTAATCCAAATTTAAATAGCCTATTTGATATTTCTAGTCGTACTGCTGTAGTACTTTTATTAACATCCGGAGGTAGAGTTTATGACTTAACTTTGTTGCACTGTGACAGTAATCATTTTATTGATAATGGTAAACACATCGTTCTTCATCCTGTTTTTGGGTCGAAAACAGATTCTGTTTTACATAAACAGTCAAGCTGGTCCTTATCCGAGGCCCCAGACCGATAAATCCAGTGTTTAGGCTAAAGACTTCAAAAAACTTTGCTAAAGATGAACCGTTACTAGTTAGTACCCTACTAAACCAGCGGCACCGGCTATTATTGGTGGTTGGATAAAACGGGTTTTGTCGGATGCGGGTTATAAAGGCTTCACCAGGTAGCTTTAGATCAGCTGTCGCTACTCTTTTGGGTCGCACATTATCCAGTCGATGAAATTTTATCAAAAGCTAACTGGCAACCTGAAAGTACATTTAGAATTTTTTTAAGAGACCAAAATATATTTCAAGTAACAATCATACTACATCAGAAAAATTATTGTCATAATATTTTTCTGCCATTTGATTTTACAAATTGTTACAATCTTTGTGATTCCTAACTTTAAACCTTGTGATTAATAAGTCAATTAAATTATTATTTTTCTTTATCACATTGTTGCGTTTATTTCTATTACTACAATCCACCAGGAGATAACAAACACATCTCTCATAAAGGACTTCGGACGTCGAACGGAACACATAATATTAAAATTTTACCTTTCAATAAAATGTGTATTATGTTTCCTAAGACGTCCGAAGTCCACCTATGTCTTCCTGGTGGTACCATTCCAACATCTTTATGAGCCGAACAATAGCGAAAGTTCTAGGTGGCTTGTAGAGGTAAATTAGTTCCAGAAATGGCTAGTGGGAGCGTTCGGGTGCAGTTACACGTAGCGGAAAAGGCGACATCTAACGGTATTGCGTGAAACGATGACAAGGTACTCTCTCTTATAGGACTTCGGACTTCTTAATAAACATAATACAAATCTTATTGGAAGGTAAAATTTTAATATTTCCTCACGCACTATAATACCTATAAATTTTAAATGCAAGCGTTTAAGAACTTATTTTAATACAATTTGGTCATTACTTGTAACCTTCCTTACACATTATACTGAGATCCATAACCGCGACCGAGCTTGCCCATGGACTATACCTACGACATGGCAGGTATGTGCTGGATCAAAACTACGATACTGTGAAAACGTATTTAAAGGTCTGCGCTACAAACCCATAAGTATGTTTGCGCTCATTCAGGGGCGGGCACCAAGGTCAGTCATTACCATCCTTTACAAGCGAGCCATGCGCTGCCAGCCGCGCGGCGGGCGGGCAGCTAGCGGTGCAGTCACCTCAGTCGCGCATCCGCTCAAAATTATAAGTAGGTATCACATTGTACTTTACGAACTAAAGTAATTGTACTAAGCCGCAGCAACACCTCCGAAATGATATTTAATTCACAACCCTTCAGACGTGTCGCTAAACTTAAAGTCATAATATTAGTTAAGCAAATATTAAAATGTCTTTACAATTTACATTGTCTTTACAAATAAATATAATAAGAAGCAGAAAACAGTTAAAAGTAAAAACTTGTAATTATGCTAGGGTATGCTCAAAGAGGAACATGACAAACAAAACCTCAGCATTAGCATGGCGTTACATTATCGATTTGAACCATGTTCTTAAGTTAGAAGTAACGCTGTTCACACATTACGCGCACCTTATTTTGTGTACTGGACCTTAATATTAATGAGTATCGCGAGTATCGACGAATGCACGTCACGTCCAAACGTCTTATTAAAACAATATCTACAAAATAAATCTAAGTTGAATAACTTATCTATCCACAAACATACATATTTACAAAACTTTGCACAAGCACAGCCTTGAACAAAACTTTTTTCAACAAAAGGAATACTGAACATTTTCAATTTAGCAATAAAACAATATTCAACAAAGAATAATAACAAATTGAGTGTATGCAAAACAAAGCTATGGGGACACAAAAACATGTCACATAATATGACCTCATCTGAGACAGGTTAATTTCACGTTTATTTAGTGACAATCACATGGTCACTGGTCCTGGCTGCCTCCAGGAGAAAGCTCTGTAGATGCCTCCGTAATAAAATGCGAGGCAGAATATGGCGCGCGCAGAGAATAAATTATTACAAGGTACATTATTTCAAAAATCAAATGAAATACAATGTATACTTACAACATAGTGTAATATCGTAGAATCGAGGCAATGCGTAACAAATCGATATAAGGAGCATAAAATGGGTAAATTTTCATTACAAATTATCGATCACTATTTTGGTTCCCGGTTTTTTTTCACAGAGTATCTACTAGGTACCGCGCGGATCTCCCCGGATACCGCTCGGAGTGGCACAGCGTCATACCAGATCGAAACGTAATCCTAATCGTCACTCGATCGCCGCTCCCTTCGACGCGTTTACATGATGCCAGATGGGGGCAGCGTTACGTTTTGAAGTGCACGTGTGGAGGCGACAGAGCGGTTAGGCGCGGGCGGGGTCTGTGGGCGGCGGCGCGTCGTGGTCCGTGGCGTTGCGCAGCAGCAGCGCGAGGTCGGCGCGCGCCGCCTGCTCCGTGGCGCGGCGCCAGGCGGACGCGCCGCCCTCGCGCGCCGCGTACTGCGACTCCTCGAAGCCGGAGCGCAGGCCCAGCAGGATGCTCAGCGCCGACGCGTCGCGCTCGTGGCAGCCCGAGTACCGGTACTGCGGCTTCTTGTCGAACCGGCACCCGCCCGACTGCGCTCCTGGAAACGATACCGTACATTTTGTTTACTGAGGGAACGATAAAACATTGTAATTTTAATAATATTCTCCTACTATCTCCGGTCTGTACGGCGCAAAGGAAAGGGAGGGGGGTTAAACACCGGGACAGTGATGGGTTGATTAAGGTTGAACAAGTCGCGGAGGCAAAGTCGTCAGTGGGCGCGGCCTAATTGTATGCTATCTCACCTGACATAGTGTGTGTACCCGCGCGCTAGAATGAAATGCACAATGATTCATTCCTAAAACGACCGCGCAAAAATATTTGAATAGACTTATATCACAAGGGTTATTATAGAAAAACTTGAGTGTAATCTTTTCAAAATAACTGGGTGGAATAATTCTTTAAAAATATATTCTCATCCGGCGGGTTGCTGGTTATGATAGTTCATATATGTAGGTTTTCATGGAAATACGCAAATGGAAGTTTCAAAATCAAGAGGACTGGTGAGATGGAATCAATTTTGTGCTGATTTGGCATGTACACTGCCGGCCAAAAGTTTGAGACTACTTGTAAAAATCTTTGTAACCACCAAAATATTTCAAAAGTGAATATGAATATTTGAATATTTATTTATTTCCTCTCACACAATAGGTTATTTATCCTAGATACACACTGCTGCTTTCAATTTTATATTTCTTTACCAAAATATTTCAAAAGTACACATGATAAAGAGCTAATTTGAACACCTGCGTATTCTATTGTTATCAAAGAATTTCTGAGAGTCATTTTTATTGTATATTTTTAAGTTATCATCCTTTAAAGGTCTTATGTTTCAAAACATAAATGAGTACCGCGCGCTTACCAGGTGATAGAGTCATTGTTATATTTTTTATGGCCTGCTCATTTCTAATTATTTTGGTTTTGTTTTGCGGTAACCGTACTTCCGGATTATTTTAGCTTCCTTAAACATATTTTTACCTGAGTTTTGATGGAGTAAATTTTTCATTATCTTAACTAGTCTGAGCTCGTCGTTGTTACAGTGAAGACATCTTAAAATGGGAAAAGTGCGCGAAATTAGCACTGAAACTCGTTCTGCCATAAGTGCCGGCCAAAAGTTTGAGACCACCTACATCTAAGTAGCAAAATGAAATAAAACTCAAAATATAAATCAAGAGGTTTAGATATTAATTAAAATGCTTATTTACTAATACACATTCATCAAGAAGAAAAAAAAAATCAAGAAATATCAACCATTTACGTTAAAAATGACGTTCATATTTAATAAAATCATTAAACGGATTTTTCGTCAAAAAAGCCTCCCTTGCATTTTATAACTTTTTTCACTAGTCTCGGCATACGAGCAATCAATTTATCAATTGTATCTTGTGAGATATTGTTCCAGCTTTCTTGTAAAGCCTTCCACATGTCTTCTTGTGAGGAGGGACAACAACTGCGCACATTTCTGTCAAGCTCTTCCCACAATAGCTCAATGGGGTTGAGATCCGGACTCTGAGGGGGCCACACCATGTTTTTTAACACCCTTTCTGTTTCTTTATGTTCTAAATAACCCCTGCATAATTTTGAACTATGTTTAGGATCATTATCTTGTTGGAAAAAAAATCCATTTCCAATTAATCTTAAACCAGACGGAACGGCATTTTGCTGTAGTATTCGTTTATAATGCTCCTTTTTCATGATTCCTTCGACTCGTACCAAATCTCCGGTTCCATGGCCCGAGAAGCATCCCCAGACCATAATGGAACCACCACCATGCTTAACTGTTGGCACCACACAATCTGGCATCATCTTTTCCTCGGCGGTACGTCGAACAAAAATTCGTCGTTTTGAACCAAATATTTCAAACTTGGATTCATCTGTCCAAAGAACTTCTTTAAAGTCTTCTTCAGTCCAGTCTCGATGGGTAAGGGCCCACTGCATCCGTTTCTTTTTGTTTTGTGGCCTTAGTAGTGGTTTTCGAACGGCGACGCGACCAAATAACTTAGCATCTCTCAATCGTCTTTTTACTGTAGTCAATGACACAGGTTCTGATCGGGATTTGTTCACTTCTGCGCGGATTTCTGGTGCGGTTAGGCGTCTATTCCGCTTGCTGGTAACGACGATGAAATTATCCTCGCTAGAAGTGGTAGCTCTCGGTCTCCCCGATCGCGAACGATCTTGATTACTGCCAGTCTCCTTGTATCGGGTTATTGCGTTATGAACACAAGTCTTCGACAACTTAAGTTGAGAGGCAATCGCACGTTCAGATTTGCCTTCGCCGTGTAAAACAACTATGGCAGAACGAGTTTCAGTGCTAATTTCGCGCACTTTTCCCATTTTAAGATGTCTTCACTGTAACAACGACGAGCTCAGACTAGTTAAGATAATGAAAAATTTACTCCATCAAAACTCAGGTAAAAAATATGTTTAAGGAAGCTAAAATAATCCGGAAGTACGGTTACCGCAAAACAAAACCAAAATAATTAGAAATGAGCAGGCCATAAAAAATATAACAATGACTCTATCACCTGGTAAGCGCGCGGTACTCATTTATGTTTTGAAACAATATACCTTTAAAGGATGATAACTTAAAAATATACAATAAAAATGACTCTCAGAAATTCTTTGATAACAATAGAATACGCAGGTGTTCAAATTAGCTCTTTATCATGTGTACTTTTGAAATATTTTGGTGGTTACAAAGATTTTTACAAGTGGTCTCAAACTTTTGGCCGGCAGTGTAAGTCTGTAGGAGGCCTCCTTTCACTGTTGTGGTCGCGCGCGGTAAATTAATTAGTAATAAATTGGGGGCCGAGAGATATGTCCTCTCAGGCTGCGGTGTATGTAGCAACTGCGTATAAAAAATATATGGCGGCGCGCAAGAAGTGCGTGCGTCTGCACTTTCTTGCTTGATTCGTAGAGATGGGACACTTCCTGTCCAGCGTAGTGTGGGGACACATACGTGGGCATAGACAATACCAAAATAACACAAAAAAAAGAAACAATAACATTTATTTTAACTTTTGAATAATTAATCTATG
Organism: Pasiphila rectangulata; assembly: GCA_963082625.1. NCBI lineage: Eukaryota > Metazoa > Arthropoda > Insecta > Lepidoptera > Geometridae > Pasiphila > Pasiphila rectangulata. The sequence continues at coordinate 22,006,610 of OY720241.1, read as the reverse complement.
TCGGAACGGCGTTTATTTTTGAGTTTTCTTTATCCGTATATTATTTAGTTTCGTCCAAAGTTGGGCTAAAATCAGTGCTGAAATACGAAAGTTTAGAATCCTGTATTTTTGAAATAGATTATGATGAGATAGTCGATATATAGTCGATAGGTACGGTACCTAGAGGCATGATGCAGTCCAGCGTGAGCGCGCAGCGCGTCCAGGCGCGCATGAGGCGCGCGGCGGGCGGCGAGGCGGCCAGCACGAGGCGCGACGCGTCCACCATCTGCACGAACAGGAAGTCGATAGGTACGGTACCTAGAGGCATGATGCAGTCCAGCGTGAGCGCGCAGCGCGTCCAGGCGCGCATGAGGCGCGCGGCGGGCGGCGAGGCGGCCAGCACGAGGCGCGACGCGTCCACCATCTGCACGAACAGGAAGTCGATAGGTACGGTACCTAGAGGCATGATGCAGTCCAGCGTGAGCGCGCAGCGCGTCCAGGCGCGCATGAGGCGCGCGGCGGGCGGCGAGGCGGCCAGCACGAGGCGCGACGTGTCCACCATCTGCACGAACAGGAAGTCGATAGGTACGGTACCTAGAGGCATGATGCAGTCCAGCGTGAGCGCGCAGCGCGTCCAGGCGCGCATGAGGCGCGCGGCGGGCGGCGAGGCGGCCAGCACGAGGCGCGACGCGTCCACCATCTGCACGAACAGGAAGTCGATAGGTACGGTACCTAGAGGCATGATGCAGTCCAGCGTGAGCGCGCAGCGCGTCCAGGCGCGCATGAGGCGCGCGGCGGGCGGCGAGGCGGCCAGCACGAGGCGCGACGCGTCCACCATCTGCACGAACAGGAAGTCGATAGGTACGGTACCTAGAGGCATGATGCAGTCCAGCGTGAGCGCGCAGCGCGTCCAGGCGCGCATGAGGCGCGCGGCGGGCGGCGAGGCGGCCAGCACGAGGCGCGACGTGTCCACCATCTGCACGAACAGGAAGTCGATAGGTACGGTACCTAGAGGCATGATGCAGTCCAGCGTGAGCGCGCAGCGCGTCCAGGAGCGCATGAGGCGCGCGGCGGGCGGCGAGGCGGCCAGCACGAGGCGCGACGCGTCCACCATCTGCACGAACAGGAAGTCGATAGGTACGGTACCTAGAGGCATGATGCAGTCCAGCGTGAGCGCGCAGCGCGTCCAGGAGCGCATGAGGCGCGCGGCGGGCGGCGAGGCGGCCAGCACGAGGCGCGACGCGTCCACCATCTGCACGAACAGGAAGTCGATAGGTACGGTACCTAGAGGCATGATGCAGTCCAGCGTGAGCGCGCAGCGCGTCCAGGAGCGCATGAGGCGCGCGGCGGGCGGCGAGGCGGCCAGCACGAGGCGCGACGCGTCCACCATCTGCACGAACAGGAAGTCGATAGGTACGGTACCTAGAGGCATGATGCAGTCCAGCGTGAGCGCGCAGCGCGTCCAGGCGCGCATGAGGCGCGCGGCGGGCGGCGAGGCGGCCAGCACGAGGCGCGACGCGTCCACCATCTGCACGAACAGGAAGTCGATAGGTACGGTACCTAGAGGCATGATGCAGTCCAGCGTGAGCGCGCAGCGCGTCCAGGCGCGCATGAGGCGCGCGGCGGGCGGCGAGGCGGCCAGCACGAGGCGCGACGCGTCCACCATCTGCACGAACAGGAAGTCGATAGGTACGGTACCTAGAGGCATGATGCAGTCCAGCGTGAGCGCGCAGCGCGTCCAGGCGCGCATGAGGCGCGCGGCGGGCGGCGAGGCGGCCAGCACGAGGCGCGACGCGTCCACCATCTGCACGAACAGGAAGTCGATAGGTACGGTACCTAGAGGCATGATGTAGTCCAGCGTGAGCGCGCAGCGCGTCCAGGCGCGCATGAGGCGCGCGGCGGGCGGCGAGGCGGCCAGCACGAGGCGCGACGCGTCCACCATCTGCACGAACAGGAAGTCGATAGGTACGGTACCTAGAGGCATGATGCAGTCCAGCGTGAGCGCGCAGCGCGTCCAGGCGCGCATGAGGCGCGCGGCGGGCGGCGAGGCGGCCAGCACGAGGCGCGACGCGTCCACCATCTGCACGAACAGGAAGTCGATAGGTACGGTACCTAGAGGCATGATGCAGTCCAGCGTGAGCGCGCAGCGCGTCCAGGCGCGCATGAGGCGCGCGGCGGGCGGCGAGGCGGCCAGCACGAGGCGCGACGCGTCCTCCATCTGCACGAACAGGAAGTCGATAGGTACGGTACCTAGAGGCATGATGCAGTCCAGCGTGAGCGCGCAGCGCGTCCAGGCGCGCATGAGGCGCGCGGCGGGCGGCGAGGCGGCCAGCACGAGGCGCGACGCGTCCACCATCTGCACGAACAGGAAGTCGATAGGTACGGTACCTAGAGGCATGATGCAGTCCAGCGTGAGCGCGCAGCGCGTCCAGGCGCGCATGAGATGCGCGGCGGGCGGCGAGGCGGCCAGCACGAGGCGCGACGCGTCCACCATCTGCACGAACAGGAAGTCGTCGGGCGCGGCGTGCAGGTGCCGGAACATGCGCGGGTGCGTCAGCGACGTGACGGCGGCGCGCCGCGGCCACGCCAGCACGCCGCCCGCGCCGCACGCGCGCGCCCACAGCGCGCCCAGCGCCGCCGCGCTGCCCGCCCAGCGCTGCCACGCCTCCATGAAGATCACGCCGCCGACGCGGCTCAGCGCGTGCTGCAACAACGAATGAACATCGTTTTAATTCAACGGTGCATTCATTTTTAGGATTCCGTAGTACAACAAGGAACCCTTATAGTTTCGCTTTGTCTGCCTGTCCGTCTGGCTTTGCGAAGGGACAATTAGTCCTAGAAAGCTGTAATTTTGCATGGACATTATGAAATATTTCGCAAACGAAACCCTAAATCGAAAAATTGTCTTTGCAATCCCTTAAATGATTTTAAAATTTCTATTCATACTGTCCCACAAAATAGGAAAAACAAGAAAAAAAAGTTCATCCCCACTTTACGTGTATGCGAGGTGTAGAAAATCGTACTTGCTATTTCCCGGGATGCGGGATTGAAACTATTAAGTTCACTTTACAATTAAGTATTTATTGTAAACTTCGAGTTAATGCTAATTAATGAGTGCGGTTTGTGTGGATGCTGCTGGTGCACTGCCTCACGTCGCCGGCCGCGCGCGGCGCTTGCGGCCTCGTCAGGCCAAACTGCTGATGATGCGGAAATTGTGCTCGATATATCGAACATGCTCCCGAGAGAGGAATGCCGGGTGAGATGAAATGAGGCGCTACAATTTAAGGGGCTAGTAAAACATACTTGGATGAAACAATATTGCGCTTATGCTAAATGGATGTTAGAAATTATTTAATTCACAAACTGAAATCACACTACACTTTATGAACTAAACGAAATAAAAATAATGTACCTAAATGCTGATTACGTTCTAACTAATCCCTATCTATCGTAAACACTGATTATTTAATGGGTTTTTTTACGTATACTGGACCACCGCACGCTCGTTAGAGTATATTGTTATGTGACCGCACGGTCCTACTATAACTGAACACTGGCTCGGTATCGGATTGATTACGCGCACTGTCACTGCTGGAGGGCGCTCCGGACAGGCGCGCGCTTGCAAAATAACAGCTTTCTAGGACTAATAGTCTCTTCGCAAAGCCCGTGACGGACGGACAGACAGACAAAGCGAAACTAAGAGTTGCTTGTTTTACTACGAAACCCTAAAAAGTAGCTTTCGTGTAACATTAATCGGCTTCTACAGACAAATAAATCGTTTATGTCATGACTCCGACGCAGTCAACAGCAACGCCCAGTATTATCGGATAGTCGTTTGTATTGTTATCATCTGTATTGGGTATTTAATTATTTATAGTTACGTATCACACAATTCAGATAAAAGTTTCCTTGTACGCATCTATATATATAAAATTCAAAGTCCTGACTGACTCATTGACTGACTGACTGACTGATAAATCAACGCACAGCCTAAACCACTGGACCTAAAGACGTGAAATTGCACACATATACCTTGTGTATCCTAGAGGTGCACTAAGAAGGGATTTTTCGAAATTCCCACGGGATAGGGAATAAATGGGATTTATATTTTCGAATCAAAGTGGTTCTGCGTGAAAATGGGGATTTTACGTTTTATAACTTCCACGCGGACGAAGTCGCGGGCAAAAGCTAGAAGTAGATATAAGAAATCGATATATTTTTAACAAAAAACAATTTATAAGTCAGTGGTGTACCTCTCAAGAATCATTTTTATAAGACAGCTGTCCTGGCAAACTTAGTACTGCCTCAGAATCAACTACTTACTATTCTTCTACTACCACACTACTACTACTACTTAAAATAACCAAAAATATAAAAAGCTTGAGTTTAGGTTTAGTCACAAAACAAACTTTTTAAACGCACCTATAGGTACTTAATAATACTTGAAAACCAAAAAAAATCATCATCCAAAAAAATTGCTGTATGAGATTTAAACAACTGACAATTTCAATTGGTTCTATCATGAGAACCTTCTCCTGGTATAACACACACAAACAACAACCACAAAAAGAATTAGCGAAATTTGTCCAACCGTTCACAAATAATCCCGTGACCAAGGGAAATAGGTATAATTTTTTATATGTATAGATAGATATACATACTTACCAATAAAATATTAACCTTATTTGAGTGAACTGCGTGGTAACTAGAATATTGGTAATAAGTAATTATGTTTTTCTGGCACATAATGATCTGTGCCATTGTAGTGTCAAAATGTGTTTTAAACTCGCGTTGCAAATAGAGTCTTAAACTCTATTTGCACCTATTTCAAACTCAAAGAGCGTTTATTAATTTGGATCCAAAGGCCACATAGAAAATTAGTAAATCTACGGACGGCACAAGGCGCTCGGTGTTGCTTAATCTATTTATTTATTTTATTTTATTTATAACACACACAGATGGGCTAACAGCTTGCGCCAAAGCATCCAAAAATTAAATTGATTTATATAATACAAAATATACAATTACCAATTAAAACAATAGCTCAATAATAATTAAGATCAAATAGATTCAATATTAAATAAAAAACGATGTCCAATTATATTTAAAATCAATAATATAATTTTTCAAAAATATGTCAAATAATGTTTAAAAATGTCACTAATTGTCTAAAGAAAGTAGCGAAATTGTCAGCGAATACGTCGAGGTCGGTTTGAGCTATAAAATGATTAAGCAGTGAGAGTGCACGCGGAGTGGGAGCAGCGGCGCCGGTGCCGGTGCAAGTCCGGACTCCAGGCGGCGCCGGCGGCGCCTGGAGTGCAGTGGGCTGTCTACCTCACCACGTAACAACATAAAATAATGCGTCATTAATAGTAACCTCCGTCGCAGTTGAAGAGAGTCCAGACCCACCATGCCAGAAACAAACAAAGAAGGATTCAAGGACAGATATGGATAATACCCGTATATCCTTTTATAAAGATAGCGTGAGAATATGCGTTGGACTTTTTCCATTGTCAAATTATACTTGGACTCATGAGGATCCCAGACTACAGCTCCATACTCAAGGCGACTGCGTACGTATGATTTATAGAGCATAAGAGCTGCTCGTGCGTCTGGAAACTCCCATGTGACTCGCATTATGAATTATTATAAGTCTTGCTGCTTGTTTGCAATCAGCGACTATGTGAGAGTTAAAATCGAGTCTAGCGTCCAACATCAATCCAAAATCCCGTATCGAGGCTACACGCTCGATTGTAGTACCGCCAAGAATGTAGGTGTGGCAAATAGGATAGCGCCGACGAGTGAATGTTATACGTCTATACTTCTATACTATATTAAAAAGAAGAAAGATTTGTATTTTGTATGTTTGTAACAGATAAACTCAAAAACTACTTGACCGAGTTTCAATTCTTACACCATTAGAATGCTTCATTATCCCTGAATAACATAGGCTATATTTTATCCCCGTATTCTCACGGGAACGGGAACGACGCGGGAGAAACCGCGGAGTGCGGCTAAGGAACCTATAAGTTAAATACAGTAACATTGCATTATCATATCACACAATGGTTGATTTAGGCTGTTATCAAGTTGAATCACTGTGCATATAAGATCTTATCGCGTCCGAGAACGAGTCATGTATTTTGTCTAACTCAACCTGAGTAGATTAATAACTGATTTGGATATCGGCACGGCTGGCACCACACGAGTGCTATCACATAACTACATGTATGTATATGTTAAGTGGCGTGAGACACAGATGAACCAAAGCAACATTAACAAGGTTGAAACGGTTTGTCGTAAATTACAGGCTAACACATTCCTCCTACATCCATGACAATAAAGTATATAGGTAACTATTTATTCAAAAAATTAAGGCTGACTTTAAATGATAAAATAGAATAATCAAAATCAGACTACTCTGTAAAATTATGCGTGATCCTGATCATACATTACAATCAATGAGTTACCAATCAATCATCCGACTTGAAAACCCCTCCGTTTTTTCGTCAATTAAAAAAGGTTAGTTAAAAAAAAAATTCTCCAATTTTAACAATTTTGATCAATATTTTACACCTACCTACTGAGTACGTGTATAAATATAGATTTGTTTATGTGGTTTCCACTCCATATCACCCAGACTTTCCTTATCTGAAGTATTCGCTCAATACAATGGAAAAGTTTTCCTACGTGCTGCGGCATAAGGTAATTTAAATATTTATTTGGTAGTAATTCCACCACATTTTAACATAAAATGTTATGAGCAACAATAAAATAACGCGATGAAAGAAATAAAGTTTAAAACGACATATTTAAATGACAGTATTATATTACCTACAAGTATAGTCTATCTCATCTCATCATCTCAGCCTGCTGCCCACGTCCACTGCTGGGCCTAGGCCTCCCTCGTGCATCTCCCCAAGATCATGAAGATATTGTTGCCATACTCGCCACGCTTGTTAGGCGGGTTGGCGCAGAATAGAATGTAGAGAGAAATTGTAAGTGTAAATAAATTAAATTGTACACGCAAGAGAGAAGAGGCAACATTCTACCTCACGGCAGTCATAATCTAGTCTAGTAGACTTTAAAATATTAAATAGTTGAGTAGGTACGCTACCTCGGGGGCGGGAATGACCGATCACTGACCCATAGTTTAAAAAAAACCGGCCAAAAGCGAGTCGGATTCGCGCACCGAGGATTCCGTACAAACCTGTAGGTATATAAGGTGAGTATTTGATATGAATTTCAATTTAATACCTCTACGCGTTCAAGAGGAAAGGGGGGGGGGGTAGTAAGTTTAAAATTATTAAAAATATTTTTATTATAATATAAATAAAACCAAAGCAATATTTAAGTTTTCGCAATTTTTTCCTTTATCTATGCTATAAGACATTGCTTCTTCGTACCAAATTTCAAGATTCTGAGTTCATGGGATATCCTGTAGGTTTTGATTCACTTGCGAGTGTCGAAAATTTGGGGTTACTTGCGGCATAAACGGCTGTATCTTTTGATTGCGTTGGCTTAGAATTTTTTTTAACAGCTCCAAGGGACAGCTTGGTACCTCCACGCGCTACTGAGAAAAAGGGTCTTGACAGACAGACGGACGGACAACAAAGTGATCCTATAAGGGTTCCGTTTTTTTTAGAGGTACGGAACCCTAAAAATCATTGAAAGTTTAAAAAATCTATATCAGTTCCGCTATCAGACAATAGATGGCCCTGTCAAGGTTCTACAACAAATATAAACCGCCTATAACACATTATATTGTACGATGGCACGGAACCCTCGGTGCGCGAATCCGACTCGCTTTTGGACGGTTTTGTAAAGCCATTGCCATGGCAGACCTGAGCCCCTGCCCTGCTGTAACAATGAGCCAGTGCGTTGGTCATTGTGGGCATTAACGCCAGCGCTAGCCTCCATATAAAATTAAAAGGACCAAAAGTTGAATAGTTCTTTAATTTTTCAACAACTAAAACCGACCTCTGTCATCTATCATCAGGTGATGATAATGGATGTATATATATATATATGATAATAATTAGATAGATAGATTAGATGGTATGTATATCTTAACTATTTTTCGTTATCGACACCCGTTTCGATGGCCATCCGTGGTCTTCTTCACCAGTTCCACTTCACCAAATCACACTTTCTGAATGCAAATTGCGTGACTTTTGCTAGACATGACAAAATTGCTATATTATGTTTTTACAAATTGCCTACAATATTTGAGAGGTTCCTCCGATTCCTGTTGGATCCCATCATCATAACTGAGCCTTGATAAAAATGGGACCAATCTGGAAGTGTATTGCGAATCCAAAAATAATTATCAAAATCAGTTCATAAACGACGGAGTTCTGAGGTGACAAATATTTAGATAATTAGAACGACTTGAGAACCTTCTCCTTTTTTTAAGGTCGGTTAAAAATAAGCGATACTATCTTTATTGTATGTGGTCCCATTATTATCTATCTATACTAATATTATAAAGAGGAAAGATTTGTATCTTGTAACGAAAAACCACTAAACTATTTTTTTTAATTCTTTCACCATTAGAATGCTACATTATCCCTGAGTAACATAGGCTATATTTTATCCCCGTATTCCCACGGGAACGGGAACTATGCGGGTAAACCGCGGAGTGCGGCTAGTAATGGATATTACATGGGGTTAATCTATTATGGATTTTTGAGCTGGAGTTACGCCTCTACGGAATCATG